>CM060968.1:71920606-72665606 GCA_030765045.1 Tenodera sinensis
ATTTTGTCAGAGATATTTGAACTTTGGCACCAAAATGCATTTTTCCACAGGAAGAAATACTTTTGGATCCCTGTATTCAACTTTATCTATTTCAGTGGAATTCAAATGTTCAGGTTTAATGTAGCAGTCAAGAATAGTTCGCAATGCAAATACAACAGGTGTGGTATACTGTTTATGTATACAGGTAATTATATTAATATGTTGTTTTTGTACACGAGGGAAATGCCCTATCTGAAAGTATTTTTTGGAAGAGCAAATTATATCATGTGAAGGAAAATAGTATTTAAAAATGCAAAATACATAAAAAGCAGGTGATTTTGAAGTGCGTTCAGTTTTTAGCAGTAGATCAGTAGATTTGGAAAAAAAGCAGATCTCCTACAAAATCAGTAGATCTGGCAACCATGCCTCCGGGTTGGAGCAGTTCTTTAGAAGACCCAAAATACTTAATGATGAGCAATATGAGTGGATTAGTTCTTTTATCCAGTAAGCTCTAAAATATTGTGAATAGAAAAAAATATTATTTTGCTTAAAATGCATGCTTTTTAATTTTTAAAATTTCAATATATTCAAGATAAAAATTATCCTACTGTTCCCTAGGTTAAACTAGATGGTTTTTAACGCCACAAAAAATTTCAGTCCTGTAACTTAAGTAGTTTCTGAGAAAAATGTACCCAAAGCTGTAAAATTTAAACTTGAGGAAAAATGCAAAAGAAAAAAAAAAAAACTAAATTAGATAATGTGTTTTTTGGGTAGCTCACCAAAAAACATTCCTACACCTCAATTTCCGTGTTCCAGTGATTCTTGTTCTTTAAGCTTTTTCTTGATTCTAACCTCTCTGGTCAATTCTTGAGCAAATGTTGTGTAGTTATGAAGCCATAGTAAATTTAATATCGATGGCGATATTGGTATTTAAAAGGGCGTAACCCAGCAGACAGTATATTCATATCTCCATTTAAGGGCTTAAATTTTGAGAATACCCATATATTCACAAAATCTTGTAGATTTTTTTAAGACACAAAGCAAAAGCATAGATTTTTTGACCCATTCACCTGTAATACTGTCCTTAACTCAAAAACGAAACCATACGAAAGACTATACAAAAGTCCATCGAAATCATTTAGTGATGTACTGTAATGACACGTGGAAGTCATTTCCGTATTCACTCTGAAAGACTATGAACCCAATACGTTTCAAAAAAACTTAGTGTTTTATGGGAAAACAACTTTTACTCTGAAAGGTAACAGGAGCATTAGTTAAAATACGAGGGAAAGTTACAAATGCAACTTCTTTGATACTTGCTCTAGCATCTATCATGGCTAGTCGATGACCATGCTTGCAAATTTATACACATTATAAAGTATGTCTACTTTCATTAAGAACCACAGCTCCGAATCCGAGAATATAGAGGATTCCCACCGCACGTGCGCGCAACAATGAAACTGATTGCTCCCGAAATCACAGACCATAAAGCAAGTTAACATTTCCTGCAATGTACGGAATGTTATGTATAACTTAAGAAGAAAATAATGTTCCATTTGAAGTGTACAAGCCTCTATTACAGGACACTGTCCATGCTCAGAGGTTGAGACTTTAAAAATTAAACCTACCACTCACTATCGAAATCTCTCCTGTCATAACAATGTATTCTAATAGTATATTATGTAATGAGAGGATAATGACAATATGCAAGTATACATAGGAGCATCCTAATTGCCATTATAATCAAGTTTCAGACGACTATTTATGCTGGATCATGAGTCTAGTTTGAAACATTTATAAACTGTTTTTAATATTCTACGCTGCATGCTATTGTCACTGGTGTCCGACATTTTAATCATGTATTTGTTTTTCGACTGTACATACGAGAATCGATAATTTGCGATCAGCTGCGAAATTATTGATTTTATTGTTATGTTGATCATGACACAATGATACAGAGAGTATATATGCTATAACCTTTAAAAAGTAGACTTTCAAAAACGAGAAGACCAATTGAATTTATTAGAACGTTATTTACAATGTTAACACTAATTTTCAATAAATGGAGTAGCTTTATTTCATGTACGGGAATCTATAGTTTCGTTTTCGCCTGTGTGGGAATGTGCGCAGACGCAAAGTATTGATTGTTACATGCAGATCTTTTGTTTAATGGTTAGGAGTGTCGTTATGAACAGGTCACCTCTGATTGGAGATAGCAGTGTCGTCATGAATGGGTCATCTTTGATTGGTGGATAGAAGTGTTGTTATGAAGGTGTGTTCCTTTGATTGGTGGTTAGTAGTTTCGTTATGAACGGGTCATCTTTGATTGGAGATAGCAATGTCGTTATTAACGGGTGCTCCTTTGATTGGTGGTTAGCAGTGTGGTTATGAAGGGGTGTGCATTTGATTGCTGGATAGAAGTATGTATATCCTTATGAAGAGGTGGATATAATGAGCTCCATTACAGTGGCGTATAAGCAGTACATTATGGCTGCCTGCGCCTCGGCAGGTGGAACTAAATTCTTCTTGTTTCTGTTCTTCTTCTTCTTCTTCTTCTTCTTCTTCTTCTTCTTCTTTAACTTCGCTGTTCTACCACTATCGTAGTGTCAGGAGTTTACCTCGGATCCGAGGGTCACATTTTCCTTCTGAATCCGACTTTACTTAATATAGGGGATTAGCCGCTTAAAGTCCCTGTTTTATCCCCAGGGTAGATTCTCAGTTCTTGAGGTATTAATTGGGCATTTCCTCCCAACCACGAAGGTTTTGGTTTACCCGTCAACACTCGGAGGCTGTTTGCAGAAGTTTCTCACTGGGCGATGGGGTCGCCACTTTCCTACGTTGAGGAGGAACTAAATACGTTCTTTTTATTGCCATTAGAAGCGGAGTACAAGATATTCAACTTCTGTTATTTATGTAATGCTAGTAGAAGATAGCAGACCGATGGTCTTTAATGGCGTAATGGTTAGCATGAGGTTATTACCTGGGAAATCAAAAACCGACTCACTACCACTATGATTTTTGTCCGCCATAAGTGCGTGAAATAAACTTCTAATCCTCTGCACTTTGGCTGAAGGTGGTCCTTTATTTTACGTTTAAGGGGGCCCTACTGAGTATTCAACCAAAAATGGTCAAACGCTAGAAATCTAGATTCTGTGGTAAGATCATACACCAACCCTTCCCCCACGTGGTGATATAATTATTTCTCATCCGCGTGCATTTTAAAGGTCCTACACGTAGGTGCTACATAGCAATAGTTTATGCCCACCCATTGAGCTTAAACAAGCAATAAATTATTTTTTCGGATTTTTACGTTTGAATTTCGCTTCCTAGGCGGACAGTGAACAAAAGGGCACCGTTATCTAATAAATGCTGTCATCTTCCACGTCTGCTGCAGGTAAAACTTAATAAATCTCTCTCGGGTGACTCAGTTGGTTAGACCCTGGCTTACTGATCCCAAGGTCGTGGGTTTAAATCCGGCCCAGACCGATGTTTTCAAGTGTGCTTAAAAACGACAGCTCAGTAGGTTTACTGGCATGTAAAAGAACTCCTGTGGGACGAAATTCCGACACACCGGTGACGCTGATATGATCCTAACAATTGACAGAGTCGGTAAACAACAAAATAATTTTTAATTTTTTTTTAAATTAATAAATCTCTTAGTTTTTTTTTTTTACATAAAAATAGCTTTTTCTTGAATTTTTTTTTCTTTTACATTTAAAAATGCTCCACGCGTCGCACCTTTAACTCAGATCTCCTTGAAACTTCGTATCTGTTAACATCTATATTGTGCATAAAAGTTGCTATGGATATAAACATGTATGCATTACTTAAAATAATTTATGTTAAAATCTTTAAAAAGAAAAAAAAAAAAAAAAAAAAAAAGAAAAAAAAAATAAAATAAAATAAAAAAAAAAGTAAAAAATAAAAAATGTTGAACTTTTTAGAATGTTAAGTTATACATATTGTTTTTGTTAGACTTAAAATTATATTGTCCATAGCAACTTCTTTTTATGAACCTATAATGTGTAGGTATATTAAAAAGTTTCAGAAAAATGATTTAAATGTTTTGAACGAGAAGGACCTTTCACATATAACTGAATTTAGTTTAGTAAATTATTAAACTAATTAAAACTGTATCAGAATGGCTTTAAATTCAGTTCACATCTTAATTTTGAACACCCTAATAAACTCTGAATCGAATAAAGATAGGAATATCCAAAACTCAGTAGGGTCCCCGTCCCCTTAATGTCATATTTATGTACCCACTTTTCTTTTATCTCAGAACGTGGCCTTAGGGATACCAAATGTGGCTAGATAATTACCTCTTACAATGTTTTCTCAGGTTAATAAATATAATGTAAAAGCTAGCAGTGTTATTGCTGTCGCATTCTTCATTGAGGATTTTGTAGCAGTGGCGGGTGATTTCAACTGTAGCGGTGTTCAAGATTCTGGCTCGAAGATTGTTGCTTCTCTTCCTCTCGTTGTTGTGACTGCTGCCCTAAATTACTTACATTTGCCTACTTTTGGGTAGTGGTGACATGCGGCACCACAGGTGGTGACACTGATGATACTTGTGATGAAGATGGAGGATCGGACGGCGGGGGAAACCGGAGAACCCGGAGGTAACCAGCCCCTGCGCCGTTTTGTCCACCACATTTCCCACATGCGGTCACCTGGGATCGAGCCAGAGTCACCAGGCATTATTCCTGGAGGGGATCACCGGGTGCTGTTGAGTTACAGCATACAATATGATTCCCCAAATTTTCCATCCCGAAGTCATCTTTTCTGACTTTGAATTTTCAGAATCATTCTTCATTACCTCTGCAACAACGTTTCTGCCAGTAGAGGCTGGAGTTTTATCTATCTTCACCCATATTTTTGCGTATGTACGTCACAGTTTCTTCGTAGAACTTGAGAAGGCACGTTTTCGTAAAGTTGATTCATCAGTTGTGTCCATATTTGCATATTTCGTCAGGAACAACTGAGGTTGGTTCACTTTCGAAGTGGTATTTCCGTGGAAACTAATGCTCTGCACAAATCCTCACAATACCATGAAAATTTGGAAGGTTTTGCTGAAGTACTTGGCACTGGATAATTGATAAAATATCTTTTTTCTTTTCTTTAAATCGTGAAATAGTTGCCTTATGTTTGTAACCACTTAAATGTTGTGTTAACTTCTGCTGTTATAGCTTTTCCTCATAGCTGACAATACAGGATTCTACCATTGCAACTGAAAATACCTTTAAATTCCGAATAACTTGCACTAACTTTCACTCTGGGCATGTTTAATCTACTGTGAAGTCAAAACTGTCGATATGTTACTGTCCAACACTACAACTAGAAGCTTGTGTAAATTTTGCAGATTGACAAATGACTATATAGTGTAACAAGTATCAGTGTATAGGTAATAAGGTATACTAGCTGAGCTGTGAAGGATACCTAACAGGTGCTTATTCAAGTACATGGCAGTGGAGGAGTTCCCCATTATTACCCATACTCGTTTAGCTCACGTAGCTTAAGTCTTAAGAAAGCAGGATGTTTATATTTTCTTCCAACTGAAGGGATACTTTAGCTGATATATCAGTTTACTTCCAATAATGAATAACAAATTGCGACATCTGACCTGTGTAATTGAGCATTAAAGAGCTGGATGGTGGCTTGTTAAAATAATTCTGCTGCTGCTTTTATGTGATTTTGTGTAAATATATGAAAATTATTTTAAAAGGGTTTCTTTGTGTGGTTTTTGTGTAATTTATGTGAATATCCTAAAATATTTATTTACATTAAAATATCAGAAAATATGCATTTTATGTGCAATAAAGCTTAAAATATTTGGTCCGGTGTAAATATCCAGAACATTAAACTCAGTTTTAAGTTCATATTAGCCTGCAAACAGCCTACTTTCACACCACTTTGCAACACCCCTAGCTTGTGCTCTCATCTGAGTTTGTATAGGTATTTTCTGGTAGGTTAAACACACAAGACGAAGCGACCTTTCTCTCGGCAAATGCAGACATTGCGATTATGAACTTAATTACTTTGTCACGAAGTTAGAGGGAATACGAAGGATTGCTCTAACATTGCAAGATAGAAGTACCAGATCTTGCCACACCCTCGTGCTTACGCAACCATCAGAGATGCGTATTCAACTGGATGGTACCTGTT
Source organism: Tenodera sinensis (assembly GCA_030765045.1). Classification (NCBI taxonomy): domain Eukaryota; kingdom Metazoa; phylum Arthropoda; class Insecta; order Mantodea; family Mantidae; genus Tenodera; species Tenodera sinensis. The sequence continues at coordinate 71,926,751 of CM060968.1, forward strand.
CTCCGAATGGGGTTGGGCGAGCGAAACATTGCCTTCCGGAGTGATCCCATTAGATGTCTAATTTTCATCCTCAGGTCTGTCAGCCGTTTGACTTTAGGCCATTTCTGAGTCACTGTGAATCAGCTTAGATTTCTATATCCACACATTTTGCATTTCGTTACTGATGGACTACTTTTATTATCTAGAGAACTCCAGCAGTACAGCAAGCGGGAAGTTCTTAGCACCTTTAGAAATGGTTTAAACATTTTTTGTTTCTTTTCCTAGGTATTCCCCATTACATTAATTTAGAGAAATAAGAAAGGATAATACTTCTATAACAAGCACGAGTATCGCAGTGTTCAGGGTGGAATTTAAGTCCATTTGGTTTATTTTTATTGACAGACAACAGATAATGGAATAGCTAATATCAATAATTAATTTATATTTATTACCTACACAGAATTGTAACGGGGTCGGGACTTTGGGCGCCGTATGTAACGGGTTCTGGACGTTTGGTGCCGGATTTAGGTAGGCATGAGAGGATATTTCTCAGGCGCGAGGTTAGATGACAACACAACACAGACTTTTACTAAGTTTATTTTTCACCACTTCATTTGCCTCGAAGTGCCGACCTGAGCAAGTTTCTGGTGTTTCGTTCTAAGATTGCTATCTGCTTTACTTTACACTAATCACTGTTGCATTTTACACCTCGACGTTTCTTTTTGGCGCGAAGCTATACTTATTCAGCGATACGAGGTTTACCCTCCTAAGAACTTCGCTACACAGACCCAACTGTCAGCTTCTACGTTATTCTCTTTATATCTCACCCCCGCACTTTCTCTCTAGTCCCGTTATGGAGGAGGGGTGTATTTTCCCCCAGCTGTGTCCTTGGACTTCTGGCAAATGTCCCTCGGCTTGGGATGACAAAAGATTGTTTGTTCCCGCCTTCAGAAACGCACTCAGGTCAACCTACTCCCAAGAGGCAGCTTTATTGCACAATACCAAGTTATACTTATATCTAAAATCTTATATTTATGTACATTCTTAATCTAAAATTACAAATATATACATAGAAGTTCCCGTCTCAGAATATACGTCTATCTTCAAGAACAGGAACGTCTTTAAGACGTTACCTATCTTCAAGAAGGCTTTTAAAAGGGATCACTTATTAAACGTTTATTTTATTTAATATTTCTAGCACTAAAAGTTGCTTTTAATGTAAGTATCTCGTTTGGTTTTGGTCTTCTGTGCAAATAAAACGATTATCACTGCATAAAGCTTTATTTTTTGTCGTCCTGTAAAATGGAGCACCAATAATCGCTTTGATTTCACTTACACAGAGAAAATGTTTAAGTGCTTTATATTTTCAGTTAAGGTTTTTAAATCATCACTCTCCGAAATATTATTTTCATTAAAGTTCTTAAAAATATTCGAATCCGCTGCCTTAACATAGGCGCTCCGTTATTTTTCACACGGGTCTTAAAGTTTGTGCCAGCCTAAATATTAACAGCTACAGAAATAACCTTCATTATCCCCTTGGTGTATAATGATCATGATTCATCACTCTCATTTACAAAACACGTGTTCGAAACTAATATATACTCTTAGCGTTTCCCTTAGCTCTTCCATTAGATATAATAACAGTAATGATTTTCAGTTTTAAGAATTACTTATACCAAATAACAACTCATATCTAAATATGAATGACATGAGTGTTAGAATTAAATAAACTCAGGGATGATTGAAAACCTGAAAGGAAGAAGTTACCGATTCCTTGGAAACAAAATTTGATTTTAATCTCCAGTTTACAAAGCGGATATCTACTCCTACGCAACGTGGAGGGTTTGACTACTAAGTTAATTTTAGTGAACTATAACATCTATCAGATAATATCACCTTTATGTTTAGAATATCGCTGCTCCTGTAAATCATCACAAGTGCTACGAACCTTCCGCCTTGCACTGAAATTAACAGTCAAGTTAGTGGCAACAACGTTAATATCATATGATACAGCACGAATGCCCAAGTGAGGAATGGCCGAGAGGTTTAGTAGCTAACCGTAGAATTCGGAACTTATAGCTGCCGGGGGTTCGATCCCCACCTTTCGCATTTTTCTGAAATACAAAATTCACAAACCTGCTTAGTTCTCTACAGCTTTTTATCTGTAATGGAAAATCGGATGAAGGCACACTGCTAGAAATTGAGTTTAGTTGATGGGGACATGGCAACAGTGTGTAGTGCTTGGAAGTAAACGACATGGCAACCTTGCTAGGTGCAAAGGTTGCTTCCGCTGAAGTAATCTACAACTGCATTCTGTTCTGTTTAATGTATCACTAGTTACATTATTCCCTGGCATCCGCATCTTGTAATAATGTATTTTATGACCATTAAAACCTGTTTTACAGTATTACGCTCTTATACATATATTTTAATATGGTGATACTCCACGAAATTTATAGAGATGCCTTTGAATGTGAATATTTAAAGGGAAATATTAATTTTGGGAGGCATGATTGACAGTTGAGGTAGGCGTGTTCCCTGATTTATTTTCAGCAATTAAAATTAATATCTTATAAAGCATTTAGTTCTAAAATTGCAATCGTACTGCAGCATTCATAGCACGGCGGGAAAGTTACAACGCTATGTGGAATAAAAATATGTAAAGAAATAGATTCCATTAGTTTGTATAATGTTATATTTCTCACGGGTTATATAAATAATGATGTTCCCGTTAAGAAAGAAACAAGGAAAAGGGAAATAAAAAGAAAAACTTGTTGAACGGGATTCGAACTAATGTTAGCCCACCACTGCAGTATGAACTAACACCCTTAGGCAACACACAAACTTCCTCTAGCACCCAATACTGGAATCATTTTAGTTCTAGTCCACAATTTAATAAAACACCATAAGAACACTTTTCTGCAGATGCACTGAAGTTAAATTTCCAATGTTTGCCCGTTAATGAAGAAGGATTGCTGAAATATTGCGTTTTAAAACTGTGAGGTGAGTGAGCTAAGAGATGACATGGCTGCTACGTCCTTTGCACAGCAAGGGAAGCACATGATAAATTTAATTCTCATACCATCTATGCAAGCACACCTGAGGTTTAGGTGATCCTTCACCCAGATTTAGCTGAAGGTAGGTATTTACTTTTGTGAAAGATAGCACGTGTAACACTGCTGTTAAAAACACGTTAGGGTACTGGAAACTACACAAGTAATACAGTAGGATGCGCACCAAGGACTCTATGGAGGAATTTAGCGCATGCGCAGGAATGTTATTATGCTCAGGTGGTTCATCCCAGTACGCAGATGGCTAAAAGGTGTCATAACTTCCGTATTAAGATACCAAAACGAATGTTAACAAATTGTCACAACCGTTCGTTCTCAAACTTCGACGCTGTGATTCTATATATATATATATATTATGTGTGTGAGAGCGCGCGCGCGTGTTTGTTTCATTCCACTCAAAAAGTTGACACCAAGATTTAACCAGAAGTCACACTTTGAGACTCTCTGAAAAAGAAATGCTATTTTTAGAAAAAAAGGTATGGGGATATGCGTGTGTGTCTATGAATAGCATCATTCAACAACGAAAAATCAGTTAAATAACAAATAATTACACAGAAAAGTTTGTAGAAGATGAGTAGAGAAAGTCATATGAATGGAGCACATTCGATTTTTTAGAGGCTAATGTGGGCCATTCGTTCATCATTGAATTTCTAACCGATTTTAAAGTGCTCATTCCATTTTTATTACCTAGAGGAAGTTGGTTTTGCTCTTCAATAACGATTAGGTTATTTTTCGCTTAAATTCGTATGTTTAGTTCGGATACCTAAAGGGTAGGTATGCGAGGGGGGGGGGTGTTAGGTTTAAGGGCAATCAACTTCGTGGTCATCAGCGCCCTTAAAAAACCAGTTCATGGCAATAGCCAGATATAAATTTCAATCGAAATAAAATTAATAGTAACAAAGAAAATATACACATAAACATAAAAGTGGCAATCAATATAAGATATAAAACAAGGTGATAAATATGTCAAAAAGCATAAAAAGAAATATCTAAAATTTTAAACCCTCAAACTTATATTACACTCCGCTAAAAACTTAAAAACTCTACCAACCACTGTTTTGTCATCCGCTAAGACCTCTGCAAGTCTGACAGGCAGCTGCAAGAAATCTGGAGGGTAACGTATGCGGCAAGACTGATTTGGAATGCAATGAAATCTACCCTTCATCTATAATTACTTGGCAACTACGGCAGGCCACGTGCTTCGACCACTTCCGAGTCATTTATAGTCCGAAGGGTTCCGACATTGACCGGAAATGAAGCTGTCAAGATCGGAATGCCGTTTAATTAAAGACTAGGGTAGAGTTGGCAGCTAAAAGCTTTTCCGACGATATGGTCTCACACTTGATCCGTTTTCCGTTTATAGTGTCAAGTTGAAAAGTTGAATTCCGTGCACTCAGTGCTGGTAGTCTAAATTTACCTACGTGTTTTGCCCATTTTACAGTGCGTGTGTGCATGAACTATATTGAACCCCCCTAACTTTTGATACTTATTATTGCAGGGAATGCAATCATATTTGATAGTTGAATTTTACCATTTTAAATCTTACCTTCATTCTCTACTGGTAAGTAGAGGAAGTATTGTATTCCACCCAAAAATTCGATGTCGAGATTTCACCGGAAATATGTTTTGAGACCTCCTGAATAAAAAAAAAAGCATTTTTAGAAAACGTTCCGTGTGTGCATGCGTGTGTGTGTATGTGTCAGTGTCTCTGTGTGTGTGTGTGTGTGTGTGTGTGTGTGTGTGTGTGTGTGTGTGTGTGTGTGTGTGTGTGTCTGTCTGTCTGTCTGTCTGTCTGTCGACAGCATAACTCAAGAACTAAAAGCCGGTTAAAAGCCAAAGTTGGTATTTAAGTTTAATGTCTTTCAAGGATGTGACACGAAGATTTCGATGAAAATAGTCCCACCCTAAACTACCCTTCACATGGAACATTTTTAAAAAAAAATTGATTTTCTTGAAAATGGCTCTAGCAATTTTGATTAAAATATCATGTTTGAGATATTTTTATGCCAAATGAAATGCATATCTTGAGCCTCTGTAGTCGTATTTACTCAGGACGACTTTTGCATATCTGGTAAACCATTAGAGATAGAACAAATCATACTATACAAAAAAATGCAGATCTTGCTAAAATACACAATTTATGTCTCAATAAATTTTCTTGTAGGGTGAACCATTTCGGAGATATTCCTTGTTATGTGTGTGAGTTTCGGAAAACTTAAAACTTTCGTGAAATGGAACATCGTTGTTAATTTTTTTGTATGTTAAGTGTGCAAAGAGAACGGAATCTCAAAGCTTTAAAAGATTTGACTATCGCACAAAGCCTACTGTATTCTAATATTCCCCTTGCACCTACAAGGAAATAAGCAATAAGATCATTTGTACAAATGTTTGTCTTAACTAACAAGAAGAAGATGTAGGAATAAGAGTTTGTAAGAATGGTTAGTACAAGAGTAAAGAAAGTCATGTGAGTGCAACACATCAGATTTTTGTTTAAGATTTAATACTTGCAGCAGCAATATAGGTAGATATAAGTATAGATCATAAAAGGAAGGGGTACACCTCGCTCACTGCTGAATGCATAGATCTATAGTGACCACCAAAGAAGTGAAGGAACCATGGGGGCTACAGACCACTGGTAGGCGTCACAGAGATGCGCGGAAGTCCTTTCAGGCTCGAAGATAATCACACTGTTAGAGCTGCCTAGAGAAAACAATGTAAGATTCTCAATCTTGTAGCCCTCTAAAGTGCACTGTAGTGTTATGGAATCACAATGTGTTTGGTCCCCACTTTTTCCAGATTAGTTGTTTATTTTTTGATAATGTTTAATACCCGCTTTTACTACATGTGGCACCGCAGGCGCTGACACTGATGATATGTACATGGAATGCAGCAGTGGAATGAGATGGCGTGGGAAACCGGAGAACCGGGAGGAAACCCACCCCTGCGCCACCTTGTTCACCAAAATCCCATGTACGGTCGCTTGGGATCGAACCTGGGCTGCTTTGGTGAGAGGTGAATGGTCTAACCACTCGACCACGGTGCGGCCTTTCCGGATCTCACACCCTCTCAGTTTGTTTTGCAATTGAAGTATAGGATCGAGTTCAACCCATGTATTACTATACTCACTTTTTAACTAATATTGCACTCCAACCTCTTATTTTTGGGTTCACTTGTATCTAAACACTTGTAACATCTAGAAACATCTACAGTTTTATTGGTGCAAACAACAATGTAAACTAGCACAACAAAAACACCATCGGGGCGTGGCACCCTTGCAGTGCTCAGGTATTTGAATTAGCAACGGAGCTAGGAGGTGCAAAACAAAGTAAATACGCTGGGAAGATGTTCTAAAAGTTCTAATCTATGAAATAAAATGTTAGAAAATATTCAGTTTCATTGTGTGATGATGACGACGATGATGATGACTACTACGACGATAATGATGATATCCTGGAAGTAGTTTCAGCGATTAGTGTGAACCCAATATAAGAGGTATATTTGCAGGAATCAAATCTAGAGACGCAAACACCACAACCATACACCCGGCATAGTTAACTTATTAAAAAGATGATAAATAGATTACTTAAATTCGGGCTCAGTAGGATACTCATGAATAAAGGCCGGAGAGATGTGTGCTCGCATGCGTTACAGGTAGCTGGACGCAGAGTATCAATGACGTCACTAGTACAGCACTGAAATCAAACGTGCAAGTAATGGCCACTGTAGAAGCAAGAGTCGAAAACAACGTAACGTAGCAGTTAGTGAAGCACTACTTTGCAAGTGTTTGCAGACGCAAGGTCAACACAACTGTTTTGTTTCTTCTCGTAGTGAGCTGTAGTGATGGTGTTCTTTCATGGTCAGGTTGTACCTACCTGCAGTTGTTTACATGCGCGTTCGATAACCCTAAAGTCCACGTGCAGTGTGTGTACCTGTGGAAAAACGCACACGTCTCCGGACTTTATTCATGAAATTCCAATACTTTGGGCAAATAATCGAGAAGATGGTAATTCATTCCAGTAACTCGCTTTTACGAACAATAATTCCACTTGTGCTTCATGAAACATTATACTACAAATAAATCTTGAAAATATTCGTCAAGATTGCATCTGTAGCAAAATAGCATAATAATTCATGGTGATGGTTAGATTCTGACACATGGGTGCCCTTCATAGTAAATAAAGCCTCATGAACAAGTTTTTCTCTCGCATAAATTCTACTCGTGAGCAGACCAAAGCGTGCACGCATGGCACGTACAACGTCGCCCTAGGCTTGTTTGTTCCGCGCTTCTTTTGTAATCCGCGGCACCTGCACTAGGCAACAGTAAAGATGTAGTTGTTCACCGTCTGTTGGCTTGTAAATGCAAGCATAGACCAGTGATTCGCTCCTACATATTCACTCCTTCCAGGAGAGTAGATTACCACTCGTTTTTCATATATGTAAGACAAGTTAGGCTCGAATAACCCACCCTCTTGTTCAGTCTTGTGTCCAATGTTCTTTCTTCAGCTTTCAGTTACTATTTTCTTATCTTACTTGTAGTCATCAACCCTTCTCTCCTTCCTTCTTTTCCTTTTCTTTTCCTGCTTTCCTTCTCTTTCATTCCCTTTCCATCCTTTCCATCACTTTTCTTCCTTCTCTTTCCTTCCCTTCCTTCCCTTTTCTTCCGTCTCTTTCCTTTCCTTCCCTTCCTTTCTTTCCTCCTCTTTCCTTTCTTCCCTTCCTGTTCTATTCCTTTTCTTCCCTTTCGTTCCTTTCCTTCTCTGTCCTTTCATTCCCTTTCCTTCCTTATCTTCCGTTTCCTTCCATTTCCTTCCTTCTCTTCCTTACTTCCCTCCCTTTCCTTCATTTTTCTTCCTTTTCTGTCCTTTCCTTCTTTCTCTTTCCTTCCTTTCCTTTCTTTCTCTTTCCTTTGCTTCCTTCCTTTCTTCCTTTCCCTTTCTTTCCCTTCCTTACCTTACCTTCCATTCCATTCCCTCCCTTCCTCTCCCTTCCTTCCCTTCCTTCTATTCCCTTCCTTCCATTCCTTTCTTCCTCTCCCTTTCTTCCCTTCCTTACTTTCCCTTCCTACCATTCCCTTCCCCTCCTTCCCTTACTTCCATTCCTTCCCTTTCCCTCCTCCTCTTCCATTCCCTTCCTTCCTTTCCCCTCGTTCCCTTACTTTCCTTCTCTTCCTTCCCTTGCCTCCATTCCTTCCTTACCTTCCTTTTTTCTCTGTCTCTTTGTTTCTTTCTTTCTCTCCCCGTTTTTCTCTTTTCTTTTTTGCACGATGTAGCTAATTTGTAGTACTTACCAACTGTTAATATGGACCCAAAGTTGACATTCCCACGTGCAACGTGGTTCCTATAAAAACCAAACAAAAAATATTAATGTCGAAAGAAATGCCAAAAACACCTGGTGCGGTAAATTGAATTTGAATCTTTATTTGTGCACGCTCTTTGACTGCTATGATTCACAGCGTCCCCTTTGTGCATTGGGCATGAAGACTGGTTACTTTTGCTCAGAGGCTGATTTAAAAGGCTTAAGACTGTTTTACGTACCGTAAGTCTACGGCACGGGACCTTCCGAAGGAAGCCATGCTAAGGATTTTTACGCCAGAAAAAAGAATCCATCGCCGGGTTTGAACCCGCCACCTCGAACTAGTCCGGTAAGTAAAACCACCACAGTACAGACATTTATTTTGAAATATTTGTCGTGATATTGCAATTAGTACGGTTATTAAATGCAATTTCTCCATCTCCACACGAAAATACATTTGATTTCATTTGACTCATAATTTCACTACTTCTTAGAACGAAATAAATACATTCTTCTCATTAAGATCATCCACTTATCCGAATCCCTTCGATTGCCACATCATTGTACACATCTCTGTTACTTTTACCATAATAAAGGAAAAGTAAATCAAACTGCTAACTTAACTATAAAACAATAAGATAATTTGACTACAAGGACGACACATTTACAGGTATCCTGTCCCCATCGCAACATATATAGACGAATCTCCTGCTAAAATGTAACAGTTATCTTCAATAATAATAACAACACCAATATATGAGTATTTCAGCTAATATTTCAATTAATATAACTCAATTGATATAAATGCCCATCCTACAAAAGTAGTGTGTAATGCAAGTATTGTAGGCGCATAACGGAATCTCGGGAAATGGAAGTCTTGCGTTGATCCGTATCAAACGCTTACAGAAATTGTGTAGCTGTATATTATTGCTACATTGTTGATGCGGAAGCTTCCACAGCCAGTATCTTAAAAAGCATTCTCAGCTTCGGGAGAATAGCTACAGATATATCTTTGCCTTTGTCCCATTTCTTTTGGAAAACCTTTTGTACATATCCGTTGAGATAAAATCAGGCGACACAGTCCGGTTGTTCGTGCCCAATCTGTATCACGGAGCGGAACTACTTAAAGACAAAGGTAAATAGGCATGCTTTTTATAGTAACTCGCTACACTTTGCCGCCATTCGGATATATTTGTAAATAAACTCAGAAATTCTTACAGCAGTATTCAACGAAATAGGGTGAATATGAAAATCCTTCTATCCTCTTCGCAGGCACCATCAAATGACAGTCTGCAACCATCCAGAAAAGGATTTCCTCAATTGTTAATTATGAATATCGATTGAGTAGTTATGATATTATGCTCAACACATTTTTGTATTTATATAATAATTTACCACAGTTTATTATACAAGGACCGTTAAAATGTTTCGACATTCAGAAAGTACACCAAGTATATAAAAGAAATATGAAGCTCTTCTATTCGCTGGCAGACGAGTCAACGATTTTTGTAAGTGTATTACAGTCACCAAGTTTTCGTATTCAAATATCCAGGCCATGTAAATACTTATAGTTAATTGGTGGTTTAGGAATTACAATCAGAAACTTGTCTTATAGACTATGTTAGTTGGGGAGAGCAGTATTTTTTAATGGTGAAAGGATTATAAAAATCAACTAAATGGCTTTCAAGGCACACAAGATTTCTTCTTCTACTTCTACTACTTCTTCTTCTTCTTCTTCTTCTTCTTCTTCTTCTTCTTCTTCTTCTTCTTCACTATCAAGGATTAGAATTGCAGGCTGTTCTATCGTTACTGTCTTCCTAGGTCGTCCTATTCTTTGTCTTCCTTGCTTATTATAATAAATAGAATAAACAGATAACTATTTGTTTGACCATATTTTATTTCCCATTCTTGCAATATGTTGTTTCCCTTGTTTATTTTTTGTGCACGTTCTACAAACTATTTTACATTATTTCTTTTTTTTTTTTTTTTTTTTTTTTTTTAATTTATTTAGAGTCGCTTTAACAATTAAGTCATATCGCGACTATTCTATGGAATACAGCGGTATACAATAAATTTAGTACAATTATTTTACCAAAAACATGAGAATACAATCAAATCAGTACAACAAGTATCTTTCATATTATATTTTCGCATGCAAGCCCGTACCTTTGAGAAATGATAACACCCTTCTGCAGTTGGATGGCGTGTTCAGAGTGGTGGATAAGTCTCCAGTGATGTGATGAAGCTGTCGTTGTGTAGCGTATTGCTTACATTCTGTGAGGAGATGTTTTACTGTGAGGCGGGTGTTGCAGACTTCACATTGTGGTGGCTGGCCTTTGCTGAGGAGGTATGAGTGGGTTAACCTTGTATGACCAATGCGGAGACGTGAGATAATCACCTGCTCTTTCCTGCTAAGAGAATAGACAGGGGAAGAATTGGTGTCTCCTTTCCTTACCATGTGTAGTTTTTCTGGAGGCGATTGATTCCAGGCCTGTTTCCATCTTGTTTTTATTAGTTTGGAGAAGTACTTTGTAATATCACGGTAAGGTACTGCTTGCTGTTCATGTGTGTCTGTTAACCGACTTGCTTCTTTAGCAGCTTTGTCCGCTTCTTCATTGCCCTTAATGCCGCAGTGTGAAGGGACCCAAATGAAAGTAACTATTTTCTTTTTATTTAGAGCAATGGAATAAAGACTGTGGATATCTTGAAGCAGTTGGAGGTCAGTTGAACGATCTCTGAGACTTTGGAGAGAGCTTAATGAATCAGAAATTATAAGAAATTTACTCTCACTAGATTGGATGATGTATGTTAAAGCTTGCTTAAGTGCACAAAGTTCGCAGGAGAATATGGAATAATATTTAGGGAGTTTCAGCTGAAGTTTCTTATCTGGGGTAATTATGGCACATCCATTGTCGCTGTCCGTTTTGGAACCATCAGTGTAGATAAATGTATGGTTAGGGTAGGCATTTGTTATTTCTTGAAACAGCTGTTTATAGCAAGATGCATCTGTATGGGATTTATGGTAAGCTGTAATATTCAAATTTAGTTGAGCAGTTGGTATTCTCCAAGGTGGTAGACAATGAAACTTTCTGGGCATTATGGCAGGAATTTCTATGTTATATTCTTCAATGCATTTGCTTATTTTAGATTTAAATGACATTTCTTTTTGTGAATTAGCCTGTAAACGTTGGTTGGACGTTTCTGGGAGGACGTACTGGTAGATCATTGATTCGGGTCTTGCTAAAGTTTTAAGGGCGAATTTTAGGCTCACATCTGTTCTGCGGACGTTCAATGGTGGTTCGTCGGTTTCCATTGTTAAGGCAGAAACAGGGCTGGTTCTGTAAGCTCCCAAGCATATTCTTAGAGCTGCTGTTTGAATTGTATCTAGTTTCTTTAAAACTGAAGATTTAGCTGTATTGTAGATCTGGGCTCCATAGTCGAGTTTACTTCTAATGAGAGCTTGATACGTTCGTTTGAGGGTACTGAGATCAAAACCCCAGTTTTTGCAGCTTAGGGTTTTTAGTACATTTAATCTTCTGAGGCATTCATTTCTCATATCATCAATGTGATGTTTCCAGCTTAGAGTTGCATCAAACGTTAAACCTAAAATTTTGATAGTCTTCACTGAGTCGATTAGCTTGTTATCCACGCAGATTGTGGGGTTTGGGACTTTACATGGTGATTTGGAGAAGCATATGCATTTCGATTTATGATATGACAAGTTAAGACCAGCATGATTAGTCCAAGTGTGCAGATTTTCCAGTGTTTCTTGAAGAAGTGTTGCAGTAGTAGAGGGGTTTTTCCCCTTACAAAAGATAGTTAGGTCATCTGCAAATAGTATACCTTTTACAGGTGGTGTAATACTGCTTACTATACTATTGATAGCTATGAGAAATAGTGTGACACTGATTACTGATCCCTGTGGAACACCTCTATTAATGGATTCTTCTTTTGACATGGTTCCTTTGTAGCGAACTTTAATTTTCCATTCCTGAAGGAAGTTGTCAATAAAGTGATACAAATTACCACGGATACCGATGTTACGTATTGTTTTGAGTATGTAAGCTCGTGAAATTTTATCATACGCTTTTTCTATATCTAGGCTTATTGCCATGAGATGTTGTTTCTGTGTAAATGCAGCTTTTATTTCAGAATCAAGTATTAAAAGATGGTCAGTGGTGGATCGAAACTGGCGGAAACCATTTTGAAGTTCGGTGAAGAACTGCATTTTCTCTAGTTTCCAACGCAATCGGTTATTTATAATTTTTTCAAGTATTTTACACATAGAGCAGGTGAGGGCTATAGGTCTGAAACTTTCAGGTGAAGTAAGATCTTTGTTTGGTTTGGGGATGGGTACTATAGTTGCTGTGCGCCACTGTTTAGGAAAAGTTCTTGAGTTCCATATATAATTAAGGATTTCGTGAAAGTAAACCAGTCCATCTTGCGGTAAGGATTTTAACATTATGTAAGGAATGTTATCCGGCCCAGGGCTGGAGCATTTACTCTTTTCAAGTGCCTCCATGAATTCTGTGAAAGTAATGTTATCATTGTAGTTTTCTTGGTTATTTTCGTCAGGTTGGTAGTAGTGGGTCACCTTGCTTTCGCAAGCTTCTTCTCTTGAGGCCTCTGCAAAAGTATGCGCCAGTATGTTTGCTATGGTTTGGGGGTCAGTACTTGTACTGTTTGTTGTATAATTGTGGAAAACTATATTATGTGTTCCATCGTAAGATCCCCGTATTTTGCGAATTTTTTGCCATATCACTCGTGACGGGGTTTTCCTGTTTACAGTGGACACGAATGTTAGCCAGGACTCTTTCTTGCTGTGCTTTACTACTTGACGTGCTTTAGCTCTGGCTTTTTGAAACTCGATTTTGTGTGTGGGGGTAGGTTGCCTTTTGTATTTATAATAGGCTTTATTTTTTAATGCTATCGCTGTTTTACATTCTTCGTTCCACCAACATACAGTCTTCCTAGAAACTGGGTATATCCTAGGAATAGTGACCTCGGCGGAATTGAAAATCACTTCTGCAAACGAGTTTACTAGTTTGTCAGTATCTGACTGACTGAAATTCATGGGGGATGTTAGATAGGATAAATTGTCAGAGACGTGTGCTCTGAACTTGTTCCAGTTTGCGCATTTTAAATTCCATCGTGGCTGACAGTTAAAAGTTAAAGGAATGTTATTTGCATTAGTTAATAAAATTGGGAAATGGTCACTGCCATGTAATTGCTTGGCGACTGTCCATTCAAATTTATCTTGGATATCAGGAGTGATTAATGTTAAGTCGATTGCACTGGAAGTACCGTTGGCTGTACTGAAGTGAGTTTGTGAGGTATCGTTAAGCATATTGAGATTTTCGTTGTGCAAGAGCTGCTCCACTATTTTACCTCTTGCGTTGGTATGCTTACAACCCCATATAGTACTATGACTATTAAAATCGCCCAGTATAATAAATGGTTTAGGAAGTTGTTGTGTTAACTCCTGCAGTGCATGTAAATCAAGTGGGCTTTTATTTGGTAGATATATATTGCAAATGGAAATAGGTGTAGGAAGGTTTACTCTAGTGGCAATTGCTTCAAGTTCAGTTGTAAGCGGTATTGCCTGATGTTTGATGCTGTCTTTAACGTAGGTTACTACGCCGCCACTAGCATGGAGGCAGTCCTTGCGGTTTTTGTGATATTGAGTATAACCTCGTAATGATGCAACATAGTTTCCTTTGAAGTTAGTTTCTTGAATGCACATAATTGCAGGGTTATGTTTATTGATCAAGAGTTTAAGAAACTCGAAATTGCCATGGAAACCATTAATATTCCATTGAAGTATGTTATTCATATGTTAATTTTGTTTATGGGATAAGGTGTTATATCTATGGCGATTAGTTTTCGGGACACATCGGTTTTGTTCGCTCAGAGGCATTGTTGACCTGATTAATGTATTCCAGCAGCTTTTTTTGAATTTTACTACTTCTGGTCTTTATACTACGCTCTGTATAATAGGGATAGACTTTTTGCATTGTGTTCACTAGAGATTCTAGATCTGAAGTGTATTCCAAAGCTATGGGAACAATGTTTGTTACTCCAACACTGTTTTCCATAAAGCTTTGGAACTGGCTGAAGTTTAGTGCATAATTGTGGGTGTCGGCGTCGATAATATGTTTAATTGGTCTGAGAGATTCAGCTATTGACGAAATAAGGTTTGCTTTCTTAATCTTCTTAGCGTGCTGTGAAGCGAGGAGGTGCCGCGCTTCTTTTCCATAAGCATTATCCTCTGAATCAGTTGTGCTGTTTGATATTGGTCGTTTAGGTCTTGTTTGTGTTTCCATTAGCATAGGTTCTGGGGAATTGTTGCGTTCGTCTTGAAATGGCAGGATGGGCTCAGGGGTAGAAGTGAGGTTAGGTGATTGCTGCTGTTCAGTATCTTTTCCTTTAGGAGGGGAAGGGGGACGGTCCTGGAGGTTTTTGGTAGCGGTAGGCAATTCAGGAAACATGTCTTTGTTTAAGACCTGAGGAGTAGTTTCTTGTATACCGTCAGCTTCACGGCAATTTTTTGCAAAGTGGCCTTCCTGCTTGCAGATGAAGCAGGTAGGGGTATCCGCTGTTAGGTATATCCAATATTTAGTGCCTTCATATAGGATCTGTATGCTTGGAGGTAATTTCTCCACATCATTGGGTGGAATATAAAACTGACGTCTGAAACTAAGGATATGGGAAAGTCCTGGCTCTGAAATGCCAGCTCTTAAGTAGGTAATGTTTGACATTAGTTTAATTCCATATGCATTTAGCTGAGTTTCTATGAGTGAGTTTGGTATAACTGGACACACATTTGAAAGAACGATTCTTTTGTTTGGAGTAATTAGAGGACGGATCTGAAGAGTAACATTGTTTATATTTATTTTAGGATGTTTGGTAACCAGTGATTCTGCTACTTTAGATGACGTTAGGTATATACATATTCTGGAGTTCGAGATCCGTGAGATAAATTTTATGTTACTTGGTTCAGTTAATTTACTTACTGCGAGAGCGTAGTCTCTGATGGTAAGTCCGTCATGGGAGTCAATGATGATAGCTTCTTCTTTCTTGGGAGAAGTCTGAGTAACTGTAGCATAGCTGGAGTTTCTTGTAGCACTGTTGTTCATGGTGGTTGTGTCGACGTTGTGAGACGGTAGACTGCTGTACTCAGCAGCTGCCATTGCTTCTGATGGTGTACACTAGTTTGGTGTGTGAGGATTTTTAATAATGTCTTACTAACCCGCTTGTTATACTCGTTTAATTGTTAACATACGAGAAAGCATATTTAGTAGACTCGTTCTACTTATCCGTTATGTACGGTGAGCGTCTTTTGGATTCAGATTATTGATGTGTATCGGAGAACGTTTAAAAGTTGATTTCTTTGCTGTCACGGCCTCCTACATTATTTCTTCTTTTCGTATCTGTTATTGTACAAACGTTTGCTTTAAAAAATTAATCTCCACAGGTTGCACATTTTGTAGCTCTGAGTTTGGTTGTGATCGTCTTCTTAGCGCTGGATAGCGTAGCTGCTTACCAAGCGGGAGACCCGGGTCCGATTCCCGGCACCGCATTTGTTCATTAGTGACTTAAAGAAGTCTTATCAATATTTAGCGACAAAGTCGAAGGCTTAGCCTTCGATCCACGAAGTGATCGTGGCGTAATCTATTGCGATACAGACTTCTAATATAGTTCAATTTGAGGAAGCTCTGTTCGCAAGTATATTTAGACCTATACTCACTCTTATACATATTATTTTGCAAATGCTTATTTCCCTATCTACTTTATTTTAATCGAGATAAGCATTTTCAGAAAGTATCTTATTACTAATTTTCTTGTAGGTGTAAGGGTAATATGGGAATACAGTAGGCCTTAAGCAATAGTGAAATGTTTTAAGAGTTGGTTGCCTTTGAAATCCCAATTCTCTTTGCAAGGCCAATTTCCTATTTGAAAAAAGTATAAGTATTGGCAAAGCCAAACAAATAAGAGAGAGTATGGTTCACTCAAAAGAAAAATGAAGTATTTGACATGAATGGCGTATTTTAGCGAGACCCACATTTTTATTTAGCAAGTTTTTGTCTGTCTCTTACTGTTTACCATTTATGTAAAAACCATCCAGATTGAAGAGGTCTTTGAGGACATTCCCAGAAAATTCAAGTTATGGCTTAGAAACTGCAATAGAATCGCCTGTTTGTGTCCGCCACTGGATACTGACTGTCGTCCCTCCGACTGAGGAGTGGAGTGGGGTATAGCCGCTCACTGCCTAAGGTTCTTCAAAGATTGGACATCCCTGGTCTAACGTTTAAATGCAGATTTCTTCCTTTATAATATTAATATAGATTAACTTTAATACCAATGGCATCGTGGACTCAAGGCTGTCTTTCATTCATTACAATTAGGAGCTCAGAAACCTAGCTGAAAAGTTTTAAACGCTACATGGAAGAAATTAGGAAGAAGTGCTTTAACCAGGATTGTTCACCATATCAGGAAAGATTAATGCCTATCATCAATTACCCTTTCCCTGTCTTCTGTCAAGGGTATATACTGTTAAAAGCTTAACAAAAGATCAACTGAGGTGATAAAAGAAATTAATGAGCTATTTACGTGTTTACATCTCTAATGTCTGGTCCTATCACATCGGAGAATCGAGAGCAGCAATTCAGAAGAGGCCTTGAACAATAGACGAGCATGTATCAGCTTTCTCCAAAGCTGAATTAGTTCGTGATCTCAGAGTAAATAAAACCGCCAAAAGAATCACTTATTGCATTTCCTTGTTGATGGGCCGATGGCCAGCTGCAAGTGAGAACGCTGTAACATTGCCAACCATGCTGGCGCCCATTGATGGGTATATTAATGATGCGGATGTCTGATACACTATGCCAATTGCAGCACATTTTATATCGAACTTTCACTGAGGAATTGGTGCACTAAGAATGCACCACGCTAAAGTTTCTTGCAGTACGCAAGTTAACGGCCTTCCTCATCCCACTGCCTTTCAGAGTGACAACTGGTCACGTGGACGGTGTTGTTATGTCTGTTACTTCGGCCACTCTGAGGTGTAACTCAACAAGCAGAATCTTTAACACTTTGAATGCACAACTGCAACCGACTTGGTATCAGCAGATCCTTTCACTAAGAGTATATTTAGAGGACACTCTCTATTGTGTCCATGTCATTAGCAGCGGATGAAGGTTAAGGGACAGGTTTACAACTTTTTGGAATGTGGTCAATAAGGAATGGGCACTACTATAGGTATACTCTACAGAAATTGTTGGTCAGCAATATATGTTATAATATAAACAACCAAGGGGGACACCTCTCGCTTTGGGACTTACATGATCTATTGTGGCTAGCACCCCCAGGAGTAAGGAATGAAGTGAAAGAGCCACAGGGGGCTACAGGCAGCAGGCAGAGGGACCACACGCCAAAGTCCCTAACAGTTCCGGTTTTGAAGATCCGTCCCTTGCTGGAGCTGCCTAGAGAGGGCGATGAAAGACCCGTCGACCAAGCAGTCATCCAGTGTCCAAGAGGACCAGAGCTGGCGCAACGAAAGCTTGTCAGTTTGCAAGATAGCAGACTTTTCGTAAAGATACCATTACACCTGTTGCACAGCTCCAGTATCTAACAATCTCTTGAGGAGTGCATATCGCGGTTAATGAGTAGAGGGGTAGTAGACAGTGGGACCGGCTGGTATGTACAATGCGGAGAGGGGAGTAGAAGCGGCACGTGACCTTCAATCGAACGAGGTAGCCTGGACTTCATCTCAGTAGTACCGAAGTTTCACGCACCTCTCGTTGGCAAGCTTCCGTTGCGTTATATCTACACTTTCCTATATGCAAACATCCACACAATGTGTCCGGCTCCGCCATAGGCCGCGAAACCTAGAAGCACACCGAAAGATGAGAAGGATCGGAATGATGGAAAAGAAATCATGGAAGATGAGGAACCACCCCTGCATTCACCTACTGACCAGGGCTCAGTTTACTAAGTAGTAGAGGAGCTTTCATCATATAGGTTCACCAAGTGGAGGAAGTATTACATTCCAACCAAACATTCGACAACGATACCTCACAAAAATACACGTTTTGAAGTCTACTGAATAAAAAGGCTTTTTGAGGAAAACGTCTTTTTGTGCATGTGTCTGTTAACAGCGTATCTCAGTAATATATGGCGATTGCAGAGAAGGTCCGAAGGTCAAAAATAATCATTCTGTAATATTCAAATATATTAAAATAACAATTCAATTTCGTTTGTACCACCAAAAAAAAAAAAAAAAAAAAAAACGGAAGAGAGGACGGCCACCAATAACTTAGAAGAATAATGTTACGTAGGCAATGAAGGGATTGGATTTGGAAGAGAACTATAGCAACCGAGAATTGAGAAGGGCTATCGGAAGATGAGTTATACCTTAAAAAAAAAAAAAAAAAAAAAAAAAAAAAAATGGACAATAATATGAATTGTAAGACAATTATGGTTAGCAATAAGTATTTTGTCAACAAGTTTTACTGTTTTCAACCTTTTCAGTTAGCTTGTTAATGGATAATATTAAAATTCGCATAAATTAGTAATTGTGAAAGGTATAAATAATAGCTGTAATAGAAACTTTCGGTCAATTAAGTTGTAGAGCTTGCCAACCAAAGTACAACGATGGATTCCGACGATGCTTTAAGATAACTGATGGAAATCTGAAGTCAACATATCAAGTGAGTTTAAAAAATATACGATTAGTTGATACTTAAGCTACAGACCGGCTCACTGTTGAATTTATCCGACAGAAAGAGTTAATACGGCCACACGAAGTATACGTCTTCATTTTAACCCTTTAATGCCTGGTGTGTCTTATAAGATACATAGGCTGTTTTTCCTATTTGTACTAGTTTTAACTTTTGTTTTCTGCTATATTCTTGTTATATTTTCTGTCACCAATTAAAAATACATATTTGAGACGGTTTGAATTGTAAAAAATTAATATTTTGTTTAAGAAAAGAAGCAAAATCCATGCAACCGCAGTCAAATGATACCCCGTCATCATCCACGCGTGCCATCACACCGATTATTTTACGTGGGCCCTCCCGTCCTTTACCACAGGCACATTTGACTGCCTTTGCCGAAACTCGAACTCACGACCTCACGCTTTGAGTGCATGGCCAGTGCACTACGTGTTGCCTTAATGATCATGGCTATCCAAGCCAGCAGGCTGAAGGTCTCCCAGAGTGCCTAATCTAAACCGGTTTCAAATTAGAGGAAGAACGGCATATGTAGCAAAATAATTCAGGCATGAAAGGGTTGAATCCAAACAAGCCAGGGAGCGAGAGAACATTTCAGCTTTAACATGCAGACAAAATTGCTTTACTACCGACTTAAACGGACGTATGTGCCCGCATTCGGGAGATCCTGGATTGAAATCCGTAGGCCCACCAATCTGACTGGGGTTTTATCGTGGTTTTCCTCAGTCCCAACGTAAATACAACAATGGATATTTGATACCCAGATCCAAAGTTTCACCTTAAGTCTAATACAATAGTAAAAATGAAAAATAGATTGTAATAGCGAACGCTGTGCTATATACCGACAGATAACGAAAGCAGATAGACTGGATGGCACCCTAATGCCATCTGCCTGCCACAGAGGCGGAGATATAGCTGCACTGCACTACTCCCTCTGTAGATTGGTGACGAAGAAGGATGGTATGAGACCTTGAAGGTTAACTGTACACCACATATCGATTTATGAGTATCTTCTAACAGATCCGTCTCGGTATGACTAACTAGTTAAATATACATAAAATAAATAGAGGGAAAGGCAGAGAAAGAAATAGTTTTACTGTTCTGACATATTCGCATGCTTTTCTATTTCGATTAAATTTGTTAATAATTTAACTTCCAAATTGCTCTACTTTGTTAACGTTTCATGTATGGTGTATACAGAATTGTGTCATCTGCATTTAACGGAGAATTTGTATATAATATATGACAATGACACCAACATATTATTTTAACTGGTGTACTTGTCGCTAATAAAATTCACTAGTGTTAATAATTCTTGGAAAGATAGAAGCAGACTAAAATATTAAATACCATAGTGGCAATTTGAATCTCCAAGTTTAGGGTCTCCCTCCGGTTGCTCTAACCACTGATCTATATGCAGTATGGCAGCTAGGCATTAAATTCTCCAACTGACTCGCAATTTTTCCCAGTAAACCACAAATATATCTCAAACTAATATGAGATAACATATACCCTATGGTAACATACAACATGTAAGTACTTTAACACCCGGATTTTAATTTAACGAACTACAAGGGCAATCAAAATTTCAATTGTTCTTTCACACTAGAGATGTGTGTTGGACAAAGATTGGAATCGGAGCGAAAAAATGTAAGAGTTGCATAGATATGTAACATATACCAGACGTGACAAGCAGAGAGCTATATAAAAAATCTGATGTGCTACACTCACATGACTTTCTCTACTCTTGTACAAACTATCTGTACAAATTCTAGTCGTATATCTTCTTCGTCTTAGTTGAGATAAACATTTGTACAAATTATCTTATTGCTTATTTTCTTGTAGGTGCAAGGGGAAAGTTAGAATACAGTAGGCTTTGAGCGATAGTCAGATCCTTTGAAGCTTTGAGATTCTCTTCTCTTTGCACACTTACCATATAAAAAAATGAACAACGATGATCCATTTCGCGAAAGTTGTAAGTTTTTCGAAACTCACACACTTAAAAAGGACTGTTTCCGAAATGGTTAACCCTACAAGAAAATTAATTGAAACATAATGTGACCTTGGTGGGTGTAAAGTAAAGAAGATAGATGTAGTCGAGATAAAGAAACACTTTTATTTCCGTAAACAGCAACTTTGTACACTCGTTGCAACAGCAAGAAAGTCTTTACCGATTCACCAACAGCACGGCTCCGAATTAGTAACACAAAAACTGTCCCTTCTCACACTTTACCGCTATTTATATCTCCCAGGCACTATTCTGGAAACTTCAGGAAGGTTCAGTTATTATTGCGGTGAAATACAAAGCAGAAAATTCCAGAAGTCTCTATCCCTTTCTCTCTTTCGGCAAGCACCCCAACAATGCGGCCATTCTCTGTCTTTTCCCTTAGGCTACTTTGCGGTAGTGCCGACAATAATGCGATGGGCGACAATAAGTTGTGTATTATAGCAAGATCTACATTTTTTGTATAGTATGAGTTGGTCTATCTCTAACGGTTTACAGGTTATGCAAAAGTCGTCCAGAGTAAATACGACTACAGGGGCCATAACCAGAAAATTCAGGATATGCATTTCATTTGCCATAAAAATATCTCAAACATATGACATTTTAATCAAAATCGTTAGAGCCATTTTCAAGAAAATAAAAGTTTTCGAAAAATCTTCCATGTAAAGGATAGTTTAGGGTGGGGCTATTTTGTTCAAAATCTTCGTGTTGCATCCTTGAAAGACATTAAACTTAAATACCAACTTTGGTTTTTAACCGACTTTCCGTTTTTGAGTTATGCTGTCCACAGACTGACAGACAGACACACAGACTGACACACAGACACAAACACGGACCTTTTTCTAAAAATGTGGTTTTTTCTTTTTTTGGATTCAGGGGGTCTCAAAACATATATTTCCGGTGAAATCTCGACATCGAATTTTTGGGTGGACTACAATACTTCCCATACTTACCAGTAGAGAAAGTTATAAAAAAAAAAAAAATAGTGGAGATGCCGGGGATTGAACCCGGGACTTCTCACATGCGAAGCGAGCGCTCTACCTCTGAGCTACATCCCCTGTGCTCTACAACCTGACTCGAGCTTTCTAATCTTTGTCCTATGCATGGCTAGTGTGAAGAAAAAATTTGAATATCTAATATTTCTGAATTTTGGCATTTTTCCCTCAAGTAGATAAAAACTCATTTCTTCCAGAGCCCTTTCTTCCATATACTCGGGTACTGTAATTAAATTTGCACTAGTAAAACACTTTTGCAAATGCCACAAAGAAAAGGAAGAAAACGGATGCAATTTTCAAAGAAATTATCTTTTTCTTTATCTAGCTACCCTCCCCGTATAGAGGACTGACACGGCCTGGGACCTACAAGCCTGTGCCTAGTGTCCGATGCCTGTCGGGGAGCAGAAGAACCTATGGACAGGACAGAGTGAAGACCTGGAAGCAGCTGGTCAGCCCAGCACCGGGTATGAGAGTGAGCAAGAGGATGATATGAAATGCAAGCGAAATGGCTAAATGGAAAGGTAATAATGGAGCTGTGGGTGGAATGAGTGGCGGGGGAAACCGGAGAACCGGACAAAACCCACCCTGACGCCACTTTGTCCACTGCGAATACCACAGTAGGGTCCCTGATGAAAGGCAAACGGTCTAACCACTCTGCCACGACACCACCATAAAATATTCTTTGGAAATAAGAAGACAAATATATGGAACTTCGATGGATTCCGACGATGCTTTAAGAAAAGTGATGGAAATCTGAAGGCATAAACAGATCCGTTGACTTCAAAAGTAGCCAATTAGTTGATAATTAAGCTACAGACCTGCGTAATGTTGAATTTATCTGACTTAAGGTATTAATACGACCCCACAAAGTATACGCCTTCATTTGAAAAATTCTAGTAGACAAATTATCGCAGAATAATTGCACTTTTAACATACAGCCAAAGCAGTTGTAATGTTCTTACATATTTTTCATATTCTTCTACTTCAGTTAAATGTATTGTGACTTTTGGGTGTGTGTAAAGTAAAGACGACAGATGTAGTCTAGATAAAAAAACACTTTTATTTCCGTAAACAGTAACTTTGTACACTCGTTGCAACAGTAAGAAAGTCTTTTCCCATTCACCAACAGCATGGCTCCGAACTAGTGACACAACAACTGTCCCTTCTCCGTCGGCACGACTCCTCAACGCTTCACATACGTCTGACCCTTAGGTCGGCACGACTACTCAACGCCTCACATACGTCTGTCCTTTCCGTCGGCACGACTACTCAACGCTTCACATACGTCTGTCCCTTCCGTCGGCACGACTACTCAACGCTTCACATACGTCTGTCCCTTCCGTCGGCACGACTACTCAACGCTTCACATACGTCTGTCCCTTCCGTCGGCACGACTACTCAACGCTTCACATACGTCTGTCCACTGTCTGTCGCACTTTGCCGCTATTTATATCTGCCAGGCACTATTCTGGAAAGTTCAGTTATTGCGGTGAAATACAAAGCAGAAGGTTCCAGAAGCCTCTATCCTTTTCTCTCTTTCGGCAAGCGCCCCAACAATGCGGCCATTGTCTGTCTCTTTCCTTCGGCTCCTTTGCGGTAGTGCCGACAATAATGCGATGGGTGACAGTATTAATATTTTTTTTAATTGCTGTGAGTTTTTTGCTTTTCTTGTGTAGTTATTTTGAATTATGTCATATGCAGTTACTTTATGATTTGTGTATAATATCTGACAATGTACTAATATATTATTTGAACTAATGCAGGAATATTTGTGAAGTTGCTAATGAAATTTAATAAAACGTTAATAATTCCTGGAAATAATGAATCAGACCAAAAGCTCAGTGTCATAGTCGAGATTTGAACCACCGATCTCTTTGTATTCCTCCGGGTGCTCTAACCAACTGACCCACAATTCATTGCGGTTAATTACAAGGGGATTTCAAACTCATATAGTATATACCTTAATGGCAACTTCATAGTTCAATCAACAACGAGGTAATTGTCAATTGTTCTTTCACTCTAGACGTGTTTTGGACAAAGATTGGAATCGGACTGAAAAACTCTAGGAGCTGCATGAGATATGCAACACATACCAGGTATGACAAGCAGAGAAGTATATAAAAATCTAGTGGAGATGCCGGGGACTGAACCCGGGACTTCTCACATGCGAAGCGAGCGCTCTACCTCTGAGCTACATCCCCTGCCCTCGTCATTCGCGTTATAGCTTTCTAATGTTTCTCCTACGCACGGCTGGTGTGGGGGGGGGGGGGGGGGGGGGAAGGAGGGGGAGAAAAAAAAAACAATTGAATTTCTTTGATAATCCTTAGCTCTGATATTTTTTCATCAATCAGATAAAAAATTATTTCTTCCACAACCCTTCCATAATTTGAGGTACAATGCCTCAATTGTGGCTAGTAAAACATTTTCCAAAAATACCACAGAGAAAAGGTGGAAAATATATGTAATTTTTAAAGAAATTATATTCTTACCCTCCCATTATGTAGGACTTACACCCCCTTGGACTTACAGCCTGTGCCTAGGGTCAGACACCTGTAAGGGAACAGATGAATCTATGGACCAGACAGAGTGAGGACCTGGAAGCGGGTAGTCAGCCCAGCACCTGCTATGAGATTGAGGTAGAGGATGCTAATAAATGCAACCGAAATGGGTGAATGGAAAGGTGATGGAGCAGTTGGTGGAATGAGTTAGTGGGAAATCGGAGATACCGGAGAAAACGCGCCTAGATGCTGCATCCCGGGCCGGCTAGGTGAAGGGCGAACGTCTAACCTCCAGGCCACGGCGCCGAGTCAAAGAAATTATAAAACAAAAAAATGAGATGTCTTGAAAACAGTCAGAGCACCTGAAGTATAACTGTTTTTCGACTCACATGCATACTTAAATGTATTTAACTTCTGTTAGAAATCTGTATCGAAATGAGGTACATTTTGATACAGATTTGCATGCGTCCTTTTTCCTTGTGGATACCCATCTGTGAAATTTTGAAAATCTACCGTTTTCATTGGATTGATTTGAAATTTTAACACAAAAATCACTGTATAGTGAGGAGTAACTATGCTAAATTTCATACCTTTAGGCAGATTAGTTGCAAACATATTAATATTTTATTATATAATATTTGTATAAATGGTTCCCTATGATGCAATTTTGATTTGAAAAACTTGATAATTTTCAGTTATGTCCTGTAATAGAATGTTAGCAAATTGATGAGATAATTTTTTAATCTTGTTATTAGTTTGGATAAAAATAAGTTTTGAAGTTCGAATTCATTATTTTTTTCATTTAAATTTTGAAATGTAAATTTTAATATTTAATTACTCAGCGGTTACTCACTTTATGAGAAAATTATCTCATCATTTCTTTTTAATGTTATTTCTAAGCAGGTACACCAAATTTCATGCATAAGTACTGAAAATTGCATAGTGTGGAGCATTTTAAAGAACAAACAGTGCTAAAAATAAAAACGTGGAAAAACTAAGTTTGAAGTCATAGCAAGAATAATGGAACTGTATGGATTTAAATGGACACGACCACTTACAGGCAATCAGTTAGACGGCCATGTGACATAGATAAAAAGGCCGTAAGGCTGTAAAAAGCATATCAAAATAAAGCAGACGATTTATACTATTTTATAAAACAAAAATCCATTTTTGGCAATTTTGGAAATTTTTAGCCTTTTTTCACAGATGGGTATCCTTAAATGTATTCAATTTCTGTTAGAAATCTGTATCGAAATGAAGTGTATTTTGATACAGATTTGCATGCGTCCTTTTTCCTTGTTTCTTCCCGCGCCGTCTGCCCTGAGTCACTGAGAAGCAGTTTATTCAATAACATGAATTTATATTAACTATATTTCAGTGCATACTCTGTACAATGAAATTCTAATAAATCTCTGTTCACATTTCATAAACGTCTAGTAGCAAAAAGTTTAAAAACAAACGTTGTCTACTTTGTTAATTTACACATTTTGTATGGTGCAGTTTGCAAAGGTAATTTCTGGTAATGATCCTTCATGAAACGTAGTTGAAGTAAATGGAAAATTTATATTTGAGTGTTTTTAATTTCTGTGGCCTTTAGTATTGTACTTGAGATCTTTGGCTTATTTTCAAGAGATTCATCTATACAGAGTCACGTCAGGCCTTAACGGCCTTCCTCATCCACCTGCCTTATAGATAGCCAACTGGTCACGTGGACGACGACGACGCTATCTGGCAATCTGAGAACAGCCCGAGGTGTGTCATGCGTGTACCTGCCCTTTTAGGGCTTAACCACTTTGTGACGGGATGTGGGGTTTTGCAGGGTGGCGGGTGAAAATTGAGGTAGTGGGTAGTAAGGAGGTAGCAAGATTATGCTCCTCAGCGGCTGCTTATTCAGTGTGCAACTTCCGTTGGGCACTGCTGGTGTAAAGGTCCAAATATGGAGGTTCATCAAATTTTGAATTTAGGATCCAAGTTTATCTTGGAGAACTGTCATGGTGTTCAGCTTTCGCTGTTGAAGGGGCATTTCCTTCGTTACCGGGGATGCCCGCAAGCCATGCGGGGAACCCGGTGTCCCACAAGCGTGCGTTCAGTGGGGTCATAGTCCCCAAGAGACCTAATAAGTGCACTCCTATGTTGAGGAATCTGGTCGTATAATTTTGTTGGCCGGCGCCTAATTTCGTCCTCCACGTACGGAAGAGACGAGGCTTCGCGCAATAGTCTCGAAGGGAATCTGCGGCATACAGAATAGATTATCCGAAGACCTCTATTCTGTATACGCTGCAGACGCAGGAGATGGGAATCTGCGGCCATGCCCCAGATTTCGCAGGCGTATAGGAGGATAGGGATGATGAGAGCCCGAAAAAGACGTAACTTCAGGGGAACTGGCATCCCCGATCGCAGCATGGGGTACAGTGAGGCAGTTGCCCCGCCGGCCCGCGCTGACAGGTCGTTGATGTGTTCCCGAAAACTAAGGCCCTTATCTAGCTTCACTCTCAGGTACGAGATGGAGTTTACCCATTCAATCCTTCTTCGCTGATAGATGAATGTGGGGAGATTGGCGGGGAATCGGAGCTTAGTAAAAAGTATGGCGCGGTTTTTCTCCGGGTTAATGGACACTCGCCAACGCCTGCACCATTCTTGGATGAGGCGGAGGTGTCGCTGTATTGGGAGGAAGGTTCTGTTAGGGTGTCTGTTTGTTGTGTAGAGCAACACGTCTTCAGCATACTGGGCTATGTTGACGTGCTGCTCTGTAGGTAGGTCGGCCATGTAGACGCTGAAGAGCGTGGGGGATAGAAGAGAACCTTCGGGGACTCCGCCTCGGATTGGCCTGCGTATGGATTTATTCCCCGCCACTGAGACCACAAAGGATCTGTGTTTAAGGTAAGAGTGTAGTAGGTGTAGGAGACGTGTGGGTAGCTCCAGTTGGATGAGTTTACGGAGGAGACCGGCATGCCAAGTCGTAGAGAAGGCCTTCTCAACGTCCACAGAGACCGTGGCGGTGTACGCCTTGTCATGGTATCCCAGGGCGGCGGCCTCCAACACACGCAGTAGCTGCTGGGGTGCTGAGTGGCCCGGCCGGAACCCAAACTGATGGGGTGGGATGGCTTGAATGTCCCCTAAGATACGGGACAAGCGGGCGAGTATTAGCCTCTCGAATACTT
Source organism: Tenodera sinensis (assembly GCA_030765045.1). Taxonomy (NCBI): domain Eukaryota; kingdom Metazoa; phylum Arthropoda; class Insecta; order Mantodea; family Mantidae; genus Tenodera; species Tenodera sinensis. The sequence continues at coordinate 71,954,485 of CM060968.1, forward strand.
TCGAGAGTACGGGTAGGAGGCTAATGGATCGGTAGTTGGCAGGATGGACCGGGTCTTTCCCTGGCTTCAATATGCAAATCACCCGGGCCTCTCTCCACTCACGTGGGAAGTGGCTGAGGGGGAGGCACATATTGCAAACCTTTGTCAGGTAGAGCACGACCTTGAAAGGAAGGTGGCGGGGCATGACAGGTGTTATCCCGTCAGGCCCCGCGGCCTTTTTGTGGTCGAGACGTTTGAGTACGCCCTGGACTTCACTGGGTTTGACAGTAGGAAGCCTATCCGCGTCGTCAAGAGGACCTCGGAGATATCGACGTACCTCCCCACGAACACGTCGGAGAAGTCTGGGTCCTGCGGATTATCTCTCGGCCGCATGATCCTCTCTAGGTATTCAGCAAACGCATTTGCTTTGGCTTGGGCCACGTGGATGGTGTTGTTATGTCTTTTATTTCGGTCGTTCTGAGGTGTAACTCAGCAAGCAGAATCTTTAACAGCCTGAATGCACAACTGTAACCGACTTGGCAAGAGCAGATTCTTTAAATCTTCTTGGAAGCTCTAAGGCTACCAACTCCAGAAGGAATGAGTGAAGTGAAGGAGGTCCAGGAGGGTACAGGCCGTAGGCAGATAGGTGACCGAGAGGCCCCGAGGTCCCTAACAGTCCCAGACTTAAAGATCCATCCCACCGCTGGAGCTGCCTAGAGAGGGCAATGAAGGACCCGTCGACCAAGCAAGCCCTCCAGTGTCCAAGAGGAATCGTGCTGGCGCAACAAAATCTGCAGATCCACAAAAGACTATTTTCGTAAACGTAGTGTTACACTCGTTTCAGGACAATTCCCTATCACGGGCTCGAGTATCTGACAACTCCTCGAGGAGTGCATGCCGCAGTGAATGAGTAGGGGGGGGGGTAGACAGATCGGCAGGTACAGTGCGGGGAGTGGAAGTGGCATGCGGCCTTCAATCGAGCGAAATAACCCGAATTTATCTAAATAGTACCGAAGTTTCACACATCTCTCGTTGGTAAGCTTTCGTTGCGTTACATCTACTCTTTACTATTTGCAAGCTTGCGCGGCCTCTGTTCGGCCCCATCAAACGCCACGAAACTAGAAGCACACCGAAAGATGCTAAATGGAAATTAAATGAAAGGGAGTTGCTGGAAAGGAAATCCTTTTAGATGGGAAACCACCCCAGCATTTACCTACTGAGCAGGGCTCAGTTTACTAATTAGTAAACGAGGTTTTATCATATAGGTTCACCAAGTGGAGGAAGTATTACAGTCCAATCAAACATTCGACAACGATATCTAAAAAAATACGCGTTTTGAAGTCTACTGAATAAAAAGGGTTTTGAGGAAAACGTCTTTTTGTGCGTGTGTTGTTAACAGCGTATCTCAGTAATATATGGCGATTGCAGAGAAGGTCAAAAATAATCATTCTGTAATATTCAAATATATTAAAATAACAATTCAGTTTGGTTTGGGCACTAAAAAATCGGAAGAGAGCAACTAACAATAACTTGAAAGAACAATGTTACATAGGCAATGAAGAGATTGGATTTGGAAGAGCAGTATAACAACGGAAAAGAATTGAAAAGGGCCATCGGAAGATGTGTTACACATTAAAGAACCAATTGGATAATAATAGGTATGAATTGTAAGACAACTATGATTAATAATAAGTATTTTGTCAAGTTTTGCTGTTTTGACCCTTTTCAGTTAGTGTGTTAACGAATAATAGATATTAAAATTCGCATAAATTAGTAATTGTGAAAGGTATAATAATAGTTGCGATAGAAACTTTCAGTCGATTAAGATGCAGAGCTTGCCAACCAAAGTACAACGATGGATTCCGACGATGCTTTAAGATAACTGATGGAAATCTGAAGCCAACAGATCAATTGAGTTTAAAAAGTATCCGATTAGTTGATACTTAAACTACAGACCGACGCACTGTTGAATTTATCTGACAGAAAAAGTTAATACGACCACACAAATTGTACATCTCCATTTTAAATCCAAGTAAGCAAACAACCGAGTGAAAATTGTAGTTTTAACATGCAGACAGAGTTGCTTTACCACCGACCTAAACGGACGTATGTGGCCCGCATTCGGGAGATCCTGGGTTCAAATCCGTAGGCCCACCAATCTGACTGGGGTTTTATCGTGGTTTTCCTCAGTCCCAACGTAAATACTACATTGGATATTTGATACCCAGATCCAAAGTTCCACCTTAAGTCTAAAGCAATAGTAAAAATGAACAATAGATTGTAATGGCGAACGCTGTGCCATCTACCGACAGATAACGAAAGCAGATAGACTGGATGAGACCCTAATACCATCCGCCTGCCACAGAAGTGGAGATATAGTTGCCCTGCGCTACTCCCTCTGTAGATTGCTGACGAAGAAGGATGGTATGAGACCTTGAAGGTTAACTGTACACCACATATCCATCTATGAGTATCTTCTAACAGATCCGTCTCGATATGACTAGTTAAATATACATAAAATAAATAGAGGGAAAGGCAGACAAAGAAATATTATTACTGTTCTGACATTTTCGCATGCTTGTCTATTTCGATTAAATTTGTTAATAATTTAACTTCTTAATTGCTCTACTTTGTTAACGTTTCATGTATGGTGTATACAGAATTGTGCCATCTGAAAACTATATAAAAAATCTGATGTGCTACACTCACGTGACTTTCTCTACTCTTATACAAACTATTTGTACAAATTCTAGTCGTATATCTTCTTCCTCTTAGTTGAGATAAACATTTGTACAAATTATCTTATTGCTTATTTCCTTGTAGGTGCAAGGGGAAAGTTAGAATACAGTAGGCTTTGATCGATAGTCAGATCCTTTGAAGCTTTGAGATTCTCTTCTCTTTGCACACCTACCATATGGAAAAATGAACAACGATGATCCATTTCGCACTTAAAAAGGACTGTTTTCGAAATGGTTAAGCCTACAAGAAAATTAATTGAAATATAAGTTGTGTATTTTAGCAAGATCAGCATTGTTTGTATAGTATGGTTTGGTCTATCTGTAACGGTTTACCGGTTACGCAAAAGTCGTCCAGAGTAAATACGACTACAGGGGCAATAACCAGAAAATTCAAGATATACATTTCATTTGCCATAAAGATATCTCAAACATATGACATTTTAATCAAAATCGTTAGAGCCATTTTCAAGAAAATAAAAATTTTCAAAAAATCTTCCATGTAAAGGATAGTTTAGGGTGGGGCTATTTTGTTCAAAATCTTATTGTCGCATCCTTGAAAGACATTAAACTTAAATACCAACTGTGGTTTTTAACCGACTTTCCGTTTTTGAGTTATGCTGTCCATAGTCTGACAGACAGACACACAGACACAAACACGGATCTTTTTCTAAAAATGTGTTGTTTTTTTTTTTTTTTTTTGGATTCAGGGGGTCTCAAAACATATATTTCCGGTGAAATCTCGACATCGAATTTTTGGGTGCAACACAATACTTCCCCTACTTACCAGTAGAGAAAGTAAAAAAATTACTGGAGATGCCGGGGATTGAACCCGGGACTTCTCACATGCGAAGCGAGCGCTCTACCTCTGAGCTACATCCCCTGTGCTGTACAACCTGACTCGAGCTTTCTAATCTTTCTCCTATGCATGGCTAGTGTGAAGAAAAAATTTGAATATCTAATATTTCTGAATTTTGGCTTTTTTCCTCAAGTAGAAAAAAACTCATTTCTTCCAGAGCCCTTTATTCCATATACTCGGGTACTGTAATTAAATTTTCACTAGTAAAACACTTTTGCAAATACCACAAAGAAAAGGAAGTAAACGGATGCAATTTTCAAAGAAATTATCTTTTTCTTTATCTAGTTACCCTCCCCGTATAGAGGACTTACACGGTCTAGGACCTACAAGCCTGTGCCTAGTGTCCGATGCCTGTCGGGGAGCAGAAGAGCCTATGGACAGGACAGAGTGAAGACCTGGAAGCGGCTGGTCAGCCCAGCACCGGGTATGAGAGGGAGCAAGAGGATGATATGAAATGCAAGCGAAATGGCTAAATGGAAAGGTAATAATGGAACTGTGGGTGGAATGAGTGGCGGGGGAAACCGGAGAACCGGACAAAACCCTCCCTGACGCCGCTTTGTCCACAGCGAATACCACAGTAGGGTCCCTGATGAAAGGCAAACGGTCTAACCACTCTGCCACGACACCACCATAAAATATTATTTGGAAATAAAAAGACAAATAAATGGAACAACGATGGATTCCGACGATGCTTTAAGAAAAGTGATGGAAGTCTGAAGGCATAAGCAGATCCGTTGTCTTTAAAAGTAATCAATTATTGATACTTAAGCTACAGACCTGCGTAATGTTGAATTTATCTGACTTAAGGTACGACCCCACAAAATATACGCCTTCATTTGAAAAATTCTATTAGACAAATTAACGCAGAAAAATTGCACTTTTAACATACAGCCAAAGCAGTTTTAATTTTCTTACATATTTTTCATATTTTTCTATTTCTGTTAAATGTATTAATATTTTTTTTAATTGCTCTGAGTTTTTTGCTTTTCGTGTGTAGTTATTTTGAATTATGTCATATGCAGTTACTATATGATTTGTGTATAATATCTGACAATGTACTAATATATTATTTGAACTAATGCAGGAATATTTGTGAAGTTGCTAGTGAAATTTAATAAAAAGTTAATAATTCTTGGAAAGAATGAATCAGACCAATTTGCTTACTTATAACTAATTATAGTTTTTGGTTTGTGCAAAAACCCATACGGTGACCGTCTATCGGTTACAGAAAATAGTTTTCTTATGTCCTTTAAGTTCTGTTCAGTTTGGTTTATATATACGTATATACATATGTACATATTTACAATTATATACACGCATACATACACGCGCGCACTCACACACACACACGCACACACACACACACACACACACACACACACACACACACACACCTTCACTGGGCACACCAGAAATATGCGTCCCAGCGCACTGCACTATCTACACTTCATATATACACTTTCCCGCAGTTTTCCTGCGCGGGCAGGGGACAGCTCCTGAACATTTTCCGAGGCGAGGGCCTCTGCCGGAACATGTGTGTGGCTTAGGAACGAGGTTGCGTGGACGCGCATTTGTCGGCGAGTCGTGCCGCTTCTAGAATATTTTTATTCTAGTATGTTTGCGGTGCTTCGGCTCGCCTTTGCCGATGTTGGCGATCACGTCATTCTCGTGGTTTCTAATGCGCGTCCATGCCGCCATTGCTCGTTTTTCTATTGCCTTCGGGACGAACGGGATCCGGGTTTCGCGGTGAAGAGTGTGGTTAGTGGTGAGGAGTGGAGTAGAGAGGATTTTTCTGAGGGAGAGGTTTTGGAGGGTTTGGAGTTGTTTTAGGGCAGTTTTGGAGGCATTAGCCAAGGCCACACATGCATACAGGACCACCGAGAGAATAAATGACCTATATAGTATCAGTTTTGACTTCAGTCGCAACTGTTTACTAAGGAAGATGGGGGCGCACAACTTTAGCCGCTGTCTGCCTTTGTTGGCGCTATTTTTTATGTGGGTGGACCAACACATTGTGCGGTCCAAGGTCACACCTAAGTATTTAACCTGCTGACGGCAGTGCAATATTTGACCACCGACCGTTAGGTCCATTGCCAAGGTGTGATGCCGCTTAGAGAAATGTATCAGCTGGTATTTGTTGGGATTAATTTTGATTTTCCAGTCGTATTGCCATGAGAGGAAGTTGTTCACATAACGTTGCATTTCTGCAAGGCCGAAACGTGGGTTTCTATGGTGGTTGTATATTGCAGTGTCGTCAGCATACATGGCGACCTTGCATCTGGCGTCCACTGGGAAGTCATTAGTGAATAATATGTACAGAAAAGGGGACATGATTGCCCCTTGTGGGACGCCAGCCCGCATCACTTGCTCCCGTGAGGAGGAGCGGCCCACTTGGACGTCAAACTGCCGTTTTTCTAGAAAATTGTGCAGCAAGAATAGATAATTTTGAAGAGCCGGGAAATTGTGGTGCAGTTTGTAAATAAGGCCATTGTGCCAGCACCGGTCAAATGCGGCTTCTACGTCCAGAAATAGCACCAACGTTGAAGCCCCATTGTTAAATTGCTCTGTTACGTCATCAGTTAGCCTGAGAAGCTGTAACTCAGTAGAATGTCCTTTTCGAAAGCCAAACTGTGAATTTGAAAGTTCATGGGATTCCGAAACTTGTTTTTGAAGTCGAGAAAGTATAAGTTTTTCGAGAAATTTACCAATAGTAGACAAGAGACAAATGGGGCGGTAGTTTTGCGGTTATCCGGTGCCTTTCCCTTGCGTTGGGAGCATAATTACCTTGGCTCGTTTCCAAGTGGAGGGGTAGTAGCCTTGCTGCAGACAGGCGTTAAATATTTTGGTCAGTTACACCAGGGCTTTTCTCGGGAGATGCTTAAGTTCCTCATTAGTCACTTTGTCTGGGCCGGGAGCTTTCCCATTAGGTAATTTCCTAATGAGCTTGTAAACTTCCTGCGGTGTTATTAGGGGTAGCTGTTGCTCTTGCTTCTGTGCCACCCAGGTTTGTACCCATGTCTGTACCTCCCGTTCTATATCGCGGTTGGTAACTGGGTTTTCGCTGAATCTATCTTCAAGACAGTCAGCGACGAACTCGGCTTTCTCCTCTTCGGAGAAGAGCAGGCCGCCATGAGTGTGCAGCGCCTCAGTTGCGGAGTTGACGCTCGTGGAGACCTTACCTGCCTTTAATAATTTCCACAAGGAATGGGTGGTACTCAGTATTTTGTTTTCCCACTGATTTTGCCATATGCTCCTCCTCCATCGCCATACGCTGGTCTGTCTCCATTTGATGTTGTTCTGGGCCGGTGGCCAGTGGGGCTGCGGTAGGCGGTAAGTTGCGCTGCGGCCGGGGTGGCTGAGTCTATAAGTACGCTACTGGCCGTCGCGGCGGACGCCATTTCTTCTAACTGATGCGCGGGGGTACGCTAAGCGTGCCCCACGCGGACTTAAACTCTAAACTAGCACTAAAAAGGTGTCACTGTCACAAAAACTTAAACAAAAGCACTACGGGGAAATGATATTTACACTGGCTGACGTAAGGTTATTTACATGACATGACACTGGGCGCTATACGCACTATATATACAGCTATATCACTGATTATCCTCCCGGGTTTACAACACGGGAAAATGTGTATACACTATTAGCACCACCACTGCATCGGCACTACACTTTGATTACAATAGTATTTAGGAACACCGATCGTATATAACGTAACGGTCGCAAAACTGAAATGTTAGATTCACTACTTTCACTCAGCGATTGCGTCCTGAATCACTTGAGCCGCAAAAATCTGGAGCACTTTACTCACAGTCACTTGTTGCAGGGTTGTCTTCGATATCAGCAGCGCTTAAGTAACCATCCGACCGTCCTTGCCATCAATCTACTAGACAACAGTACTATGGTTGACCGTCTACAGCGCTGCAACATTTTGGACTTACCATTTCGATTTAGCTACCTTTAGTGTTCCAGTCATTACTTGTAACATTTACTGAATGTTCTGATAAAAACATATTGTAAATTTCAATCAATGTAAGAAATAAAAAAATGTCATAGACATTACATTCTTCTACTGACTCATAAATTTTCCCAGTAAGGCATAAAGAGATTTCAAATTCATATGAGATACACCCTAATGGCAACATACAATGTGCAAGAACTTTAAGACACGAACTTCATAATTTAATGAACTACAAGATAAATCAATGTCAATTATTATTTAACACTAGACGTGTGTTGGACAAAGATTGGAAAGGTAGAAAATCATACCGAAAAAATCTAATAAGTGAATGAGATACGTAAAATATACCAGCCGTAAGACAATTAGAGAATTATATAAAATTTGTTATAGAGATGCCGGGATTTGAACCCGGGACTTTTCAGTTGCTAAGCGAGTACTCTATGAGATATTCAGTATTCTTTGGACGCTACTGAACAATTGAACAAGTGGGCAATTGAATGCCATTAATTCTTAACTCGGATATTTCTTTCCTCAATCAGATGAACATTCATTTCTTTCACAATGTCAGGCATAATACTAAAATTTCCCTACTAAAGTACTTTTGCAAATACCACAGAGAAAAAGAGGAAATTGATGCAATTTTCAAAGAAATTAGTCTAAAAAATGAAATGTGTTGACAAATATCAGAGCACATAGGAGTAATATTATTTTTAGACTCCTATACAAAATTATTATTATTATTATTATTATTATTATTATTATTATTATTATTATTATTATTATTATTATTATTATTATTATTATTATTATTATTATTATTATTATTATTATTATTATTATTATTATTATTATTATTATGATTATTATCATTATTATCATTATTATCATTATTATCATTATTATCATTATTATCATCATTATTATCATTATTATTATTATTATTATTATTATTATTATTATTATTATTATTATTATAATATTTTTTTTTTACAATTTACATTGTAAATTCAGAGGTACTGAAGAACAGTTTATTCAGTAATATGAATTAATATTAACTATATTTCATTGTTTATTCTGTATAATGAAATGTCAATACATCTCTGTTTACAATGTATAAAGGTATACTAACAAAGTCTGCTAAAACACAAAATCTGTTATCTAGGTTCATTCTTAATATACACATTTTATGGTGTAATTTGCAAAGGTAATTTTAACTTATGAAAGAAAGAAATGATAAGCTTATATTTATTTTAATGTTTTTATTTTCTATGGACTTCAGCGTTGTACTTGAGACCTTTAGGTTATTTTCAAAAAGATTCATCTGTACAGAGTGAGTCACGCCACGCCTTAACGCCCTTCCTCATACCACTGCATTTTAGATTGCCAACTGGTCACGTGGGCTGCGTTGTCAGGTATTTTACTTCAGTCACTCTGAGGTGTAACTCAACAAACATAATCTTTAACATTCTGAATGCACAACTGTAACCGACTTGGCAACAGCAGACTCTTTCGCCAAGAGTACATATATGTGTTCATCAGTGGAAGAAGGATGAGGGTCAAGCTTACATCCCCTCCGAAGGAGTGTCGCCTTGTCGTGGCGGAGGGGCTCAGTACCCGAACCAGACGGCCTACTTAGTGTCTTTTGACCACTGGTAGGCAATAGGTGAGGGGAAACTAAGAACATTCCAAACGGGTAGATGAGGCTCGGTAGTCTTGGTCGACAACTCATCTAGGAGAAGAGGACTCCGAAATCAAACTCCCCCAGGGGTTCCTACTACGATAGGTACGGGTTTGGCGTACCCGGGGCCCCGAGCTATACTCTCGATTGGGTTCCTCCAAGAGGTGAGAGGGCACATGCCAAACGCCCAATCAACTTTGGTCCACTTTTGTGTTTGACCTCCCACCTATTACCTCCCTGTACACAGTCTGACGGATAACCTACGCGCGGGTTGGAGGATGGGGTGACGCAAGGGGTGACTGGGTAATCGCGTAAGTCCCAGCCCCTGGTTATCATGTAGGATCTGTGTACGTATCCGCTGATAAAGGTCAGTCCCGGGGAGGGGCCATTGCATGAGCTGATGCACTCCTGAAGGCGATTGGGTCCCTCTATCTATAGATTGGGAGGTGAGACCCTAGGGTGAGCAAGGTCCAGGCCAGGACTCTCACCTAAGCCGGGGTGGCGCCCAGGAAGTGGGCATGCCATCGGAGACATCTGCAATGGTGGAGGATGACATCGCCATGAGTTCACAAAAAACTCATAACAAAAAAAAATTTTAAAGTTTCTGTAAAGGAAGTAGCTGAGTCGAGTGGTCCTCGCTACTTAGTTATATCTCGAACTGAGGGAGATAAGAAATTTTTGTCGGTGAGCCCATTTACTATCCAAAAGGGTTTAGATAACATTGCTGGTCCAGTCAAGTCATGCACTAGATCTCGAAATGGCACGCTCCTGGTTGAAGCACATTCAGCTACCCAGGCAGCTAAAATACTGAAAGCGAACATGCTAGCAAGTTATCCTGTACGTGTCGAGATGCACAGAACCTTGAACTCCTCGCGCGGTGTGATAAACACCCGTGCATTGGAAGGATTATCCAATGAGGAGATTCAAGAGAATCTGACGGAGCAAGGCGTCATACACGTTTACCGGGTTCAACGTAAAGAAGGTGGTGAGTTAAAGCCAACTAATACCCTGTTCCTGACCTTTGATCGGGTAGATCTCCCGCAAAGGATTAAGGCAGGATATGAATCCATCGAAGTTAGGCCGTTCATCCCGAACCCACTCAGGTGTTTTAAGTGCCAGCGCTTTGGACATACCAGCGAGCTTTGTAAGGGACTAGCTACATGCCCTCAATGTGGAGATGAATCCCACGATGGTGCATGTACTACAGCTCCTACATGTGTGAACTGCAGAGGTGAACATCCATCTAGTTCCCGAGACTGCCCCCGCTTTGTAGAGGAAAGAGCGATCCAAGAGATACGAGTCAAAGATAAGGTGCCCTTCTCAGAAGCTCGGAAAATCTTGCGTCTACGCCAACCCTCTGTTCCTAGATCTGGAACCTATAGCTCAGTTGCAGCTAAAGCGGTAGCAAGCAGAGAGATCGCAACTCAGACCAGCGATTTCAATGGGGCAACAATTTCCGAAAAAACACTTGTTGCCCGCAGCTCTATACCAAAGCCCTCAACATCAGCGCGCACATCTGTATCAACGTGTACAAAATCTGTTGGTGAAAAAAATTCAACTGTTCGATCACCAACGAAAATGCCAAACTCGACACAGAAGACTAGTAAACCTGTTATTTACAATGCCTCGCCGATAAAATTTAAGAAGAACTACACAAAGAACGATTTCCTCAAGGAAGATAAGGCTCATCCCAGTACATCAAAGGGATATAAGAGTCCAAGGAGATCCCCTCGAAGATCCTCTTCTGGGGAATCCTCAGGGGTGGACTCAGACCGGCGTCTTTCATCTTCGCCGGTCCCCATTAGCAACCGGTTCGAGACACTCGAACCCAAGTTTGCTATGGGAAGACGCACGTCCTCGGCAGAGGACATGGAACTAGAATCTGCCCACACTGGAAGACCCCCAGTGGAAAAGAGGCGCGAAAAAGCGTCCGAAAAGAACGTCAGCCCAAGAGAGAAAAGGGCTAAATTAGTTCGACAACCGCCTGCTCCAAAGTAATGAAGATTTACCTTGGAATTACCTATCCCACACACAATGCAATATGGCTATCCTACAATGGAACGTACGTGGCATTCGAACTCAAAGGCCAGAACTTGAGCTCTTGCTCAAAGAAAACGAACCTCTGGTCGCATGTTTGCAAGAGACTAAGCTGCGTCCTCGAGACGCTTTCCATCTAAGGCGATACACCCCAGTACGGTGTGATGTTACACCAGAAGAGGGTGTACCGGCACATGGCGGCGCTATGATACTTGTCAGAGATGACGTATATATGCAAACTCTACCTTTGCACTCTGATATACAATCAGTTGCTGTATGGATTAAACTGCCAAACATACATTTCACTATCTGTAATGTTTATTTGCCTCCCTCCCATGACTTCTCGCACATTGATTTAGAAGATCTAGTTTCCCAGTTGCCAACACCTTTTCTGTTGGTGGGAGACTTCAATGCGCACCACCCACTTTGGGGTTCAAGTCGCGCTTGTGCGAGAGGTACACTCATTTCCGATTTTTTGGACAGTCACAACCTAGCTCTCCTCAACACTGGAGAGCCTACATTCATTTCGGACTCTCATAGCAGCTTCTCACACCTTGACCTTGCAGTTTGTTCACCTCAGTTGGCAGTCTCCTTACAATGGAATGTCATCTCTGATTTACACTCTAGTGACCATTTCCCATGTCTTATTAGTCTCTTGACGCAACATACACACTCCACACGTATGCCCAGATGGCGTTTGGACCATGCCAACTGGAACCTTTACACCCAGTTGGCTGTCTTCACCTACAACGAGCACGACTCAGTGAATAATTTGGCGCAGCATCTCACGGAGACGATTCTCTCTGCTGCTGAACAATCGATTCCGCGGTCGACTACACACCCCCGTCGATTTCCCGTCCCCTGGTGGACGGAAGAATGTCGGAATGCCATTCGTGCTCGAAGGCGTGCACTTAGGGTTTTCCAACGTCACCCTACTTTGGAAAACCTGATTGAATACAAGAAAATGCGCGCCAGGTCCAGACAAGTCATTAAGGATAGCAAAAAGTCATCATGGAGCAAATTTGTAGCTTCATTTAACCGACACACACCTTCCTCGGTTGTGTGGGATAGATTAAGGCGTGTTGCAGCTAAAACGACCCAAATACCAATAGCGGGACTAAAAACAGCCACAGGAGCTGTTGTTGATTCATTTGAAGTGGCCAATACCTTTGGCAGTGCTTTCGCACAAGTGTCTAGCTCGGAAAACTACTCCCCTGAGTTCCTTCCATTTAAAACTCAGGTGGAATCTCAAAGCTTCACGTTTCGTTCTAGAAACGTAGAAGATTACAATCGCCTTTTCACCATGGCGGAGCTGGAGCATTCCCTGAAATCTTCGCGATGTTCAGCACCAGGACCGGACGGTATTCATGTACAAATGTTACAACAGCTCTCTCCTGAAGGTAAGGCATTCCTGCTCGAGGTCTATAATCGTGTTTGGGTTGACAGTATACTCCCAGAAAATTGGCGGGAGGCCACCGTTATTCCCATCTTGAAGGCTGGGAAGGACCGTCATCTTCCCTCCAGCTATCGTCCTATTTCCCTCACCAGTTGCGTTTGCAAGGTGATGGAACGCATGATCAATGGACGATTGGTATGGTGGTTAGAAAGTCGTAACCTACTGACTAACATCCAGTGTGGTTTTCGACGACGCCGTTCAACTGTTGACCATCTTGTGTCAATATCGACACAGATAATGGACGGCTTTATGAAGAACTGTCAAACCGTTGGCATATTTTTCGATCTTGAGAAGGCTTATGATACGTGCTGGCGAGCAGGATTCTACGTTCCCTGTATGCCTGGAACATACGTGGACGCCTACCACTTTTCATTCAGGAGTTTATGAAGGACCGCTTTTTCCGAGTAAGGGTCGGCTCGGTTTTTTCTAATTCTTTTGTTCAGGAGGAGGGAGTACCTCAGGGTTTGGTGCTAAGTGTCACGCTCTTTGCTATAGCAATTAACTCCATCTGGAAATGTGTTCCACCTGGAGTTTCGTCATGCCTATTCGTAGACGACTTCGCTGTCTATTGCACTTCTCAGCGCACGGCGTTCTTACAACGGCGCCTGCAGCAATGTTTGGACAACCTCAGAGAATGGAGCGTGAAAAACGGCTTCCGTTTCTCAACTGAGAAGACAATCTGCGTTAATTTCTGGCGCCGTAGGAGACGATTACCACCTTCGCTCCGATTTGGCCCAGATGAACTTCCCTTCGCAGAAGAGACGCGCTTCCTGGGTTTGATATTGGACAGGAAGCTTAGTTGGTCGTCGCATATTGCACAGCTAAGAGCGAGATGTGACCGTTCCCTAAATATTATGCGAGTACTGAATGGCAAATCGTGGGGAGCGGATCGAACAATTTTGTTGCGAATATACCGCGCATTGGTCCGATCCAAGCTAGACTATGGGTGTATTGTTTATTCGTCAGCACGACCATCTGTGCTTAGAAGATTAGACGTGGTCCATAATAGGGGCATCCGCATTGCTACAGGAGCTTTTCCAACAAGCCCAGTGGTGAGCCTTTACGCCGAGTCCGCAGAAGCTCCTCTGCAATATCGGCGTGAGATTCTCTTGGCAAATTATGGTTGTGCGCTTAGATGTATGCCTAAGCACCCAACGTTCGCTTCTTTTTTCACCACCACGCTAAGAGAACGATATAGAAATAGCACCCTTAATCCAAAGCCTGCGGGGTTCCGTTTCCAAGAGCTCCTAGTGAAGCTTGGAGTGGAACTGCCTGTGATGTTCGCCAAGGGCGAGAGACTTTACCCCCCTTGGCTATCTGGTACGCCCCATGTAGATCTTGGGATGACCATACACCAGAAGTCCACGATGCCTATTTCAAGTATCCGCACGTGTTTCTTAGAATTTTTGTCAGGCTACTCTGACCGTAAATATATTTACACCGATGGATCAAAGAACACCAACGGTGTTGGATGTGCTTATGTTTATGGAACCGAACCATATACATTCGGTTTTCCAAATAGCACTTCCATTTTTACTGCAGAGCTTTATGCAATCTATCGAGCCGTTTTGTATGTTCGCCGTCGTAAATTAGGTGACTGCCTGATTTTGAGCGATTCCCTTAGTGCACTGCAGAGCCTTTGTCAGTTGTACAACCCCCACCCTATTGTACAACGTATCCAGGATGCCCTCCATGTTTTACACGCTTCTGGCGTTGACGTGGTGTGTGCATGGATTCCTGGTCACGTAGGTTTGCCTGGGAATGAAAAGGCAGATTTAGCAGCAAAGACGGCAACTACAGAACCCAGAATTATCATCTCACGTGTTACTTCGGAAGACTTTAGGCTTGAAGTGCGGAGAGCGGTGCTGTCGTCCTGGCACGACGAGTGGTCAGCTCTCCGCGGTAATAAGCTTAGAGAAGTGAAAGAACTTCCGATAAACTGGGTAACTTCCTGTCGCACATCTCGTCGCGAGGAGGTTAGTTTGGCTCGATTAAGAATAGGGCACTGCAATTTTTCGCACGGTTACCTATTTAAAAGGGACCCTGCGCCTCTATGTCCGCTGTGTGACAACGTTTTGTCGGTTCGCCACGTGCTCCTGGAGTGTTACTCTCTAGCGCACCTTCGGGATTCTCTGCAGCTGCCTGCCAGACTTGCAGAGGTCCTAGCGGACGACAAAACAGCGGTTGATAGAGTTCTTAATTTTTTAGCGCAGTGTAATATAAATTTGAGGATTTAAATTTTTTAATTATCTTGTTCTGCTTTTGGACATATTTATCACCTTGCTTGATATCTGGCTATTGCCAGTGATTTCTACCTTGTATATTTTGTTGTTTCTAGTATTTTTATTTTTTGAGTGAAATTTATATCTGGCTATTGCCATGAGTCTGTTAAGGGCGCTGATGACCTAGAAGTTGAGCGCCCTTAAACCAAATCCAAATCCAAAGTCAAGCTTACAACTTCTAGGAATGTTGTTAAGGAATGGGCACTACTCTACAGAAGTGTCTGAGCAGTGCTATAGGTTATAGGTTATACATCCAAGAGGGACACCTTCCGCACAGCGACCTACATAGTGGCTACCAACTCCAGGAGGAATGAATAAAATGAAGGAGGTACAGGAGGCTACAGGCCGTAGGCAGATAGGCCGCACAGAGGCCCGGAAGTCCCCAACTTGAAGACCCATC
Source organism: Tenodera sinensis (assembly GCA_030765045.1). Classification (NCBI taxonomy): domain Eukaryota; kingdom Metazoa; phylum Arthropoda; class Insecta; order Mantodea; family Mantidae; genus Tenodera; species Tenodera sinensis. The sequence continues at coordinate 71,969,872 of CM060968.1, forward strand.
CGATCGCTGGAGCTACTAGAGAGGGCGATGAATCACGTCGACTAAGCAGCCCTCTGGTGTCCAAAAGGAATAGAGCTGCAGCAATGAAAGCTTGCCAATCTGCAGGATGTACAAAATACTATTTTCGTAAGCGTACCGTTATGTCTGTTGCAGGGCGACAGCACCTCATTACGGGCACCAGTATCTAACATCTTGCGGTGTGCTGTCGCAGTGAAGAGGGACAGTAGACGGCGGAACTGGCAGGTGCAATGTGGGGAATAGAAGCGGCATATGGCCTTCAATCGAGCGAGGTAACCCGATCTTATCTGAGTAGTAGCGCGGCTCTCATCGTCAAGCTTCCGTTGCGTTACATCTCACTCCAATTTGCAGAGCACCCACGCCATCACGAAACAGTGTTAGATAAGAAACCACTCCAGCAGTCGCCTCTCGACCAGGGCTCAATTTACCAAATAATAGAGGAGGTTTTATCATATAGGTTATTCGATACCATATTTCATAGGAATACGCGTTTTGAGGCCTAGCAAATAAAAAAATCGTTTTAAGAAAAACATCTTTTTCTGCTTTTTTCTATCTGTGAACAGCATATCTCAAAAATATGACATGATGTAATATGAGATCTCAAAAATATGCAAATAAAGGATTAGAGTGGACCAATCAAAGAACGCATGGCGTGAAGGATTGTTGTAGAGAACGTTAAAAGCAACCATTCTGTAATATTCAAATATATTGAAATAATAATTCGCTTCAAATTATTATGAATGTTAAGACAATTAGTATTAATAAGTATTTTATCAGTAGGTTTCGTGATTTGATTTTTTCAATTAATTTGTTAATAGGATAATATTGTAACCCTAGTGAATTTGTAGTTGTGAAATATATGAACATAGAGTTGTCAATTAAGCTGATCAACGAAATAAAAAGAATAAGGAACATCGACAGATTCCTACGATACTTTCAAGAAAATTCTGATGGAAATCTGAAGCCATGAACAGATTTATTGTGCTTAAAAGGTTACCAATTAGTTGATAATTTGAGTACTGTTGAATTGTGTCTGACATTAGAAGGAATCAACGTAACCCAGAGATAAATTCAGATTAAATAACTGTTATTAGCAAAATTAATGCAACCAGCAACCGAGATCAGGTCGTACAGGTTCTCCTGTACGGTATGTCGTGTTTGCACAGCACCTAGCCGCTAATGCGACTTCATCTGTGCGGTATTGGAGGTTGTCATTGTGTTGTCATGCTTTTGTGTCCTGAGCAATGGTTTCTTTCTGTATACCTAATTTAGGATACAGAAAGGGGGCAGGAATAGGTGTTGGGGTAAGATGTGTTAGAAGATGGGAATGGCATTACCCTTATCCAAGGGCGTCCTTGGGTAGGCGGTAACTTTTCCTTCTTCGAGGTGCTCTGTGGTCGTATTGACCTAATGCCCGTACCAGATGATTGGTGTGGGAGTTAAGTTTGGAGTGCATAGTTCGGGATCGCTCCCTTACCAAGTCCATGATGTAGGAAAGTCCTGGCTGGTTGAGAAGGATGTAAGACGGGAATGTACGCTCGGTATTATATATCATTCTTAACGCCCTCTTCTGCACTGACTGCAGTTTGCGTATGGTAGATGATGCAGCTGATCCCTAGGCTTCGCAGCCGTATAGGATCAATGGCGGAATGATTGCCCGATAAATCCTTAATTTTAGGTGGTTGGGCATGGTAGATCTGAGGATAGGGTAGAGCTGTCTTAGCGCAGCGTGACCAAGTTTGGCCTTTGCGCGGACGTGTGGGGCGTATGTTAGCCTGCGATCGAGGAGAACGCCTAAATATTTGGCGGAGGTTACCCATGGGATATTTCTCCGCCTAAGCCGAAGTGACCGTTCTGGCCGCCAATGGCGAACCTTGCCAAGGAGAGCGGAGCTTTTCCCCGCACTAATAGCCATTCTCCACTTCTCACTCCAACGGTCGATGGCATCGAGTTGTCGTTGAAGGGGCGGGAGGCAATATCTCACGTTTTTATTTTGTGCCATGATGAGGACGTCGTCCGCATACTGGCATGTCGCAGTGTGTTGTTCCGTGGGGAAATCGGACATGTATGCTGCGAAGAGTAGCGGGGAGAGTACACTGCCCTCCGGGACTCCTGCCGCTATTTCTCTTATTGTAGACAGTTTTCCTTCCACTTTCACTCTGAAAGTGCGGTCCTGAAGGAAACTGCTAATTATAGTGAGATATGGAGGAGGGATATTTGCCTGCTTTTGTTTGTGCAGTAGGCCTTGGTGCCAAGTTGTGGCGAAAGCCTTTTCCACGTCCAGCAGCACCGCTATGGTTTTGATGTTTTCCTGGAAACCCAGGGAAACCATCTCGGCCACACGCAGCAACTGCATGGTCGTGGAATGACCCCGACGAAAACCAAACTGGTGATCCGGTAGGAGTTGCCTCTCCTCAAAAAGAGGTATTAGGTGGGTAAGGAGCAACCGCTCAAAAACTTTTGAGACGATTGGGAGAATGCTGATGCAACGGTAGTTGTTAGGTAAGACTGGGTTCTTGCTCGGTTTCAAGATACACACCACCCTCGCCTCCTTCCAGAAAACCGGAAAGTAACGAAGACGGAGGCATGCATTGAAGATCCGGGTCAAGCGGACCACAGCCTTTTTGGGTAGGTGCTGGAGCATGAGCGCCGTGACGCCGTCATGCCCAGGGGATTTATTGGGATTCAGACTTTGGATTTCGGAAATCACCGCTTCCGTGGTGATTATGGGAAGTTGGATCACCTCGTGTTGCCGCCGCGGTTCCTCATAGAGGTAATTCACGGTTGCTTCCACGAGTTCAGTAAAGTCTTCGTCTTGCGGGTCCTCCCGGGGTTCGAACTGTACCTCAAGGTGGTCCGCGAACACAGTGGCTTTCTCGTCTGGCTCAAAGGCGAGCCGCCCACGAGTGCCGTGCAAGGGATACTTATATTGGGTCTTGTCCTTCCTCAAGGCCCTTATAATCCGCCAGGGTTTCTTTTCTTGGAGGTTTACAGTTTTTAATGTGTTTTCCCAGGCTGATGTTCTATGCGCACGGAGCAGTCGCCTTACCAGGGATTTGAAACTCTGGTAAACTGCTCCTATCCTGGGATGGCGGAAACGCTTCCATAGCTTCCGAACAGTTGCCTTGGCTTTTATCAACTGTCGGAGTTCTATAGTTAGGGTTCTAGGATATGGGATATTGGTGGGAATGCGGTGAGTATGTGCGCGTGCCGCATTTAGGATCTGGTGGGAAAATCCAACGCTAACTCTTCCAACGCCTCGATATCATCGATGCGTGGTCGAGGGTCGACGGAACGGTTAAGTTCTGGGACTGCCGCCTCCCAGTCGGTCTCAAATTTCCAGTCTGAGTTTAACAGAGCATGGTTACTGTGGAATCTGCCACGACTCCAGCTCATTTACTACCGAGAGGTCGAAGTGTAATGGCATGTTCTTGGTGATCATGATGTATAAGACGTCAGGCCTGCCGCGGGCCGATGGAATGTAGGACCTCTCGGCCCGTGCGCGACAAGGTTTGGGTCTCCGCTGATGAGGCGGTAGAACCCGCGTCCCCTCTGGTTGCTAGTGCGACTGTACCAGAGCCCATGCTTCACGTTAAGCTCTCTGGCGATGCAGACTACTGGGTGTAGGTTGAGGAGAGTGGTGTAATCTGCTTCATAGAAGCGATGATCTGGAGGGTGATAAGCCGCATCAACAATGTGTCCACACAGCCAATGGCAAGCCTAATGGCAGTAGCCTCCACATGTTGAAGGGCAGGAAGAGGAAAAGGTGTATGAGTGATGATGCTTTTGATGAAGATAGCTGTACCACCGCCCTGTCGGCCGACCCGATCAGACCGATGGGCGACGTAACTAGACAGCGAGAAGTTTATACCAGCATGCAGGTGTGTCTCGGTCACCAAGAGGATGTCGATCCCATAGGATTGTACAAATTCCAGAATGCCTGGACGTTGTTCCCATTCGCCATTGGCATTCCAGAAAGCGGCGCGTAATGGTCTACGCACAACACGGTAGGCCATTACTGGGAGGATCTAGGGAACAGCTGCTCTAATGCTTGCAGCAGGATTTTGTGTTTTTGTACGACGTCAACATTGGCGTCCGTTATGGTCTGCATACACCTCCTCAAAATGGGAAGTGTCCGTTTAATCATGTCCCCGAACCAGTTGGACAGGGTCCTAAATTCCTCGAGGTCTGCCGAGGATATAGCACTTCCGAGTGGGGCCAATGGGGCCAACGGAGTGGTGCGTGCCGGTTGGGCACGTTGGGTTGGGGCCTGGGTGGGTACCTCGGCAGTTACGGTCTGTGCATCAGATGCGGTCAGCAAAATTAATGGAGGGAAAGTTGTATTTTTAATATACAAACCAAGCTGTTCTACCACCGAACGGTATGCTCAGGCGGTAAAGTCTGTAGCCCCAATCTGGTTGGTTTTATCAGGACCCTCTAGATTAACGGACCTGACCCTGGCATCCCAGTTGTACAAAAATGGCGTCGGCTGGTTGGGAGTGATTTCTGAGGTGTTTCCACATGCTGTTTTTTCGTATTATTTTTTTTCTATGTCTTCGAGTTATTGTGTGTTATAATAATTCCTATGTAAGTTTGTCTTCATGTTAGCAAAGCGAGTGTTTCAAAAGTTTTATTTGGGCAGTATAGGGAACGGGAATAAATCTAATAACGTGTTGACTGTGCCGTGTGTTTAACCACGTGTTCATGTTTATTGTGTTCCATCTAGGACTATGGCTACATTAGCCGTATAGTGTGGTTAATTTATCTGTTTGCAAGTACAATTTGTGTCACGATTACAGTGGTGAGTGGATGTTGAAGAAAAACTGTTCCAGTAGTGTATGTTATTGTTGCCATACTACAACCTAACCTCAAACATAACAATGCCCCGTAACTGTTGCATTCCCGGATGCAAATTAAAAATCAGAAACTTACAGTTAAAACAAAACGTAAATTACAACGTAAAGCTTCTAAATTCAGTATTTAATTACTATAAATTGCAGCGTTATGTGTTAGTTGTCGTTGTATATATAACATGGTGAATAGTGAAAGACAATAATTTCGAGTGAACTCAATTAGTGGCATCTGCAACACCAACAGTTTGTTTCATGTAAGTAGTATGCTGCTTGCATTTATACATTATCTTTTGTCTTTGTAATTTAAATGTGTAGCTGTAGTTTAAAAGAAATGTGTTATGTTGCTGCATGTAAAACTGTAGACTATAGCAAAGTTTGGTAAATATTTACAAAATCGGTCGCTCGAGAAAACGAATGAAACATAGTGCAATGGATGCAGTTTTTATCGCTGATTACGATCTTGTAAGTTTTATTGTGCGCTTAAGCTTCGTGTTTTATTTATGAGAAAATTTCGTACGTGCGATGAAGTGGTTTTATTTCGCTTATGCGGCGGATATTTAGCTAATAAATATGTATAAACGAGTGTAATATATGCTCCAATGATTGATTAATGCATTTACGTTGAAATGATTGCATAAAAACTGCCCAAATTGTAAATATTTCGATAACAGGACCCTGTCACCCCACTCGTATACAACACTAACCTAACCTAACACAATGTTGCTTTACAATGCTGATTTAAGATTACGTATTTCATATATTTCATTTACAGTGCTGTTTTACGGTTATTATTTTTAATATTTCATCTGCTTTTGTGGATTCCCCCTGTAAAATAAAGTGTCATGAAGTGCTGAGTAATATGATGTTGCAAACTGAGTAATCAAAAGTTTTCAGTAATAGTAAAAGCAAATTTCCACCCTAAAGCTTTTGAATTTAGTAGGTAGTTAATTATCCTAAATGGCAGCATTTGTATATCAGCCATCCAGTATAGTATGTTTTGTGTAGGTATATAACATTATGTACATTGTACAAATGTGAAAAACAGTGTAAACAATGATTAATAATTGAGTCAACTCAATGTCAAGATTTCTGTTTTATTTAAGTAACATGCTGCTTGCAGTTTTGTCTATCTTCTTTGTAATTTGAGTGTGTAATGCAGTTACATAATGGCATGCAGACCTGTAGATTGCATGAATGATATTTAAGGTTATATATTTCATTGCCCATGGGTTATCGTTTAATATTAAATGTCATCCTTTTCTGTTTACTTGTGGTTATGTTTAAGACAGTGTTTTTCTGTTTAACACAGCCCATATTCACAAAATAGACGTGTCAATACAACACAATTTTATTTTACTGCGTTGAAATCTTAGCCTGTAGACGAGTTGTTTATAAGTAGTTCCCACCACATAGGCCGCCATCTTGAATCACAGTGTCAGGTCCGGTATTTAGGAGGTCCTGGTTTTATTTCATTGTTTCTCTCAGTCACCAAGGTAAATACCGCATCGGATATTTAATGCCAAGGCCAAAAGTTCCACCTTAAGTCTAAAACAATAGTAAAATTGAAAAATATATCGTAATAGCGAACGCTGTGCCATCTATCCACAGATAATGAAAGCAGATAGACTGGATCAGGACCTTCTAGATTAACGGACCTGACACTGCCATCTAAGTTGTACAAAAATGGCGTCGGCTGGTGGCGATGATTTCTGAGGTGTTTCCACACGCTGGTTTTCGTATTATTTTCTATGTCTTCGAGTTATTGTTTCTTATAATAATTCCTATGTAAGTTTGTCTTCATATTAGCAAAGCGAGTGTTTCAAAAGTTTTATTTGGGCAGTATAGGAACAGGAATAAATGTAATAACGTTTTGACTGTGCCGTGTGCTATCCACGTGTTCATGTTTATTGTGTTCCATCTAGGACTATGGCTACATTAGCCGTATAGTGTGGTTAATTTATCTGTTTGCAAGTACAATTTGTGTCACGATTACAGTGGTGAGAGGTTGTTGAAGAAAAACTGTTCCAGTAGTGTATATTAATGTTGCCATACTACAACCTAACCTCAAACACGACAATGCACCGTAACTGTTGCATTCCCGGATGCAAATTAAAAATCAGAAACTTTCAGTTAAAACAAAAGGTAAATTACAACATAAAGCTTCTAAATTCAGTATTTAATTACAATAAATTGCAGCGTTATGTGTATTAGTTGCCGGTGTGTATATAACATGGTGAATAGTGTGAATAGTGAAAGACAATAATTTCGAGTGAATTCAATTAGTGGCATCTGCAACACCAACAGTTTGTTTCATGTAAGTAGTATGCTGCTCATATTTGTACATTATCTTTTGTCTTTGTAATTTAAATGTGTAGCTGTAGTTTAGAAGAAATGTGTTATGTTGCTGCATGTAAAACTGTAGACTATAGCAAAGTTTGGTAAATATTTACAAAATCGTCCGCTCGAGAAAACGAATGAAACATAGTGCAATGGATGCAGTTTTTATTGCTGATTACGATCTTGTAAGTTTTATTGTGCGCTCAAGCTTCGTGTTTTATTTATGAGAAAATTTCGTACGGTCGATGAAGTGGTTTTATTTCGCTTATGCGGCGGATATTTAGCTAATAAATGTGCATAAACGAGTGTAATATATGCTACAATGATTGATTAATGCATTTACGTTGAAATGATTGCATAAACACTACCCAAATTGTAAATATTTCGATAACACAGGACCCTGTCACCCCACTCATATGCAAAACTAACCTAACCTAAGCTAACACAATGTTGCTTTACAATACTGATTTAAGATTACGTATTTCATGTATTTCATTTACAGTGCTGTTTTACGGTTATTATTTTTAATATTTCATCTGCTTTTGTGGATTCCCCCTGTAAAATAAAGTGTCCTGAAGTGCTGAGTAATATGTTGTTGCAAACTGAGTAATCAAGTTCTCAGTAATAGTAAAAGCAAAATTTCACCCTAAAGGTTTTGAATTCAGTAGGTAGCTTTAGGTCATTCTAAATAGCAGCATTTGTATATCAGCCATCCAGTATAGTATGTTTTGTGTAGGTATATAACATTATGCACATTGTACAAATGTGAAAAACAGTGTAAACAATGATTAATAATTCTGAGTCAACTCACTGTCAACACTTCTGTTTTATTTAAGTAACATGCTGCTTGCAGTTTTGTCTATCTTCTTTGTAATTTGAGTGTGTAATGCAGTTACATAATGGCATGTAAACCTGTAGATTGCATGAATGATATTTGAGGTTATATATTTCATTGCCCATGGTTTATCGTTTAATATTAAATGTCATTCTTTTTTGTTTACTTGAGTTTATGTTTAAGACAGTGTTTTTGTGTTTAACACAGCCCATATTCACAAAATAGGCGTGTTATTACACCACATTTTTATTTTACTGCGTTGAAATCGTAGCCTGTAGACGAGTTGTTTACAAGTAGTTCCCACCACATAGGCCGCCATCTTGAATCACAGTGTCAGGTCCGGTATTTAGGAGGTCCTGACTGGATGGCACCCTAATGCCATCTGCCTGTCACAGACAGAGGTACAGTTACCCTGCACTGATCTCTCTGTGGAATCGTGATGAACCGGGACGGTATGGTACAGGGATGAGACCTAGAAGGCTAATGTCCACCACACACCATTCTGCGAATATCTCCTAACAGATGGTAACATAATAAATAAATAAATAAATAGAGAGAGAGAGAGAGAGAGAGAGAGAGAGAGAGAGAGAGAGAGAAATAGTTTTATTGTTTTTGCATTTTTCTATTTCACTTAAGTTTGTTAATAATTTAACCTTTTAGTTGCTCTGCTTTGTTAACTTTTCATGTACGACGTATACAGAATTATGCCACAGGCACTTTGCAGAGAATTTGTATAAAATATATGACAATGTCAACAACATATGATTTTAACTGATGCACTTGTGAAGTCGCTAACGAAAATCAGTAGAGCGTTAATAATTCCTGGAGAGATAGAATCAGACTAAAACATTTAATGTCATAGTCCGGATTTGAACCATGAATCCCCATTTCCCTGTGGTTGCCTTAAGCACTGGTCTACCATGGTAATATGACAGCACGGCATTAAATTCTCCAACTAACTAAATTTTTCGCGGTAAACCGCAAGATCACAAATTCATATGAGATAACCTACCCTAATGGTAACTTACAAGGGTAAGTACTTAGGTCCCAGGCTTCATAATTTAACCAACTATGAGGTCAATCAATGTGAATTAATTGGTCTTTCACACTAGTTGTTTTTTGGACTAAGACTGAAAATATCTAATAGTTCAATGACGTATGTAACATATGTAACGTATAGCACAATCAGAGTAGTATAAAAAATTCTTATGGAGATGCCGGGGTTCGAACCCGGGACTTCTCACATGCGAAGCGAGCGCTCTACCTCTGAGCTACATCCCCTGTGCTGGTTGGTTCTCTTCTAGCATTCTAATATTTGTCCCACGTACGGCTGGTGTGATAAAACAATTAATGTTGTTAATAATTTTTAACGCTTGACAGTGTTTCTTCAATCATTTTCCCCCATTCCTTCCACAACCTTTTCTTCCGTAATTTCAGGTACAATACTTAAATTTGCGCTAGCAAAACACTTTTGCAAATACCACAGAGAAAAATTGGATGCAATTTTCCAAGAAATTATCTTCTTCTATATCTGATTACCCTTGCTGTGGAGAGAACTGACACCCCCTAGGACTTACAAGGCTGTGCCTGTCAGGGAGCAGACGAACCTATGGACCGGACAGAGTGAAGACCTGGAAGCGGGTGGTCAGCCAAGCACCAGGTATGATAGTGAGGAAGAGGATGATATGAAATGCAAGCAAATGGGTGAATGGAAAGGTGACGATGGAGCTGTTGGTGGAATGAGTGGTGGGGGAAACCGGAGAACCCGGACAAAACCCGTCCAAACGCCGCTTTGTCCACCACGAATACCATATGCGGGTCCCTGCTGAAAGGCGAACGGTCTAACCGTTCTGCCACGACGCCGCCATCAATTCTTTGGAAATAAAACGCATAAATGGAATATCGATGGATTTCGACGATGCTTTAACAAAAGTGATGGAAATTTGAAGGCAGCAACAGATCCAGTCTTCGTCTTCGTTTTAAAAACCTGCTAGTAGCCAAATTAACGGAGAGAAAATTGCATTTTGAACATGCAGACAAAGCAGTTTTTTTCACGCTCTTCTATTTCAATTAAATTTGTTAATGATTTAGATTTTTAATTGCTCTGCTTTAACTTATCATGTGTGGTGTAGGTATATAGAATTATGTCATATGCACTTACTAAAAATAGAATTTTATATAATGTATGACAATGTATCAACATATTTAACTTAATGCACTTGTGAATTCGCTAATGGAATTCAGTAATACTTAATTATTTCCTGGAAAGGTAGGATCAGATTAAAATATTTCAATGCCACAGTAGGGATTTGAATCATCAATTTTCGTGTCTCACTCTGGTTGCACCGTGCTACCATGGCCACATGGTAATATGGCATTAAATTCTCCAATTGACTCGCAAATCACAAAGAGATCTCAAAATCATGTCAGATAGCATACTCTAATGACACTTATAAGGTGTAAGCACTTTAAGATCTGCTTTTCATAGTTTAATCAACTACAAGGTCAATCAGTGTCAACTGTTCTTTTACACTAGCCGTGTGTTGGACTAAGATTGAAAATATAATCAGACCGAAAAAATCTAATATTTGCATGAGCTGTGTAACATATAGCAGACGTAGCACAAGCAGAGAAGCATATAAAATTCTCGTGGAGTTGCCGGGGTTTGAACCTGGGACTGCTCACATGCGAAGCGAGTATTCTACCTCTGAGCTATATTCCCTGTATCTGACAGTTGGATTCTGATTTTCCAATTTTTGTCCTACACACGGCTAGAATGAAAGAACAATTGAGTGGCGTTATAATTCCTGTGTCATTTGTTTCCTCAATCAGATAAACACACATTTCTTCCACACTTTGCGCTAGTATAACGCTTTTACAAATTCCACAGCGAAAAGGCAGAAAATGGATGCAATTTTCAAATAAATTGTTATTCAACCTACTGCGGGTTAACTTGTGTCAAGTCGTTTATAACAATAGGTTAGGGGTGAGGGTAGAAAACATGTTTTGCGGTCACACGCCGAAAATCAGTCTCTCAATTTGTCGTGTTATGTTCAGTGTCGGACTATTGCAGTGTGTGTGATTGTGTTTATTGTTTGCAACTAAAGTTCAACATTAAATCATTACTTTTGGAATAGAAGGCGGTTTCGAGACCTGATAATGTATTTCTCCTATTTATAATCGTGATGGAACTACTGCTAATTGTGCACAATCCACCACTGATTGAATGGAAGGGGTCGAACCTCTTCCGCCTTGTCCATAACAACAGAGATAGAGGGATCAGTACTTGCACTCTTTTCAGCATATCTCTCTCTTTAGGCCTGAGACTAGATAAACCAAACAAGTTATATAAAACCAAAAAATGAAATATCTTAAAAAATACCAGAGCACATTAAGTGTATTAACTTGTTTTGACTATTAAATATGTTCATTTTTCTGTAAATATACACGCTTTGTATGGTGCAATATGCAAATCTAATTTCGATAATGATTCTTTATGAAACTTAGTTGAAATAGATGGTGAATTTATATTTAAGTGTTTTTATTTTCTATAGACTTAAGTATTGTCTTTGAGATGTTTAGTTTATGTTCAACAGATTTATCTATACTGGGTGGAAGGTAGCGCTTCGGCCATACTTTAACCAGCGATTGTACATGATGAGTGTAACAAATATGTCCATTATAATTATACTGTTTCAGCGAAAAATAAAATTGCGTAAAATATTTGGAGGCATCTAGCTTCTTGACGAATCGATATAAATGGTTTATTATATCCATAATGAAGCACAAGCATTGTGTGAACCAATTTGTGAAGCATTAATTCGAACGAATTTGGTCAAAATTTAATGTTATCGTGACGTTGCCAAATCTCTCTTATGAATTAAACTTTGCATGGCATTTTAGCATCAAATTGTGACTAAATTCATTCGAAATGAGTAGAAAGGCATTAAAGCATTGTTCACACAATGTTTACGTGACAGTTTGTGGAATAATAAACCATTTATATCCAATCGTCAAGAAGATAGATGGCTCTAAATATTTGACAGAAATTATTTTTTTTCAGGGAAACGGTTCTTCATTGACAATAATTGTATTGCATATATTTGTTATACTCATCATGTGTAATCCCTGGTTAATGTAAGGCCAAAGCAGTATTGCCACCCGGTATAACCTTCAGCTACTGTTGAGCACGTTTTCTGAGAATGAAGTTACATGCTTTCTTGCTCGCCAAGCCATGAACTTGTCATACATCTTTTCATATGTTTTCTTCGATTTTTTCAGGAAGTAAATTCTTGCTTACAGTCGGCATCTCCTCCAGTATATCAGGAGGTGTAGAACTAAATTTCATTTTTTCAAATTCACTAATAAATATTCCTGTCTCATCTTGCAAAATCAATACTTGCAATCTTGAATCGATATTCACTTGTTATCGAAGCACGTCTAAAATACATATCGAAAAATTGTTTTATCACATTTTTATTTTCTTTCGTATGCATCTAAATATTTATTGTATATCTAAATGTCATAGAAAAACTATTGTAAACTTTGTTTAGAGTCTTTTGAGACAGTGGAAGGTTGTATCTCCCCCTTCAACTGTCTCAAAAGACTGAACGAAGTATTTGCAACAGTCATTCAGTGGTTAAGTCCTTCACACCTGCATCTTAATAACTCCCATTATAGGATCTTTGGATAAACAACTATTGTTGGACATCCATATTAAAATTAGAAATTTTCTGCGTTAATTTAGATTCTACAATTTTTAAATGCAGGCCAATGCATTCTGGTGTCACTGTGTAGATTAATTTACACCGAGCTAAAGGAAGTTTTTAACCATTCACTTTTTGTTTAAATAGCTGTAGGGTTACGAAATCAAAGTTGTTTGAACACTCTAACCTGCCACTGCTGTAAATCGTACCTAAGCACTGGATGAGACGTTTCTATAAACCAACTAAGAAGTAAATTTGTAACTTTAATTCCTCGATTTTATTTGCTTAGGTACTTACATGAAGAGGTGGGGGATTAGGGGAGAGTGACAGAGTGAAAGAGAAGTTACGTCAGCTAAGGAAAAGTCTGAGAAAACATTTTATAAACGCTTTCGCCTCAATGGCTTAATTAAATGTAGCCTTGAACCGTCTCAAAATTGAAATAACGAGAGTTTTAACGCAGAAAGTTAACAGAGTAAGTTTTTGTAAAGCTTCAATTTGTAATTATGTTTTTTTGTGTGCAATTTAATCAAATAACGATAATTAAGCATGGGGAAGGGTGAATTTCTAGGGCGGTTAGTATACCATATGTGTTTCTTCATAAATTGAACACGGGCTGATTATGTTGCAATTGAAAGAATCTCTCAGTCAGAAAATAAAATATTCTTAGATCTAATGGAGAGCAGCAAATTGGATTTGTTAATGCCTAAAAAAAATGTTTTTCTGAGTATTTTCGAAATGTTTGCTTTCTTTTCCTACTTATAAATATTGATATCGAGACTTCATCGGAAATATCTACTATATATTTTGGAGTCTATAAACACTGCCTCTGCCAAAAAAGGGAGAAATAAAAAAAAGAAAAGAAAAATAGCCGTGTGTGCATGGGCGTTGTCGGCAGACCTTTTTTCAGAAGGGGATGCATGTTGGAACTTTGCGATCAAACAATATTAATTCATTGTTCTGTTGTAAAAACTGTCAAAGATGAGTTATAGCATTTGTTGCGGATAATCGTATTAATTTGTACTTAATAAGAATTATTGATTTGATTACGTAATTATACTACAGGTGTTCTGTTTACAGTCTCCGTCGGTAAGAATTCTCATGGACTTTAACTAAAAATCTGATGTGTTGCACTCACATGACTTTCTCTACTCTTGTACTAACCATTCTTACAAACTCTTATTCCTATATCTTCTTCGTGTTAGTTGAGATAAACGTTTGTACAAATTATCTTACCTATTGCTTATTCCCTTGTAGGTGCAGGGGGAATATGGGAATACAGTAAGCTTTGAGCGATAATCAAATCTTTTAAAGCTTTGAGATCCCGTTCTCTTTACACGCTTAACATATAAAAAAAATGAACAACGATGTTCTATTTCACGAAAGTTAAGTTTTCCGAAACTGACACAAATAACAAGAAATATCTCCGAAATGGTTCACCCTACAAGAAAATTTATTTGGACATAAATTGTGTGTTTTAGTGAGATCTACATTTTTCTATAGTAAGATTTGGTCTATCTCTTACGGTTTGCCAGTCATGCAAAAGTCATCCAGAGTAAATACGACTACCTGGGCTATAGCCAGGAAATTCAAAATATACATTTCATTTGACACAAAAATATCTCAAACATGTGGCATTTTAATCAAAATCGTTACAGCCATTTTCAAGAAAATCAAAATTATCGAAAAATTTTCCATGTAAAGGGTAGTTTAAGGTGGGGCCATTTTATTGAAAATCTTACTGTCACATCCTTAAATACTAACTTTGGTTTTTAAACCACTTTCGGTTTTTGTACAAAGACTGACAGACAGACGCACACAAGGACGACATCGAATTTTTAGGTGAAATACAATACTTCCTCTGCGTAATGCTTCGTCTCTAGAGAAAGTAAATATTTGTACAAAAATAGAAATCGTATAACTACCTTTGCGGTGCGGAACCACTGTTTACAATAAATTAAATATTTATAACTGTCGCTACGGAATTATTGTTGACGGCAACAATTAGTAAAGATATGTAGCTGCTAGTTGAAAATAATGTATTCTTTATTTACATTAAAATGTGAATAGCATCACTGGTAAGCTGTTTTGTAACACAGGCGCTATGAAACATTCGAATGTCTTTTTTGTATGAATATCTGGGGAAAAAATCGTTCTTAAAACAATAGGCTTATATAGCCAGTAATTAACTGCACATTCATTAATTTCCAAGTGGGAGCTGCGGCTTCCCTGTGTGTGTGTGTGTGTGTGTGTGTGTGTGTGTGTGTGTGTGTGTGTGTGTGTGTGTGTGTGTGTGTGTGTGTGTGTGTGCGCGCGCGCGCGTGTGTGTGTAAACAGCATAACACTAAAACGAAAATATGGGTAAACAACAAACTTGGTTTTTAAATGTACTTAAATGTACAATCTTCCAAGAATTTCCATCCCTCCTAAACTATTCATGTTTCATTATTTGTTATCTCAAGAATAGCTCCAATAATTTGGATAAAAACACTGTACGTCTAAGATATTTGCTTTACTAATGGAACAACATCTTGAACTCTCCATGAAAGGCCAGTAAAGTCACTTTTATACAGATGAATTATGTATAATTTTGTATGACTCATAAAATATAGAAAAAAGTCTAGTATAGAAAAAATATAGAGCCCAGTGAAATACACAAGTTGCTCAAATAAATTGCTTAATGTTTTCGAATTATTCTGTTTTGCATGTTTACATTTTCCCAAGTACGTCATCTGATAGACATACCTGAAAGTTTGCGATTATTCTTTTTTCTTTGTATCGCAACTACACATTAGAATAGTGTTCATGAATAAAAACTAAACATTCAATGCTTAATTTAAATTAACATTCTGAGGAATAACATTCGAATAACGGGAATTACTTTTCGTATGAGTGTTGTAATGTTAGACGGGTGTATGTGAATTTGCCATGGTTAGAGTAAGTCGTGTGAGCTTTCGTGTCAAATTTATTTTATTAGTTTTATACTTTTTGAAACATTACTTTAATTTTCAGCTGTTTTTGTGTGGTATTTCCAAAATTAACCTACATACACAAAGTAGGACGTTTTTTTGTTTGGTACAAAACATTTTATCTAAATATCATTTAACTGAGAGAGGTGGCGCCACCTCGCATTCGGGAGGTCTCAGGTTCGATCCCCTAGGCAGCGCACTCTGACTTGGGCTTTTCTGTGGTTTCCCCATGTCACTTCTTGTTAAGGCGAATGCTGGGATGTTTAATTTCATATAACGGCTTTCTTTCCATCATTTCCGTTCATTCTATTTGCTTATAGTCTTTCAAATGTGCTTTCAGCCGAGTGGTGTTGACGATGCCGGACAGACGGCGCAGATGCTTGCGAATGGTAACTGCTGTTCTCGGTACTAGGTGGCGTTTGGGCGGCCTTGTCCTCCGTTGGGGGCGCTTGTACGTCACCGGACCCGCGGTGGGGGCCTGGTGCCGGGATGAAGAGATTTCAGTACTTGTTAGGAACTTCCATGTTCTCTGTGGCCTCTCTTGCTGCGACCCTCACCTCATCTCTGCCTGCTGGGGGGTGTTAGCCACAATAGATCTGCGTAACTCGAGGTGCGTGAGGTGTCCCCCACCGTGTATACTCTTAAATCTCATTTAACTGTTGGAGAAATTGATTCAATAAAAAGTCCATTTACTTTTCCCTCAGTTTAGACCATATTTCGGGACATTTTGAGTATCGTGCCTTTCTAGAGGAACGGAACTGATTCGTAATTGGAATTTCATTTGGTTTTTATTGCAGCCGGTTGAGGTTGTGTACTTCTTTGTACCAAAGTGATATTTAGGATCGGTTTCGATAAATGTTATTTATCTCGTTTAAGATTGCTAACATGGTTCTTATTGAACTTTTGTCAACGTTTGTAGCGACAAATAGAAAGTCATCTTTGCTTCTCCCTGTATTTACAGAAATCCAATTAGAGCCATGTCAACATTCAGCAGAGCTAGAGTATTTGTCGGTAAATGTAAACGAGGGAAGTAATTTAGGGAGTTGACTTCGGTAACGTGTGGGCCCTGAATTCGACTATTCCGTCAAATGCTAACTCTGGTCGCTTCCCCTCATTTCGCTTTAATTCTGTCGCTTTTCATGCTTAAAGTGCGCCTTTCAGGTTTGGTGGTGTGAGGTGGTACTGGATAGATCTTGCTCCAAGAAAGTAATACTCCCCCAGCGGGCTGTTCGGTGACAAGGGCCATGTATCGCCTATTGTTGCCAGAAAAAAGAGTCCGGCGTATTGTGAGAACAAAGGAAGACTTCTTGGTACTAGAAGAGATGACCAGGGTCTTTTCTTCTGCAGTTATGGACGAATATCGACAACTCCAGGGAATAAGAGAAGTAGAAGAAATAAGAATTGAACCTAGAGAAACGATACCTCGAAGATCAAGTAGAACCATCCATCCTTCGACAATTATTCAACATCAAGAAGTGAGATCGCTAGAAGTCGGACAACAAAGAAGAAGATAGAACATCTAGAATGAACAGGATAAGAGAACAATGGTCTTCAATGGGAAGATTAGATGCAGCAAGAAGAAGTGAGGCTCGAGTTTGATTTTAAGAATCACCATAGCTTCATGTAAATGAGCAATAATATCTAGATTTAGTTTTTGTTTTGTTTGTTTTCCTAATCTAGCAATTACTTCATTTACAAATATACTCATATGTATAAAATTGAAAATAAACTGAATAAAAATAAAATCGCTGGATACTATGTCCTGCTGTAGACTCTAGACATCAGGACTATAGATATGTAGATGTTATTATTATTATTTAATCACCTTCTCTAGGCAGCTCCAGTAGTGCATCGGGTGTTCAAACAAATATTAAGGACCCCTGCGCATCTCTGTGGCCTGTGACCTCCTATAGTTCCTTCACTTCATCCATCTCTCCTTGTTGCAGTAGACACAATAGATCTGCGTAGTGCCCCCTACACCCAGCGCTGTCCAATGTGACGCCCGTGGGCACCTTGGCGCCCGTGATGTACTTCTTTGGTGCCTTTTATAAGCAATCTTTTACTCAGACGACTTCTAGTATTAATTCAAACTTCAGGACAAAACTATTTCCTTTCGAATATCTTCCCAGTGCACACCCATGAAGGTGTGCTATACCTTTTTCCTCTCAAAAGAAGGGCCCTTGCCCTAACAGTGGTTGTGATGGCGCCCGCGCCTCCTTGGGCATGACTTAAATGTGCCTGAGCACATAGGAAAGTTGGACAGCACTGCCCTACACCCTAATACAGACCTACGGTTTTAAATTGTTTGGAAAGCAACAGGATGGAGTGATCAAGGTGGGCAAGGCCGAGTATCACCTGGTTGTTGACTGCAGAATTATGTATCAATTGAAGGATTAAATATAGCAATAATAGAACTTTCTCTACACAAAACATAACATCAAGCAATTCCTTATATTACAGCGTTCATAAAAAAAGCTAACCTCCTCATGTTATGTTACTAGCGATAACTTTTTGGTTCGAAATAATCTGAAACTAAGCAATATGGAATTGGATAGTAAGCACAATCCCTACAAAATATTAATCCTAAAACGTCATTTGCCATATGTCTATATTTCAATGAGCTCTTCATTGCCATGCAGCAACTTTTTATCTATCTCTTACAGTTGATGAACTATACCAAGGTATATAAAATACTCAGAATGAAGAGGATTTGTTAAGTATTCATAGAACATTTAAGATGCGCGTTTCCTTAGTCATGTAAAATCTTAAAAAGGCACAAAGTATTTTAATAAACATCAGCATAACCCTTTTTAAGAAAGAAAAAAGCTAAGTAAAGGTTTCCTTTGCACAAGGTAGCTTGGAATGGGGACATTTTCTTGAAAATCCTTGGGTCGCATCCTTTTATGTTACTGAACTTAAATATATAGTTTGGCACCTATGCAAACTAACCGAGCGGGATGTAATTAAACTTTAATGTCGCCCAAGAAAGGCGGTTTGTTGAATAGATATTACAAGAGAAAAGCTTTTATTCGAAAACAGAAACTGCATTATAATGTAATAGACAAACATGAAAAGAGCTATTTAGATAGGGATTTTAATTCTAGTATACATATAGGGAGAGTTTGTAGAAGGATTAAACGTTTTTAGGTTTTTCAATATAATGTGAAATTAGGTCGTTCAACAATATACGGACGGGAGGGGGGACACTTGCTGTGTGTATGTGACCGTAGTAATTGCAGTAAAACGCAAAGGAAAGGTCCGAGGCTACAAGGCAGCAAGTAACTGTGTATGTGATCGAACGCGTGATAACACCTTACCATCCAGAAGCTTCCAGTAATTCCGCTGAGTCATCGTTGCACTGTGTATGAAGTGTTCTCGAAGGTCACGTGACACCGGCTCCAGCATAAATACGACAGACAGTGAGAGAGTGATAGAGTAGTTTTAGTTAGTTAGAATTGAGTTGTTTAAGTCGTGGTGTAGTTAGTTTTTGTTACGTGAGTGAGTCGGCCAGCCTGTCAGCGAGTATGTATGTGTCGTCGAGTGATTATATCGTAATAGCAAAGATATAAGAGGCAGTGAAAGTGGAGAAAGACATTGGAAGACTGAGAAAGATCATCAGAAGAGCAATTGTGTTGTAATAGCAGAGAAGATTGTAAATTCTGTTAGCAACGAGAAGGAAATTGTGCATTTGTAGTCAAATTTAGAGAAAAATAAAGTGTTACAAAAGTAACGAGAATTTGAGTTTTGCCATCTTTGTTACAATGGTATTCCTTTATGTTTACTGTAAAGCTTTATACACTTTGTGATACTAAGAACAAAGTTAAAGCTTTTTTTAACACACAGAATCGTTTAACCCAATAAATGCTGCCTTTTTCAAGAAAGAATTGCAACCTTTTCCAAGAATTTTGAGATCAATCCAAAGAAAATTAAAAGGTGACTTTTCTACAAGACCAGGCGTGCCTATTCTCCTCCACTTTCATTACAGCTCCACGCCTCTAGCCCCGTATTGCAACTGCCAGCATTTCATTGGTTGGTAGTTATGCGAGAACCCCTAAGATGGTAAGAAACTGAGAGAAATTCCGAAACTCCCCCTCACTCACTCCCTGACTGCCCTCGTTTTGTGTATGGCAATGAATTAAAATAAATAAGTCAAAATGTTTATTAGGTTATTCCCGTCTTTTATTGCAAAATGAAGTTTTACATAACTCTGTTTTCTGGATTGGAATGGAACAGCTCGCGTTTGTTGCTACATATTATTGTGTTATAGGCACAGCAAGCTCGTAAATATTGCATTTTGTGAGTGACCTCCATTATGTCTACTTTGATATACTCAATTCTCTTTTTTGATTCAGATCACGTGCTCTTCTAAATCACACACAACATATATTTACTTTCCTAGCCACGCAGGTTCAGGATGTATAAACACAGTAAAGTAAACATGATACTAAGCCTAAGGCCATAAAGACGTGTAGAAAGAATGGCTCTATTTTTTCTAATCTGCTCATAAAGAAGAGTTGCACGTTGCAATATCTACCGCATTAAAATAATTATATGGCATTGCATGCGCGATGGTGTCCCGAAGGAAAGCAGCGTGACTTATCGATAGGTGGAGTCGAGAGCAGGTTTCAACTCTCGATGTGGGTCTCGGTCGAGACTTTCTTCCACCCTTCAAGAGCCATAAATTATTTCTTCACATACATTACGCAGTTCATGACTCAGCCACCCGCCGTGGATGCACTTTCTATGCGAGCGTTATGCTGCCGTAAAGAGGACGAACAAAAACTTCGAAGAATTCGATTTTTGTTCCTTTCGCCATGTTTAGCTGTCGCTTTCTCATGCTCTCTTACACAGTATCTGCATGTGAAATCATGGCACGCTCACGGATAGTTCATTCTTCTTTTGCCCTTTTCCACTTTTACTTTCTTGTTATTCTTATGTTCCTCAAGAAGTTATATGTCACAGTTTTGTCGAGTATACACTGGAACAAAGGCTGTATATACAGGGTGGAAGGGAAGTCATTACATTCCTTCTAATATGTGCTTCATAGAAGCATTACAAACAAAAAAGTCTAATCGCATTTTGTTATTTGATCAGCCGATTTCGAAAAAATAAATGACCTTTGCTCCAAATTGGATGCGTAATTCCACAGGAATGTACGAAGATAAGTTTGTTACTTGTAAGCTGCGTAGAGTAAGTTATTTCTGACATAGCTTCAGTAGTAATTATGGGACAGCACACAGAGTTTCGAAATAATCGCTTAAAAGACGTGAAGGAATAGTGTCGCGAATTAAGTCGACAACGTTGTGTTGATGTTGGTCAGGGAATTTACCTGGCTTGTGGATGTAAAACGTTCGGGCGCTTTCGTGTAATATTTTGGGACCTAACGCTTGTGATTGACCTACACTCGCACAGTAAACACAGAAGGTGCACCGTTACGATGTTTTGTACCCTTTAAAAGCCCTATTTATTTCACTAATAAAGAACTGATATTAACACAGTAACAATGTGGCTTCTAAACAATAGTCAATATTAATTTCCTAGAATGTAGCTGATAAGCTGCATATTCTATTATTGAAGCTGAGGAGAAATCTATGAGCCTCCCGGGAAGAGTTTAAACAAAGGAAAGGTCGTAGAAAAATTGACTCGTTAAAATAATGATGATAGCCTTATGCAGCAATGTTTACTTAGGTGGCTTTCTCTAGCACAAAAAGAAGCCATACCAGGTGTTGCTATTAAACAAATGATACAGCAGCTTACTTCCTTTTTATTTAACAACTAGACATTATATCGACTCACTTAAGTGCGTTATTACAATTGAGTGATGATCGCTAAAAGGACTTCTACCTTTATGAAACATGGTGGAACTCGATCGGGAAAACAACACCGGTTATTCAGCTGTGTCTCCAAGCGTCCTTGCTTTAACCTACTACTTCATCTTTCTGAGGCAGGGAAAACTCCACAAGTGACATCTGAGAACCTGTATGACACACGAGCACAGCAGAGTAGCTGTTGCACAAGCTGATTTTTCGCTTTGTGTTCTGCTCTTCTCAATGTATTAATTTGTCTTCTTGCCTCTCTTAGTGTTGTGGGCGCAAATGATATTTATATCACCGGCTTTACAGCATCATTTCACAGCGTGTTTAACTATACAACACCGCAAGACTTGGCAAGCCTCTGACTGGATATTGTGTTGAGTCACCCGCCATTAAATTTTGCGTCAGCCATAGATGCAAGAGGAGAACATTTTGAGTATGTGGTATGAGTTTATGTGTTGAACACTTCCTAACAAGCTAACAATACAGAAAAATAGATCGTGTCACTTTAACATTCTATAATGAATAACACTTGAACTTTATTAAAGCGAAAACGAAGGTTTTTAGGCCATTAGTTTATATTATTGTTTTCCCTTGCTTCAGTGTATGAACTCGCCCACAAGCTTTGGGGAATTATTTTTGAATCATCCTGTATATAAAAGAAAAATATGTGTAAATGTGTAATGGAAATTTTTTCGACTATCAAGAAGAAGTGGTAAGAATATTTGTGAAAGAGTAAGCAGAGAAAGCCACGTGATAGCAACATAGAGTTTTTTCTAATGCAAATTCCCAAGTTGCCTAAATAAACAGATTTCACCTGTCAAGAAAAGGTACTGGTGGTTGGTATTATTGCAAGCATCATTGTTTTGAAGCTGTCAAAAGCACGCGTCAATTTTCGAGTTTTATGATTCTGCATCCACCGTTTGGCATTTTAATGGCTGCTCATGCTATATAACGTGTGTTTATTGTAAGCACAATGATGGAATGCGCTCATCGCCTTATCAAGGTGAAGGATGATTCCTTACCTCTTGACCCGAACAGCTTTCCCAAGTGGCTGGCATCAGGGCGCTGAGGATCGAAAGTGCGACGAAGGCTAGAAAGCAGTTGGAGGTTAAGGTTATGCGTAGGTGTTTCGTTAGATACTGTGGGCTTCGAGCTTTGCATTTGTTGAAAGAAGATGTCGCCATGGAAGCTGTTACGTAAACCCATTTCCTTCTGTTTTTCCTCGGAGAAAGTAGTATACAATGGAGGAGGGAGAAATAATTGGATGATTTCAGAATGTTGTTACGAAATTCAACATCTTGTTTCCAAGTATCCTTCTATTACATTTTATCCTACTTTCCTCCTACAGGGTGCCAGAGAAGATGTGTCTAAAGAAAGTAAACTAACAGTTAAAGGATTAACATGAATGCTAGTTAATTAATTCTCTACGTATATTTGGTGTATCTATATTATCACAAGTAGATAATATCATAGAACGTCTGACATTGGAAGCAATGTAGGTTTTAAAATTTTAAACAACTTTTTAAATATTTTATTGCTTGCTGACGATTTGGTTGTTATACAAAATAGTGAGTCTGCCCTGCAAAAGTCTATTTTTAAACTTAATGAACTTTGTGAACAATATAGTACAAACATTTCTTTTATAAAAACAAAGGTAATGGCATTAATTGGGAGAGGACCCATAGTTATAAATAATCATTGTGTAGAACACGTGAACCATTTTAATTACTTAGGAACTGATGTTAGTTATGGCGAGGAATATGACGGGGACAGTAAGGTATCCAAATTTCAAAGAGTGTGTGGAACAACTAATAGGGTATTTAGAAATAAAATACGTAAAGAAACAAAGCTAAAGTTCTACAAAGTTATGGCTGCACCTATACTAGCATATGGAAGTGAGACTTGGACATTAATTAAGAAGCAACAGAGTAAAATACAGGCTTCAGAAATGAAGTTCTTAAGAAGTGTGAAGGGATATACGAAGAGAGACCTAATAACAAATGAAAGTATAAGAGAAGAGTTAGACATTTTTAATATAAATCACAGGCTAAAAGATTTCAAACAAAAGTGGAACATGTTGAAAGAATGCCAGAGATCAGACGTTCTAAACAAATGAAATATCATACTAAGGGTAGGAGATCGGTGGGCAGACCCAGGAAACGATGGCTGGAGCACTTTGAAGGCGGAACAGGCACTTGATTTCCTATGCCTTAGAGTGAAGAAGAAGAAGAAGAAGAAGAAGAAGAAGAAGAAGAAGAAGAAGAAGAAGAAGAAGAAGAAGAAGACGTCTGACATAATCTATAAATTCTCGAGCGGGGCAAGATCATCTAATGATACTTACCTAGACTATTTCATAAATCAAATATGAATTTAAATACTGTAGTAACATATCATCCTATTACTCGTTGACCTAGGCAAAAGTCGAGGCGATACGTTGTAATAATTTAGTGAAATGTGTGAGATGTCTATTTTACATGCTAAGGTTCTAAGTCAATTAGTGCAATTCTTTTGCCAATTCTTCTAATTTATTATATACTCATTGTTTATAGGTTTGATCAAGCAAACTTCTTAGTTATTAAAGTTACTGAAAAATAGTAACTTCGTTCTCAACTTTTGTTCTTCCTTTTTAATCCGTATCCAATAAACAATTGCATCGTTTATTGTCAACGCCAAAAAATAAGTGAAATACGTGATTGCGTCATAGTTACAATATGAGTCAATTGAGTTACTTAACGTTATTTAACGTATTAAATAGTGTAACTTAAGATTGCTTGTATTAATCATGATATATTTCACATAATGCAAGCAAAATAAGCCGTTTAACAAGAACAATATTACCTAGAATAAAATTTCTTCAATAACAAAAATAATATTAATTTTCTGTAAATTGACAATCTGATAACAAATCACACCCCTTCTCTTTCTTTAGATGCAATAATCATAAAAACTGTTATAATACTATATTTATCTCAAAGCTTTAAAAGACTTGACTATCGCTCAAAGCGATATTCCGATATTCCCATAATCCGCTTCTGCCCACAAGGAAATAAGCAATAAGATAATTTCTACAAATGTTTATCTCAACTAACACGAAGAAGATATAGGAATATGAGTTTGTAAGAATGGTTAGTACAAGAGTAGAAAAAGTCACGTGAGTGCAACATATTAGAGTTTTAAGTTTTGTGCTGCAGGAGCAAAAAGAACCCCCTTTCTCTCCACACTCTGAGTTGAACTGCTTCTTCCAAAGACTTTCCTACCGATTCCAGTTTATTTATGGAATCGCAGAGGAAACAAAGATTTCTTAACACAGTGTCTTTTAAATTTCACATTATATTGTTGCACTTGCACTACTTTTCACTGTATACATGTTTAATCCATTGTGGACTCAAAACTGTTGATATGTAATTTCCCAACAGAACACGACTATAGCACGTCGTATAAACTTTGCGGATTCATAAATAACTAATTGACTATACAGTTTGACAAGTATCGTGTATATACTAGCCGGATTGTGAAGCGATAACAGGTGCAATGGAGGAATTCCCTGTTACCTTGCAGGCTTATGTATCTCGAGTAACCAGGATGTTTATATTTTCTTCAAAATGAAGGGATACCAGTTGTTCCAATAATAAATAACAGATTTCGACTTCCAGCCTGAGTCACAGAGCATTAAAGAAGTGGATGGTGCTTTGTTAAAAATAATTTGCTGCTACTTTTATGTGATTTATGCGAAAATTATTCTTAAAATGTTTCCTTCATGCGATTTTTGTGTTATTTATGTGAATATCCCAACATATTTATTTAAATTAAAAAATCAGGAAATAGATATGTATTTTATGTGAAATAAAGCTTAATATGTTTGCTCCGGTGTGAATATCCTGGACATTAAACTGTTTCAAGTTTATACTAGGATGCAAACAAAATATGTATTTACCTAAAAATCCGAGCCCTAATGACTTTGAAATTCCATGCTGTTGCATGACTACCGGAAAAACGGAGAGTCACTTACCATTTGAAAAATAATAAGTATTTGATAATTCTATCCAATAATAAACAGAGGCCCGGAAATGGTTACTTACACAAAAACATTTATTTGGTATGAAACATGAGGTATGAGAAGGCTTGATGGTGCCTCGACCACTGAAATCTTTTGTATGGTGGCTGGACAGAACAGAGAGGACAGCACAGTGGATTTACACATCCCCTAGAGCACCGGGATTCGGAGACCTCCCCCGATCCGGAGGACGAGCATCTGTAGAGAGTTAGCACCACTCACGCCGAAACTGACGCCGCCACTTGAAAAACTCAAAGAGCCAACCAGGATGAAAAATGAAAGTAAATGAAAAGTGAGGTGAAAAAGAGGGACAGACTATATAACTAACTATATTTATTATGATATTAAAATTACATTGCAATGATAAAAAACAATCTGTTCATATAACTTATATGCTATAAAATAACAAAATGAAACAAATTATGAACAAAGAAAAAAGAAATTAAAACTGATTCTCCAAATTGCTGTCCAGGTTCCTGACAGACGGGGTTTATTCATTTCACTTCTTCATCGTTCATTAATCGGTCGCATATCCTGAAGTGGATCGAGATTATTGGATGTCTCTCTCACCATTCTCTCCTAATTGTCATATTTCCTTACGATGAACTCTTAGGTTATATTCTCAATGGTTGACATGTTATTATGTTTGTGACTGGAATTCTTCTATCTCGTGCTATGCATTCTTCTAGTGGTTTAACAGATATTAGCTGCATCATATTTTTCTGTTGTATATACTCTTCTTGCATTCCTAAAATTTCCCATATACATGTTTCCTGAAGTTTCCTTCTTCCTTCCTCAACAAAGATAACATGTTCAGGTGTATTTAATTTATTGCACTTCTCACAAACGTCCGAGTTCTTTTTCCCTATACTTTTTAGGTATACATTATATGGAACTGACCTTTAACGTAGTGAAAAAGACCCTTTTCTTGGTTTTGGATAATCTAGCCTTAATCTTTCTTTTACGCTTGGAAACATATCATGTCCTATTCTTCTTGCCATTCCTGCAACAAGTAGTTATTAACTTCTCGCTTGGCACAACACCTTTTTCCAATGATCTCAAAAACTTTTCCATATTCTTCCTTTTTAATCCAGTAAATTGCTCCTTTAACCTGATGAAGTAATCATCAATAGACTAAATTCCAGATGCTGTTAATAAGGCTAAAGTAGATGTTTAATAGCTCCAGTTCTTCTAGGTAATATTTGCCTTTGAGCTATTCTAATTAAATTTGCACAAATTTTGCTTCTTCATCGAAAAAGGAATTCTGCGGCTCTTTTAGACAATGTACTTGAAAATAGTTGGTTCTGCTCATCACTAATGGTCCATTATAGTACAGTCATGCCAACATTAATGTGGTATGCTAGCAGTAAAGTAAAGCAATGTTGTAGCAAACATTCCTCTTTCTTGCACTGTTTTGCGTGGACATTCTCCCTTTTCAAGTTGGAGTCAAATGTTTAAACCTCTGCCTGCGAGAGACCATATCTTTTTGTAGTGTATTAAATGTTATGCTCCATTTGATCTATCATAATGCACTTTTATTTTAATTTTTACAAAATGGTGACATTCCTTCTTTTATAGTGGACGCTTCTTATATAAGATAAATACTATATAGTATTTTAATCAAAACCGTTGGAAATCGTTTTTATAAAGTCAAAACTTTTAAAACTTATCCATGTAAGGAATAGTTTGGGGTAGGTGCTTTCTTTAAAATCTTTGAGTTGCAATCCTTGGAAGACGCAGAACTTAAATATCAAGTTTGATATTTAACTGTGTATTCGCTTTGAAGTTACACTGTTCACACAGAAACACACACACACACACACACACACACACACACACACACACAAACACACACACACACACACATACACACACACACACCTTCGAGATTCTCTGAAGCTGCGTGCTAGACTTGCAGAGGTCTTAGCGGACGACAAAACAGTGGTTGTTAGAGTTTTTTAAGTTTTTAGCGGACTGCAATATCAATTTGAGGATTTAAAATTTTAGTTATCTGTTTATGCTTTTTGACATATTTATCACCTTGTTTCATATCTGGCTATTGCCACTGTTTTTTACCTTTTGTGTATATTTTTCTTGTTGCTAGTATTTTTATTTTTGAGTAAAATTTATATCTGGCTATTGCCATGAATCTTTTAAGGGCGCTGATGATCTGGAAGTTGAGTGCCCTTAAACCAAACCGAACCAAACCAGACACACACGCGCGCGCGCGCATTTAAGAACTTTTTCTGAAAGTGTGTGTGATTTTTTGTTTGTCTTTTTTTTTTATTCAGGCAGTCTTAAGGTGTACATTTCTGTTGAAAATCTTTGGATGAAATAGAATGGTTTTTCTAGTTACTACGTATATGCTAAAGAAAGTAAAAATGTATTTGGATTAATGGAGTCTCAAAATGCGTATTTTCAATGAAATATCAACATCGAATTTATTGCGTTGTGCAATACTTTCTCCATTTACATCTACCCATAAGTAGCAGAGAAAGTAATAAACTAGTGGATAGAGGAAGTCGTGTGAATGTGGTTTATTTATGTCACTATAAATTTATTTTATTTCGAAAAGTATATCACTGAATTTGGTATTCGTTAGGCATTTCACACATGCTCTGTTGAATACAAGGGGAAGCCCGGCGTGGAGAAAGATCTGTATCGCGTTGCAATTTATTTACTAATTATGAACATTCTCTCTAATTAACTTGACTTCCGTTTAGAGGATTGGAAAGGTGCTATATTAAGATGTAGTAACTAAGGTCAAGGGAATTAAATACATGTTTTCGGTCTCGCACCGGTAGAAAGCTGTAAGCATGCCAGTGTTGAAGTATGTCACGTGTGAACGAAGAAAGTTTATGTGAAGATTCACTTCCAACATGTCGATCAGGTGACCCACTGCCACATTCCCTTTCATTTCTCCCATCATCATATCTCCCTCCCTCTCTTGACCATATGCTCGTTCGCCTCAGGCCCTTGCTTGCTCGCTCGCTCACTTGTCAGATATTTCTCACTAGGCTACTGCGCTCTTGGCGCCACAGACACCGTTTTCACTGAAACATGATTCGCGGCATCAAGTACGTATCAGAGGATGGGCTGGAACCGAATTCGTTCCAAAACGTACCTGTTGATTCCCCCCATATTTATTACATAGCAGACGCATTAATTCCCATCAGCTAACAGCTCCTTCCCGTTTTACACAGATTCAGGAATGTCTTCATGCAGTAGGTATGGTAAAACGTGTTTTACTCATAGAATATAATCTATGCAAAGTTGTAACTGAGGCATAAGAAATAAAATCCTTAAAATGGGAGAAACTTGTAGCAGATTTTCTTAATGTATACTCAGCATGATAGAATTAGATAGCTTTTTCATTTATTCCTTTATGCAATTTGGTTTGTTCCGCTTTCTTCTTTCTCTACTACGTATAATAAAGAGGAGGAAGTATTGTATTCCACCCAAAAATTCAATGTCGAGATTTCACCGGAAATATATATTTTGAGAGTCCAGAAAGTCCGTGTGTGTGTGTGTGTGTGTGCCTGTATGTCAGTCTGTGGACAGCGAAGATTTTGAAGAAAATTGCTCTACCCTAAACTACCCTTTAAATGGAAAATTTTTCGAAAATTTTGATTTTCTTGAAAATGGCTCTAACGATTTTGATTAAAATGTCATATGTTTGAGATATTTTGATGACAAATGAAATGTATATCTTGAATTTTCTGGCTATAGCCCCTGTAGTCGTATTTACTCTGGACGACTTTTGCATAACTGTTAAACCGTTAGAGATAGACCAAATTATACTATACAAAAATGTAGATCTTGCTAAAATACACAATTTATGTCTCAATAAATTTTCTTGTAGGGTGAACCATTTCGGAGATATACCTTGTTATGTGTGTGTTTCGGAAAACTTGGAACTTTCATGAAATGGGTCATCGTTGTTCATTTTTTTATATGTTACGTGTACAAAGAGAACGGAATCTCAAAGCTTTAAAAGATTTGACTATCGCACAAAGCCTACTGTATTCCAATATTCCCCTTGCACCTACAAGGAAATAAGCAATAAGATAATTTGTACAAATGTTTATTTTAACTAACACGAAGAAGATATAGGAATAAGAGTTTGTAAGAATGGTTAGTACAAGAGTAGAGAAAGTCATGTGAGTGCAACACATCAGATTTTTTAAAAGATATGTTCAAAGTATTTACATTTTTTTACTTGATTACCCTCCCCTTACGTAAGACTTACAAACCAGTGCCTAGGGTCAGACGCCTTTCAATGAGCACAGGAACCTATGGACTAGAGTGAAAACCTGGAAGTGGGTGGTCAGTCAAGCACCAGGTATGAGAGTGAGGAAGAGAATGATATGAAATTCAGGCGAAATCGATGATTGGGAAGGTGGTAATGGAGAAATTGGTGGAATGAGTGGCGGGGGAAAGCGGAGAACCCGGAGAAAATCCGCCCTGACGCCGCTTCGTCCACCATGAACACCACATGCGCGTCCCTGGTATTGAACCCGGGTGGCCTAGGTAGTAGGCGAACTGTCTAACCTAGAAACACATTAAACTGAAATACCAACTTTGGATTTTAACCAACTTTGCGTTTTTGAGTTATGCTGTGCACAGACTGACACACAAACACACACACACACACACACACACACACACACACACACACACACACACACACACACACACACACAGACCTTCTTCTAAAAATGATTTTTTCGATTCAGGGGCCCCAAAACATATATTTCCGGTGAAACCTCGACATCGAAATTTTGGGTGGAATACCTCTGCTATATTACACGCAGTAGAGAAAGTAAAAATGATATTTGGTGGAGAAATCCATGCGAGTGTAACATCAGATGTGTTTAACAATGTGTCCTATTTCGTGATTTACATGTTCCGTAAGTTTCACTTCCAATATTTGCATTATTTTGTAGTTGCATAATCCACTTACCATTGCACTCATTACAACATCGGAACTCTTTCCCATTCATGCAATTTGCATTTCGCGTGTTTTGAGAGGGAGAGGACGACTGAAGTTGTTTCTGCATTAACGTATAGGTAACGTACGACAAAACAATTATTGTACATCTCTATCAGAATCTCATTGGCTAATTCTCTGGGAGGCTTCCAATATTTTTATTCCAAAAAAAGAATAAAAAGATTCCCTGCTTTTCCCTTGAATGTGTGTTCTTAGGATATCTCGCAAGGAAATAAATAACGAAATCAAATAAAAAAGTTGAGCATTAAAAATATAATACATTTAAGTTTAGTGTGTAATAAACTAATAGTGGTTTGACTCGTATTCTGGAAGTCGATTCCCACGGTCGAGCTTCCTTGTTTTTTCGAAGGTTTCCCCGGTTCGCTAGATGAATGCTGGTAGGTTAATTACAACCTTCGAATTTCTTGCCCCTCCATTTCACCTCACCTTTCAGCTTGGTTGTTTCAGGATTGCAAGTGTTGGCGGGAGTCTCGGTGTTATGTGGCAGGGAAAAAGGATCTATGTGTAAGTCTCTGTCTCCGGTTTCCGGTAGTGCAATCCTGCAGGGGTAGAGGGCCGTCCTCTGTCTCTTCTCCCTTCACCCTACCTCCAAGAGTGTCCCCTTGTGGGGCAAAGATTGAAAAGGTCAAATGAATCACGGTTTTGAAGTGACACTCCGTCTCTTTGACTTACCTTAGTGCTTAATGAAATCACAGATAAATCTGTTCCAGGAATTTACTAGTGAGATTGCTTTGCGATAACATCTGAGACTTGCATTCGGAAGGCATCGGGTTCCACTTCCGTTATTCTGACCACTTTGACCATAGGTATAATGCTGGGATGGTTACTCTTCTACCACTAATTTCGCACCCATCATTTTCTTTCATATTTTTCAGGGTTGTAGGACCAGGTGACGCCAACTGTGTGTTGTGGCAGGGCGGTGGAATTTTCGCTTTGAAAGATTTCTCCTTGGTGCTGGCGGAACTTTTGAGACCCTCTTCCTACCTGGGAACGTCTCGTCTACATACACTACGATCCCCAGATTATGAGTGGCTACTTGGCGCCAGGATTGATGTGATGTTGGAATTTTTAGGGACCCCCACCTTGCTAGCACACGTCGTAGTTCGGATCTGATCGCCCTTCGAGTGTCTCCTACGTACCAGGGGTCAGGTTGGAAGGTCAAATATTCACCACGACCTACAGTTAGGCGGAATCAACTTGGGACTTGATAGCCATCGTCTACGAGTGCGTGTCAGGACGCTTCGACGAATAACGTGCAACAAGGATGACATAATCGGTTATGTTATTGGCGCATCCTGCTGATATACCTATTGCAGCTGCTCAGCTATACGCTTGGTGTTTTCCTCCAGTTACTGAAGGGCCGAGCAAGATGGCTCCGCGGTAACGTGCGGGGCTCGCATTCGGGACATCCCGTTCAAATCTCGCTAGGACAAATCCTCGAAATTTTCTCCAGCTTTTCCTCTGTCCTCATAACTGGTAAATACAGAGGAGGCGCTCTATTAATTATTAAAGTAATTATCGTCAATAGCACAGTTCTCAAATTGAAATGGAGTGCTATTTTGGTTGTTAATCGATTGTAATGTAAATAAATTGTTTTTTCAGCGATTTATGGGATACAGTTGGCGAGCTAAGTAGAAGAATGATCTAGTGATAATTTGTCAAAACAAAATATTGACCAGTTGATAATTCATAAATAACAATTTAATGCCTCTGTGTATGAAATAGTCTGTATCACTTATGTTTTTGCTTTGCCACAAGAGGAGGTATAGCGTTTGTTACTTTCCAAACCACTACCAAAAATCTGATGTGTTGCACTCACATGACTTTCTCTACTCTTGTACTAACCATTCTTACAAACTCTTATTCCTATATCTTCTTCGTGTTAATTGAGATAAACATTCGTACAAATTATCTAATTATTTAATTCCTTGTAAATGCAAGGGGAATGTTAGAATACAGTAGGCTTTGAGCGATAGTCAAATCTTATAAAGCTTTCAAATTCCGTTCTCTTTGCACAGTTAACATAATGAATAATCATCTTTTATTATTTTGACAAAAGTACAAGTTCTCCAAAACTGACACAAATAACAAAAAATATCGCTGAAATGGTTCACTCTACAAAAAAATTATTTCGACATAAATTGTGCGTTTTAGCGAGATCTACATTTTTTGTACAGTAAGATTTGATTTATCTCTTACAGTTTACCACTTATGAAAAAGTCATCCAGAGTAAACAGGACTACATACATATTTCATTTGTCATAAAAATATCTCAAACATATGACATTTTAATCAAAATGGTTAGAGCCATTTTCAAGAAAATCAAAACTTTCGAAAAATTTTCCATGTAAAGGGTAGTTTAGGCTGGGGCTATTTTCTTCAACATCTTGTCGCATCCTTGAAAGACCCCACACACACACACACACACACACACACACACACACACACACACACACACACACACACACACACACACACACACACACACACACACACACACACACACACAAGGGGCCTCAAAACATATATTTCCGGTGAAATTTCGTCATGGAATTTTTGGGTGGAATACAATGCTTCCTCTATTTGCTATACGTAGTAGAGAAAGTAAAAAATGAGTGTTAAAAATATGTATGGTGTTGATGTTCCAAATAAAGAGGAACGAAGCGATATCAAGCACTTCTTTGTAGTCTGGAAGTGGTCTACATACACAAAACCGGAATTCACTCATTAGCCTCTGTTTCATAAGCGATGTAACATAATAGTATTGCAATGTCGTGAGAAAGAACAGTAGACTGAGAAGGAAACCCCTTCATCAACGCTAATGATCTTCACAAACAGGAAGTTGAACACTAGGAAGT
This sequence comes from Tenodera sinensis, assembly GCA_030765045.1. NCBI lineage: Eukaryota > Metazoa > Arthropoda > Insecta > Mantodea > Mantidae > Tenodera > Tenodera sinensis. Next base: position 72,003,326 of record CM060968.1, read on the forward strand.
TCTATACAAAACAAGCTAAATTTTACCCATCACTTTTAAAAAGCCATTACTAATATAGCTAACAACATTAAACCGTGGGTTTATGAAACATAAATTTATTAAACTTACTACTGTTTTAATTTGCTTCTACGGTCTACTGGTTAGCGTGTTACTTATATACCCAGGGGTTCCGGATTTGATTTTCGGCGGTAGGAGAGGAATTTTTCTTTCGTTATAATCACATCCTGTCCTCCATATAGTTGGGGAATATTAGAGAATTAAAGTGTACTAGATCTATAAAGCCAACATATGAAAACCAGATTTAAAATAAGTGAACATCATTGCCATTAACAATTGCTTCTAAAATAAAGAATTCCGGTATGATATGGATTTCTAATGGAAAAAAAAAAAAAGGTTTCTTTTATGTGGTAGATTACAGAATCTTGGATAAAAAAAATCTGATGTGTTTCACTCACATAACTTTCTCTACTCTTGTACTAACCATTCTTACAAATTCACATTCCTATATCCTCTTCATGTTAGTTAAGGTAAACATTTGCAAGAATTATCTTATTGCTTATTTCCTTGTAGGTGCAAACGGAATATGGCAATGCAGTAGGCTTTGAGAGATAGTCATATCTTTTAAAGCTGGTCGCTATATGACGTCTTTGAAATTAGATTCTCTTTGCAAGGCCAAGAGATAAAAAAGTGAATAACGACCTTACATTTGAGAAAAGTTAAGGTACTGCAAAACGCATACAAATAACAAGGAATATCTCCGGAATGGTTCATTCCACAAAAAATGTATTTGGATATAACTTGTGTGTTTTAAGGATATCTACATTTTTGTATAGTAAGATTTGGTCTATCTCTTACTGTTTACCAGTTATGCAAAAGTTATTGAGAGTAAACAGGACTACATGGACCATTATCCAGAAAATTCAAAATATGCATTTCATTTGCCGTGAAAATATCTTAAACATATGCCATTTTAATCAAAATCGTTATAGCTATTTTTAAGACAATCAACATTTTCGAAAAAAAATTCCATGTAAAGGAAAAGGGTGGAGAAATTTTCTTCAGTCTTCGTGTTGCATCCTTGAAAGATGTTAAACTTAAATACCTACTTTGGTTTTTTCGGTTTTGAATTATGCTGTTCAGGCAGACAGGCAGAGACAGAGACACAGACATACACACACACACACACACACACACACACACACACACACACACACACACACACACACACACACACACGCTCATTGAAACACAAGGACCTTTCTCTAAAACTGCTTTTTTGGTTTCAGGGGATGCAAAATATGTATGTTCGATGAAATTTCCAGATCGAAATTTTGGGGTGAATATAATACTTCCCCTACTTACTATACGTAATAGAGAAAGTGAGAAGGAATGAGGAGAGTTGGTCATCCAGAGTCGAGATGAAATAATAACTGAATGCAGAAAAAAAGATGACGAGCTCATGTAAACAGAATGTATGACTATCCAACACTACAAATAATGGAACATTATAAATCAATAGGTAGGAGCGATGACGTGACGACGATGATGATAATGGTGATGTTATAAAAATATTTTGAAGGAAACGCAATCATGAGTCAAGTCTGCCCTAGTTTGTGTCCTAGCAGAGGCCCTTCCTTCACTGCAAATCCAACCTCCATTCCTTTCTATTTGCGTCTTTCATTTTTTCTTCACAATAGAACCATTTTCCCCAAGTACGTGGATCCCAAAAGGTTTGATAACTTGTGGAATTATTTTACTTTGTTAACTAGTTATCAAGAATGGAATTAGATAACAGATATTTATAAGCTTTTACTATTTTAAAATTGTGCCTGCAATAATTTGGATGATTGATTTAGTATTATCGTGTGCATTATAATTTGAAATAAAAATGCCAAAATATGCCCAATTAAATTTAGGTATTTGTCATTAATTGAAATAACTACAGGCATCTCACTCAAAAATAGGATGTGTTATTTCCTTAAGGGCATCGGTGATGTCTTTTCCCCAAAAGATTAAGAGATTCCAGTTATTACTAAGAACATTTCATTTTCAGGAAACCTGTGTGTAAAGTATTGTTGATGAGAGGAGTCGAAATATCTCATTGGGGCATCAGGTTTTTTGGCTAAGCTCTCTTCTAGCTTCTGCTTTCCTATTCTCCTTCACATCCACCAAAAAAAGGCCCCTTGTGTATTTCGTCAGGACACTGCTCCTCTAATCATGTAATGACAGTTGTCAGCAAAGAGTAACTATGGTCAATAACAATCCAGTCTACCTGCTAGTTCTCTGGCCAATTCTACAGCTAAGAAATCCCATGTAGCCTTAAAATCGTTGCAAATAAACACTGCTACCTTCAGCCAAGTACCCCATCTAGTGAGATATGGGGAAATTGGAAGAACTCTGTAACTTCTATATACTTTTTCAATCTAGCACGAGCCTTTTTCAGGTATTTCTCAATGCAACGCAAGTCATAGGCATATGTATGCTCATTTTTTATTGTCTTACAAACTCGATGTAATGCGTGTGCAATCACATGTCTTGTTGCTAACTGAGGAGCGCTTTTAAAACTAGATGTACGCTTTTACAAGTTGTTATATATTAGTATTATAATTGACAGTATTATAACTGAATGGATAAAAAAGTTTTAAAAGGTGCAGCTAAATCAGAGTTAGATGTACATATTTATTTAATATTTTAGTTGCAAGAGAAGCTTATACTGTAAATAAAATTAAGGTGCAGCACCTAAAATTTGTAGGTCTAATAATTAGCAAAATTAATTATATTGCAAACAGTCTGAATATTAAGACAAAATGATTTTCTGTTTCTATAAATTTCTAATTATGTCCGCTGGGTGACAAAATAGACACAAGAATACAGTTTACATTAGGATATACACCAGGAGAATTTACAATTGCATAACATTCTTGAATCACTGCCGTAAGGAATCAGTTGCTTCTACAGGGTTATCAATAAGTTCCTCCGCACCATGCCGGTGCCTACCGCTCGATATAATATTAGTACTGCTGTTAATCTGCATTTCCTTTCATGAATTACGTACATGAATCTATCATATTTTTTATTTCGCAGAACGTTATAACCATAAGACCGCTGCAGCCAGTGCTACCACCAGAATTCCCGTCTCTAGGGGAATTTTGTTTACACGAGAGCTGCGGAGCGACTTCTCGATATCTCTGTACTATTAGTTCTGATACTTTGTTGGCAGTAGAAGCTGGTATTGTTTAGCCAGTTGGTGGTGCAGATATGTAACAATGTTACATATCGGGTATTACATATTAGTTCTGATACTTTTTGCCTCAGACTTCACTACCTTAACTCTGAGATACTAATATCTGATAAAATAAACTGAGGTAACTCATGTTACCACATAGGAGTTCGACAATGTGTTATATGATGATAATGATAGTGATGATGATGATAATAATAATAATTATAATAAATAATAATAAAACCAGTTCCTTTGAACCATTATCTTATTATTTAAAACGAAAATTTATAAAAAGAACGTAGGGGTAAATCTTAATTAAACCAGTCATAACGATTTGTGATTTTTCTTAAACCAATTCAAAACATATTCGCTGTTTTTAAGTCAAACATGAAGTCTTTGCTTTCATACCGGGGAAATATTTTGATTCAATATTATTTATTTCAAAGCCTTTTTCTTTTACAATAATTGTTTATTTATTTACAACTTTCCTTTGCCAAAATTACAAAGTATACTATGAACAATACATACACAAATTTCTTTCGTGTTTAAAATAAAGAGTTAAGAATGAAGAAGAAAATGAAAATGCATATCGTCAAAGAGAGCGAAAAATGTGATATACAGGTTCAAAAAATCAAACAAGAATGAGAACTGTTAAAATTAGACATTGTTGTATAAACTGCGTCTTAGGATTAATAGAGAATGTAATTATTACTGAACCGTGTGCCCCTTTTCACATAGTGCGAGGTTCATCCAGAAAATAAGTTCCGCTCGCGTCCTGAGTTGGCTTGACAGTCCCCGGTAGTTATTCCACAGCGATGGGAGAAAATGGCAACACTGATATTTTTTCCCACCAATTACGTACATCGTGCAGATATCAAATTTCTACATGCCCAGAGGCAACATCTAACATCCAATTGCACCATTGGGACAGGACATTGTGAGGAAAGCCACAATTCTTAGTCACCTTATCGTGTGCATGGGGCTGTTTCGCTCAGTGCTAATGGCTGGCCTCTCGATCTGGGCGAACACACGACATACTGAAGATCGAATCAGTGTGAACGACGAAGACCGCAGTGGTCCTGGTGACGCCAAAACTGATGGAAAGTATGCGGCAAGCAATTTAGCAGAACCAGCGCTTCACAATTTTGGAACCTCCTGGTCAATTCCCACACTGTTGCCGATGGCTTGGTTTCGCGAGTGTGTGCAAGATGGACGCCAAAGCAGGTGATGGAGGAATGTTATGTCTGGTCATAGCATTAACGGGATCAACGCACGTAGAGAAAGTTGACCAAATTTCTCAACAATGTTGTCACTGGAGATGACACAGAGGTCTCGCAGAAACAAAACAACAAACATGCATTGGTGGCATAGGGGTTAATCTGTGAGGAACAAATTCAAACATGCGTCCTCGACGTATCCTCCTGTGCGAATTTTTACCTCGAAGGGTAAAAATAAATGTTAGGAATAAATGCTAATTGGTATGGTCAGAGATTATGAAATTTGAGGAAAACGATTCAGAACAAGAGACGTAGAATGCTGTCAAGATGCATTATACTTTTTCACAACAATGCACGACCCCATACAGCCCAGACCACACAAAATCTTATTGAATGTAGATCGATCCACTGTACACCCCGATCTCGTGCCAAGTGACATTCGTTTGTTTCGTCTCATGAAACGTTTCTTCAAGAGAAAACTTTTTCACAACGTCACGGCAATGACTTCATAATTTGCAGGGGTTGACGGCATGCAGTCATTGGTGTACTAGTACCGTAAATTCACTCAATAATGCTGGCAAGTTTCTTGAGAAGTAACAAGGGAAACTCTGTAAATATTCTAGCACATATTTCTTAATTGAGTTTCACGTTCTTTAATCGAGTAGGTCATCTCGAACGATGAATTAACCCAGGTTCCACAGAGATCAAAATTACCCTATCTTTGTATTCTCAAGACTCGCCTAATTGAAACTCGAAATCGAATCTCGGACAGGCAGAGTTATCCGGAAGAGGGGCTTTTTTCAGGGGCAAGCTCCAAGAAACCCGGGCTCATTTGGGCATAATTTCATCCATCTCATTCATTGTCCAACAATTCTGTTGATTTTTCCATTGGATCGATTTTCTATATTTCGACAAATGGCAGGCCACAATGACCTAGTTGTCGAGGGCCTCTTAAACCCCTTTCACTAACTCACTCACTCACTCACTCTCTCACTCATCCATTCATCCACTCTGTTTCTGATTTACTCACCCACTCACTCACTCATTCACCCACCCACTCACTCACTCATTCACCCACCCTCCCAGTTACCCACCCAACCACTCACTCACTCACTCTCTCACTCATCCATTCACTCACTCTGTTCCTCATTTACTCACCCACCCACTCACTCATTCGCCCACCCTCCCAGTTACCCACCCAACCACTCACTCACTCATTCACTCACTCACCCACCCAGCCAGCCATCCATCCATCCACCCACCTACTCATCACTCATCCAGCCACCCATTTACTCACTCATCCACCCACCCACTCCTTCAGTCACTCACTCTCTCATCCACTCAACCGGCCACCTCGGACACATTTAACTCCTGCCTAAGGAGCGCCGGGCGCCATCGCAACCATGTAAGGGAAAGTATCCTTCTTTTTAGAAGAAAAAGGCAAAGGGCTTGTTAGGTAGTAACGAATACAGCTTTATGTGTACAAAAACATACCTCATGGGTATGTAGTGGGAAGATACTCGGAATGAAATAGTTTTGTCTGAAATCTGAAGTAATATTATAACTCGTCGGAATATCACTGAAAGTGCTGGTATACAGTATAATCCCTGCTTGAGAATTAACATTATTGTTCTTATTGTTTTGTTAAAGTATGATTGTTTTTTCTTTACTCTAGGAAGTACCAAGGTCCAGCTTGTAGTAAAGAATGTTAATTTGGAAAGATGCCCATCATTTTCATTCTTAACGCCGATATGGTGTTACGAAATATGATGTAAGTATAATGAACTGTTATCGCCGCCTTTCATTTTCCCAGTGTGGGATACTGACGATGGTTTCCGCATTATTTCGTAGCATAACAACAATAAGCTCGTCTTTATCTAGTGTGAACACTATTATCGTGCTGTTCGTTTGGTTCACTTCCTGTATCCACACAAGTAACACAGGTCAATGAATGTTGAATGACCACAACACGTACTATATGCCTGCCTTATACAGGATAAAGTGTCTTACCATTACAATCACATTCGGCCCTGGGATACAACCGCGGGAGATTTCGGACCGAACTCCACGAAAAATAAATTAAATAAACTAACATTTTCGCGCCCAAGTTTCAAGTCAAGAGTGTTAGTGAAAGACTTGCATTATAACAGCACTTAAAGTAAAGGAAAGAACCCGAGGCAGATGGCCCCATGGTAACGTGTGAGGCTTTCATTCAGGAGGTCGTGGGTTCCGTTCCAGCGGCCGATCTTCCTGACTCATGAGTTCTTTTCAGGAGCTTTCGCGTATCACCAGACAAATGCTGGGAAGGATAATTACACAATTTCCCGTCCCTCCATTTCATTTCACCTTCATTTCAATCTGGTCTTTTAGGGTTGCACGTGCTGGCGATGGGCGAGTTTGGCGCTGCTGTGTGGGGACTTCGCAAACTGTAACTACTGTTCTCGGCGGATGGGTGGCGATGTAGTAGCCTGACCTACACCTGCTGGCTTGTACTACCCGTCCGGGTTCCAAAACGCCCCTAGAGCGCTCTCACTTCATCCCTTCCTCCGAGGGTCTGACATACAATAGCCTCAACAGTTGGCTCAGTGTGGAATCCCCTTCATAAACACTCTACCTCTAAAGGACAGAAGAAAAACGTCAACAAATATAATATAATAAAATAAACTATTTTTAGATTGTTCAACCTAATCCAATATTACCAATATCATTGTTTATAAATTTCACTACGACAAACTTAAGAGTAATTATATATTCATGATTCGTGTGATTGAAGTGTGCCAAATATGAAATATTTCCGGGCGGAGCAAAAGCTTTCTTTTTCTTTTTATGATTTCAAATTCTCTTACTTGATTCTGTCTTCTGAACTAATGTAATCAATCATAAAATTGCTGCTTCAAACCCCAGAGCTAAAAACATTGCAAAATACCCATTGCGTCCATAATTTTTACAGCAGCAAAATTGAAAAAAAAAAAAAAAAAAAAAAAAAAAAAAAAAAAAAAAGGAGCAGCCATGCATACTGAAATAATGTAATTTAAAACCATTTACCGGTTAATAGAACAATGTAGATTTAATGTTAGTTATGCTGAGCTTAATTCTTTCAACCTATGCAATTCTTTCTGAAAAAAAACGTAAAGGAAAACGCCATTCTATTGTGCTCACACCATAAATAGTTCATAGTAATAGTTCACTTTTCATAATTCTGGGTCACAATAATTTTCATTATTTTAAGTGACAACTTATCATCTGTTTTTAAATGTCCAACACTAAATTCCCTTATAATTTCCTACCTTCTTGGCTTTAATTTATACTATATGTGTGGCTGTTGATCTGGTTAGAAATATAATTTAGTTTTGAGCGTTAAATTGTTAGTGAGTCACCATATGATTCTCAACTTTTTCATGCCCCATGTGCATTATAATAAAAATTAGTCTATAAATCATTTGTTTTGACTTAGGAAAAAATCCTCTATCTTTACTGCTGTACATTTCGGTAGTTGGTTAAACTTATGGGTGTTAGTGTGGATTAAATTAATACAAATTAAAATAAAAATGGTCTGTGATAATTACATCTAAAGAGTGAGTTTTACTGCAATTTATCAACGCACCAAAATCTATCGTTTAATTTACGAAGGCCCGCCCAGTGGTTTATCACAAACTTGATGATTCATAGTGAGCTGACTTCTAGCGCTGAGCAGTCATCAGGGCAAGGATATTTATGACGTATAACTATAACAGTGTTTTAAAAATAACATACCTAAATACAACTGAGAACTGTTTAACTTATTAAAGCTATAGAATAATTTATAAATGGGTGTATAAGTACAAGTAATAATGAGATATTTAGAAATTTAATTAAAATATATTTATACCATGCATATAGTGTCGCGTCGATCGCCGGTAAAGAAGAACCAAAGTAGACTGTCTCACACTGCAGGATAACAATGAGCGGGCCAGTACAAAAGTCATTTCCACAGTTTTGAAAGCTTCGAGTGCAAGGGCTTAACGTGATACGCAAAACGTCGCTTTCCTAACTCTCGACTATGTAAGCGACTAGGCACGGACAGAGAAGTCAGTTTTAAGGCAGTGAGTGAGTAGTTAAATGTCAGAGGGAGTTGTGAATAGCTAAGCAGTGCTTGCACCAAGATTCCCATAGAAGAGAACAGCTGTGAATTGCAAATTGTCATTCAGTTTTAGAGGAAATAGAGTAACTGGTTTGTCTTTTATCACAACATTTTTCGTACTTGCTTGAAGAATCTGAAAAGAAAAATGTTATTGAAGTACACAGATCTTACAAAACTGCAGCATTAACACTTTTGAGTACTCAGATTATATGGCAAAGTTCAATGCGAATGAAGAAAATTTAACAAGCAATGGTGTGGCATTCAACACGAAAAAGAGAAACCTGGCTTGTCTCATTCCAATAATTAAATAAAATTGGAAAACTGTCCTAAAATATAAAAAGGTGCATTTTCATAATCTGGGACCCATCATAAGTTAGCAATACCTGTGATGCAACAATTAAAAGATAGCATTTCATCATAATCTATGCTCCCTTATCATCATTGCTTTTGTCAACAGTGCTACAAACCGAGAATATATAGTAACAGTTTTTAAAAAAAAAATACATAGTTGGTGCATTCTGTGCAGTTTGAAACATTGGTTTAATAAAGAATAAATCTGGTTTAAGGGAAATGACTCAATTCCCTGACTCAATTTTTCTAGTTGATACTGCCAAAATGTCACATATAAGCAGTGTTACCTTAATTGAATTGAATTACCTGGTGCTTGGCTGATCACCCGCTTCCAGGTCTTCACTCGGTCCGGTTCATAGGTGCCATAAGGCTTTTAAAGAAAATCTTCTACTCTTTGCTACCCTTTACATGGAATATTCAAAGACAGTCTTGATTTTATGAAAAAGTGACTAACGATTTTGATTAAAATACCACCTGTTTAAGATATTTTGTTATTAACGAAATATATATTTTGAATTTTCTGGAAATGTCCTTAGAAGTCCTCCTTATGTTGGATGACTGCGTAACTGACAAATCGTAAGAGACAGACAAACTCTTACTGCACAAAAAATGTAGATCTCGTTGAAACACAGTTTGCCAAACACATTTTTGCTTTGGAGAGAACCATTTCGGAAATATTCGCTATTAGTCTGAATTTTAAATACTTATGCTTTTGTAAAATAGGAACTCATTCACTTTTTTCTCTCTTGCAATGCAAAGAGAATGGAACTTTAAACCCATCACATAGCGACCAGCTTTAAAATATTTTACTATCGCTTAAAACGTAATGTATTTCCATATTGCTCTTGCATTTATAAGAGAATTACCAATAATATATTTTCTGCAAATGTTTATCTCGATTACGTTGAAGAATAAGTACCTGTAAGAATGGTGTGTAAAGGAGGAGAGAAAGTCATATAATTGCAATATCAGATTTTAAAATGAACAGCAACTGAAGTTCTCCTAACATTATGAAGGGTACCAAATGTTGAGGGGGAGGGAGAGAGAGAGAGAGAGAGAGAGAGAGAGAGAGAAAGAAAGAAAGAAAGAAAGAAAGAAAGAAAGAGAGAAAAAAAATGAAATAAGTAGTTAAGGCCGCGATGCTTTAGATACAGGACCAATTAAATAACTAACCCTTTCTTTTCTTTCAAATTACACATTTTCACATTTTTTAATCAAATTTCTCCAAAGCATTGCCTCAAAACAACTGTCTTTCTGCTTCAAATGCATGGTACAGAAGCTGTTGCCATAGAAATGGTGCTAACTGTCAAGGCGTCCACTTATGGTAAACTGCAGAAACAGGCTTCCACTAACACGGACAAGCTCATTCATGTCACATCAAACTGCCACCTGGAGTACTTTAACAAGGAGCAGTTGGACGTTTCATGGCCAAAGCCAGGTGTTTTGAGTTGCAGTTTCACATATTGCCTTGTTCCCGCGCACACTTTTTCCTCAGCCGCCACGGCTTTGAAGACACCTTCATATCTCTACAGAATGCAATGACTTAAGTGGAGACTAAATGGCAAAAATTGATAAAAATAACAGTATTCCCTCTTTAGTTTACACACATTGTATAGATAACGGGGAACAAAACACTTACGGGCTGGCTGCGCTTGTCCGCATCCTCGGTGCACGTTGCCGTCTGCCGCTATCATAGAAAGGCGCGGATGAAACCATACAAAATTTTTAAAATTACTTTTAAGGGCTTTGCTGACTAACTTTATGAAAGAACATGTTGAAACTGGTTACCGTCGTCCATACATAACATTTTTGACACTTCTTTAAGAAGCTATCCATCACTCGCCGTAGTTCACGTTAAGAAATGCTGGCAATCTACTGGCGTTCATTTTATTTTAATTCTTCCAGGGTGTGTAGATTTGCCTTGTAAACTTTAATGTCTCATATTTGTGTCCTGGTGTGTAATTGTGTGTTTGACACGATGTAAAAGGTTGAGAAATAAAATCTTCGTTAATTCGTATAAAATTGCGATAGTTTTCCGGGTCCTCTAACCTCAATTCGTTTTGTAGTAGACCCAATATACCTCGGCCCGTGCCCTGTTCTCTTCTTTGTAACCATGACCATGTCCACCAACGTCTTTTGCTTCTAATACATCTTTTCCTCCTATTGAAACTTGTGGAAATATGTCCCAAATCTATACTTAATATAGCAATCGCTAAATTAATATTTGCGTCCGCCATGTTTATTTCTCTCGCTTGCTACGTGAACTGTCATTTGTTTTGGACCAAAATGAATCATAGTGTGACAGTGTTTCGTTTGTGTGCAATTCGATTGGATACAAAAAGTTTAGTTAAAAAGGTTAGCCCACGGGACACTGGCTTAACACAAAAATTACGATTTTTAAAACAATAATATTACATATTCTACTATATGGAGCAGAGTTGAATCGTTCTACAGAAATATGAAAGTAGAATAATTCATGGAAATGCGATAATTAAGACGCATTGTGGGGAAAAACTAGAAGAAACATGATGAGAAGTACGACTGTAAGAGACTGTAAGAAATTACATTGGTAATATTACAACAAAGGCAGCTAAAGTATTTGGACATGTGCCCCGTACGTCGGAGGTTAGGAAACCTAGATAATTCTGGAAGCAAGATCAGAATGTAGGAGACAAAGAGGAAGGCCTCGGAAACTACATCTGGAATACACTGAAAAATTGCGCAGATTAAGTGGTATAAACTCTGAAGGAAATGAGAAGAATGGCAAAGCATTGAGTAGAATGTAAGAAATGGACCGAGGCTAAGACTCCATGCTTAACAACACGAAGGAGTTAGAGAAAGAAGACATTTATATATGTATGGGTAAGTAGTACGGAAACTAAACCTGCAACACAGCACGTTGATTTTGGATTCATAAAATGTTACACATTTACGTACCCTTTACCTAATATCGCATCGCGAGAAACAACTGAGTGATAACAGAACTTCAAAAATATATAAAGCATTGGAAAGTTCAATCCAAATACCACGAATATCTTAGAAATGGTTAAGGATAAAAGTGTTTTTATTTCACATACCGTCCTTGCTTTAACACATGTTTCGCCTAGTACGCTTTGTCCCATCTTTGCAAAGAGAGGTGTGCAAAATTATACAAAATTCGTCCCGAATGTAGATCTCAGAGGCTATTTACAGAAAATCCATAATGTACATTTGATTTGTTGTACAATAATCTTAAACTTACAGCATTTTAATCAAAATCCTGAGAGCTATTTTTAAGGAAATGAAAAATAAGGAAAGCGTTTTCAAATAAAGTAGACCTGAGCAACTGGTACTCACTGAGGGAAGCCTGCTCACGGTCTTGCACTGTTAACTGTATGTTGTTTATCAGGCGAGAGAGAGAGAGAGCGATGAAGATCCCTCACGCCATTCTGCGAGTTCCCTATCTCTGATATAGTAACTAGAAAGGTGCGCTCAATATGAACATTAATATAAAATACATTAGTCTTTGCTGTAGTCAGTTATTGATTTTGTTCTTTTTGCACACTTTATAATGTGATATTTTCACAGAGTGGGCACTCACAGTCTTCATCCGGTTCATGATATTTCTTGTTCCTGAATAGTTTATGGTGGAAGCCATGTATTGCCAGTTGTCTCCGATTCCTGCATTCTCTATATGGGAACACCCCAAGATTGGAGACTTGATGAAAATAGAGAAAGTAAAGACGGTGTACATGAAACGCATATTAGGTGTTGGAATCTAGACTCTCATGAGGGAGACATATTTCTTAGAAGATGTAAGACTACAGCACTGGCTACCTTCCACGTGACCATATCAGCAACTTATTAACATCTCAGACTAGAATATCCCTGGTATAAAGGGTAGTTTTTCGGTGGAAGGATTTTCTTGAAAGTCCTTGGAAGATAGCAACTTAAATTCAAAGCTAGGTGTTTATCCATCTTGTTTTTGATGGAAAATTTACTTTTCTTCCACACAATAACAGTTTGTAGGATAAGGTTGGAAAGAAATAAGAGTAAGACTGAGAAATTCAATGCCATAGCCGGGCTTTGAACCACGGATCTTCCGGTCTCCTTCTGATTGCCCTAGTCACTTACCTATCATGGGCCACATACCTATACCACATTAAATTCTCACTCTATCCCATCACGACTTTGTTCTATAGAGGGTAGTGTGGAAGAACAATTAATTTTCTATTGATTGACTTCATAGTTGGTTAAACTAGAAGTCCAGGACTTAAGTACTTACAGCATAGTAAGTCGCCATTATGATATGCTATGTCACATGGATTGGGATCGCCTTGTGTGGAAAAATACGAGCGAGTTGCAGAAATTAATGTCATGTCAGCATGTTGGCCATGGTAGCTCAGTGGTTAGAGGGACCGGAGGGAGACTGGTAGATCCGTGGTTTAAATTCCGGCCATGGCATTGAATTTTTCGGTTTCATTCTACCTCTCCAATTTTGTTTTTGAATTATGCCGTTCATAGAACAATAACAACACAGCACAACACACACACACACACACACACACACACACACACACACACACACACATGAACAAACGCATAGGCGCAGACCTATGCACGAACGCAGACCTACTTTTGTAAATACTGCTTTTAATCCAAGGATGCAAAAGCGTGTATTTCCAATGAAATATCACACCTGTCAAAACTTTGTGTGGAACAGTATAGATTAGTGGAAGAGAAAATAAGAAGCCCTTCGCACTTACCTTAGTTCCTTGTAAAGTAATTTCAAAAAATATATTTTTAATATATGTTCAAACACAAACGTTATTTGATGTGCACAAGATAAATACGACGCGAGTAAATTAGACAGCTATGAAATAACAGTATCATATTTAGTGCACTAGTGGTTTCGAAGCTCCTATATATCATAAATGAAATAAGTTTAGATATTAAACTCATTCGAAGCGTTAGTGGCACACATTCCGGAAGTCACGAGTTTAAAATTTTTTGTGTCAAATATTTGGTGTCATTAACTTCTTCATGAATTTATATAAATTGTTTATTATTTCAATAACTGTCGAGCAAATATTATGTAAACAATCTGTAATGTATTTCTACCTTACTTCGAACGAATTTAGTCACAATTTAATGTTAACGTGACGTTGCCAAATCTCTCTTAGAAATTAAACTTTGCATGACGTTTTAAGGTTAAATTGTGACTAAATGCATTCGAATTAGTGTAGAAAGGCATTAGAGCATAGTTCACACAATGTTTGCGCGACAATAATTGTATTGGACATATTTGTTACACTCATCATGTAGAATCCATGGTTAATGTATGGCCAAAACAATACCTTCCACCATGTATACAGGTAATTGAAGCACCACCATTTGCAGTTCTACCTACAGATTACATTGGATAGTAATAAAAGAAAATACTTTGAAAAGGCAATGTGAACTAAGTAAATCTATCAACAAATTAATTAAGCAAATGGACTAAGCAGTCGCTTAGGCAACTCAGACCACCATTTTGGTATAAACTGACTACGGTATCAATCCACAGAATAACCACTGGAAGTTGTGTAAGTAAAATTATCCAAGAATTACGAATGTACAAGAAAACAAAACACTACAATCAAGGCCGTGACAGCAAACAAATCGACTTTTAAACGTTCTCCGATATACATCAATAATCTGAATCCAAAAGACGCTCACCGTACATAACGGATAAGTAGAACGAGTCTACTAAATATGCTTTCTCGTATGTTAACAATTAAACGAGTATAACAAGCGGGTTAGTAAGACATTATTAAAAATCCTCACACAGCAAACTAGTGTACACCATCAGAAGCAATGGCAGCTGCTGAGTACAGCAGTCTACCGTCTCACAACGTCGACACAACCTCCATGAACAACAGCACTACAAGAAACTCAAGCTATGCTACAGTTACTCAGACTTCTCCCAAGAAAGAAGAAGCTATCATCATCGACTCCCATGAGGGTCTTACCGTCAGGGATTACGCTCTCGCAGTAAGTAGATTAACCGATCCAAGTAACATAAAGTTTATCTCACGGATCTCTAACTCCAGAATATGCATATACCTAACGTCATCTAAAGTAGCAGAATCACTGGTTACCAAACATCCTAAAATAAATATAAACAATGTTACTCTTCAGGTCCGTCCTCTAATTACTCCAAACAAAAGAATCGTTCTTTCAAATGTGTGTCCAGTTATATCAAACTCACTCATAGAAACTCAGCTAAATGCACATGGAATTAAACTAATGTCAAACATTACTTACATAAGAGCTGACATCTCTGAGCCAGGACTTTCCCATATCCTTAGTTTCAGACGTCAGTTTTATATCCCACCCAATGATGTGGAGAAATTACCTCCAAGCATACAGATCCTATATGAAGGCACTAAATATTGGATATACCTAACAGCGGATACCCCTACCTGCTTCATCTGCAAGCAGGAAGGCCACTTTGCAAAACATTGCTGTGAAGCTGACGGTATACAAGAAACTACTCCTCAGGTCTTAAACAAAGACATGTTTCCTGAATTGCCTATCGCTACCAAAAAACTCCAGGACCGTCCCCCTTCCCCTCCTAAAGGAAAAGATACTGAACAGCAGCAATCACCTAACCTCACTTCTACCCCTGAGCCCATCCTGCCATTTCAAGACGAACGCAACAATTCCCCAGAACCTATGCTAATGGAAACACAAACAAGACCTAAACGACCAATATCAAACAGCACAACTGATACAGAGGATAATGCTTATGGAAAAGAAGCGCGGCACCTCCTCGCTTCACAGCAGGCTAAGAAGGTTAAGAAAGCAAACCTTATTTCGTCAATAGCTGAATATCTCAGACCAATTAAACATATTATCGACGCAGACACCCACAATTATGCACTAAACTTCAGTCAGTTCCAAAGCTTTATGGAAAACAGTGTTGGAGTAACAAACATTATTCCCATAGCTTTGGAATACACTTCAGATCTAGAATCTCTAGTGAACACAATGCAAAAAGTCTATCCCTACTATACAGAGCGTAGTATAAAGACCAGAAGTAGTAAAATTCAAAAAAAGCTGCTGGAATACATTAATCAAGTCAACAATGCCTCCGAGCGAACAAAACCGATGTGTCCCGAAAACTAATCGTCATAGATATAACACCTTATCCCATAAACAAAATTAACATATGAATAACATACTGCAATGGAATATTAATGGTTTCCATGGCAATTTCGAGTTTCTTAAACTCTTGATCAATAAACATAACCCTGCAATTATGTGCATTCAAGAAACTAACTTCAAAGGAAACTATGTTGCATCATTACGAGGTTACACTCAATATCACAAAAACCGCAAGGACTGCCTCCATGCTAGTGGCGGCGTAGTAACCTACGTTAAAAACAGCATTAAACATCAGGCAATACCGCTTACAACTGAACTTGAAGCAATTGCCACTAGAGTAAACCTTCCTACACCTGTTTCCATTTGCAACATATATCTACCAAATAAAAGCCCACTTGATTTACATGCACTGCAGGAGTTAACACAACAACTTCCTAAACCATTTATTATACTGGGCGATTTTAATAGCCATAGTACTATATGGGGTTGTAAGCATACCAACGCAAGAGGTAAAGTAGTGGAACAGCTCTTGCACAACGAAAATCTCAATATGCTTAACGATACCTCACAAACACACTTCAGTACAGCCAACGGTACTTCCAGTGCAATCGACTTAACATTAATCACTCCTGATATCCAAGATAAATTTGAATGGACAGTCGCCAAGCAATTACATGGCAGTGACCATTTCCCAATTTTATTAACTAATGCAAATAACATTCCTTTAATTTTTAACTGTCAGCCACGATGGAATTTAAAATGCGCAAACTGGAACAAGTTCAGAGCACACGTCTCTGACAATTTATCCTATCTAACATCCCCCATGAATTTCAGTCAGTCAGATACTAACAAACTAGTAAACTCGTTTGCAGAAGTGATTTTCAATTCCGCCGAGGTCACTATTCCTAGGATATACCCTGTTTCTAGGAAGACTGTATGTTGGTGGAACAAAGAATGTAAAACAGCGATAGCATTAAAAAATAAAGCCTATTATAAATACAAAAGGCAACCTAGCCCCACACACAAAATCGAGTTTCAAAAAGCCAGAGCTAAAGCACGTCAAGTAGTAAAACACAGCAAGAAAGAGTCCTGGCTAACATTCGTGTCCACTGTAAACAGAAAAACCCCGTCACGAGTGGTATGGCAAAAAATTCGCAAAATACGGGGATCTTACGATGGAACACATAATATAGTTTTCCACAATTATACAACAAACACTACAAGTACTGACCCCCAAACCATAGCAAACATACTGGCGCATACTTTTGCAGAGGCCTCAAGAGAAGAAGCTTGCGAAAGCAAGGTGACCCACTGCTACCAACCTGACGAAAATAACCAAGAAAACTACAATGATAACATTACTTTCACAGAATTCATGGAGGCACTTGAAAAGAGTAAATGCTCCAGCCCTGGGCCGGATAACATTCCTTACGTAATGTTAAAATCCTTACCGCAAGATGGACTGGTTTACTTTCACGAAATCCTTAATTATATATGGAACTCAAGAACTTTTCCTAAACAGTGGCGCACAGCAACTATAGTACCCATCCCCAAACCAAACAAAGATCTTACTTCACCTGAAAGTTTCAGACCTATAGCCCTCACCTGCTCTATGTGTAAAATACTTGAAAAAATTATAAATAACCGATTGCGTTGGAAACTAGAGAAAATGCAGTTCTTCACCGAACTTCAAAATGGTTTCCGCCAGTTTCGATCCACCACTGACCATCTTTTAATACTTGATTCTGAAATAAAAGCTGCATTTACACAGAAACAACATCTCATGGCAATAAGCCTAGATATAGAAAAAGCGTATGATAAAATTTCACGAGCTTACATACTCAAAACAATACGTAACATCGGTATCCGTGGTAATTTGTATCACTTTATTGACAACTTCCTTCAGGAATGGAAAATTAAAGTTCGCTACAAAGGAACCATGTCAAACGAAGAATCCATTAATAGAGGTGTTCCACAGGGATCAGTAATCAGTGTCACACTATTTCTCATAGCTATCAACAGTATAGTAAACAGTATTACACCACCTGTAAAAGGTATACTATTTGCAGATGACCTAACTATCTTTTGTAAGGGGAAAAACCCCTTTACTACTGCAACACTTCTTCAAGAAACACTGGAAAATCTGCACACTTGGACTAATCATGCTGGTCTTAACTTGTCATATCATAAATCCAAATGCATATGCTTCTCCAAATCACCATGTAAAGTCTCAAACCCCACAATCTGCGTGGATAACAAGCTAATCAACTCAGTGAAGGCTATCAAAATTTTAGGTTTAACGTTTGATGCAACTCTAAGCTGGAAACATCACATTGATGATATGAGAAATGAATGGCTCAGAAGATTAAATGTACTAAAAACCCTAAGCTGCAAAAACTGGGGTTTTGATCTCAGTACCCTCATACGAACGTATCAAGCTCTCATTAGAAGTAAACTCGACTATGGAGCCCAGATCTACAATACAGCTAAATCTTCAGTTTTAAAGAAACTAGATACAATTCAAACAGCAGCTCTAAGAATATGCTTGGGAGCTTACAGAACCAGCCCTGTTTCTGCCTTAACAATGGAAACCGACGAACCACCATTGAACGTCCGCAGAACAGATCTGAGCCTAAAATTCGCCCTTAAAACTTTAGCAAGACCCGAATCAATGATATATCAGTACGTCCTCCCAGAAACGTCCAACCAACGTTTACAGGCTAATTCAAAAAAGAAATGTCATTTAAATCTAAAATAAGCAAATGCATTGAAGAACATAACATAGAAGTTCCTGCCATAATGCCCAGAAAGTTTCATTGTCTACCACCTTGGAGAATACCAACTGCTCAACTAAATTTGAATATTACAGCTTACCATAAATATCATACAGATGCATCTTGCTATAAACAGCTGTTTCAAGAAATAACAAATGCCTACCCTAACCATACATTTATCTACACTGATGGTTCCAAAACGGACAGCGACAATGGATGTGCCATAATTACCCCAGATAAGAAACTTCAGCTGAAACTCCCTAAATATTATTCCATATTCTCCTGCGAACTTTCTGCACTTAAGCAAGCTTTAACATACATCATCCAATCTAGTGAGAGTAAATTTCTTATAATTTCTGATTCATTAAGCTCTCTCCAAAGTCTCAGAGATCGTTCAACTGACCTCCAACTGGTTCAAGATATCCACAGTCTTTATTCCATTGCTCTAAATAAAAAGAAAATAGTTACTTTCATTTGGGTCCCTTCACACTGCGGCATTAAGGGCAATGAAGAAGCGGACAAAGCTGCTAAAGAAGCAAGTCGGCTAACAGACACATGAACAGCAAGCAGTACCTTACCGTGATATTACAAAGTACTTCTCCAAACTAATAAAAACAAGATGGAAACAGGCCTGGAATCAATCGCCTCCAGAAAAACTACACATGGTAAGGAAAGGAGACACCAATTCTTCCCCTGTCTATTCTCTTAGCAGGAAAGAGCAGGTAATTATCTCACGTCTCCGCATTGGTCATACAAGGTTAACCCACTCATACCTCCTCAGCAAAGGCCAGCCACCACAATGTGAAGTCTGCAACACCCGCCTCACAGTAAAACATCTCCTCACAGAATGTAAGCAATACGCTACACAACGACAGCTTCATCACATCACTGGAGACTTATCCACCACTCTGAACACGCCATCCAACTGCAGAAGGGTGTTATCATTTCTCAAAGGTACGGGCTTGCATGCAAAAATATAATATGAAGGATATTTTTGTTGTACTGATTTGATTGTATTCTCATGTTTTTGGTTAAATAATTGTGTCAAATTTATTGTATACCGCTGTATTACATAGAATAGTCGCGATATGACTTAATTGTTAAAGCGACTCTAAATAAATTAAAAAAAAAAAAAAAAAACACTACAATGCCACCTAGTGTGAATTATGAGTCGTAAAGAAAATGCATTTACTTGGTAAAACAAGTGATAACATACTTTCTCTTGGGAGATAGTAAGAAGATGAAAACAGAAGCAATACCCTTCCTGAGTTAACAAGAGACTATCGATGCTTCTGGAAGACTGTGTGTTCGCCTCTGGGCCCAGAACGGTAATGTTTCACCTGCCTATGGGTACGACAAGAGTAACCTAGATTCCTACCACATCCCCACAGAACAGGTTCAAGTGAAGATGAGCTGGCCAGGGAAAGTTGACCCCTTCCAGCTTCTACAGTAATTATAATGTTTCTTAGTCCACCTTTTTCTGGTAGTATGTACACCTCTTCCTGCTGCTTTTAGTGCCTTACTGTAGATTGGTATACGTTCTTAAACATCGCAACTTTCTTCTTCGCTGGGTCCCCAAATAAAACTTGATTTGTGTTAAGGTTGGCGGCCAGCTGGTCCAAGTTGAAACCTCTGGCAAATATCTAGTAAAATAAAAACAAGTACACTTAAAGCATACCCCTACTTCAGCCATAGAATAAAACAAACGAAATCAATACTATCAACGTACCGTTTCTGGCCAGACCAAATGACAAAGGTCTATCAACAACAACACTCATACACTTATACAAAACACTGATCCAATACGCTGCAACAGCACTTAGCTCAATCACCACACCAACAACCATACATCTTGATTGTTTGACGTAATGCCTCTGCATTGTCGCCAAGGTGCCGCACTGCTATCTCAATAAATATCTATAAACCATCACAAAAGCAGAACTACGTCAGATTTCAATCGGCAAGGCTAAGCCAAATATGTCATAAGGCAAACAAACTCCAGCACAGAAGGCTCTTCCTGCATGCAGCAGACAACTATAAAAGCTTGCAGACAATCCATTTAGAAAAACCACTACCCCGCCTCCATCTTTTAATCAAGACCCTGGTAGAAAATATTCTACAATAGCGTCAAGAAGACGCACAATAACTCCTCCAAAATTTGCTAAAATAGTACAATAGATGTCCCCCTTCCCTCAAAGTAGTCTGGCCATGGTTCCACGCTCGACACTAAATCAACAGCAACAAAAGCAAATCAAAACATTTTGAATGCAGAAAAATATAAAGTTACAGAAAATAAAATATTTGGTAATACACAAGTGTGCAATATATAATGTGGGCAATACCTAATTCATTCTTAGAATATAAACAAAGTGAAAAATCTTAAAGTCAAATAGATGGGAGGGGGAATGTACACACACACAAGGGCGAACAACCCGCATATCCATCAACTCATCAGCTGCTGTGACGTAGCACCAGAACATCGCACCAGATTCTAAGAAGCTTTGGCTAGCTCCAGCTAGCCAAGATTGCATTTTATTTGTTTGTGTGTTTGTTTATATCACTACCCAAGCCCCCTCGAGAACAAAAGTAGTATAAACAAAAACTAGATGGCACAAGAACATCTAATCCCATCTGTCCAGCATCACAATAATCATTTGTACATTAAACGAACAGTTACCAAATGTTCCATATTCCATCAAAGACCAATAGTAACAACATAGATGATTGATACCGCCTCCTTTGTTGCCGTTCTCTTGGATGACTGCTCTTTTATGCCCATTTCAGTGCCTCGATCTTCGAAAAATTTGCTGCCAGCTTCTCCAGTGGTGAACTAAGAGATTTTTAAGTTGATTGGAAAATTTAACGGAGGCTAATATTGGTCTATTTTAGGTGAGTTTTCATCCGTATGAGAATGTAGCATTAACTGTTTCTGAATCTTAACACGAGAAACTTCATTTGTTTACACACTAAATCTTCTAACTTCCGAAATATCAATAATTTACGGTTTAAATTAATTAAATAAACAAATAAATGGGACTGCCAATAATCGACCACAGTTGAGAGTGGAACACGAAAGAAAATGCATCAATTATAGAACTACAGTTCTTTAATCAACCTAAGTCCCAGCTTGATCACTCCCCACCAACTTTCCTACATTACATTCCAGATTTGCCTATCAAACACTGTTTTTCGCTTCGTAACTTGTCAAATTATAAAAATTCTAGTCTAAGTGACTACTAAACTGCACTTGCTTTCTGAGCATAACTGTTTTCTAGGTATTTATTGAGCTGATGGTTTTCTTGTCGACTGAATTGACTAGAATCCTAATTGCATTAGCTACGTTGTCTTGCTAATTGCTTATCCTTAACAGAGAAGTTGGCTAGTGACCTTTTCCATGACAAAGTATAACTCTTGCTCCTTCCATTATGCATTGATTTTAACATCCAAAAATTATTTGTTATAATTCCCTACCACTTCCTTATAAAATAATAATGTTACCCAGTGTAGCCCAATGTCCTCTCTCAGCTAATGACGCCTTCTTGTCGCTTCCCTCCACCTCCTTCGTTTTGTGATTAAGCACCCTTTACTTACTCAGGTAACCAAGAATTAGATATGTTTGTTTTTTAGTCTCATGATGCGTTATAGCGCGGCAAACAGTAGGCGGAGGCAAATCCGATCTCCCCACTTTTCCATAAGGATAGGCATTACCCGTGAAAGATCCTGGTATCATGGTACAGGAAGGCGACCAGCAACTGAGGCCATCTAGTTCCTCTTGCAGATGATATAGGAAGGCTATTATGAAACTAATGCTATCTGTCGCATACACTGATTCACGAAACCAACGAACCTGCTGTGTGATTAAGAAGCTAAAGTGACGATAAAAACATTTACACAAAAAATATGAACGAGTTGTTTATCATTGCAGATAAACTGTTTCTTCCAAATAAAATCTACCGATGCAGTCTTATAAGTGAAGTGTAGCATTCCTATAAGTGGAAAGAATAAAATACAACTGTATTAGTATACAATTTGTATAATACAAATCGTACACTAAAATTTCTGCTCACAAGTAAGCATTTTTGTTGGATACGCTCATAGATATTCATATAATTCTTGATGATGAAGCGGCTAATTATGTTTGCATATATTTGAGATATCAATGAAAATAAGGTAGGGCTGTTTAACATAGCTATGCCTACCTTGGAGATATAGGAAATAGGATGATTTCATCTTTGCTGGAAGTGGTTAGTGGCAAATAAAATTGCAAAAGGGACAGGCATTCCAGTTTTTATCTGTTGGTTAAAACAAGCCACATACATTAGATGTTTACATATACAGTGTCCATGATAGAGGGCCTATGGAGCCCACGCGGAGGCGGGTATTGATTAAGCGAACCTAATCGACCCCAGGAAAGAAAACTTACATGCATTTTTCATGAGTTCTTTATCAAAGCTATTATTAGAAAGCGCATTAGCAGTGTCATTTGTTTCACTGGGTGGCCAACGGTGACGTGGAGTTCCATTATCCAGAAGCTTTGATGTTATAATTTTCGCCAAAATAGGCTGTTCGTTATTGATGAAGTTCATGAAGTTTTCTCATATAATTCAAGAGGTGTTTTCTATGTGATTGTCACAATTAATTTTCAAGAGAAGATATGCCTTGAAGCAATCGCATAAATTTCTTTAATCTACTACAAATTGGTGACACTTGTATGAATTTTATAATATCGATGTTAGATTTCACAAGATAGGTGGAATAGGAACTGACAATATCCGGCACGATCTGAAAAAATAGAATGATTCTCAAAGAAAATAGATTACATATACCTAGTGAAGAATTCTAGGGGATCATTAGTAGACCGTATAAAACCTGTTAAACTTGAAAAAGGGGTAGAAATGAACGAAAGGCGTAACTCCATACGCTATGACACTTTCATCTTCCACAAGGAAGCAATTGACAAATTATAGACAATGAATAACATGGAACAGATAGATGACGTAATCATTCATAACAATGCTTAGTTCTACTCGCCTGCTTTAAAGGAGCGAGGTTTATTGTACCTATACCCCGAAGAAGAAGAACTTAAGATTTCGAGGTGTCAACTTTGGTAAACCTTAGGCACCTCTGTCAATGTGGATCTGGCCGCTCGGTTTCTCCTCTCACCTCATCCTTCCTTCCGGGAGTGCCTCCTTGGGGCAAGGTACAATAAAGCTAGCTCCAGTGCGAACCCCCTCCATAACTCTTCTATTCCTATTGCCATTGTACTTATAAATTAAACAAATCCTAGCGCAACAGCTCATGGAGGGCCAAGGCTTGCCACCCAGCCGTTGAATTCCCCAACTCTGTCCACTATGGGCGTCATTGGTGGGGTGCAGTACTGGAGGGTGGGACGTAGTCAGCGTCCCTAGCCGTTCCGGCTAATTATGCGGCATTCTCGGTCTGGGGCTGCTTTTTCTACATCAAGTAGCTCCTCAATTGGTCCCTTCGGGATCTAACGAGGCTGAGTGCACCCCGTGCCAGAACCCCCAGTAGGGGGAAAATCCCCATGCTTGTGCCGGAGATGGAAAATGAAAAAATGAATTTAAATTTATTTTTATCAAACTAACAACAAAATTAAGAAATTATCTCATTAATTTGTTAGCATTCTATGAAAGAACATAAATAAAAAATTATTAGGCTTTTCAAATCAAAATTGCATTATGGAGAACCATTTATAATAATATAAAAAGTCATAATAAATTATTAATTTCTTAGCAACTAATTTTGCAGGTTTACTCCGGACTATACAGTTGTGTTGTGTTAAAATTCCAAATAAATCCAATAAAAACTATAGATTTTCAAAATTTCAAGGATAGGTGCATAGTATGTTCTAATGTAAAAACTCAAAAATGTAATTTTTATGAAAAAACAGCCTAAATTTCGCCTATCATACACTTAATAGCTATTCTGTAGTCCATAATTCATAAGCACTGAATATAATATGTTAATACCTTCTATTGGCAGGGGTTATGAATTGGACAGGTAATAGAAACCTTGTCTATGGCTTATGAAAGCCAATACAATGCACAGTAAAGTCCTGTGAAAATCATTAACAAGGTGATGTACTTTCCAACTGTATTTTATACTTCATCCGAAAGTATATTAGCATCATAATTGATACTACGGTCTGTTATCTGGCATTCCTTATGAGGAAGCAAGAGTTTCATTTTCACTGAGTGCGGCGAGCTTTTACTTCAATTTGTTTTGTTCCTTTCGTGAGACCTCTTCACAGCGTTAACAGGGCTATAGATTAGTTGGTCATGACTTTCCACTTCCAATATCCCCTACAGAGATCATATCCGTTTCACTCAACATCTGTGCGAGAACCTCCGATTATAGCCATTGTTATTTATTGTTCTGTCTGTCGCATTTGTTTTATAATGCTCCTCATGATGTCGCATTAAAATAATTGATGGTGGGAAATTAATTTCTAGTTAGTGTCCATACGTATTACTGTACTGTGCAGTATCGGCTACCGAGCTAACTTTGTAATAATTACCTCTGTTCCCTTTAAATGTTCGTTTGTGTACAATTTTGAAACTATTTATGCTTCGCTGCGTAATGATTTAGCGGGTTCATATGTGGTAGTAGCCTTCTTATATTTCTAAGGCAGATTCTATTATTGAAAGCACCAGAAATGAAAATTATGTCGCCAGAAAGGATATACATTAGCTCAATGGTAGAATCAAGGATGCTACATCCAACAGAAATATGGGGCTGGAAAAAGGTTGGGAAAATGTAGACACAATTCACAGAAAGATTTGTAAAACAATATTGGGGTTGCCTAGGAACAGAACTACGGAGAGTAGCAAAAGGTAAAATGGTATAAAAAGCAGCTAAATACTGAATAAACTCATTGGAGAAAAATGACATTAAAACAATACACTGTACTACAGGAGAAAATGGGAAAAATCTGATGTGGTGCACTCACATAACTTTCTCTACTATTGTATTAACCATTCTTGCAAACTCATTCCTATATCTTCTTCGTGTTAGTTGAGATAAACATTTGCACAAATTATCTTATTGCTTATTTCCTTGTAGGTGCGAGGGGAATATTACAATACAGTAGGCTTTGTGCGATAGTCTACTCTTTTAAAGCTTTGAGATCCCGTTCTCTTTGTACGCTTAACATATAAAAAATGAACAGCGATGTTCCATTTCACGATAGTTTTGTTTTCCGAAACTCACACACATAACAAGAAATATCTCCGAAATGGTTCACCCTACAAGAAAATTTATTCGGGCATGAATTGTGTATTTTAGAAAGATCTACATTTTTTGTACAGTATGATTTGCTCTATCTCTTAACGGTTTATCAGTTATGCAAAAGTCGTCCAAAGTAAATACGACTACAGGGGCTATAGCCAGAAAATTCAAGATCTACATTTCATTTGTCATAAAAATATCTTAAACATATGGCATTTTAATCAAAATCGTTAAAGCCATTTTTAAGAAAATCAAAATTTTTGAAAATTTTTCCATGTAAAGGGTAATTTAGGGTGGGCCCATTTTCTTCAAAATCTTCGTGTCGCATCCTTAAGTGAAATGAAACTTAAATAACAACTTAAGTTTTTAACCTACTTTTCGTTTTTGAGTTATGCTGTCCACAGACTGACAGACAGACACACACACACACACACACACACACACACACACACGGACCTCTTACGAAGAATGCTTTTTTTTGGATTCAGCTGTTTCAAAACATACATTTTCGGTGAAATCTCGACATCGAATTTTTGGGTGGAATACAATACTTCCCCTACTTACCAGTACAGAAAGTAAAAATGTCTAGGTGTATGTACCGAATTTCGTGATGATCGGTTAAGCGGCTTAGGAGTGCATAGAGGACAAACATAATGAACATGGTGCCATTTTTGCAAAGTGGCAGAGTGGGTTTTGCAAGTGTGTTGTCCGCACATTTCCCACGCTCTGCACTTGTTTTCTAGAAGCAGGTAAGAGTTGTGAAATGACTCGCAATGCAATGCAACAGTTTATGTGTGAGGAGGCCTGGAGAAAGTGCGTGTGAATACTGCTTTTTATGTGTGCGTTTGCTGGCAGTTATTTTAAATGCTGTCTCCTTAACACGGATCAGTGACTCTCAGTTCTATTGTGGGAGCACAACACTTAGCAGCTCATCGTTAATCTTGCTTACAGCTTCTGGTTATGTGGTGTAAAATATTATTATGTCTGCAGAACAATAACGCTATGAAATTTCATGTACATTCTCGTGTTCATGTCAGCTGTCAGTGTGGCAGGCAGGTTTCAACTGTCCCATGATTTAATATCCTCCCGCAAGATAAATTTATGGCTTGGTGAGAACTTTTGGGTACACGGACAGTTGAAGACACTTCATTAGTGAATTAAGTATCTAGCAGAAAATTACCGTAACAAAATTGTAACAAAATCCTTTAACTTTCACCGAAAATATGTGTTTTGAGACAACCTGAATCCAAAGCATTTTAGAAAAACTCCCGTGTGTTTGTGGGTGTGTGTGTGTGACTGTATGTGTGTGTGCGTGTGTGCGTGTGTGTGTACAGCATAACTCAAAAACGAAAAGTTGGTTAAAAGCTAAAGTTGGTTTTTAAGTTTAATGTCTTTCAAGGATGCGACACGAAGATTTTGAAGAAAATAGCCCCACCCTAAACTATCCTTTACATGGAAAATTTTTCGAAAACTTTGATTTTCATGAAAGTAGCTCTAACAATTTAGATTAAAATGCAATATCTTTGAGATATTTATATTACAAATGAAATGCATATGGAATCTTCTGGCTATAGCCCATGTAGTCCTATTTACCTTGGATGCTTTTGCATAACTGGTAAACCGTAAGAGATAGACCAAACCTTACTATACAAAAATATATATCTTCCTAAAACACACAATTTATACTTAAATATATTTTCTTGTAGAGTGGACTATTTCGAAGATATTGCTTGTTATTTGTGTGAGTTTTTGGCAAACTTATACTTCTGTCAAATGGAACACCGTTATTCATTTCTTCATATCTTAGTCGTCCAAAGGGAACGGAAGAACAATTAATTACTTTTAATTTCTTTGCTTTGATGATTGAGAAAATATATTTTTAACCATTTTGTGCATTTTCTTTTTCAAAGCTAAACAAATTTTCAGATTTTGAAACTAAAGACTAAATTTGACGTCATATAAATGGAGCACATGCTAGAAAAATTCTAGGAACATAAAACAAAATTTAATACTCACGTAGCAGGTTGTGTATAAAAACGTATAGTCAAGAAAAACCTGAGTCCGAATACCTATTGTCTTTTGTCTATTAGTCTCTGTACTCAAATTGATAGCTTAAACATGAATTTGGTTGTTTTTGAGCCCTTTTCGGCCCATACTTTGTTCAAACACTGCCGAAAATTTAATCAGAAACGGGATGTTTAAATGTAGCGCAAATGGCATTTAAAGCCTGTACTAGACCTTTAAAAATGGTGAAATCTGGAGAATGTCACTGTCAACCGATGAGTGAAGGTTTGGGGAACATTTCTATGCATAGATCTACAAATCATTCTGCTTGGATGGAGACAGTGTGCAACAGTCATAGAGCCGGCCTTGATAGGGTCTGAGGTGACAGAAAACAGTCATCTGTTTTCAGAACAAGCCAAGCAGATTTAAAAAACGCACTCGAACCACGGATCTGACTTTCCAAGCAGAACGGATGGGTAGAGATCTGCTCAGTGGCTATCCGGTCGCCAAATCTTACATCCCTCGGCTGTTTATTTTCTTTCTTTTTTCTTAGGGAGGGGTACCACGAAGTGTTGCGATACCTTATCACACGAATATATGCAGCCATGAAATACTGAGATCATTACCGAGTCATTGACCATTTATAGCAATCTCTGTAACGCCCTCTACTCTGAAGCTGGAGGTCAACAGTTCACGATGTGATTCTCGTGTTGGCTTGGTGGAGATTTCCTGACAAAACATAAAACACACGCCCATTACCATAAGCGTTGTCAAACCTTGAACACCACAGCAACCAAATCATCCAGTTTCAAACATGGATTCTCACTCTATCTGACCTTTCATCTCCCAAAAGGAATGTACTACGTTTTATATAAACATTTTTTTAACATTTTGATTTTCTCAAAAATGGCAGTAACGATTGTGCTTAAAATACCATATGTTTAAGTTATTTTCATAACAGAAGAAATTTATATCTTGTCTTTTCTGGGAATGTTCTCTTCTATTTGGATGACCTTTGTATAACTAGTACACATAAGAAATAAATAAAATCTTACTGCACAAAAAATATAGGTCTTGTTAAAGCTCACAATTAATGCAAAATACTTTTTCTTGGAATAACATTTTTCGAGATATTCCTTGTTATTGGTTTGAAATTTCAAGTTCTTAACACTTCTGCCAAATAGGAAGTTGTTATTCTTTTTTATGCCCTGACCGTGCAAAGAGAATGGAATGTCAAGGCCATCAAATAGTAACCGGCTCCTAAAAGATTCTACTGCTTTTGTTCCTTCCCATTGTACAAAGAGCGCCAAAAAATTTTAGGTGGGGCCTTTTGAGGCGTGTTCTTCACCTTACCTATCACAGAGCGTGTTGGCTTGATATCACAACAATAAGGGGGAAAAGAGGGAAGGTTAATTTCTTTGCTTTTTCTGAAAACGATCTAGTAATACGTATTTAGAATCACATACTCACATACACACAACTTGTCATGTATGTATGCTGCCGAGGAAAAATTGCTTTATGTAGATGCTTAAAATCCCTAAATGAAGTAAAAAAAAGTAAACAGCAATATTAAGTAGAACTAACTAACCAAACTAAACCCCAGCGCAACAGTCCATGAAGGACCAAGGCTTACCGCCGGGCCGCTGCGTCCCCCAACTCTGCCCACTATAGGCGTCATGAGTGGAGTGCAGTACTGGAGGGTGGGACGTGACCAGCGCCCGAGCCCTCCCAGACAGTTATGCAGTCTTCACAATCTGTGTTTGCTACTTCTCCATCAAGTAGCACCTCAATTGGCCCTTCTGAGGCTGAGTGCACCCCGTGCCAGACTTAGCAGTGGGGGAAATATCCCCACGCCTGTATCGGTGATTGAACCTGGGTCCTCCACGCTACCACTGCACTACGGAGTCAGTCATGAAGTAGAACTAGAGGAATATAACATATTACATGTTTATTTATAGGGATTTATGAATTATGTGATACATTTAGGAAAGTAAGGATCTCTATGATTAAATAAATTATTGTTTTGTTATAATTCACGAATCATGTTTAGAAACTATATATATGCAGCGACAGGCATTGATATCATTGTGGGAATACAAATCTGTTTACTTTTTCTTATAAAATGCTACTTTGGTATGTATTTAATGAATACCAATCAAGCTTTAATTTGTCCCACCTGAAAATCTTTTCACACATACATAGACATTTCGCTAGCCTGGGCGCTCATCAAGCTTTCCCTTTACATTTTAATCCCTTCAAAGACATGTCCTGCTAACAATCATGATAGGGAAATTTGCAATAAAACCAATTCTAGAAACGTTTATATGGAGAGTGTGAAATAGATGAAAGAATGCGTATTTTTTAAGAACAGTTTATACACAAATGTGTGTGTGTTTGTGTGTGTGTGTGTGTGTAACGGAGGGGGATACCTCAAGCCACTGCGACTGCGACATGGATCATTTCCGGGCTACCATCCCTTCAGGGGAAAGGAATGAGGCGAAGTGAGACCGTAGACATGTCAGAGAGGGAGCCAGTGAAGCCCAGAGACGCACAGAAGTCCCTAAAGTTAGACATATTAATACCTGGCGCACAACCGAAGTGTTTCCTCTACGCAAGGAGAGGGCAACGAGGCGACCATTGCGGGCCGGGCAGCAATTCCAGGGAGGACAAGGGAAGAGGTTCGAGAGCGCAAGCAACTATGCCATATGTCCGGAGTCTCTACCAATCAAACCTGAAAGATGACAAGGGAGGGAAACGAGTGAAAGGAATCCGTGCACCCCAGCGCTCGTCTAAGTGACATGGGGAAACCACGGAAAACCCCATGTCTGAGTGCTCGGCCACAGGATCGAACCCGCCACCTCCCGAATGCGGGCTACAGACTCTGACCCATCTCACTCGATACACGAATGGGTAGAAAAGGTTTATGAGTGCGCACGTCAGATTTTTTATTTCAGTCATCCTGTAATTTAGAAACTGTCATTGCAAAACTTTACCTACCGCGTGTAAAGTTGCACACTAATGGCTGCCAGGTAAGGAAGAGAATGTGTCCTGGCATTCACACTGCGCATCACCACCCGGTTACATAAAATAAAATGAGCCAGCTTTGATTGTGTACAATTTAGTTGCTTTTCGTGAGTTGCCATAACGGGAGAGGCATTAAGACCTGTTTTAATGGACGTATCCTTGCCGGGCGTACGTGTTGTGCACTTCAGGTTTCTCTGACGCCCTCTCCCCCACATTAATAATAGGTAGTCTCTGCCCTAGTTCTGTTCCAGTACATCAATCATGTCGGTGGAAGGAGATATGGTCACAGACTTGAAATTTAATTTAACACCCAAACATTCTTAGTAGCACTACTAAAACATGGTAGTTTATTATTGGCTGCCTTTTATGCATTCAAATGCCTCCACTGAAAAGACAAAGAGTACATACTTAACTGAAGAGTCCATTGCAAAATGGGGGAATGTCACCATTTTGTAAAAAAAATGAATGTGCATTATGATAGATCAAATGGAATATGCACTACAAATGCACTACAAAAAAGGTAGTCTCTCGAAAGCAGAGGTTTGAATGTTTGACTCAGGCTGTCGGAGCTGGGTCGTATCTCAGCCGGTAGAGAAAATAAGAGGCTGTAGAGGAATTAATTGACGTATAATTTTTCCTTTATTATTGCTCCTATTGCCTCGAGTTAGCCGCAGTCTTGTCTTAAAGATTCTTTGCTACTGTAAAGATTATTTAAGTTTCCATTTAAATTCACGAAGTTGGCAAGATCAAATAAATATTGAACTTTGAAAAAAAAGAAGGCGAGTTCCTGTAAATACACATACTACGTTACAGTATACTATTCTTAGGGCGATGGTATCAGAAATGCAACTATTTGCTTTTAATTAACGTTTTAAATTGCATAAACCATTAAAATTATTTTATTTTGTAATACGTTTAGTTTGAAAATAACACTACTTTATACATCACTGCTCGATACTTTCGCTTTCCCACAAACTTTAGCCAGTTATATCCTTTTACTTCACAAATTCAAATATTACTATGAAAAATCAAAAAATAAAAGATGGGAACTACCAAACATTCAAACAGTAATTCCTGAGTATCCTCGAAAAACAGCAGTTGCAACCTTAAGGTTGATTACAGGACATGATTGTCTGGCAAAACATTTAAACAGAATTGGGATATATTCTTCACCACTCTGTCCTCTATGTGATCTGCAAGAGGAAATGGATCGAGACCACCTTCAAATATGCCCGGCCACTTCTAATGCCCCATCCATCAGTGAAAAATATTGGAGAGCAAGAGGATTAATGACTTCATTGTCAGAAATCCAGCATTAGCGAACAACAACTTCACAAATTCAAGATTGCAAATGTTTGTGTACTTGGAAAGAATATTCATTGTTGTTTTGTAACTATGGGAACAAGTGAAGCACGATCTCTTGTTGACTCTGTTACATTGCCTTTTAACATAGGTATTTTAGAGGATTTATACAAGAAACGGTTTCAACTCCAATATAAAAAGGAGGAATGTCAAGATAAACGCTGCTAGAAAGGAGAATGTCATGTTGTCTGTTTCCTACATTGCAATAGCAACAGCATTTCTTTGTTTTACTGCCAGCATATCACAGTTGGCATGACTGCATTATAATTGACCATTAGTGATGGACAGAACCGGATCTTTTCAGGAATAGAATGCAATGTATTTCAATACTTTTAAGAATCAAAATTTTGATTTGAATCCAAGTTCTCGAAACCTATAATCACTCACTAATGCTGATGCATTAATAGCTAATCGAAATCACTTGCAATCAAATGCTAGTTTTTGGATATAATGATATCTTCAGTTCTCACCATGGAGAGCGATAATACTATTTATCTCTTTTGCATATATTACTAATTCGTGAGAAAAGTTCAAGATTTGCAAGACCTCAAGCAGTTCTGTAGTTCAATACCACAATACCTCATAAGAAGACTGAAAAATGTACATATGCAGTAGAAGTTCAGTTACCTACATAACATTCCCTCTTCTTGCAATTTCTATTGCACATCAGCTACCCAAAATTATTTTGATGAGTGCTATGACGTATGGAAAGCTTCATATTGTTATGTATCAACAGAGGAACTGTATTCAATTGTGTGATAAAAAATAAACCATTTAAATTTGTTCAAATTTACTCTCATTTAGTTTGAAAGTTTGAAATTCACTTTATGCAAATTAACAAAAAGGGACCTTGCCTCCTTTTGCAGCGTACTATTCAACTGTTTCATTGTTACATAACTAGTTTGCTATAAAAATGCATTCTCCATTTCATTATCCAGAATATTAACTCTTCATTTTTGGCACAGTGCTCTAAAACACTTTAACCCAAACTTATACTGCAGTACAATGTGGATATAATTCTGAGAAGGAAATTGAAAAATACATATTGCATCATAGCAACGTTTAACCTCAATTTAATTTTTATAAAATGTAAAGCTGCGATGGTATTAATGTTCTCGAACCGGACACCTATAAAGCCATTTTGGCATACCGATACTGGATATTCAATTCATATATAACTGTCCTGTGGCACAGTGTCTACCTCTGCTCACTACTGGCGTCATGAGCGGGGTTCAGTGGTGGAGAGTGGGACGTGGTCAACGTCCCGAGCCCTCCCGGCCAGTATATGTGGTTTTCGTAACTGAAGTTGATCATACAGAAGAACCAGGATGGGTGATCAGCCCGAAGTAATAAAGTGGATGATGTAAAATGATGGTGAATGATAGGAAAGGTGATGATGGAGCAATTGGTGGAATGATGGCGGGGTAAACCGGAGAACCGGGAGAACCCCCCCCCCCCCTGCGCCGGTGTGTCCAGTTATGTCATGCTACAACTGAAGGTAGTTTGAGGTGGAAAAATTTTCTTGAAAATCTTCCTGTCTCATCTTTGGAAGATTCAGTTTGGTGCTCATCGATGATTTCGTTTTTTTTTGGCGTCTTGACGTATTTTTTTATTCGGGAGAAGTCAATATATTTCCGAGAAATCTCGATATCCTATTTTGTTTCGAACACCAGTGGTTCTTGTTGCAGAGAAACTAAACACTGGATCCAAAACTGCGGAAATGTAATAATATTTAGAAAAAGGTTAGATGCTGGTGTGATTTATTAGTAGTATAAATTACATAAGTTTTCTCTCCTTTTTAATTTCTTATACCTACTCGAAATACACTGAACAACCAATTCGCAGCACCATCAGCGTCTTTCGCCATGAAAGAAAATAAAGCAAAAGAAAATCTGAAGATATTACGTAGCAAAGGGAAGAACAATTACAAATCTAGGGCGAGCATTGATACCCTAAACAACAACCTGACTCATTCTCTTACCGTCAGATTATCAAGAAACAGGGAAAGTATTATTAGAGGATTAAACTCGTTCTGTGAGGGCGAGGTTACATCATTCCGGATCTCCACAAATAGTCAGCAATTCTCTTTGATTTATGCTGACAGTTTAATCGCTTGTCCAATTATTTTGTGGTATTTTACACGTAATTTTGGTCTCTTTTTGTGGAACTGTTTTGGAGAACTCTTGACCTGCCTTTTCAAAGAAAGTACCTTGCACACTCAAGTTAGTTTCCTTCTAGTTCACGCTCCAATAGTGGACTGTAACTCGGCTTAGATCGATGGATGCTTTAGGATCGAACATTCCAGAGGGTAGTTGCAAGGAAATACTTTAAACTTCCGATTTCTAAAGTAGATTCCTATATGTCTAAAGAATCACACACTTCAAAAATAGGCCTCTTCGGCCAAAAATAGACTTAGGCACAGTTTTTTGTTCTGAACGACCAGACTAACACCAGAAACAAAGCAAAACATTGCTTAACCTCCACGGTGCATAGCAGTTGGGCACATTAGTAGTTGGAAATTCTCGGTTTTGCGGACCTAAAGGGGCCAGGAGTTATCCAGAAAATTGAAAGTCTGTTAAATCGCAAAATGAATGAAAATGAAGCAAAAAAAAAAAAAAAAAAAAAAAAAAAAAATGAAACTGTTCTATTGGTACATACCATTTACTTTACATGATTTACTCTTGGTTAGAAGTCGTTCCCTGTGAAGTTGTGGGTTTGACAAAAGTGTCAATACGGATTTGCTTCCCACTTGAATATGATTAAGGGCGAAACTGTCTGAAATGTTCATAATAGGCTTGAGGGTCTGAAGATCTTTCCACGTAAGAAATCACATCATCCACGTGGTCTCTTATTACAGATAATTTAGGTACACACTTCAAAGATTCATCATCACTGTCGTCGTCTTCATCTTCATCCTCTTGTATAACACTTGCAGCGCTCTCTTCATGACTCAGAATCTGGTAACCTGGGTCACCCTCATCCATATCCAGCCACTCTTCTAAGTCATCTTCATTATTCCCTGTCTTCATCAATGTATTACAACAATCAGATGTTTCGAAGCCACTGAAATCATATTCGGCTTCAATTCCTTTCAATAACTGTGTCCACCCATTAGCTAATGTTGTCTTCGTCTCTTTCCAAGCTGCAACAAAGTTAAAGATGGCGGATTAGATATTATAAGCGCATGACGCGTACACGAACTTTCGCGAATGTAACCGAAGAAGCATGAACTAGCCTTCTCGATCAGGCAAGCAGCGGAATGTCACAATTTAACCATCGCATATCTTCTAAATTTCATCTAAATTTATTATATAACCAACCCAAAATTTAGTCCTTAAATCGGAAGTCCGTTAAACAGGGGTGAGTTAAATCGAGATTTTACTGCATTAGCAGTTGGACACATTAGTAGTTGGACACAGACTTTCCTCTATTCTAATTTATTGAATTACAAACAAGCACATCAAATTATCATTCATAGAAGAAGGAAAACACATGACGCTGTTATACTTCAAAACATTAGGCATCTCTACATTTTTAAAAGTAAGTCTGTTTCTATGTTTTCAAGATATGGACACAGATGATAAAATGCTTTGAAACATTCAGGCAGCCGTGAAGCGCAATGCGTTTAAAATATTTGTTTTATAAATGTTTTAACGGTACAGTACGCTTGCAATGGAATGCACATCGAACTGCTAACACATTTGTAAATTCCAACTCTCCCCTTTTCACTTCATTTATGTTGTTATGTAAGTTTTTGCGTATCCAGTATAAACTGTGTTTGTTGTTGTTGTTAATGACTTTCTCTTCAAATTCGTTATGTGACGCCAATTTACTCTAAAATTAAGCAATACATGTTATGATTTCATTCTACCTTAGTCTCTACTTGCAGCAATAGCTATTAATGGGAATTAATTGCTCTTTCACACCATATTGTGTAGGACAAGGTTGGGTAGCTAATATAAAACTGAAAAATCTGATGTGTTGCACTCACATGACTTTCTCTACTCTTGTACTAACCATTCTTACAAACTCTTACTCCTATATCTTCTTCGTGTTAGTTAAAATAAACATTTGTACAAATTATCTTATTGCTTATTTCCTTGTAGGTGCAAGGGGAATATTGGAATACAGTAGGCTTTGTGCGATAGTCAAATGTTTTAAAGCTTTGAGATTCCGTTCTCTTTCTACACGTAACATATAAAAAAATGAACAACGATGACCCATTTCATGAAAGTTCCAAGTTTTCCGAAACTCACACACATAACAAGGTATATCTTCGAAATGGTTCACCCTACAAGAAAATTTATTGAGACATAAATTGTGTATTTTAGCAAGGTATACATTTTTTGTATAGTATAATTTGGTCTATCTCTAACGGTTTACCAGTTATGCAAAAGTCGTCCAGAGTAAATACGACTACAGGGGCTATAGCCAGAAAATTCAAGATATACATTTCATTTCTCATAAAAATATGTCAAACATATGACATTTTAATCAAAATCGTTAGAGCCATTTTCAAGAAAATCAAAGTTTTCGAAAAATTTTCCATGTAAAGGGTAGTTTAGGGTGGGGATATTTTCTTCAAAATCTTCGTGTCACAACCTTGAAGGGCATTAAACTTAAATACCAACTTTGGTTTTTAACCGACTTTTCGTTTTTGAGCTATGCTGTCCACAGACTGACAGACTGACAGACACACAGACACAGACACACACACACGGACCTTTTTCTAAAAAGGCTTTTTTTTGGATTCAGGGGGCCTCAAAACATGTATTTCCGGTGAAATCTCGACTTCGAATTTTTGGGTGGAATACAATACTTCCCCTACTTACCAGTAGAGAAAGTAAAAATTCAATGCCATATCTAGTCATTTGGAGTATTTAATGCCTTGCAGGCATGTTGCTATGGTAGCTCGATGGTTAAAGGAACCGTATGTAGACCAGAAGTTCTGTGGTTCAAATCCCGGCTATAAAACTAAAATTTTCACTTGATTCTACCTTTCCAATAGCTATTAATGTTAAAAAAGAAAAAAATGCTATACGCTTAGCTATGGTAAATGTGGGTTTTAACGGAAAATGTTCGCACTCGTGTGTGTGTGTGAACAGCCTAACTCAAAATTAACTCGGATAAGTACCAAAACTTATTCAACATCTTTCAATGTTGTAACACAAAGAGTTTAGGAAGATATCCAGAGCAGCTTTCATAAAAGACATTTTATTTACTTTTGATTTGCTTAAAAATGGACAATGATTTTATTTAAAATGCACTTTTTTAAGATATGGACATAAACAGAAAACCCTTCAGCTTTCTAGTCTAAGAAATTATTCTGAATGAATGTAGAATAATTGTGCATAGCTGGTTGGTCATAAGACAACGACAGCCTAGCACTAATATGTATATAGCTAAACTATACTTTTATGTCAACCTTTTTGCGGCATTAACCATTTCCGAGTTGTTCTTGTTGAACTTTGGGGTTGAACTTTGTAATACTTTTATTATTTTTAGGTACTTGGTCATTATTCATATCATGTAAAGGGTATGGAATACCTAGCGAGCATATAACGACCCCATGCTTGAAGACTTAAGTATATCTTTAGCCTTCTGTAACACCTTCTGCTCACAGTGAAATGTATAATTAAATAATTTTTGCAAAAATTTATCTTGATTCACACAAAGGAGAGAGAAAATGCATGTTTTTTGTAAAAAACAATTCGCGGAAGAAACAGAAATAAACAACAATGTCGCATTAAGACAATAACACATTATCACCCGCAGAGTGGTTATCTGATTAAAATAGTTAATTTCTTAATGCTATATTACTGTGTTTATTGTGTTCACGGAAGTGGTAAATGATTTTCCAGAAAATGCCGAGGCTTTTAGCAACAGTTAATACCTAGCTGACTTGCAGTGCATGCGAGCGCGTGCTTTAGGTCTTGGGAGTCAACATATACTGTGCAGCACCTAGAGGAATAAGAGTGTATGTAGCGTGCATGATTACACTCTAGAAATAACTACTTATATGTGATGGAATGCAGTGGAGGGGCAGGTTTCTTCAGCAGTGAAGTATGGCATCAGTAACAGTGTGGCAACAGTAGCCGTATGGCAACAGTCACCGCATGGCAACAGTAGCCTTATGGCAACAGTAATAGCACGGCAACAGTAGCCGTATGGTGACTGACGATAACGCAACAGTAGCCCTATAGCAACAGTAGCCGTTGGGTAACAGTGGGCATATGGCAACAGTAGCCGTATGGCAACAAAAGCAGTATAGCAACAGTAGCCTTATGGCAACAGTCACCGCATGGCAACAGTAACCTATAGAAACAATAGCCATATGGCAACAGGAGCCGTATGGCAACAGTAGCCGTATAGCAACAATAGCGGTATGGAAACAGGAGCAGTATAGCAAGAGTAGCCTTATGGCAACAGTCACCGCATGGCAACAGTAACCTATAGAAACAATAGCCATATGGCAACAGGAGCCGTATGGCAACAGCAGCCGTATGGCAACAATAGCGGTATGGAAACAGGAGCAGTATAGCAAGAGTAGCCGTATGGCAACAGTCGCCGGATGGCAACAGTAGCCTTCTGGCAACAGTAATAACACGGCAACAGTAGCCGTATGGCGACAGTGACGATAATGCAACAGAAGTCCTATAGCAACAGTAGCCGTTGGGTAACAGTGGGCGTATGGCAACAGTAGCCGTATGGCAACAGAAGCAGTATAGCAACAGTAGCCTTATGGCAACAGTCACCGCATGGCAACAGTAACCTATAGAAACAATAGCCATATGGGAACAGGAGCCGTATGGCAACTGTAGCCATATGGCAACAGTAGCCGTATAGCAACAGTAGCCCTATGGCAACAGCAGCCGTATGGCAACAATAGCGGTATGGAAAAAGGAGCAGTACAGCAACAGTAGCCGTATGGCAACAATCGCCGCATGGCAACAGTAGCCCTATGGCAACAGCAGCCGTATGGCACTGTAGCCATATGGCAACAACAGTTCTATGGCAACAGTAGCCGTATGACAACAGTAACCCTATGGCAACAAAAGCCGTATGGCAACAGTAGCCCCATGGCAACAGCAGCCATATGGAAACAGTAGCCGTATGGCAACAGTAGCCTTTTGGCAACAGCAGCTTTATGGCTAAAGTATCCCTATAGCAACAGTAGCCGTATGGCAACAGTAGCCTTATGGCAACAGTAGCCCTATGGCAACAGCAGCCGTATGGAAATAGTAGCCGTATGGCAACAGTCACCGCATGGTAACAGTAACCTATGGCAACAGTAGCCCTATGGCCACAGTAGATGTAGGGCAACAGTAACCTTATGGAAACAATGGGCGTATGCCACCAGTAACCGCATGGCAACAGAAACCTATGGCAACAGTAGCCCTTTGGCAACAGCAACCGTATGGCAACAGTAGCCCTATGGCAAAAGTAGCCCTATAACAACAGTAGCCGTATGTCAACAGTAGCGCTATGGCAACAGCAGCTGTATGGCAACAGTCACAGCATGGCAACAGTCACATATGGCAACAGTAGCTGTATGGGCACAGTAACCATATGACAACAGCAGCCGTACGGCACAGTAGCCATATGGCAACAGCAGCTCTATGGCAACAGTAGTCGTATGACAACAGTAACAGTATTGCAAAAGTAGCAGTGTGGAAACAGTATCAGTATGATAACAGTGGTCATATGGCTGCAGTAACAATATGGCAACAGTAACAGTATGGCCACAGTAACCTTATGGCAGCAGTAACGGCATGGCAACAGTAGCCGTATGACAAAAGTAGCCGAATGAAAACAGTAACAGTATGGCAAAAGTCGCCGTATAGCAACAGTAACATTATGGAAATGGTAGCCGTATGGCAACAGCAACAGTATTGGAACAGTGGTCGTATGGTAACAGTAACGGTATGGCAACAGCAAGCGTATGGAAAGAGTAGCCTTATGTCAACAGTAGCCCTATGACAACAGTAGCCTAATGGTAACAGTAAAATTGTGGCAACAGTAGCAACAGTATGGCAATGGTCACAGTAATCATATAACAACAGTACAACAGTAACAGTATATTAATACTAGCAGTATAACAATGGTAATTATTATTATTATTATTATTATTATTATTATTATTATTATTATTATTATTATTATTATTATTATTATTATTATTATTATGCAATTAGTTCATATATATTTCTTACTACTCATACATATTTTTAAAATGCAAGCTTTTTACAAAATGAAGAAACCAGGCCATGTATGCCAAAATGTCATTCACAGGTAAAGCTGTTAAAATGCAGTAACCAGACTCACCCCTAAGTGCAAAAAGAGAGTGCATCTCTTGAGCAAACAAACTACCATGCTTAACAGTGGTACCAATTTGTAATATAAAACTTCCTCAGAGAGATGGGCTTAGGTATACCTCTTTACTCCATAATGCAGTTCGGGCACTGTGAAGTGGTGTACAATTGACAATACAAAATGGCTATCGCAATACCATTTTTTTTAAAAATTCTCTTTGTTGCACTCACATGACTTTCTCTACTCTTATACTAACCATTCTTACAAACTCTTATTCCTGTATCTTCTTCGTATTAGTTGAGATAAATATGTGCAGAAATTATGTTATTGTTTATTTTCTTGTCGGTGCAAGAGGAATATGGGAATATAGTAGGCGTTTTTTATTAATGTTCCATTTATATCCCGCCTTTAACTGCAGGTGTCAAATCGGCGGCCTTGTCTATTGGCAAATGGTGTTACACGTTTAACGGTGGTTTTTCGATCTTTGGGGTTTTTATACTTTGAATTCACACACACATTCACACTTTCATTCATACTTGCAAACTCAGAAAAGGATGAGGAATAATCTTGGCTGGAGAAAAATGTCTACCCCTCTGCCGGGACCCCAAACGGAGTAGGCAGGTGCTCTAACAACTGCGCTACGGGGCCATCCAATAGTAGGCTTTGAGCGATAGTCAAATCTTTTAAAGCATTCAAATTCCGTTCTCTTTGCACTGTTAACATATAAAAAACTGAATAATGATGCTTCATTTGACAGAAGAATGTTCTCCAGAACTTACACAAATAACAAGGAATATCTCCGAAATGGTTCACTGTACAAAAAAATTTATACGGACATAAATTGTGTATTTTAGCAAGATCTACATTTTTGTATAGTAAGATTTGACCTATCTCCTACGGTTTACCAATTATGCAAAAGTCATCCAGAGCAAATAAGGCTTCATGGGCTATAGCCAGAAAATTCAAGATATACATTTCCCTTGTCATAAAAATATCTAAAAAATTTAGAGCCATTTTCAAGAAAATCAAAATTTTCGAAAAATTTTCGATGTAAACGGTAGTTTAGGATGGATGAATTTGCTTCAAAATCTTTGTGTCGCATCCTTAAAAGACATTAAACTTGAGTACCAACTTCTCGTTTTTGAGTTATGCGGTCCAGAGACCGACACTGACACACACACACACGGACCTTTTTCTAAAAATGCTTTTCTTTTTGATTCAGGGGGCCTCAAAACATATTTCCGATGAAATCTCGACATTTGTATTTTTGGGTGAAATACAATACTTCGTCTACTTTACTATATGTAGTAGAGAAACTAAGAATGTAAAAAGAGAAGCAAAGAAGTAAAATGGAGAGGGGAAAGATGAACGAGAAGAGAGGAGGAACAAATAAAGTTAAATATAGAAGAGAAGAATGACAGAAATTAGGCAGAGAAGAGAAATGAGAAAGGACGAAAGAGAAAGGAAGAGGTCAGGGAGGCGAATTGAAAGAGAAGAATAAATAAATAAGAAATATAGAAAAGAACAGATAAAAGGAGTAAAGGGCATAAGAGAAAAGGATACTATATAGATGTGGAAAGGACCAGATGGATGAGAAGGAATGAGGAGAGAACAAAAGAGAAGAAAAAGAAATTAAGACAATAGGAAAAGGAGAGGAGCGGAGAAGAAAGGAGAAGAGCGGAAAAATAAGAAAAGGAAAGGGATTAAGAGAGAAAAGGAGAGGGGAGAAAAAAACAGCGGAGAGGTTTGAGAGAGGAGTGGAGGGCGAAGAAGAAAGGAGAGAGTGAAACATGTATATTGGCCAATATTCCGTCCACTATGGCACAGAGCTCCGAAAATTGCACTTTTCACTTAAAATTCTAATTTTAGCTATGCACTTTATATACATACAAAGGCATAACGCGAGCAGATATTGCTAAATGTGCCAACTTTATACTGACGCAAACTATCCCAGTAGAGTAGGTTAAAGCCAGAGGAGCGTCTGGGAGAGTGAAAGGGTGTGCCCCGGCAGGATTTTCTCCCAACGCGGAACTCATGCAAATGTTACAATTACATCAGGTTCATCAGGCTTCCCATCAGCACACCATCCACTTCTCTTGTGAACTTCTTTCCGCAACAATAATCGTTTATTACAACAGCAAAGCTTTCTGATGAAGTCTCTGATTACTTGCCCCTGAGATCCGCACGAATTACATCACCATTACAGGTACCCGAACAGTTTAATGTCTTTGTTTAGCAAGGAATAACTTACAGTTTCAGCGTACATCATTGTTCGATTTTAAATGCATCCGCTCATGTTACCAAACAAACCCAGCACGAAATATCTCTCTCATGAAAGTAACAAATGGATCACACAAAGGTTCCAGGTATAGGTGTTGTGACTGTCATCCTCTAGGAGGAAGAGATGCCCTGAAGGAACCGCAGCAGACTGCAGGCCGCAGCGACAAGCCACAGACACACGCGGATGTCCCCGATTGTTCCAGAGTCGAAGACCCATACCACTGCTGCAGCTGTCTAGAGAGGGTTATGAACTACCCGTAGGTCAGGCAGTGCTCTGGTGTCCTTTCCTTTGAAGCAAGCATCCGCACCATCTGTCCGGCTGTTCGTGCACCACGAAACATACTAAAAGCTGAGAAGCAAACGGAATGAAAGGAAAATTATGGGAAAAGCCTTGATAGACGACAAACCATCTATCACGGCAGGCAAGAACAAAGATAGAATGGGCGGTTGATCCACTAAATAACAGCCAAAATGTTCCTATGATCTGGAGGGATTTTGCTATGTCTCTATCCTAGTGGTTACATCCTTTTTGCAGTAAATTCAAGTCTTCCTACTGATCTCGAATGTTAAATGCTACATTGTTGACTTCTTGGTGCGGCGATTTGGAACCCAGCTTCTTTTTGTGCAATCACGCTTAACTGAATCTGTGTGGCGCGTGGTACAAGAGAGACAAAAATCAGTATTCTGTTTGTTAACAACGCATCAATCGTCAGAATCATAACAGTGCCACCGGTGCCGCGGAATTTCATCCTGCAGGAGTTCTTTTACATGCCAGCAAAACTACTGACACGGAGCTGTCGTTTTTAAACACACTTAAACATCATCGGCCTGGACCGGGTTTGAACCCGCAACGAGCTGCCAGATATAGCATAGGCACAAAAGTAACTCAATTACAAAAGACGTAAGGTTTACCGTAAAAATATAGGGGAAGTTCGTTCCGTTTCTTTTAAACTGTCCATTAATTTAAATACACTCATATATGTTTGCATATTTTAAATAACGTTTAATTCCCATTTTTCCAGATACAGCACCACAGGTGGTGATCATAGATGTCATGCTAATGAGTGTTGAAATCCTAATAAAATTGCTTTCTCTAATGAATTTAGTGAACAGCGTTTTATTCAGTGCATAACGCAAAAGCACATATTTTAAGCATTGGCACCTGTGTTCAGCCTGTATTTTAAAACCAAAATATTTCAATGTTAAAACAATCGTGGTCTAATAAGAGAAACTGAGTGATTTTTGTAAATTGCTATCTTGGATTCAAATGATTCCAATAATGTGGATATAATATATGCAGAAAACAACATTTGATTCGAAAGCGACCTCTGGGAAGAAGAGACGAAGACAATCAAAGGTTAATGAGACGACATGTGCAAGCATTGACGGGGTCCCTAATGATCCCAGGTTGAACGCATCGCACACCCTCAAGCCCCCAAGTCTCCCAGAGACGTGGTCCTTTAACCTTAAAACAGATAATGATGAAGGGAAGATGGATATAGGAAAATGCATATAGGAATGTCGTGGTAGGTGAACCACCCCAGCATTCGCCTACCGACGAAGGGAAACAGCGAAATGTCAGAGTGAAGGTCGCCGGGAATTCAACCTGGACCTGCCGAGTGCGAATCTCACATGATATCATGGAACCATTGCGTTAGATAGTATTCTCACTA
This sequence comes from Tenodera sinensis, assembly GCA_030765045.1. Lineage (NCBI taxonomy): Eukaryota > Metazoa > Arthropoda > Insecta > Mantodea > Mantidae > Tenodera > Tenodera sinensis. The sequence continues at coordinate 72,048,043 of CM060968.1, forward strand.
TTTTACTCGATGGATTGTCAATTTTGGTATACGTTGACGATTTAATACATTATCACATTGATGCAGAAGGTAAGTTATTTAAAGTAATTAGGAGATATATCAATAAACTAAACAAGAATATAGCTTTAGACTTATAAGTATGTCAAAATTTACAGAACAAATTGAAATGAAAGTGCTTTAAAATATTCTGGAAATGCGACTAAAATCCTTATTGAGCGCATTGAATCATTCAAGTTACTACAAACTACCTCAGTGGTGTGGTGGTTAGCATGAAGCTTTCAAGTCCAGATGTACTGGGTTCGATTCCCGACTAGAGTATGGGAATTTTTCTTTAGCTAGGATTATTTTGTCGACCTTAAGCTCTGAAGGTAAGAATGGGTGTAAGTGTGTGTGTGTATGTGTGTGTGTGTGTGTGTGTGTGTGTGTGTGTGTGTGTGTGTGTGTGTGTGTGTGTGTGTGTGTGTGTGTGTGTGTGTGTGTGTGTGTGTGTGAATTTAATGTTCATAGTTAATAAACCAAAAAATACACAGTAGTAAAAGTGAACACATTTCTAATGAGCAATTGTTCCAAAGGCAGAACCGGCTTTATATATTAAAGGCGGTATATAATTGGAACGAAAGAAAAAAAGAAAAATCCATATGCAACCAAGTACATTCACCAGAAGTAAGCCTGGGAAGTGTTACATACCCAAGACAAACTGGTTCATTAACTGTCTGTTACAAGCAACATCAGATTTGCCATTCAGGGATGCCTGAAAGAAAGAGTGAGTGAGTGGTTAGGGTTTAAGGGCCCGTCGACAGCTAGGTCATTAGAGCCCCTGAAAGAAAGATATAAGTCGGTCGCGTTATGGGTGTGTTGGGTGGGAAAGGAACTATAGGGGCATCGGAAGTGCAGTCAGGCAAAGGAAACATCCGCAGAAATGCTGCATCTGTGTGTGTGTAGTGTTTAACGCCCGCTTTTACTACTACGGCACCGCAGGTGGTGACACTGATGATACATGGAATGAAGATGGAGCACCGGTGGAATGAGTTGGCGGGGGAAACCGGGGAACCCGGAGAAAACCCGCCCAGACGCCGCTTCATCCACCATGAATTCCACATGCGGGTCCCTGGGATCGAACCCGGGCCGCCTAGGTGGTAGACGAGCGCGCTAACCGCTCGGCCATGGCGCCGCCTGTTGCATCCCTGAACTAATGTGAAGACACCATTAGGTTAGTGCTATTTTCACTGTAAGACTACATTTTGCACCCCACTCCCATTGGAGCTAAAACCTTGACGACGCTACACATTGTCAACATAACAGTGGCACCCTCCTCCAAATGCACTCATCGTGGCTGACTTACAGTTAAGTATGTCATGCATAAATATATCACACTTGTATGGTTGCGCTGAAGTTTAACGGAAGCTTTAAGTTACAATTGCAGTTAGCTTCACGTAACAAAGTATTGTTATTGATACACAATGTTTATTTTTTTAAAGGAAAAAAAATACTGTGAAGGGCTTAGTAAAAAAAAAAATCATTGTTTGAGGTATCTATTTGAACGACAAACAAGGTGTATATCTGTAAAGTTATTTTCTTTCTAATACGATAAATAATAACTGGTACGAAATCCAAAAGACATACACAAATTTCGTGACATGGTGAAGAATTCATTAAAATAGTTTGTCAAATAGTTTTTTTTCATAGTAGCAGGCAAAATATTCGCTGCTGTTGGCTATATATTTTTAGTACTATACTTATGTTAAGCGGTTGCTAAATTCTTTGTTATGAATTAACGTAGACACTAAAATATGAAGGCTAGCGTTCTTAAACAAGTGATTGCTCTCCGAGCCTCGTATGTTCTTATGGTCATAAAACAAAACGTATACAACTATTTATAACAAAAAATAATAGGAATTAATAGAGAAATGAAAGTCAAGCGCTAAAGGTAATGTAATAAGAATAATCATAGTAAATAATAATAATAATAATAATAATAATAATAATAATAATAATAATAATAATAATAATAATAATAATAATAATAATAATAATAATAATAATAATAATAATAATAATAATAATAATAATAATAATAATAATAATAATAATAATAATAATAATAATAATAATAATAATAATAATAATAATAATAATAATAATAATAATAATAATAATAATAATAATAATAATAATAATAATAATAATAATAATAATAATAATAATAATAATAATAATAATAATAATAATAATAATAATAATAATAATAATAATAATAATAATAATAATAATAATAATAATAATAATAATAATAATAATAATAATAATAATAATAATAATAATAATAATAATAATAATAATAATACATCTGAAATAACTAATAAATAATACGTATAAAAAGTCGTCATTGCTATACAGTCAATTTTCTTGCCATTGTTTTGGGAAATGCTTTGTTAATTTATCATAAGTAATTCCACGAGTGACTGTCAATTTATCTAGAGTTGAATTCATTAAGACTATTTCGTGAATTAAAGGATGATATAGCCTATGACACATCTTTTTAAATGTTGTATTGTAATTACTAATCTTTTAAAAGAAACATAAAACAGAGATACATATGTACATCAGCGTCCATTGGTAAGTTTATCATATTGATGCTCCAATCTTTTAAGATGTTTTAAGATGTTGCAGTATCTGCTGTTAATTTATGATTCCAAGCACATTTCCTGTTGTATTCTGTGTTCTGAGGTTATCTTCTTCGAATTATTTAACCTATTTCAGCATTAACGCTTCATCAAAGCGAGAGTCAGCCGTTTTTGACACATGAATAGAGGCTGTGTTGCGTCAAATTACGTAACCTACTGACAAGTTGATAATGAAATCTGTTAGTTTTTTCGCGAATGAAGGAGAAATTTGAATTGGTTGATTTGAACCAAATCACCTATGAGTGGAATAGTCATATCACTTATATTTCTTTCAACCGTAGACGATACTGCGAATATTACTTATTGCAGTTAAGTAACTGGCCATTGAATTATCCAGTCTACTTCCTCCAAAATTAAAATAATTCCTAATTAACTGCATATCAACATTTAGATATAATTTTAAAACCAAATATAATAGTGTAGATAAAATTTTCCAGAGTTAGAGAAAAGGACAGAGAGAGAGAGAGAGAGAGGGAGAGAGAGAGAGAGAGAGAGAGAGAGAGAGAGAGAGAGAGAGGGAGACAAGGGCAGATGTAGAGAGATAAAGTAGTTGAATATATTATAACTTTTATAATATATATTAATGCATAATTAATATTTATGAACTATAAACTGCAACCTTTATAGGAATATCTCTGTAAATTCCTTTATTCTTTCTCACTGATAATCACTAAGAAATTTTGAAAAATGTTTATATAAGTGAACTAAACCATGACATATATGGAAAGTTAGCACCCCTGTGTACTCTAATGATAGGAAAGACAAAATGAAATGCAAACAATTTTACGTCAGTGCAGGTAGAATTACAATTTTCAAAAGCAACCTTAGTCATTTTTATTTATATTTTAATTTTCTAAGGCTCATGGAAATAGAGACATAAAATGTATTATTTCTACAGAAAATCTGAGAAGTAAACTCCAGGAAGAAATATTTAATCACTGTTACACAATAGGTAATACTTGACTGAGCTCTGTTGGGTGCAACTTTAATTATCTGACATGCGTGACATCTAGAACAAGGAAGAAATTAGACAATAGCACGATCTCTTACCTAGGCAATTTCTCATACCACGATTTCGTCCAAAATTGTGGTACAGTAGGGTGCCAATTAACCGCAACGTCAATTACCTGAACACAGCCTTTGTAAAATTACGAGAAAGAAAAATGAATACTTGCGTGCGAAAGGCATGTATTTACAAAATCAATTTGTAAATATTTATGGGGAAAAGAATAGGAAATTAGACAACAAATGAGTGTATAAATGAAAATACATACATACTACAGCAATTACAGGTATTTCCAACAGTATGTGGTTAGAAAATGAAATAGATATTGATTGTCAGTTTATTACCACTTATTTTCCTAAAGGCAGGGATCGATGATAAGGATGATGAAAAGAAAATAGATTGTGGGGACAAAATATTTGTTAAAGTGATACACTGGACAATGTTAACCCTACTGAAGGAAGGCAAAGAAAAGGCTACATGAACTATATCGAGAAAACACAAAATACAGATAACCCAAGTTCATGCGATCATTTGATTTGTCCTGTTTCTAATTTAACCGTAGAGAATATCTAGAACTAATATGAGCCCGAAAACATGTATTCTAAACTAAAGAGACATTTGCATGTGCTTCAAGCTTAAAAATACTTTGGTTTGTATTATTGCATACTACAAACGGAATATTGCTTCATACATTTATATACAATATTTGAAATACTAAGAACAGTATTTGAGCACATTTTCAAAGTAATTTATACTTTCTCACCTACGCAGAGAAATAAGTTGGGGAAATACTGTACTCTACTGAAATTTTCAACACCGAGATTTCAGCGGAAATATGTTTTGAAGTTTCCTGAACCAAAGAAAAATACTTTTAAAAAGGTTCCAAGCAGTTCTAAAAAGGAAATTAATTTAAAAAATAACAATACTATTAATTTTTAAGCTACTATTCTATGAAATAATCCAATTTCACCTACAATGTAATAATGTCAGTGAATATACAAAGCTTTTCTCTATTTTTAATTTTCTCTAAGAGTAAACCATAAGAGATAAACAAAATCCTTGTATTAAAAAAATCATCTCACTAGAGCATACAATTTATGCCAAGCACATTTTTTAGTGGGGTTCACCATTTTCGATATATTGCTTCTCATGGGTGTGCATGTTAAAATACTTATACCTACCTTTTTCGCCATTTTTTCCCCTCTCATGGACGAAGGGCAATTACATCCCTCCAATTTCCCACCATTTCATTTCACCTTCCTTTTAATCCAGTCTTTTATATCGGAAGCGTTGGCGATGGCCGAGTTAGAGCTGCTGTGTGGGGAATTTGCGCAATGTAACTGCTGTTCTCGAAGGACGGGTGGCCTTTTAGTTGCCTGGCGCCGGAGGCGGGGTGGGGAGGGGGCGCTGTTGAAACCCATGCGGCTGGTAGCTGCTTGGCGAACCTCTCGTGTCGAGATGAAGCATCTCCAGCATTCGTTAGGGACTCTCGCCTTGGCTCGCTGCTCGCCCGTGTTCCAATACGCCCGTAGAGCACTCTCATTCCATCCTTTTCTCCCAGGGGTCTGACATACAATAGCCAGCTAGGCCTCACGGTAGAATTCCCTTTTTACATACGCTACCTCTACCTCCGATACCTACAAACAAGATGCAGTTTCAAAGTCATCACATAGCGACCAGCTCTTGGAAGGTTTGACTATCGTTTGCATTCCCCGAATCCCATTGAACCTACAAGGAAATATATAATACAATTATTATTTGACAGATATTATGGTTTTGAATTGAGGTATTTTTGAAAAATAGAAGAATCTGATGTGTTGCATTTAGATGATTTTGTCTATCCTCTATAGTTTTAATTTAATTTTGTATTGCAAAAAAGCACTTCTACTCCGTATTAATGGAGATAAACGTATGCAGAAATGGTTTCATTACACATTAGATATACAGGCGGCTGAAGCGAGGCCAAAGATATTTTCATGACAAATGAAACGTATCTAGAATTTTCTGGCAATAATCTTACTACACAGAACAAGTACGTCTTGTTAAAGCACAATTGTGTCGATTTGTGTGTATGTGTGTGTGTGGAGATAAGCATTTCCGAGATATGTCTTGTTATTGATTAGAAGCTTCAATTACTTTCACTTTTCTCTAAAAGGAAGTCATTGAGCTGACCAATGTAAAGCACATAGAATTTCAATGGAGTTTCAAAGCCATCATATAACGATCAGCTCTTGAAACGTTTGACTATGGTCTGCTGCATTTCCCTAATCCCCTTGTACCACCTCCGCTTATCAGAGGGATACTCTAACAATTTTTTGCAATTTTTGAGAGGTGGCTGTTAAAATATTTAGAATATCACTTAAGCGTACTGTATCTATTCCCATTGTACCTACAAGAAAGGCCTACAGGGCCATTTCTTCAAATCTCTGTCTCGTTAATACGTTAATAGAAGAATAAGAGTTTGTAAGAATACTTTGTTGGGGAATAGTAGAGAAAGTGACGAGAGTGTAAAAATCTCATTTTAAGGGAATTTAAAGGATTCTAAAATATTGTGTTTTGAATGGAAACCCTATACATGGGTAAGTGGTAGAGGAATATGTAAAATTCTAATCTATTCTACATTAAATAAACCTTTACGACTACAGTGTTTTCATAAACAGCCTTGGAGGCCATTCTTAATCTGCATAGCCCATTTGCTGCATGATATTTTGAGATTGTGTGAACACTTTTGAATAAATTTCCCCACCAGGACTTTCTCAACAGGTGAAAATCTTAGATGAAGGTCTTTTCATTAACTTGATCTCAATAAAGAAGACACAAAGGATTTTGTCAGATGCCTTTACCTCACCAAGAGCTAATCCATGTCTTATGTCAGATTTTTTTGTGTTTTGAGTATGTTACATGATTGGAGTCCGGAAACGTGGCTGCAGGAGTTCGTCCGTCACTTTCCCCACGACCGTTGAAATTGCCCTAGTCATGCACATGTCTTCTTCAGAGCGCAGGGAGGTCACTTCCCATACATACAGTGTTCGCCCCAGGTAGCTGACCTGGCCCTGCACATGGACAACTCTTACTTTCCTTTTCGAGAGACTCCACTAGGTACCTACTGCAAACTGTCTCCTCATCATCATGTATCATCTTCGTGTTTAGCCCTTGGAAACTTCAGGAGGAATCAGAAAGAGTTTTGGTCTATACAATCTCATCCGTGCATTCACTCTTGTACAAATTACTCTTAAACACACTTTTCTTCTATGTACTCCATCTTAGTTGCGACTGAAATTTGAGTAAGTCATAACTCACATGATCCAAATATATAAATGTTAGTAAACAACCAAAACACAATTGGTAGTGGCTAAACTCAATTTCCATTTGGGCGGAAGCTATTATTATGTAAAATATGCCTAAATATTGCGAATTACCTTACAAATTGCGTTTATTTGTGAAAATTATCCTAGGGAAATTGTTGTTGTTGTTTTCTAGTGCCTTGCATCTGGCAATGAAGCCGTTAGCATTCGTGCTTTCCAATACTTTTGAACTGTACTTTCTTCTGATCTTAATGCTTCACAGGTCTTCAAGTGGTCTTCATTCATTTCTGCTGGATTGTTACACAGGACACATATTGGTGAGGCTGAGATACCTATTCTGTAGAGATGACTTGCTAAGCAGTCGTGATTTGTCAGTAGTCGGAAGGCTGCAACCGCTGTTTTCCTTGTTCTCTGGGGGATTATATCTGGATTGGAAAGTAGTGTAATCCATTTTTTATCTTTGGCATTTGTTTCTATTTCTTGTAGGTATGAACGAGAAAATTGTTTAATGATCAAGCGTTTTATTGAGGAATATGAGAAATGGAATTTAGATTTTTGTTTTATTGTTGTGCCTTTCTTTGCAAGTGAGTCTGCAGCTTCGTTCCCCATGACTCCACAGTGTGCTGGAATCCATTGGAGATGAACAGTCTTATTAACTTTTTGGAGTTGTGTTAACATTTTGTAACATTCTCTAATTTTTGTTGACTTCTTTGTAGTATTTGAACATATTCCCTGAATTGCAGCTTTAGAATCCGAAACAATTACTGCCTTGTTAAATTTATTTAAGGGAAGATTTAATAATTGTCGGAGAGCAATGTGTATAGCCTCTATTTCTCCATCATAATTTGTTGTGTCTCTGCCAACAGAATGATAAAAGGAAAAATGTGAACACGTAACTCCAGCTCCTGTAAGGTTTTCCTTGGAGGATCCATCAGTATATATGTGCAGCCATTCTTCTGTGGGATACCTAGTATTGATTGTTTCCAGAGCTAGAAGTTTTTGTATTTCTTTTGGTGTGTCTGATTTACTTATTTCCTCTATTAATTCCAAATTGAAGGTAGGTTGCAATAATTCCAATGGATTTTCTCTTATAAGTAGATTTTCTCTGGTGTTAGGAATGTTCAATTTGGATTTAATCTGTGTTACCTTTTCTAGGAAACTACTATGAGTTTTAAGGATTGAAGGGGGGAGGTTCTCTTCTGTCCATTTAGAGTTTGGCAGTCGTAACATTTTCTCGTGTTGGAGCAATGCTTGTTCTTCTATTTTTGTTGTTATTGATGGGGTCCGTGTTAAGGCAAGCATGGCATCAATAGGTGTGGATTTAACTGCTCCAGTGATTAGGCGAAGAGCCTGATTTTGTATTTGTTCAAGTTTATTGATGTTAGCATTTGCTGCCGTTATTAAAGCTTCAGAACAGTACAAGAGGTTTGGTTTAACGTACATTTTGTATGTTGTGTTAAGGACTCTCCTTGAGTAGCCCCATTTAGCACCAGCTAACCTTTTCAGGATTTGCAGTTTCTTTTCAACCTTTGTTGAGATGTTTGTTATATGTTTTTTCCAAGTTATCTTTCTGTCGAAAGTGATGCCTAATTATTTGGCATTATCAACTGCTTTGAGTGGTTTACCATTATAATTTATGTTAATATTAACTGGTTTGTATTTTAGTGTAAATAATTCATAATTTGTTTTTTCCACATTGACAGTCATGAGGTTTTTGGAGCTCCATTCATGTACTTTGTTTAGGGCTGTTTCTATTCTGTCTTTAATTAATTCAGGTTTTTTTGGAGAGCCTGTAGTCCAAATGACTACATCGTCAGCAAATAAAGCAATTTTGGTTTCTAAAGTTTTTATTATTGATGGAAGGTCATTTATATATATGTTAATGAGTGTTGTGCTCAGAACAGCACCTTGTGGAAGTCCTCGGTGTGTTTGTTTATATTTGGAAATGTATGTATTATATTTTGTGGCACAAAATCTTTGTGAAATAAACTGAGTTATCCATTTAAGCATGTTACTCCTAGGGAAATTTAAGTATTAACATTTGTGGAAAACCTATTTATCATACTTGTGTCAAATTGTATCCTATTTATACTCGCAAATGATAGCATAGCATAGCGTAGGCTACGGCGCTTTGGTTAAGTGTGGATATGAACGGGATAACAGTATTCTGTCTTATCAAAATTTATCCCATGTTAGGTTACGGCGTCTAGGTTAATGTGTATATATGAACGGGAAGAAACGGCCCTGTGTTATTAGAGGGGCAATCTCTAGTCCTTCCATCAATAACTAAATGTTTAATATACCCTATGTAAAATCCTTTTACACTTTTACAAATTGACACACGTATAGTAGATTAGCTAAATTGGTATTATGTGGTATCCTTTGAATTACATTAATGTCAATTATTGCTTGGGGTTCCTGTCGTTTGGGGATTTATCCCTACAAAATTTAGTCTTACGTTGCACTTACCCAGTAGCCTTCAGTAACCAACGTATGCAAAACTAAGAGAGTGCGCCCATGCGAGGAAGCCGATATTGCCTGAAATTGAAATTGAGCGTTACTTAGAGATGCCCTATAATTACTATGAATCTCAGCGTTCCATTGGTCGTAAAATACCATTTAATTTTGCTCGGAGGTTTCTGTGTAAGGACTGAGCCATAAATTTGCGATACGTAGTCACCAGTTTACTCCTTCTGAAGGAAATCACGCTACGGATTGTCACGCCTTAAAACTCCATCGTCCTCTGCCGGGTTTGAACTCGTGACCTTGGGGATCAGAGGTATTATGCTATCACTAGACCACGAAAGACAACGGTATGCATTTTGTGGTTGTAATTCTCAAGAGCGCGTTATGGTATGTCAGAAGTTAACTGCCTTGTGTCTAATTTCATCTTCCACATACGGAAGACATAGGACAGTATCATACAGAATAGGCAGCGTACGTAACAAAAGAAATGAGTAATCTATTCTGTGCTATGTACCAGAGGGCGTGATCCAAATTTCACAGGCGTAAAGAATGAGGGGTGACTATCATGCGTCTACATACAAAGGGGTACAGAGGCACCTTTTCCCCCTGCGTCCGAGAGCACAAATTTAGGGGCTCGTCATGAATTTCGTGGGAACTACCTGAAGGCCCTTTTAATGTCCTGAATTCCGCGCCACTGGTACCTGCTTGGAGAACTGGGTGCTACCTCGGCTGGTTAGCCGATTCAGTACAGCATCTGTTGTTCAAGTCGCACGTGTCAAGTGACATCACTGGAAAATACGACGAAGACAAGGAAATCAGCACATTCTTGAAATGCTTTTTTGGTCCATCATTTTTAAGACCTGAAGTACTTGAGTGTTCCGTTGAGGATCTTATGACAATACTAGCAAAAGAGGCAAATGTTCGGAGTTTCACTGATTTTACACTAGGCTAGGAACTTTCATCAGCGAAGAATGCCTTTTTACGTCCAAGATTTGGACTAAATTTGACGCCTCAATTGAACAACAACCGGATGCAAAGCATTCCATTCAAAACTAAACAGGATGTTTTTCACAGCACATCAAAATATATTTACATTTGCAAATGTTTTGAAGGGCATCCAAGTGTTTATTTATATGCACACTTCATCTGCATAGTGAAGGAAAGCTTCATTACAGATTCTGCCACAAAAAGTGGCAGAAATGCGGATGGAGTTGCTAAAATCAGTGTCATTCAAGTTTCTCCCAAAAATGTAAATACTAATACCAAACTCACAAAACACAAAAGCTATTGTTACAATAACTATATGACAAGGTTGGAAGCTATTTAAGGTTTATAAACGTTCGTGGGTTCGATTTCCGCGGCCAACCTTCCTGATCCATGGGTTTTCTCGGGGGTTTTCCCGGGTCACCAGGTGAATGCTGAGAAGAATGTGCAAGTCCCCCAAATTTCCCGTCTCTCCAATCATTTCAATCTAGTCTTTCAGGGGAAGTGTTGTCGATGGGTAAGTTTACGCTGCCGTATGGTGACCTTGAGAACTGTAATTGCTGTTCTCGAAGTAGGAATGACATTGTAGTTATACCTACTTGTCGAGCCCTGTTGTTGAGATGAAGAATCTCCAGCACACGTTAGGGATCCTCATGCTAGCTCGCGTCCCTTGACCGGTTCCAACACGCTCGTAGATCACTCTCATCTCATCCCTTCCTCCCAGGAGTCTAAGATACAATGGCCCTTAGTGCGCACAGTATGGATATGGTAGATAGGCGGCCGAATCGATTGGTGCCTACTATCGACTTTGATAACACGTATTACCTACACAAAACTAAGGACAAAATCAACTTACAGGAGATAATCGAAATATGTAATTCAGTAGGAGGAGGGAATCGGCATATTTCCAATTATTGCTTCGGAGGGAATCGGGAGAAATACTAGACCGCGGGAGGAATCGGTAGCCATCTCCTCTAGCGGGGTCACTCAATTTATCATCATCAATCATCATTATCATCATCATCTCCAGGTTAACTATTCAGCACATACGTTACTTAAGAGGTGAAATCAGGACTGAAAAATTGAATGCCATAGCTGGGATTTGAACCACGGATCTTCCGCTTATCGAATGGCTGCTCTAACCACATTGCCCACACACGGCTTATGAAAACACCAGCATCAACTTTGCTGCCATAAATAAATAATAATTACATACATTACTATTTGATGAGGAAGCTGACCGTGACGTATAGGGTTGGTGAATGTTTTCACATTGCAGCCAACAACATGCCGTCAACATACGCCTTTTCCCTCATGACTTCACCGGATATATTCCTTCATTCGTGCCACAACAAAAAGAGTCCTCTTTCATAAGATTTGCGTCACTTATTTTGAAACTAGGATATAAGATTTTGAAATAGATGCTTGCCCTTATTTTGAGCATCTTAAATTATTGGTATTAGTAGTTTAGTTTATGTAGCTGTAGATCAAAATGGAATAAAACACCTCGTAATTTCTTCCGGAGGAACTCCTTCTGGCGAGAGGCAGTTTGTATTCGTAATGGCAGGAAGAATAGCGTTAAAATCAGTAAGAGATACAAACCGGATGTGGGCGTTCTGGTAGCGCCCCTGATGCTTTCCCTCTGCTCTCTTAATGTAGAATTATCAGCTATATGTAAGGTGAGTTATGGCCACATTCATCACGGTGGCTTACCTACCCTTCACTTCCTAAGGATGAGATTCACGAACGGCTTATGTGCAAAGATATGCATCAGGTAGCAAAGCAAACAGTTTACAGTTGTATACAAAGAATAAACGCGTACTAGAGTAATATACAGGGTGTGGCAACAGTTCCCTCACATGTTTTCACTTTTTGTACTACTTAATTTTAGAGGTAGAGGAAATAATGTATTCCAACAAAAATTTCCGTATCGTAATCTCCATTAAAATACATGTTTAGATATTCACCAAAAGCAAAAATAACGTTTTAGAAAAATATGATTGTGAGTGCGTGTGTTGTGTCTGTGTATATGTGTGTAAGAGAGAGAAAACAGTATGACTCAAGTGAAAAGTCATATACAGGGGGAAGTGAAATGATCCGACAGACTTTAACAGCAAATTTTTCATGTTGTGATTAACAAGAAAGTCTGATACCAAAATGTTGAAATGTTTATAGTTTCCTAGAAAAAAATACTTTTATCAAAACAAATTTATCATTACTTAACTCAATTATTAGTACTTGAAAGTTCTTAATTTATGGCTATATTCATAGACAATTGAATAAACGACAACCTTTTCCTTTGGCGTATTTCAATAGATTCAACAGTTTTTGTGTAAAGTAAATTTAGTTTATACAAAAACCGTTGAATCTATTGAAATACGCCAAAGGAAAAAGTTGTCATGTATTCAATTTTCTATGAATATAGCCATAAATCAAGAACCTTTAATCAATAATAATTCGGCCAGGTGATGATACATTTTTTTTTTGTTGATAAAAATACTTTTTCTGGAAAGCTATAAACTTTTCAACATTTTGGTATTAGACTTTCTTGTTATTGACAATATGAGAAATTCGTCTGATGGAAGGGATGGAAGGGAAGTCATTATATTCCTTCTAATATGTGCTTCATAGAAGCATTACAAATAAAAAAGTCTAGTGGCATTTTGTTCTTTGATCAGCCGGTTTTGCAAAAAATAAATTGTTTTTAATCCGAAATGGATGCATAGAGTAAATTATTTCTGACATAGCTTCGGTAGTAGTTATAGGTAAGTTACAGGAACTTTTCAAAAGTAACACCGTTATTCACTTTTTTATATCTTAGCCGTGCAAAGAGAATGGAATTTCTAAGCTTTAAAAGATTTGACTATCGCACAAAGCCTACTGTATTCCCACATTCCCCTTGCACTTACAAGGAAATAAGCAATAAGATAATTTGTACAAATGTTTATCTCAACTAACACGGAAAAGATACAGAATTAAGGGTTTGTAAGAATGATTAACACAAGAGTCATATGACTACAACGTATCACTCATAAAAGTATATGTGTGTATGATATAGATCATAGTGTCATTTGCCCAGCATCATAGTTCTGACCCCGTTCACTACGGCAGCGGGTTAGCCACCAGGCCACGCTACCTGCTGTTATCTATCGCAGAGATGCGTCATACCCGCACATTGTGTCAGTCACACAAGGCAAAAACATTCTTCAAAGTCGAATGGGAGCATAAGTGCTTTGATGTTGGTAGTAATCAATAAAGCTTTGTGTTTGCTATGCCAAAATAAAATGTACCTGACCTAGTCAAAATCACGTAATCATAAAACCAATATATCATGTTTCTATTCGGTTCCGCCACTGCACGGCTTGAAACTTACCTTGTTTATAAATACATGTGCATCCGTAAACAAAATGAACCAGAAAAGAGAGGTAGCCTGCTCTTGGTGATGGGGTAAATGGAGAGGGTAAATACTCGATTGTATTCCTGTCATCCCTGTTCCCCATCCCTCATATAGAGGCATTTCATTTGTCATGCAAATACTTAAACTATATTGTTTTCATCAAAACAGTTAGAGCAATGTTTGAAAAAACAAAAAGTATGAAACATTTTTACATGTAAAGTTTAGTTTGGGATGGGGAACATTTCTGAAAATATTTTTGCTACATCTTTGGAAAATACTGAAATTAGATACTCTCCTTGGCACTTGTAAAATATTTTCTTTTTGAGCAGTCACTCGTACACAGACGCAGCTTCTCTTAAAAAAATTAATTTAGGGGACGTCAAAACGCGTATTTTCGGTGAAAGCTCGATATAGAATGCAAACGTTCCTCTGTATGGCGGGGATTTATAAAAAGTAAACATACACTAATAAATAATAATTATTCCCATTTTCATAACTTTTGTCTTTCCGCCGGTATTTTGCGAAATATCTTAACGTATGTTTTAAAGCAGTGTTTAAGTTAGAAAATAAAACAATGTCGCAAAAACGTACAAATCAAAATTAACTTTTCGCAAAATATGTGCAATATATTTCGCAATATATGCTAGCAGAAAATTTGTATAATTATACCTATGAGGGTTTTAGAATTGTAATATGGGTATATTAGATGGGTATATAAATCCAACATTAATCTGCTAAACGAAATTTTATTTTTTAATTAACTTTTATACATATAGATCCATACATTCCATATCATATCTGTATTAACAAATTAATTATTTATTAACGCGGGTATATTTAGGACTGCATATTGTTTGTTTCTGTGACAAATTGTTACGGCTTTTTGAAAGGTTGTTTATAGTCTGTATCATTTGTTTCTGTGGCAGATTGTTGTGGCAATTTTACGAATGCTCTTCAAAACTTCGTCGGAGTCTTCGACTTTGAGTAATAAAAAGGTGATAAAAGTGACTGTAACTTAAACCCTGTTTTAAAGCCTTGGGATCACTTCTTTCCATTTATTTCGTTTTTGCAAATAGGTATATATAATTGAGTGAACTGTATTGAGCTGAAATAATTATTGGACTAAGCAGTTAGCTGACAAATCAGGCTTTTTAACAGGTGAATGTGGGCAGTGAGGCATGTTTTAAAGACAAGTGTTAGATAGGCAATCTATATTGCTTCTAAAGTTCTGTCACTATTGTTCCAGTATAAAAGAATGATATGAGCGCTTGGTGCATCAAACAGCCAGTAAAAGTGAGTTTAATACTCTTGGTTTACCTATTAAGTTTATCTGATTATGTGTGAATGTTCCAACAAGAAGTTGATGACACGGATCATTGGGTTGGTTGCCTTTTAGAAATCTTCGTGACCTGGTCATGGAGCCATCTACATCTCGAGATGGCCCCTGGACAGAAAGTTTCACCCAACAACGGGTTAACGTGCCGCATGATATCTACTAACAATGTAACCGTGAGAAATATCAAATCTTCCGGAATGTTAAATGGTCCATCTGTAAAATATGTCTTATTTCACTAATTTATCAATCAATTAAAACAGTAAACCTTGAACTAAAATTAATGTGGACTTCAGCTTCATACAACTGATATAAGATAATCCGGCTTAGTTGATTAAATTTCACGACTTCTACCTTGATGGTGACATCTGCTCATGTGTTCACTTTCTCTGCATTGTAACGGAAATATTGGTTCGATCTAAACAAATTCATTTTCGAGGTCTGACTGACAGTTGCGACCCACTGTATGCTAAAGGGTGTTTTTAGAGAAAGGTCCTTCTGCATGTGAAGAGATAATTATGAAACAATAAGTCGAGTAAATAGCCAAAGTTCAAATTCAGTTGAGATGTTCTTTAAAGAAGATTTCAAAATGGTTCTCCATAACAAATATACTTCTTAATGTTCACAAAAACGGTTCCTAAGGATTTAGGTTAAAAGAGGTACAAATCTGTTTGACAGAAAAAAAGTTTGTGAAACCCTCATTCTAAATTAATGTTACATAACTGAGAAAATACAAGAAATAGACAAAATCGTGTAGCGAAAAATGTGGTCTTTGAAAAACGTGGTCAACATGCTAGAGCAGGTACTCGAAGATGACTGTGAGGGTTTAGAAATTCCAGTATGTAAAATAAGCAATCAATCTCATTTATTTTAGGCCTACTGCTGTTACGTCAGTAATTATAAGTAATACTGAAAGATAGCCTTGACGTTAAGTGTAATATTTTCGAAAAGTGCCTCGATTAAACCCCATTCCCATCATATTTTCCCAAGCTTTGGACTGGCAAAACTATTTATTACATGTAAGTTTGGTCTATTTTAAAACAACTCAATAAGCTTTATCACTATTTTTAAGAATTCTATTCCCGAGCCCTCTTCGTCTAATGAGTGCACTTTTTCACCTCTTCATCGGGTGTTTCATACTGATGTTCCGATACTCCCAGAATATCGCTTATGTTGTTAATCTTCTGCCATGTTAATTGAGACTTTCCTTCCCTCAGACAAATAAGAAAATGGTTCTTAACTCTGCACAAGTAAAGAAGGATGAATGAAAGATACAAAGAAAGAAGTAAGAAGGAAACCACATGAACGACTAACTCTGTAAAGGAAAATCATACAAGCAATGAAAAAGCAACAGGACAAAAATAAGCGAATTTAAATAGAAATAGATCAGAAAACAAGATAATAAGGTTAAAAATAAATACCTAAATAACATTGGCAAAAATCAAACAATAATTAATGAAACGGAAAAGGAAGATCATCAAATTACAGACGGATAGTAATAATAAAATTATAAACAACATAAATGAGTGTACACATGCCATAAACAATAACTATTTTAAAAAACTTATTGAAAGACATTTTGCCCCATTTTTGCTCAACGTCTAAGGTCATATCGGTAGCTTTTTCTTTGGAAAAATTGCACATTGGCAATGATGTTCACTTGCTTACGGTTTGTATATATTTAGGTTGGTTTACGTTGGGTTTTCTTTAATATTAATCTCTCTCTCTCTCACATACACACACAAACCCCCCCCCCCCCCCACACACACCACACTTACACTGTCAAACATAATTCCAAACTCTGGAGGAAGTATGTTGAGGATGACGAATAATCCTGGCTAAAGGAAAATCCCTGTTGTCTAGCCGGGAATCGAACATGTGACCTTTAGATTTGGAAGCTAGTAGCATACCACAGAGTAACCATACTTTCTAGTGTAAGTCTTATTAAAACGAATAAAGGTTTTATTAAGTTTAAATGTTTAGATTTTGCATTTAATCCATTTTCATTTAGTACATATATTTGTATTTAGTATATCTATGTTGGTAATAAAATAATATATTTAATATATAATTTGTTATTATTATTATTATTATTATTATTATTATTATTATTATTATTATTATTATTATTATTATTATTATTATTATTATTATTATTATTATTATTATTATTATTATTATTATTATTATTATTATTATTATTATTATTATTATTATTATTATTATTATTATTATTATTATTATTATTATTATTATTATTATTATTATTATTATTATTATTATTATTATTATTATTATTATTATTATTATTATTATTATTATTATTTTTGTTCCAGGAGAACACCTCTTTCTGATGGCGTAAGGTGAATACATAACATTTTCCTTGAATTTTAGTAATAATAATTTTAGTAATAATCTTATTGTAATAATTTCTTACTTGTTCTAGAAAAGCAAAAATGGCTGAAGCACTAAACTAATGAAGTTATAAACATAGATTAAGATTATACGACTAGGTGGGTAAACTATATATCAGAATATGCAACATATAAAGTCTACATTTTTAAATCTGGTTGTAATTTTACACATATGGCACTGTAACACAAATCGTCACTTGAATGCAGTGCCCAGATTCGTTCTGTGTCCGCTGTTATTGTACAGATCAATAGATTAGTTCCATCAGATATTAAGTGACACATATCACTTGGCTTCTAAGTGGCAATCATCCCTATCTGTTAGGCATGGGTCCAGATCTTTAACGATCAAAATAAGCAATCTGATTCCAGATAATGTTATAGAGGTGTGCCTCGTGATCAAATTATTTATCAGTACTGAATTTCTAAATGATTTGCAATCGATACATTGGCACTTAAGAAGACAAATTCTGTCAGTTACAATTTTACGCCTAAGTTATATGTTCCATCTTTGAATTTTCAGTATTTAGCTGAAGACAGGTTAAAAAGTTTTTATCTGAATACCTTAGGTTATGTTGTGAATTTACTAGTTGCTCCCAGCATAAAATATGCTCTTTTGTCACTGTATTATTCAGTTCGATGCAATAGAAAACAACTGAACACCTAGTATGTTGATGTTAAATAGTTTGTATTATATTAGTGGGAGTCTAGCAATTCTTGGCGAGAGTACCAATTTAAAATGTTTATTGTTTATTGCATTTTCAACGTGTAGTTTCAGAATATATAATTGTTTTGCTTGTACCTTGTCTTTAAAGATCTTAAAAGCAAGTTTAACCTGGATTTAGGTTATGGCCCTCTATCCAGCCCTGATTTCGTTGCCTTATGCATGAAGCTTGTTGAGAAATATAATTCGTTATGAGCTCTATTGGCAACTCACAAGCTATCTGTAACATTTTCAAGCATTTGCGTTTTATAATGAATGTAAATATGGCCCAGAAATGTAGTGCTCCAGTTTAAGTAAGGTTTTCTCACAACTAAATTTTCCTGCACACATGTACGATTTTCTGAATTGACTTTTTGTATACAAATGCAATTTTTATAGTGCTTTCTGCAAATGTCTGCTGATATTTTAAAGAATTTTGAATCACAAAGGTATTGGTAAAAGTAATTTCAACGGGTCAAGAAAGAAAGTAAAATGAAGTAGATTGAAAAATAAGCTTTGCTCAGAATATTTTGTTCTAATAAACAAAAGAAGGTATAAAAAGTCATGTAAATATAGCACATAAGGTTTTTCGACCTCAGTGAGTGATTGAGTGAGTAGGGTTTAATGGTCCATGGACGTCATTTGGGCTCCAATTGTATATTTGTAATAATGCAACAATATAAATACAAGTTGTCGCTAAAATACCTATGCTGTCAGGCTACATTAAATAAATTTATAATAAAAAAGTGTAAATATTATTCATTAATTCCAAATCTTAGTTTTATGCTGAAAAAGAGGGGTTTTCTTTAGGATCCACATATAACTTCAAAGGTATTTATAAATTCCAGGCACCAACCAATTAGACAAAAGTTATGCGACACACGCACGTAACGTTCAATGATAGTGAAAACAATACAATCAACTGTACAATTAGTTTCTAAGAAGAGCAGCTATTGCACAGAAGACGTGCTTTCAATTTTCGACGTTATTTCACCTTTTTCACGGAAGAGCAGAGACCTACCCATTCGGAATACACAATTGACTTGTCATACATGCTTCGCCAAACTTTATGACTCATCTGCAGCAAAACGACCCAGATCTCGTCTTCCTTTTGCTGCACAGGAGACATCTTCTCTTGGCCATCAACACCAGCACGTGACCTCACGTAACATCAGAAGAGAAAAGAGCGGCAGTGTTTGTTCTTTTACCTGCATAACAATGATCACTCCACGTCGCTTTTTATTGTTTTACTTGTTAGATAGGACAAGCTAATAAACAAGTGAAGACACATTGTTGCACAAGAAACACGTCATTTCAAACCATGTTCCAAAAAACTAAATTTTACACAAATTACGAAAAAATGCATTGCTCCTAACAGTTATTATGCTAGAGGTGTACCACTAGAAACTCGATTAAATGAAACCATACTCAATTATTTACCTGCTTCAAACTGAAGAAAAACGTGTTTGGCATAATAAGTACCTACGCTTTGTTCCGATAAGAGTATTTATGTAAGTAATCGAAACCCATAATGAAGAAATAACCTATTATTATTATTATTATTATTATTATTATTATTATTATTATTATTATTATTATTATTATTATTATTATTATTATTAATTATTATTATTATTATTATTATTATTATTATTATTATTATTATTATTATTATTATTATTATTATTATTATTATTATTATTATTATTATTATTATTATTATTATTGGAGCATACTTATATTACGAAATGTTTAATTTGTCCATATAAAATTATAATTTCCACATTGAATATTTCAGTCTATAAAAGTTCATAACTTTTTCGTGCTATCATGCTGCCTTTCACGAGTTAAATTAGTGCTTTAAAATAATAATTGTTGCAAAACATTACAATTTTAATACAAAAAGTAAATTCGCCATTGGTGAGACGTAGGTTACCCGACTGGATTCTATGGTGTTTGAATTTTCTTCACACTCTTTCGCACCGTCTTCCTAAGCAACCATAATTTACCATACTATACCATCATTCCCATCCCCAGTGCCCATAGCAACTGCATATCTATGATATAGGCATATATTTTGCTTATTTTGGCCTCTTTTGCTTTTCTCTTGAATTGTCACCAAAAATAATTTCTTGCTCCATATTAAAAACAACTGCTGTCACACAGAGCTCCCAAGAAAAACACTGTATGTATACTTTCTCTACTGGTAAGTAAGTAGAGGAGGTATTTATTCCACTCAAAAGTTCGATGTCGAGATTTCACCAGAAATATATATTTTGAGACCTTCTGAACCGAAAAAAAAAAAACATTTTTAGAAAAAGGTCCGCGCGCGTGTGTGTGTCTGTCAGTCTGTGGACAGCATAGCTCAAAAACGAAAAGTCGGTTAAAAACCAAAGCTGGTATTTAATAAAAACCAAAGCTGGTATTTAAGTTTAATGTCTTTCAGGGATGTAACACAAAAATTTTGAAGAAAATAGTCCCATCATAAACTATCCTTTACATGGAAAATTTTTCGAAAATTTTGATTTTCTTGAAAATGGCTCTAACGATTTTGATTAAAATGTCATATGTTTGAGATATTTTTATGACAAATGAAATGTATATCTTGAATTTTCTGGCTATAGCACCTGTTGTATTTACTCTGAACGACTTTTGCATAACTGGTAAACCGTTAGAGATAAACCAAATCTTACTATACAAAAAATGCAGATCTTGCTAAAATACACAATTTAAGTCCGCATACATTTTTTTGAAGAGGGAACACTTAAAACTTAAAACTTTCGTGAAATGGAACATCGTTGTTCATTTGTTTTTCATATTAAGTGTGCAAAGAGAATGGAATCTCAAAGCTTTAAAAGATTTGACTGTCGCTCAAAGCCTACTGTATTCCAATATTCTCCTTGTACCTACAAGGAAATAAGCAATAAGATAATTTGTACAAATGTTTATCTCAACTAACACGAAGAAGATATAGGAATAAGAGTTTGTAAGAAAGGTTAGTACAAGAGTAGAGAAAGTCATGTGAGTACAACATTGTGACTGTGCACAAAGTATTTACAAAATTACTGTTAAAACAATGATACATTCAGTTACAGTGTTCCTCATGTCTTAAAAGCTGTCGGAATAATGCAGAAGAATGTAATTAACCTTATTTAATCACTCTATAATGTGAGTATTGGGATCACATTATATAAATACCATTATGTAGGACTGAATACGAATTGAAATATCTCCTTTTTTATACCATCATTTCACAGAATCAGACATCACAGTTTTAAAGATGCCATCTGAAACTGAAATATGCCATATCATATCCACATTATATTCCTCATTATTGGAAATAATAACATAACATTATAATAAAACACGATGAGTGAACAGATCCTGAGACACTTTAGTGGTCTTTGTTCTACATAATTTACTTATTTATAAGCAAATAATGTATACTTCTAACAGTGAATGCATGACCTTAGATTCATAAGCAAACAAAATATTTTTATCTTCCAAGTTCATAATGAACTGGACTCAAAATGAATGAGTGCAGACATAATACAATAAAATTTCCGACTTCGGAGGGGCCTTCATGTAACGATACGCTGAAGTCGCAATAATCATTGAATTACAATGAAATCGCTGTCAATAAACAAAAGAATGGCGTGCATTTACGGATAATGTCATAGAACGAATTCCCGGATTCTATTTACCAGACATCGCAGTTTTGACAATAAATGGTTTTTGTAATAGAGTGTTTCCTGGTACGTTGTTGACTTTTGTCTCGGTATATATTTTCCCAGAAGAGAATGTGGCGCCATCAACTATGAGATAAAGAGAAGGACTTAGTTCGGATCGCCGCATTTGAAAGCTTTGGAGATATAATAAATTATACATCATATTGATAGAAGAAGAGCAATTCAAGAAACGCGCTCGCAGAATTCTACTTAAAAAATCTGATGTGTTGCACTCACATGACTTTCTCTACTCTTGTACTAACCATTCCTACAAACTCTTATTCCTCTATCTTGCTCGTGTTAGTTGAGATAAATATTTGCAGAAATTATCTTAATGCTTATTTCCTTGTAGGTGCAAGGTGAATATTAGAATACAGTAGGCTTTGAGCAATAGTCAAATGTTTTAAAGCTTTATGATCACATTCTCTTTGCACGCTTAACATATAAAAAATTGAATAATGATGTTCTATTTGGCAGAAGTATAAGTTCTCCAAAACTCACAAAAATAACAGGCATATCTCCGAAATGGTTCACTCTATAAAAATTTTATTTAGACATAAATTGTGTATTTTAGCAACATCTACATTTTTTGTACAGTAAGATTTTGTCTACCTTTTACGTTTTACCAGTTATGCAAAAGTCATCCAGACTAAATACGACTACAGGGACTATAGCTAGGAAATTCAAGATATACATTTCATTTTTCGTAAAAATATCCCTAACATATAGCATTTTAGTCAAAATCGTTAAGAGTCATTCTCAAGAAAATAAAAATTTTCGAATAATTCTCCATGTAAAGGGTAGTTTAGGTGAAGCACTTTCGTTCAAAATCTTCGTGTCTCATCCTTGAAAGACATTAAACTTAAATGCCAACTTTGGTTTTTAACTGACTTTTCGTTTTTTAGTTATGCTGTCTAGACACACACACACACACACACACACACACACACACACACACACACACACACACACACACACACACATGGACCTTTTTCTAAAAATGCTTTCTTTTTATTCAGGGGGCCTCAAAACATATATTTCCGGTGAAATCTCGACATCGAATTTTTGGGTGGAATACACTACTTCTACTATACTATACGTAATAGAGAATGTAAAAATTTAGGTAAACGGGACTACGGAGTTTTGATGCCTTTGAGGTTATGGCCACACGAATTCCAACTTTGCTTACTGGTTTAAAACCTCGAAAGGTTTTGTGTCGATGGTCTCTCGAAGCAGAATAATTAGACAATTGCTGATGTTGAAATAGTTTTTCTTGCCTCAACTCCTCAGGCATGAGTTGAAGTGCACATAAGGAAGTTGAACAGCAATGACTTACAGTGTGCTGTACAAAAGACTAGCCTCTTTCTGTAAGTCGTTAACCACAGCGACAAGTTGCTATTGGCAACCAACTTCAAGTCCGCTTGAAATAATGGCGCCGCACTAATTGTATACTGTAGTACGAATGTTGGATGATGAAGTTTCCCATTGTTATTGCAGAACAGTTGATAGATTTTTCTAATGTATATTCGAATAAACACAAAATAACATTATAATCGACCTCATAGGCGATGTACCTATGTATAGATGGTTAGAAATAGGATTATACGATTCTATAATAGGTGTGTTTATTAAGAACTTTAATATGGTGTAATTTCCTACAATGCTTAGAGAAAAACGATGTAATTAATATGTTGTCTATTTTTGTTTTAATAAACTAGATTGCATCTCAGTTGATATAGTTATTAATATTGATTTAGAATTCGAGGTCAGGTGATACTATGCAGCACTAATTTTCACAAACCTATGAGATTTTCTAATATATTAGTTAAGTTTAATGTTGTCTCTTACATAGTTTTAACTGCCGTAAGCGGTGCCCAGTCATAAATAGCAGTTTCTGCATGTACCCTGAGGTGTTAAAATAAATGGGTTATAAACATCAACACGTATGAACTTTAGTCGATTGCAGTAACTAACTCTAGCAATGCTAATCCTTACTACAGAACTTACACAACCACCAGTGGTAACAGAATGTGTAAACAACTTTTAAAATAAATTCAGTTTAAAAGTGGGTATCATATCTTATCATGTTTATAAATATAATGTTTAAAATTGTTTAACTATTTCTTTTTTACTTTTTACATGAATCTCATTATACCAACGGGGTGGTACTTTATGGTCACCTTGACATTTCATTGTTTCTCAAAAGGAACAACAATGGACACTTTGAAACAATCAGGCAATTCAGTAGTAGAAACAGTGATTAACAATAAGTATTAATTGCATGCCTTTAAGCAAAAAATTAAAAGACAGAATTAAAAAAAAATATGGAAGATGAACATAAAGTACCCCTCCCCCCACCCCCGTTGGTTGTTGTTGTAGTGTTTAACGCCCGCTTTTACTACTACGGCACCGCAGGCGGTGACACTGATGATACATGTAATGAAGATGGAGCACCGGTGGAATGAGATGGCGGAGGAAACCGGAGCACCCGGAGAAAACCCGCCCTGAGGCCGCTTCGTCCACCACGAATACCACATGCGGGTTCCTGGGATCGAACCCGGGCCGCCTAGGTGGTAGGCGAGCGCGCTAACCGCTCGGCCACGGCGCCGCCCTACCCCCGTTAGTATTGCTAGGATTAAATGTGCTTGTCACATTTAAAGATATTAAAAACTATATTTCTTGGAGTCGAACATGAGTTTCTAAGTGTTGTAATTTGTTGTAATTTCATCCCACCCCTAATGATAATAAAAATACCATATATGTTTTCTCCTTTTAATAAATAGGACGAATTTTGTGTTGCTGGTATAATTTTAAGGGCACATCGTAAGAGATACGTCAGTACTGTGACGTAAACATCACCTAAACCATCACAGCTATAATCATAATTTTGGTAGAATATATGTGGAAATTAAGTTTGTCGCTCTAAAGAAAGTCATGTGACATTCATGTAAATTAATAGACATAAAAATAATTTTGGTATGCTGATGTTCACTTGGGTACACTAATTTGAAGAACGTTCTGTTCTCATGAGTTTAAACTTAATTATGGTAAATCCACATAGCCGTATTTCTGCAAAATAAGTGGATTAGTTCTTTTGAATTCTACTTTATAGTGAAAATTGCTGTTAATATATAATTTAAAAAATTAACTCAATTTTTGTAATGCATTACATTATATTTCCTAAATTGTACGTAAAATGTAGCAATATTGCTTCACTCATTTTTAAGTTCATATGACGTTTCAGCGTTTCGGAAAATTTCAGCTTTCTAGATGCAATAGTTTTGAAGAAAATAGTTCCTACATGTTCAAAATTATAAGCTATGTTATTTGAAAGCTAGTTTAATAACTATAAAATTTACAACAACCCATATATTATATACAAATGAATGCGGAGAAGAATGGAGATTTCCGTAGTGAAAAAAATGAAGATTCGAATTTTTGACCTCAGAAATTAAGAGATCCTCTGCATCTAAGCATGCGTAGTGTCCCACGACGTATGGTAAACTTAAGAGGTGATTACTATTTTCAGAAAGTGTGGAGAAAGCCCTGTTTGTAATATAGACAGTGGAAACATTATCTTGCAGGGTGTTACATAGTTTCTGGACCTCCGCTCCAGTTTTGATTGGCTGTTCCCAACTACGCATTGCCAAATCGAGAGAAAAAAACTCTTACCTCATTAGATGTTTGAGATATCAATTTATTCATGAATTCAGATTAGAATCAGCGAATAAGGAAAGGTAAAAGTGCGTGGTACATAGGAAGGGATTTCCATTGATTCGTGATCATCTTTGGGTTTAAAATAGAGGCTTCAGGCAGGAAACCTGTTCTAGTCTGAAGATTCTCCTGGACAACCAGTTTTAAATATTATAATGATGTGCACTGAGAACCACCTCCCCTCCCCTCCCCTGTCTCCTTCCTCAAGAAGCATCAAGAAAGAATTTTTTTAGTGACGTGGGAAATTAGGCAACCTTCTTGTGGCTGCACTTTTTCTTCTCAGCTCGTAACATGACAATAAACCAAGAACATAACAATGATTTTCAGCATTCTGTTCAGTTATGCTTTCCCATTCATCAGACAAACAGTATAGAAAGTTCACAGTGCTTTCTCATAAACGTGGATCTCCTAATTCTCGTGTAATTCTCAGGCGCTTTTTCTTTGACGTTGGTTTTCCTTTAAAAAACGAACAAGAGATAAACACCAGAGAGGAATTAAGAGAAGTTGTTTGTTTCCCACTCTGGGTGTAAGATTTTAGATATGAAGAGCAGGAGGTGGGTAAATGAGTTCACTTCAAGAAGAACGTGTGGTTGTAATGCAAATCTCTTAGTCCTCGAGCAATATTTTAAAATTAATTTTCAGTAATCCTACTCTTTACTTTTTTTACTCCGAGTCTTTTCGTAATACAGTTGGGAAGAACGGAGTTTACTATGGTGAAGTAGTTGTCAAAATCAGTTGAATGGTTTTCTGTATCTACCCTTCACCATCCCCCTAAAATAATACATAATATACAGGTGGTCCAACCTGATTACGGAAATTTATAATAGCATAACTATTTGAAGTTTTGTTGAAGTTTTTTTTAGTTTATTTAGCTCAAAACTTTAAGTGTGTATACATCAATATACCTAACTCAGTTTTATTAGAGGTTTTCATTGAATATTTACAGCATGTTAGGCTAACAGGCTAATCACTTATAGTCCTTTACCCCCAATTTTTATACTACGTGAAAGTTCACAATAGAATAAATAGATTCAAGTTATGCAATACATCAGGAGAGAGTAAAATACTACTATATTGAATGCCTTAAACGTTTTATATGATCAAACAGAAATTAAAATTAGAATGCAAGTAAGCATTAACCTAATTTGAGTGTAAGGGTAATTAATACTTCATTGAGACACTCTTGTAGACTCTCCCTTTTTTACTTGACATCAGTATAAGTAAAATATTGGAGCATTCAAAATTAGGGGATGTAGGAAGCATATACCAAAGATATAAATGTATTAAAATATAGTATTTTTAGATAATAAGGTCCTGTTGGTTGGTTAACAAGAAGAACTCCAATGTAATATAACAAAAGTAAATAATAAATTAAAACAAAACAATGTGGAGATACCTATCTCGTAATAAAGCAAAATATTATCAATGGCGGGCAAATCAATGCGGCAAAAATAGTGATGGACAAAATATACAGGACGTAAAATTTTCTAGATATTTGGACACAATATAACTGTGTAATTAATTTAGATTTAAACAAAAATATATAGAAATACGAGTATACATAATGCTCTAACAACTGTTATAATTATTATAGCGAAGCACAGGCCTTAAGATAATTAATTGGAAAGAAACTGAAGTAGCATAAAAATAAGATTTCTTGGGTCACTTGAAAAGGTAAGGGGAAAATTAAAAACAAAGGGTGTTAGTGACGACTTTCAGAACTATCAAAAAACTGGCAAATAGTCCACTAGGAAAGTAGTAGAGATAACATTTTCTATGTTTAACTTCTCATGTATTGCCCAGGAATAACGGGCTAGATCGTAACAGAAGGGGGACACCTCGCGCACCGTGACCTGCATACATCTATTACGTCTTTCAACTACCAGTAGGCATGGATGAAGTGGCCACAGGCAGTAGGCAGACAGGCCACAGAGACGCGGAGGTCGAAGACCCAACGAACTGCTGGGTGCAACTATCTGAAACATGAAAGTTAAGAAAATGAAAGGGAAATGAAGGATACGAAATTGTGATAGAAGAGAAAAAAAGAAACAGGGAAAACAACGAAAACCCCAAGGTCGACTGGGCAATCGAACCTCCTGAACGGGAACCTCATTCGGTGTCTATCTACATTGAAGTGAACTGAACTACAAACGGAGGGGATTCCACACTGTGCGCAGTGAAGGCAATTGTATGTTAGACCCTGGGAGGAAGAAATAAGAATATGCCAGAAACCCGACAACGGGCACCAGCCATCGTAAGGGTCCCTAACCTGAGCTGGTGATTGTCCATCTCGACACTAGGGTTCACCATACAGCCACCAGCGATATTGGTCCTTCCCAACTACAATGACCCTCCTACGTGAAGAACAGCAGTTACACTGCAAAGTCCCCACACAGCAGCGTCAAACTTGCTCATTGCCAACCTTCTGATCCTGAAAAAAATCCTCCAAAAACCAATGGGTTGGAAGTTGCAAGGTCGGTCACTTGAATCGAACACTTAACCTCCCGAATGCGGACAACAGACCCCACCTCCTGAGCCATTCCGCTCGGTTCTTTCTATATTACATAACTTCTTTTTATAAACAAGTAATTTTCATTGGTAGATTTGAAACGCTGCCTTTTATATTTAAATAAACCATACTTCATTTAACACCTGTTGATACGAAGAGGAGAAAGAAGAAAATATCACTTTCTACAAGTTAAAAATGAAGAAACAAAACTCTGGAAAAGGAAAAGTGTGTAGCAGCACTGATTAACGTCCATTACAAGAGTTTGAACCGTGAGGAAGAAACGAATTGCTTCAAGAAGCGTTTTATTAACCTAGACCTTTCCCCCGGCATTCTCTAATTTGCAGTTTTGAACTACGCTTCATGTTCTGCAACGGGCGGTCTGCGGAAGAAAACAAAGAGAAAGCCTGGATTTCTTTCAAAATGACGCCTGGTTAAGTAAAATCACGTTCACGGAATTGAGCGTGTAGCTGATTCTATCGGGAGAACTTGCTTGCTATGCAAACCAGAGGCTGCGTAGAAAAATAGTCCAGGGTTCGCTTCGCCGTGCTCGTGATATTGGTGAAAGGTGCCTTCCTGTAAGGTGCCTTAAAGCGCCAGTTAGCACTATGTCGTCACAACTGAGAGTCGTATTCAGGTCTCTTAGGGTAGGTGCTGTAAACCTAGACTACGCTGTTAAGCACTGTTATAATATTTCTAGCCACACGATATATACATGTAGTAAAGGTCTGGAGCCATACACTCGCATCGCTTTCTCTACTTATAACAAATTCATGCGCTATATATTTTAATATTCAGATACAAAGTAATTTTGACTATCCAAGTTACCAACTCATATCTTTATCCAGGAATGGTTTAAATTAACCAAAGATTGCTTACTCATATGGAAACTACTTTTAAATGTTTGACTGCAATACCAAGCTTGTTTGATGGAAAGAATAAGGAATTGATAACTTTCAAGACCGTCCTCCAGAATCGTATTTAGGAAAGAGTTAACATAGAATATCAAATATTTCGAAAGTAACTAACACTACTAAATATATTATACAGAAATGGTTTATCTTTCTTTCTGACTTTATGACTTCCCAGACCCACGTGCAAAATTATTTCATAATTAAAAGAATTACTCAGAATACTAGTATAATTTAAGATATATAATTATTATATTAGTCGTAAAATATCTTAAACATATTGTATTTTAGTAAAATTCGTTAGAGGTTTTGGAAAAACAAAAGCTAGAAAAGTTAGGGGATTTTTTACTTTCTCTACTACTAAGTAGAGGAAGTATTGTATACCATCCAAAAATTCGATGTCGAGATTTCACAGGAAATATGTTTTGAGGACCCTTGAATATCAGATCTGTGTGTCTGTCTGTTGACAGAATAACTCAAAACCGAAGAGTCGGTTAAAAACCGAAGTTGGTATTTAAGTTTCATGTCTTCTAAGGATGCGACACCAACATTTTGAAGAAAATAGCCCCACCCTAAACTCCCTTTACATGGAAGCATTTTCGAAAATTTTGATTTTCTTGAACATGGCTCTAACGATTTTGATTAAAATGTCATATGTTTGAAATATATTTATGAAAAATGAAATGCATATCTTAAATTTTCTGGCTATAGCCCCGGTAGTCGTATTTACTCTGGATGACTTTTGCATAACTGGTAAACCGTTAGAGATAGACCAAATCTTACTATAGAAAAAATGCAGATTTTGCTAAAATACACAATTTATATCCAATTAAATTTTTTTGTAGAGTGAACCATTTCGGAGATATTCTTTGTTATTTGTGTGAGTTTCGAAAAACTTAAAACTTTCGTGAAATGGAACATCGTTGTTCACTTTTTTATATGTTAGTCTGCAAAGAGAACAGAAAGCTTTAAAACATTTGACTATCGCTCAATATAATATTCCTCTTGAACCTACAAGGAAATAAGCAATAAGATAATTTGTACAAATGTTTATCTCAACTAACACGAAGAAGATAGAGGTATAAGTTTGCAAGAATGGTTAGTACAAGAGTAGAGAAAGTCATGTGAGTGCATGACAGTCGATTTTTAAGGTATGTTGTTTACAGACGCATGCGAACCTTTTGGATAGACTTTTTTTAAATATTTAAGTTCAGGGATCTCAAAATATGCATTT
Source organism: Tenodera sinensis (assembly GCA_030765045.1). Lineage (NCBI taxonomy): Eukaryota > Metazoa > Arthropoda > Insecta > Mantodea > Mantidae > Tenodera > Tenodera sinensis. Next base: position 72,078,425 of record CM060968.1, read on the forward strand.
TCGGTGAAACTTTGTTACCGAATTGCTGAATGAAATACAATACGGGTATACATTTAATTTTAAAATTTGAACATCTCATGCTATATCTCAGATTCGAAATTTTCATAGATATTCTCTCCTTAGTGATAGCCTCATCATTCGGTGAAGACAGATAGCTTTCGAGTACTTGAAAAGATGAGCAAAGGTGATCTTAGATCTGTTTACCAAGGAATTCAATACTGAAATGAAGCCATCTTCTCAAACCTATTATTTATACCTCTTAACATGAAAGAATCCATTTACACGAGAGAAATGGCGTCATAAATGAGAAAGTGCAAAACAGATTTGATAATTATTTATTTATATTACATAAATCTGAGTTTCTCTGGTCGGTAACCGACATCATCTACCACACGTTTTCCCTATGCTTCCCTTCATTCCCTTTCCTTCTCATATTTTATAGTGAACATTAGAGGGCTGCTTGATTGATGGGTTGTTTATAGGACTCTCGAAGAATTCAATATGGCCGACATACTAAGACTAAGCTGCAATAGACATTACACCAAAAAGCAATACTCCCAACCTGCATAATAAAAGCATTATTTTTAACCTCAAATATCACAAAATTAAAGTAACACGCTTTCAAATGATAATAATGCTTGAACATTATAACCACACAACACATGAATCTACTCATCTTCGGCAAATCTTGTTCTGCAATAACACTTTTGCGTCAAATCATTTCCAAGCGATAAATATCGTAATATATTTAATTAACTAGGGACTGCGTTGTGAACACAGAAATAACAACAGTAACTATAACTGCATATTCTGCTCTAAAACAATTCAAGACAAAACCACGCACACACGAGCAATACGATGGGGTCCCAGATTAATTAATTATTACGGCGCCTAAACAGAATCTTGTTTTAAAATTTATCGGTTGGCTTCTCAAAAACAAAGGATTCTATGGCAACATAACGGATGCAATAACACCAACTATGGCCGTAGTTTTACCATGGTTATATTTTACGAATAGTTGGCGGTACTGAAGCAACCTAACAGATGGAATATCACCAAATATGACCAGACCGCACCCAAAAATGGAGGAAAATGCCACAGTTGATTTTTGGTGTATTCCAATAGGCTGTTTGCTCTGCAGCAGTGGAATTGTTCGACCCTAGAATTGTTAGGGACTTCCGCGCGTCTCTGAGGCCTGTCTGCCTATGATCTAAGGCTCCTGTGGTCCCTTTATTTCATCATCTGCTCTTCTTTTGGAAGGGAAGTAAAGCCTGTGGTCCCATGTCGTAGATATACGCCTCGTAAAAGAACCTCCAGTCTGATAAAAGCCTCTGAGCGAAATTAGGTGGTCTTCTAAACCCTATAGGGAATGAGATGCTGAGGAGCAAACCAATTGTAGAGCGTTCATAAACAACCAATCTAATTTTTTCGTTTATAACCTATACTTACATTACAGAAATGTTCCAAATGAGCTAAATCTCTCTTAGAAATTAAACTTTACATGACATTTTAACATTAAATTGTCAATAAATTCATCAGAATTATGGTATAAATCCATTACAGTATTATTCACAGAATGTTTGCGCGACAATTAGTGAAATACTTTAGCAAGACCCGAATCAATTATCTACCAGTACGTCCTCCCAGAAACGTCCAACCAACGTTTACAGGCTAATTCACAAAAAGAAATGTCATTTAAATCTAAAATAAGCAAATACATTGAAGAATATAACATAGAAGTTCCTGCCATAATGCCCAGAAAGTTTCATTGTCTACCACCTTGGAGAATACCAACTGCTCAACTAAATTTGAATATTACAGCTTACCATAAATCCCATACAGATGCATCTTGCTATAAACAGCTGTTTCAAGAAATAACAAATGCCTACCCTAACCATACATTTATCAACACTGATGGTTCCAAAACGGACAGCGACAATGGATGTGCCATAATTACCCCAGATAAGAAACTTCAGCTGAAACTCCCTAAATATTATTCCATATTCTCCTGTGAACTTTCTGCACTTAAGCAAGCTTTAACATACATCATCCAATCTAGTGAGAGTAAATTTCTTATAATTTCTGATTCATTAAGCTCTCTCCAAAGTCTCAGAGATCGTTCAACTGACCTCCAACTGCTTCAAGATATCCACAGTCTTTATTCCATTGCTCTAAATAAAAAGAAAATAGTTACTTTCATTTGGGTCCCTTCACACTGCGGCATTAAGGGCAATGAAGAAGCGGACAAAGCTGCTAAAGAAGCAAGTCGGTTAACAGACACAGATGAACAGCAAGCAGTACCTTATCGTGATATTACAAAGTACTTCTCCAGACTAATAAAAACAAGTCCCATACAGATGCATCTTGCTATAAACAGCTGTTTCAAGAAATAACAAATGCCTACCCTAACCATACATTTATCTACACTGACGGTTCCAAAACGGACAGTGACAATGGATGTGCCATAATTACCCCAGATAAGAAACTTCAGCTGAAACTCCCTAAATATTATTCCATATTCTCCTGCGAACTTTCTGCACTTAAGCAAGCTTTAACATACATCATCCAATCTAGTGAGAGTAAATTTCTTATAATTTCTGATTCATTAAGCTCTCTCCAAAGTCTCAGAGATCGTTCAACTGACCTCCAACTGCTTCAAGATATCCACAGTCTTTATTCCATTGCTCTAAATAAAAAGAAAATAGTTACTTTCATTTGGGTCCCTTCACACTGCGGCATTAAGGGCAATGAAGAAGCGGACAAAGCTGCTAAAGAAGCAAGTCGGTTAACAGACACACATGAACATCAAGCAGTACCTTATCGTGATATTACAAAGTACTTCTCCAAACTAATAAAAACAAGATGGAAACAGGCCTGGAATCAATCGCCTCCAGAAAAACTACACATGGTAAGGAAAGGAGACACCAATTCTTCCCCTGTCTATTCTCTTAGCAGGAAAGAGCAGGTGATTATCTCACGTCTCCGCATTGGTCATACAAGGTTAACCCACTCATACCTCCTCAGCAAAGGCCAGCCACCACAATGTGAAGTCTGCAACACCCGCCTCACAGTAAAACATCTCCTCACAGAATGTAAGCAATACGCTACACAACGACAGCTTCATCACATCACTGGAGACTTATCCACCACTCTGAACACGCCATCCAACTGCAGAAGGGTGTTATCATTTCTCAAAGGTACGCGCTTGCATGCGAAAATATAATATGAAAGATACTTGTTGTACTGATTTGATTGTATTCTCATGTTTTTGGTAAAATAATTGTACTAAATTTATTGTATACCGCTGTATTTCATAGAATAGTCGCGATATGACTTAATTGTTAAAGCGACTCTAAATAAAATTAAAAAAAAAAAAAAAAAAAAAAAAAAAAGATGGAAACAGGCCTGGAATCAATCGCCTCCAGAAAAACTACACATGGTAAGGAAAGGAGACACCTATTCTTCCCTGTCTATTCTCTTAGCAGGAAAGAGCAGGTAATTATCTCACGTCTCCGCATTGGTCATACACTCATACCTCCTCAGCAAAGGCCAGCCACCACAACGTGACGTCTGCAACACCCGCCTCACAGTAAAACATCTCCTCACAGAATGTAAGCAATACGCTACACAACGACAGCTTCATCACATCACTGGAGACTTATCCACCACTCTGAACACGCCATCCAACTGCAGAAGGGTGTTATCATTTCTCAAAGGTACGGGCTTGCATGCGAAAATATAATATGAAAGATACTTGTTGTACTGATTTGATTATATTCTCATGTTTTTGGTAAAATAATTGTACTAAATTTATTGTATACCGCTGTATTTCATAGAATAGTCGCGATATGACTTAATTGTTAAAGCGACTCTAAATTAAGAAAAAAAAAAAAAAAAAAAAAAAATAGTGAAATAATAAATCATTTGTCAAGAACTAGATGGTTCCAAATATTTGACACAAACTGTTCTTTTTTACGGCGGAATGGTTCTTTGTTGACAATAATTGTATTGTCCTATTGATTACACTAATTTTTGTTTACTAATTTAAAAATAGTAAATCAAGTAGTAAAATAACTAATAAACAAGTATAAATATACACATTCAAGAACACGTAAGAAGTTAATTGTCAGAAGATTTATCTAAGAAGAAACACATTACTCCTGATGTTAACAACCAAAGACGCTTTTTATAACCATTCCGTGCTAGTCGGGTTAGAAGAACTGCGGGAATCCAACATAGAATATAGAAATGAAACAAAGATTCAAAAGTTTACATTTGATTGTATCTGCTACCTCTGAGGTCTATCCAGGGTGTCATTTTATTTACAGCTGCTGTTTTCTCATAAAGAAGCGCATTACTAATAGCTGAACACATAATAATAGTCAGAATTAAACTACAGCAGGGGAACCTTCGTATTAAATGTACAAACAGCAACATAACATACTGTGATAAATGTTAACTATTAACACATAGCCATAAAATAGAAACTTAAACATATAAAACTTGTTTATCGCTCCCAAGTTGATTCAACTCTCTGAGCCCATGGACCAGACTACCATGAAAACTAAATTCCGACAGTCATCGCCACAGAAGAAAGCCCATACGTTGTTCTTTTATTAACTACTGTTTATGACGTTCTGTCTTTCGTATGCAAAGAAGCACTGTGTGTTTTTCTTTGTTTGACTGTTACATATATAGGAGTATATTAAACTACTAATTCAATTTTAAATTAGTACATTGATACAGGATACGTCAATATAGCAGTAGTATTATATGTATATAAAATATATTTATATTTAATAGATATTACAAGATAAAATAAAAGAGAAGAAAAGAATGTAATGTAACATAGCCAAGTTAATAATTAAGTTTATTTAGTTAGGTGTTTATCATGTTCTTATTCCGAGTTGCTCCTTTAACTTTAAAATGCTGCCGTTATTTTAGGTCAGGGATGTCCAACTTTCGCTCTTTAGAGAACCTTACGCAGTGAGCGGCAATGCCTCACTCCACTCACATGGCGATTCCATGGAGTGAGTGGGGGAGATAGTGAGTGAGTGACTAGGATTTAAGGGTTCGTGGACAACTAGGTCGTTTGGACCCGTGGATACTTCGAATAGCAGTTCTGTTACTGAAACTTTCACACAGAAATGCCTTTTGTGTAAATGCAAAAATTATCACATGGCAACAGTTGATGTCTACACATAGACATGAGGGCTTACAAAATTTTGCAAGAGCTATAGTTTCACTCTAGCATTACATATCTAGTGATCATTTCAAAAATAAATTCCTCAATCTGGCTAGAGTTAAAAGAAGACATATATTACGATTCTGAAGAACGATAATTGAAAGACGATAATGTGTAGCTTGAAGGTATACAACTCTTTTACAGCAAATATTCCTTTGAGTCACTGGTTCTTTATGAATAACAGAATCCATTAAAATTAATTTACTCTTTTCGGTTGAGATAAACAACCTCACACCCGTTGTTAAACCACCAAACAACGGTAGCATGATATATTTTGTACCTACACGAGTATGATAGATCACAACTTTCTCCTGCTCCCCTCCGAGGTTGGCACTCTTCTAGCATTACTGAGTACCTGTTCAATGTTTTCTTTCGTGTCGAAGAGGTCACTCTCAGCTGTCATATCATCTTCACCGGGAAAAACATACGTTAAGTTATGGATATCCAACGACAAGTGAATGAAACGGAATCTATAATGAAGCTTGTTTGCTACCAGAGTCTCTGGACACAGTGTGATGGAAAACAAAGTGTTCCTGTAGTCTACTTTCATTTGTCCAAAGTGCCTAATGTCTTACAAAGATTGGATAATATACCGTTTCGAAATGATAGGTCTAAAATGGATGTTTGAATATTACTCTCTATCACGAATTAGTAAACAGAGAGTAGGTATTTCACCCAAAAATTCAAAGGGATTGTAAGTTTTGAGGCCGCTGTATCTCCCCAAAAATGGAAAAAGCATAAGTCAAACACACATGTTCGTTAGATATTAATCATAGTATTTAACTTCAATAATTCCCAAAGATGTAACAGCGATTTTAAACAAAATCCCCCCCCCCCAAACGAATTTTTACCTGGATAATTTTTTTATATTTCAGACTTTCTCAAAAATGACTGACGATTATGATTAAAATACAATTCTTTTAATATATTTAAATGACAAATAAAACGTATGCCTTTAGTTTACTGCTAGTAGCCTAAGAAGCCCTAAGGAATATTGTATAACTGGCAAACCATGACAAAAACCCAAATAAATTGTACACCTCTTTAAGCCACGCAGTTTATTCCCGATAACTTTTTTTTTTTCGATATTCAGCTGCTCCTTGTAGGCTGGCCCCTTAACTCAGTCGGTGAAGCACCTGCCTGCTGTGCAACTGATCCCGGGTTCGTTTGTCAGTATGAAGGATGATAATTTTTCTTTAAGTAGGATTATTTCCCATCCACCCTAGAGTCTGGAAGTGTGAATGTGTTTGGGAATCTAAGTTAAAAATTGCCGTTAAACGAGTGAACACCATTGCTGTTGAGCAATTGTTCCAAGATGTTAAAAGCCACCGATAGGAGCTTCGATGTCAAAAGCAGCATATAAATGGAACATTAAAAAAATGTTGTTTGTGGTGTCACGCAAACAATACGGTGCAGCATTTAGTGGCCCGCTTTTAAATATCTGAATATCGATTAGGTTATATGTTAGTCGTGCAAACAGAACGCAATCTCAAAGATTTGACTATCGCTCAAAGCAATATTCTAATATTCCCCTTGCACCTACAAGAAAGTAAGCAATAAGATAATTTCTGCAAATGTTTATCTTAACTAACACGAAGAAGATATAGGAATAAGAGTTTGTAAGAATGGTTAGTACACAAGTAGAGAAAGTCATGTGAGTGCAACCATCAGATTTTCAGTGAATAGTTCAAGTGCTCTTCGTTCAGAGTGAGTTGTGAATACCTTTGTATAACTACTAAAAGTAAGGTTAGAGATACACTTACTATTGAAAACACAGATCTTATTGTTTTTAACTAATGTTTAACATGCGCTCTTACTGCATGCGGCACCACAGGCGGTGCACATCGATGTTGCATGATATGAAATGATAATTACGAAAGGAAATGTAAGGAAACGATCAAGGCGACTTCTCAGATATTCTAAATTTATGGAGACTGCGGAAAACCTAGGGAAACAAAAACCCAGCCATGAGGGATTAAAATGAGACCTCCCGGTTACGAGTCATTGTCACCTATATATATAGCATTTTAAAGCTGAAGAATTATATATTTTTTAACATTAAAAAAATCGATTTTTTGAAGTCAATCGACCTCCCAGTGCCCTTAACGACCTCGGCCATCCGTGTAATTAGATATTCTTAAAACACAAAATTTGTGTGAAATACGCCTGCATTCTTTTGGTGGCATACACATATCCGAGATATTCATTGATGTTGGTTTGAATTATTCAATACTATTCCCATTTTGAAGCGCCTTCTCAATTCACTTGTTTCTGTGGTCATGCAAAGAGTGGAATTTCACTGCATGATTGCTTCGGGGTCTCTATATCTCCTTTGTACCTTAACGAAATGCGTAATGAAAGTCTTTCTTCAAACGTTTACTATCACAATTCATATAAAGTAGGCATTTAAAAGTATGTTTGTAGAAATAAGTGTCAATGAATGGATGGAGAAGGTCATACGGAAATAACAGATGTTAATAAAATGGAATACTGCAACAAGGCAACAATCGATAGAAAGCAGAAGTTTCAGTAGATCAGTAGCTTAATATGGAACTACGTTTGATCTAGGAAAATACATTAGTGTTGGTACAGCAGTGAATGTGACGTCAGTCGCAGACTCCTGTGTACATATATGTGCTTCCTGGTAACTGAACTAATGCGGATAAGGGAGATGTTATCTCTAGCGGAGCGTATATCGCTCCCATAAATCGTCCCACTGTCACATTCACTTCGCCTGTTTTGTGATAAAGTCATACGTCATGATGGAAGCGGAAGAAATTGCTGTACAAATTTCTCTCCGACACAAAATAAACAAATAGACTTTTCTTTGAAAATCCTACCACTTTCTCTTTCTTAAAGAAATATGGTCTTAAAGATAAGCCCGAACATATATGCGCACTGTCAAATTTCATACTTGGTCGTTTCTGAAAACTCGTATCAGAGATACAAATTATCATAACAATGAACTTGTTAAATATTTATAGTCCTTGAATTCCATTTCTTGAATCTACACAACGAAGAAAAAGAAACTGCAAGCCTCTCACAACAGCAACAATCATCATGGTTTGCTATAATTAACAAGATGATTCGTGATCAATAATCTTAATTTAATTTTATTTCGGGAGGCTTCGGGTTACATTCCCCTACAGCGGCTACTCTAGCTTGTGTTTTTTCTTGGTTATTCCACATCGAATTACCGTGAGTTTTCTGGTTCCTCATTTCCTCTTATTTCAGTTCCTTTCATTAGTTGTTGGGTTAAGGGCGGTGGACGGTGGTTTGCGGCAAAGGCGGTGAGTGTGCTTGTAGAAGAATTTATTTCCCTCTTTACCACTTTTTCTCTTCGTTCCAAGCCTAAAGCCTATCTGTAGGGTGGCATATAGAAGATGCGACCTGGGAGGTACAATCTGGAAACGCAAGACGCCATTAAGTCTGACCAACTTTCGTATTCTCTCACCTCTTCCCGGAATTTTAGTAGGTGCAATACGGCCAGCCTTAATGTTGAAACCTACTTGGTATCTAATCCCTATTACTTGTGTGGAAAAGTAGCTTTTAACACAAATGGCATTTCAAAAAATACACAGAACTTAAACTATTGAATTGGCTGATGGTTAATCAGTGAACAAAAGAGCCTGGTGTTCACAGAATTAAGGTCACCAAAATGTGGCTTTGTGGCATAAGGGGAAGCGACATTTGAATTCAGACCATGTGGAATTGTAGGAGATGCACTACATACGTCATCTTGACCTGTTATTCATCAAATATTAAGTTTTTACTGCCTGTAAGGTGCTAAACGACGCATTACATTGGAACGAAATTTTCGGTATGTGGATTTTAGAGGAAATACCTGGTTTCTATAAAGGCATTTGATTTCTAATAATGTTTATCTTGATTAACATGAAGTAGATTGAACACCAAGTTTTTGTAATAATAGTTTGTGTGAAGAGTAGGTAGAGAAAGATATGTGAATGTAACCGAACAGATTTTTACTTTCTCTACCACGTATAGTAAATAGGGAAAATATTGTATTCGACCCAAAATTTCGATGTCGAGATTTCACCGGAAATATGTTTTGAGGTCCCTTGAATAAAACAAAACACTTTTAGGAAAAGGTTCGTTTGTTTGTGTGTGTGTGTGTGTGTGTGTGTGTGTGTGTGTGTGTGTGCGTGTGTGTGTGTGTGTGTGTGTGTGTGTGTCTGTGAACAGCATAAAAAATATAGCCTATGTAGTCAGTTTACTCCTGATGACTTTGCATAACTGGTAAACCGTAAGACACCAAATCTTCTGAACAAAAACTGTAAATCTCGTTAAAACACATGAATTATATCCAAATGCATTTTTTTTTTTGGAGTGAACCATTTCAGAGACATTATCTGTTATTTGGGTGAGTTCCGTAAAACTTAAACGTTTCTCAAATGGAAGGTCGTTATTCACTTTATCTGTTGGCCGTGCAAAGAGAATGGAATTTCAAAACTTAATTTAGCGACCAGCTTTAAAAGATTTGACTATAGCTCAAAGCCTACTGTATTTTCCTTACACCTACAAGACAATAAGCAATAAGATAATTTCTGTAAATGTTTATCTCGACTAACATGAAGAAGATGTAGCAATAAGAGTTTGTAAGAATGGTTAGTACAAGAGTAGAGAAAGTCATGTGAGTGCAAGACATCAGATTTTTACATAAATGGAAACATACAAGGAGCACATGAATTGGTGTTTTGCACGAAAGGTTGTGTGGCTGTTACACAAGGTATTTTATTATTACTATATTAAATGTGTGCCACAACTTCCTTAATTTCATAACTGAAGTTGTAGCAAATATTGAATTGACTTAATACCAAATTCTGCCTGTGCATACCAGACAGGTATTGATACACATCAACATGGGTATTTGTTCCAGTTCTGATTAAATGCAATCACGAACTAATATTCAGTTTGTTAAATAAAATTTGGTCCACGCGTGACTTGATTTAATACGCTCTCGGCGGTAAGATAATTCTCGTTGCAGACTGATGAGACTTCACGGATTAGCTCTTTATGATTGCTTCATAGAATCGTTAATGAGGAGTAGAACCTGAGGTGAATGGAGGTTTTTCTGTTTCTGTATATTCACATCTACTGCGGAAATGGGCGTGCCGCGTGTCACATCCGGAAGTTAGAGCTGTGGAGGAGTACTCTGACGTAACTCAGCTATCCCTCAATTGGAACAGTTGTATTTCTTAATATTGAGTGCCTAGAAATGACCACTTATTAAAAATCTTATGTGTTGCACTCACATGACTTTCTCTACCCTTGTACTAACCATTCTTACAAACTTTTATTCCTGTATCTTCTTCGTGTTAGTTGAGATAAACATCTACAGACATTATTTTAATGAGTATTTCGTTGTAAAGTGCATGGAAAATATAGAAATACACTAGGCTTTGAGCGATAGTCAAATCATTTATAGCTTTCAAATTCCGTTCTCTTTGCACGACTAACATATAAAAATGAAAAACGATATTCCATTTGACGAAAGATTGTTTTACAAAACTCACACAAATAACAAGAAGTAAGAGGTTGAATCAGAAACTGAAAAATTCAATGCCATAGTCGAGATTTGAATCACGGATCTTCCGCTTATCGAACGGCTGCTTTAACCACTAAGCTACTCAGCTAACACCAGTTAGCTTGTTCGCATAAATAAACAAGAATTATCTTCGAAATGGTATACTCTTATAATTATATATAATTTTAAAAAAGGATGTCAATTGTGTGTTTTCACGAGATCTACATATTTTGTAGATTAAGATTTTGTCTATCTCTTACGGTTTACGATTTATTCAAAAGTCATCCAGACTAAACAGGGCTACATAGGCTATAGCCAGAAAATTCAAAATATACATTTCATTTAGCATAAAAATATTTTAAACGTATGGCATTTTAATTAAATTCGTTAGAGCCATTATCAAGAAAATTAAAATTTTCGAACAAATTTCCATGTAAAGGGTAGTTTAGGGTAGGACTATTTGCTCCAAAATCTTCGTGTCGCATCCTTGAAAAACATTAAACATAAATAACAACTTTGGTTTTTAAGCTACTTTTCGTTTTTGGGTTATGCTGTCCACAATCTGACAGACTGACATATACACACACACACACTCACACACACACACACACACACACACACACACACACACACACACACACACACACGGACCTTTCCCTAAAAATGATTTTTTTTATTCAAAACATGTAATGCCGATGAAATCTCGACATGGAATTTTTGGGTGGAATACAATACTTCTACTCATCAGTAGAGAGTAGAAAAAGCGAAATCAAGTGATTTATTAATCTGTTGCTCATATAACAAAGTTTGGTAACTCAAAATATCTCCTACTTCTTATCACACTGAAGAAGTAAATGCAATGCTGCTTATAAAATTGCAGGAAAAATGAACAAAACCAGTGAATATCTACTTACACTTTTACAATAAATAAGTAAATGAATGAATGGATAAATAAATAAGTAAATAAATAATAAATAAGGAGAGAGAGGAAGTTAGAGAGAAGGAGAGAAAGGAAAAAAGAAAGAAAGAGGGAGGGAGGAAGGAAGGGAGGGAGGGAGAAAGGAAGGAAGGAAAGAAAGAAAGAAAGAAAGAAAGAAAGAAAGAAAGAAAGAAAGAAAGAAAGAAGCAAGGGAGAGAGGAAGGGAGACAGTCAGACAGACAGACAGACAGACCTCAAACTGAGACCACCATCAAGTGCAAACCAGTCTATAAATAAATAAAAAATGGCAAATAAAAAGCGTTAATCATTAGCATATTAAAATATGCCAGATTGACGGACAGACAGACTGATAGTAAATTAATGAATGAAATCTGGTGCATGGTCCTTTGGCACTGTTAACCTAAGTCGATGATCATTTCACCAAACTCGCCCCATCAGAGGTAAATTCCGACACGGTGAATGCAGCTCAGGTCTAAGGTTAATTACAGCACGCTGTCGGAGAAATTGCCAGTTGCCCTCCGTGGACACTGATCACTGCCAATGCAAAAGAAATGTGATTGTGGCCTAAACGTGATCAAAAGCAAAGTACAGTAAATTACCATCTTTCAACAAATTGGTCCCATACGCCTGAGACGATTGATGTTACCGGCATTATACACGGCTGGCGCGTGTGTCAGACAAGGTTTCACTTACATCTGTATATGTACACATGGTTTTGTTCCTCTGTTAAATCGAGCGTGAAGTGATACATCTCAGACAATACTGTACCGGAAACATAGGTAAGTACTGGAAGATTACATGGCATTACGATCATATCACCTGAGTGGTTTAGACGTCTTCACGAACAGCGACAAGAAAACTTTATCTCTTAAACAGCGTGATGGTTCAATTCAGGGACATATAACATGAAAACAAAACGCAGAGTGTGACACACAATTACTGCCAATTATTATCTCAGAGTAATCCTACAAAATATCTATGGCTGACATAAAATTTAATGGCGGGTGGCAGGAGGAGCTGGGCAACCATGCCATGCTAAATGGTAAAGAGTGAGTGAGTGTATTGGGTTTAAGGGCCCGTCGATAACTTGGTCATTAAGGCCCAAAATAAATGGTATAGATAAACATCTGTAAAGACGGTGATAAAGTATTGTAACTCATGATAAAAATAAGATCGGTTACTCTTTTATCACTTTATTATCTTCTAAAATTATACCACAAACTCATTAACACAGTCAACGTCTTCTGGGCTATCGCAAGTCACAATTTATACTTCTCATAACCATGCTCAGTCCTTTTAGTGTCTATTTTCACTTGCTGTGTCTCTCATGCACTAATTACGACGATGTAATCACTCGTAAAGCTCGTTGAATCTTCTTACGACGTACCAACACGACGACACACACTTATATTCTAGGGATGACGTTACACGGACCTTTCTAGAGTCCCACACACAGACGCACCAAAAATGACGCAGCTGGAAGTCTCGCGAACGTTCTCGATACCCTTTTATTCCTGCCGCTTCGATTCTTGACAGTCACACAGAAGTCACGCGAAGCAGCCCGTCCGTCCGTTGTGCGCTGAACCCGACGCCACAATATCATTTGCGCCCAAAAATTTATTTTTACAACTGGAAAGAGAATAAAGTGGTCAGTCATCAGCCATCATTAAATGTTGTGTTTACCATACTTAAGAGCTAGGGCTAATTAGAATGTGGTGCCTACTGGACTATAGCACCGCCAGGACGAAGGAATGTGGACGATCGAGCTTCCGAGTTCGATTTCCATCGATGGCCCACTTGATCTTGAATTTTTCGTGGTGTTCCCTGGTAGGTAAGAGAATGCTTGAGTGGTTTCTCATCTACCACCATCTCCTTACCATTAATTCCCTTTCATTCCGTTTTCTTCCCATCTTTCACGTGTGCTTCTAGATTTCGTAGTGTATGGTAGTGCCGGACAAATGGCGCGGATGATTGCTCAAAGGAAAGAGTAATCTCTGTATACACTAGAGGGTAGCTTAGTCTATGAGCTGTTCATCGTCCTATACAAACTATTCTTAAAAACGCTTTATTCTTCTATCCACTTCATGTTTATTTAACTTCATCTTAATAAAGAACAACGTTTACAGAAATAGCTGCATGGCACTTTCATCATATTTTTGTAAACCAATCGCTAAATGCTGGTTTAAAATTTCACTCTTTGTATGACATCATGAGAAACATAGGAATGATGACTTACAACTTAAAATATGTTTACTATTGCAAAGAAAAACGAATATATCCGAAATGGTTTATCTACTCGTAATACAATGTTAATTTCTTTTGTCCTCCTTCGTGGCCTAGCCTTTGGTTCCCAAGACCGTCGGCTCTAACCTGGCGGAAGACGATTTATGTTTTCAGGTTTAAAATTCTTTCGGAAGGGAAGTAAAGCTGATGGGCCCATGTCGTAAAAGAACCTCAAGCTTGATAAAGAGGCCTCTGAGCAAAATTAGGCGGTTTTTACGCTCAATATAGGATGGGACTCCGAGAACAATAACATTAAAGAGCATTAATAAACAATTCAATTTCGTTAATTTATTGGATATAAATTGTTTAACAAGATCTGCAGTTTTCGTCTCGTATGCTCATGGTATGGCAATTACACAAAGTTATCAAAATTCATGCATAATAAGAAGGAATTCAGGATTTTTTTTCCAGGAAATTCAGGATATCTTTCATTTTCTTACTTAGGTAAATATCATCAACTTATTGTTATCAAAATTGCTTCAGTCGTTTCGGGAAAAAGGTCTGAAATAACAAAAAGTGTGCCTTGTAAGAGCTAATTTTCTCGAATATCTTTGTTTTGCAATTTAAATATGAAGTATGTTATTCACCCGATATTTCGTTTTTAAGATTTATTTATTGTTTTATTTGTTCTCCCAGAGCCTCAAACCACGTATTCCAAGTGAGTTATGAAATAGACCTTTTGGATGAAATGCAATATTTCCTCGAGGTGCTATATATAAGACTGAAGAAATTAAAATGGTGAAACACGAACTATAAAATTCATTTACAATCCTGTATTTAGTCAGCCACTTGTCTCATTATTCATTTTTACAGCCCATTGTGTACTGTTGAAAGTTGAATCACCTGTCTCTCTAAAAGATAAAACCAACTTTGCTTTGCCTCTAGCAATGCAATTGTATGATATTACATTAATATGTGAAGTCGAATCCTTGACGTCAACTTCCATTTATACAAAAGGAAGAACTCAACATAAATGTTCACTACCAATAGAATTCAAGTTTTCAGTCTTAAAAATTGTAAATAGTATTAAAACAAAGAATGTATATAGTTTCTTGAGACATTAATCATCTCTGAAGTGTTCGCTGTTCTTTAGTTTGAACTTTCAATTACTTTGTATTTTTAAGTACTAAGTCACTTCTTTTGTTTCTCGTAATCAGGCAAAGACTAGAATTTCAAAGCCGGCATATAGCTACTAGCTTTTTAAACATTCGACTGTCGCTTGAGCCTCCAGTACCCTTCCTGCACCTACAAAGAAATATGGAAATATGCGTTTATCTGGATTAACAAGAAGTAGAAATAATAATGATTAATAATAAATAAATAATCTATGACAATTTAACGAATAATAAGCTATTTTAAGGTTCTTTATATATAAAATGTTAGCTTAAAAATCACAAAATTTTAGGAGATGTTTTGCCATAAATTATCCTTAATTTTGTACCAAGTACAACCTAAGTTGAGATGTAAAGACAGCATTTATATTTTGCTTTTATTCTCGAGTCGGTTAGTCGTATTCAAGGCTTTTAGCATCGTTTATCTCCAAGAAGCTAAGCCAATAGTCAGGTGCTATGCAGGAAATAAACCAATCAGTAGGAGATTCAGGCAACCAACCCTTCACTCATATTCAGTTCTCTCTACTACAACGGTTCGTGAGCTGTTTAATGATTACGGACAGAAAGACATAACTAGGCTAATAGCCCTCCGCTGTGTGAATACATAAAACAACACACGAGTCCATGACATTGTATGTTTACTTGCAAGGACGCCAGAGCAGCGAAAGACGAAATGTAACACAAATTAAGAAACAGCCATGACCTTTTCTATTCACTTTTGGAAAAACTATCCTATCAAAAGCTTATTCTTCTGTGTATTTATGTTTTCTAAGGCTTAGCGTCCTGTAACCGATTAGTCAATTATGCTCAAATGTGTCCGAGGTCCACTGGGCTTAGAGTTACATCCTTCTTTCAGGATAAGGGAAACTGCTAGAAAAAACATCCAGCTAACTCACCCAAACCAGATGCGAACTCGAGACCTCTTGAATGTGAGGCAGAATCTACCCCGGCATCACAGAGCTGGGCTGTGTATTTATTGTTAATTAAGATCAACTTTCATAACACATTTATACATTTCGTTTTAGATTAAAGTGATAGCTTGATCTTCATATGATGATTTTGTAACTCCATGTTTTGTGGAGTAAAATTTTGTTTAACACTTATGCTTTAATGTAAAATTTATATTTCTAGGAATATTAATTTTAACTTTAAACACAAGTCACTGATGACAAGAAATCACTTATCGAGGACGTCATAACAAAGAAGTAATAACAGGATTACGATGAGGACTTCAAGGCTATTTCCAGAAAATTCAAGACATTCTACATTTCGTAATGCATTTATCTTAAATCTTCAACATTTTCATCAAAATCGTAATTAAATTGACTGTTTTAATCTGAGAAAATTAAAAGTAATGCAACTGGTACTGAGGGATTTTTTTTGAAAATGTTCGTGTCGTATCCTTGGACAGATATTCGTATTTAAGTGACTTTTCTTTTTGTGCTATGTTGTTCACTGAACAGACACACAGACACACGGACAGGCAGAGCTTTTTCCAAAATTGCTTTCTTTTGATTGAGGGAGGCTCAAAGCGTGTATTTCCTATGCAATCTCGATATTGAATTTTATGGTGGAATAAATAAGAATAATGACCACCTTCGTAGTGTAGTTGGTAGCGCGCCTGCCTCTGGCGCTGAGGACCCGGGTTCGATCCCCGGTACCGGCGTATTTTTCCCCCATTGGGAGGTCTGGCATGGGGTGCACTCAGCCTCGTTAGGTCCGGGAGGGGTCAATTGAATAAAGGCCAGGTCGCAAAGGCCGCATAACTGGCATGGAGGGCTCGAGGCATTGACCACGTCCCACCTTCCAGTACTGCACACAACTCACGCCTGTCGTGGGCAGAGGCGGGGGACGCAGCGACCGGGCTGTAAGCCTTGGCACGCGAAGGGCTGTGGCACTAGGGTTTTCTTTTAAAATAAGAATAATGCAGATACCGCCGCATACCCCCAAATATAATTTTCTATACCAGTCTGTATCCGTAGGCTTGGCCCTAGAGTTATGCTTATTTAAAATCATGCATAACCGTATATAAAATAGATTTAAAATTGTATAATTTATTAAATAGGTACTACAAAAAGGAGGGTTATACAGTAGATATAAAATAAATATAGGAACCACATTACAGATAGCACATACCCAAAAAAGTATACAAATCATGCCTTTCTGGCCTATTAATAATATGGCTGGGTCTGTCTCCTGGACACCAGCTCCCCTTTTTCTGGCTGAATCCTTATTAGTGGTAATATCAATGGTGACTCTGGATTCAAGCTATTTCTTTACTTCGTTTTGATTGCTGTCAATGCAGAAAAACGCTTCCCACACAAATAAGTAGAGGGGAATGGTGTCAGTAACTACAGAAATCACAAACTACAGAAATCAATTCTTATTTTCAATTAACTGTAACTGACATTTCTAAAATACTTTCTTTTAAGTTTATGGGAAGATCAGAGGAATTGATGGCGATGGTGAAAAACTGATTTGTAATACATTATTCTGCATACATAAACGTCTTTCTCAGTTTCTATAAAGTATTTTAAAAACCACTACCTGAGATTTTGTAGCTGGAATTCCATTACTTCCAAAAGTGTATCAGCAACACCAACTAATTGGTAGAGTAAGCAAAATGGATTCTTGGACAGAGGGCAATTCAAGTCTCTGGCTGAAATATAATTCGTTATTTTTGATTATTCAGGAAACTGACTGTATACGTATTTTAAATTAAGTCCTGGCGCACCCCAGGTTGAATATATTTGTACTATACTAATGATGTTACTATTACTGTTACTATTATTATTGTTATTCTTATTCTTCATGGAATGCTCATTTGAATAGATCTAAAACGTGACATTCGAGGCCCATATCTTAATGGTTGCACAAATCTTGGCAGGTCTCAGACACGCAAAGCAATTAGCTAAAGGGAATGTTAATAGTTTCCGATGGAAAGGCAGAAGCATTAGTTTTGATGTAATAAACCACGACTGATCATAATATCACGGTTAGGGCGCCGCACCTGTGAAGTAAAACAGCAGGAGAGAGAGAGAATGATAACGAAACGGAAAAAGAAAGGCTTCCTGAAGATGTTAATGCGGACTTGTTACATCGGTAAAACCTGTACATCTCTCTCTCTCCCTCACTCTCTCCTCAGCAGCAGAATCTCTTCTCCTACTCTTTCTTCCCTAGCCAGAAGATTGGAAAGGGGGGACCTTTATAAACCCTGTCGGTCCAAAGCCAGAACATCAGTTCACATCCATCCATCCACAAGGAACAGTTCCAGAGGTCTGATAAGGGCTCTGATATACACCGCCATGAAGCTCTTCGTGGTAAGTCACTGATAACCTTCCTTTTTCCACCTTTTGACTTCATTGAAAACAAGTGGAAAGCATACTTGTGCTTCAGTTAGCAAAATCATCTGCCTTAGTGAAATTGTTTTTCTTCGTCAAAAACGGCCAGATGAATCATTTGCTTAATTTGTAGGTAACACAGCCTAAATGGAGCATCAACATTTTTACCTCAGCTTTTCGGTGTAATTTTAGCTCATATCTTTATTTTTTTCCAAACGTTAACTCGACCTATTAGTGCACTCCGAATCATAAATAAATCTGGGCACAGAAGTTAAAAACTGAACAATACGGCCCTCAGGAAAATAAATATTTTAGCTTAGACCACTGCTAAAAACTTATTTAGGTAACAGCTAAGAAAGCACTATTCAGAGACAAGAATCTAAATTATTAACATATTTTAAAGTTAAAGCACAAAAGAAGTCAGAAAGATAAAAGCATAGCTTTATGGTCACTCTTGGGTTTACGTATTACATTATCTCTACTCTGAATGATATGTTTTTATGAAGTCACCATTTTGGCTTTTGTTTCGGATTTGTCTATTTACGCAGTAGCTTACATAGAGGCGCAAGAGGAGCTTGTCAGGTCGGCAGTTCACAGAAACATTAAACGTTTCAGCAGAACCAGCAGGCTTATCAGATATTATAACCTAGCTTCCACGTTATAACATTCTCGCTGTCAGTTAATAACTTGATATAGTTTGAATTTTCACTGTTACTTAGTTCATACTGTTAGTTCACTAATGCGCACAGTTCAATTTTCCAACACTTCACTTAGTTCAGTGGAACTCTGATAATTCGAACGTTTATAATTCGAAATCGCTGTTAATTCAAAGATTTTTCTTGGCACTTGAAGGTTGTACTAAAGCAATGTAAAAAAATCAGATGTAATTCGAATTTAATTTTACTTAATTCTAAATTTTTGTTCAGAAATGTCAATCGAAGAAGCGTGGAAGCATTTCTGCAAACGAGATCGATGTTTGTTTTATCGCAATGCAGTTGAAATTCACTTTGTGGGTGGCTGCCGGCCTTGAGCTTCTATACCTGCTCACATATCCCCTTGTTTAAAACACGTGCAACTGTTGCTACTGCTCAGTGTGTTGCAAATCAGTGCAACTGTCTCTTAGTAAACCGCGTGTCTAGCACAAGATTTTGCGGAAAAAGCCGCCATCATTCGAGAGGTTGAAAAGGGTTTAAAGAAAAAATCTGAACCGCGAAAGAATACAGGATACCACCGAACACGATAAAATGTAAAGCAGTGTCTCGAGTGGAGAGTCAAAAAATAGTGAGATAACCTAAAAATCCTGATGAATATATGTACCTGTATTGCTAAAATATCAATTTAGATGTAAATTGTGTAATTCGAATTTTTGATTATCCCTTTAGATTCGAATTGTCCAAGTTGTACTGTATTACTGAGCTTTTTGTTTACTAAAGCGCAGTCAGAGA
Source organism: Tenodera sinensis (assembly GCA_030765045.1). Taxonomy (NCBI): domain Eukaryota; kingdom Metazoa; phylum Arthropoda; class Insecta; order Mantodea; family Mantidae; genus Tenodera; species Tenodera sinensis. The sequence goes on from CM060968.1 coordinate 72,098,336, forward strand.
ACAATATACTACTCCATTTAAAGTATAGAATCCTCAATGTAAAACCTAAGACATACGTTCATTTGAAGATCGTGTATAACCACACTTGCACACAAAACAACGGTAAAACGGAGAAAGTTCATCAGTTTATGTATTCGCTAGTCAAACCATGACTGGAGAATGACACTGAATACTAAATTACTTTCCTGGGCATTTTCTTTTGAACGAGAAAGCGAATGGAACCAATAAGCTCAATGCACCTTTTACGAGAAGGGGTGTCATTGAATATCTATTTGGTTTGAAACATTCTCTTTCAAATTTATTACTACCAGTTTTTAAAACTCGAGTTACAGACCAGTATAGCAGATATAAACACACATAGTTTAAATTTACCTAAATGAGTTCATTTTCTGCTTGCGTGGTTGGCTTTCCTGTGTCATGACTTGCTATTGTTTGTTCTTTGTTCAGAATATTCCCACGGAAAACATGCCTGTGCAAGATTACAAATCTTTCTTGGCGCGTAATTTTAATATTTACTTCTATCGTCTTCATAATCATATCCACCAGGTTAAGCAGTTCAGTCGTGCAAGGGCACACAACCTGAAAAAAAAATATCACATCATTTTTATATATTGAGATAAAGGAGCTATATTTTCATAGATTCACACTGCAGGTCAAAGAAATACGTGTAGCTTTTAAAGCCTGGTATTTTGTGCAGAAACTATTTGCTTTATTACTCTCTCAAATTCCTCTTTAAGTTTTCATTTTATGAATACTATCACAACTTCTAAAGTTGGAGTTAATATTAATTCATGCCTTCCTAACAAACTCTGAGGATTTAATTCGCTGACCAAAGCTTCTAGTAGGCACTGTCCTTAAAGACAGCAAACAGTTTTTCCCATATGTGAAGCAGAATTCAACAATGTGGAATATCTGAATTGTTACAGCTTGTGGCGTCCTTGGGCGTCCTTGCCCAAGCCCGACCCGAAGCCGGCTATTCCTATAGTCCGCCATCCTCTAGCTATGGTGCTCCAGGAGGAGGAGGAGGCGGTGGATTTGGAGGAGGTGGATTCGGAGGAGGTGGCCATGGAGGAGGCGGAGGCGGCCATGGAGGTGGTGGATTTGGAGGCGGCGGATTCGGAGGCGGTGGACATGGCGGCAGTGGAGGCGGCGGATTCGGAGCCATTGGCGGCGGTGGATTTGGCGGCGGCGGATTTGGAGGAGGCGGCGGTGGATTTGGAGGAGGCGGCGGTGGATTCGGAGGAGGCGGTGGTGGATTTGGAGGCGGCGGCGGTGGATTTGGTGGTGGCGGTGGTGGATTCGGAGGAGGCGGTGGCGGAGGCGGCGGTGGCCTGATCCAGAAGCACATTTACGTCCATGTGCCACCTCCAGAACCCCAGATTGACAGACCAAGCAGACCCATTGCTCCTCTCCCACCACCACAAAAGCACTACAAGATTATCTTCATCAAGGCACCCACACCACCCACACCAACCGTTCCCGACATTCCCGTCATTCCACAGGACGAACAAAAGACCCTCATCTACGTATTGGTCAAGAAACCAGAGGAACAACCCGAGATCACTATTCCCACACCTGCACCTACACCTCCAAGCAAACCAGAAGTTTACTTCATCCGCTACAAGACACAGAAGGAAGAAGGCGGCGGTGGATTTGGCGCTGGAGGCGGTGGCGGCGGAGGCGGCGGCGGTGGCTTTGGAGCCGGAGGTGGCGGCGGATTTGGAGCCGGTGGTGGCGGTGGATTTGGAGGCGGCGGCGGCGGTGGTCATGGCGGTGGTATTGGAGGAGGCGGCGGTGGCCATGGCGGTGGTGGCAGCATTGGTGGCAGCATTGGTGGTACTGGACCCTCTGGACCTTCTTCAAGCTACGGCCCTCCAGGAGGAAGCGGTCCATACTAAACCCAATCGGCCAATCGCAATTTCGGCTGATGTAAGCTGGAGTCTCGTCGCATCCAACAAGATTCCGAGCCGTCCCATCCGATGACTCCTCCACACTGAACGCCAAGGAGCCATCGATGCCCTGCTTTCAAAACCAGAGAAACCACACATCTTAGAAACGTCTGGCAGGTGTTCCAGTTTGCGAATTCTTACTTGGAAAGACCTGCATTCGTTTATGGAACTGACAAACGGCCTCGGTTTGTCTGTTGTTTTCAGAGCAAGGCACTGGTGGGGCCCCAGAACTTCGCAATACGGGTACACAAAAAAGTACGATCAAGGCAAAACACCCAAGGCTAAGCTGTCTTAAGCCAGCTGACATTCTTTTGTATACGAATCGCGCATTCATTCGTAGATTTCTTCCTTTTGTACTTTTTTAATTGTATATTTTTTTACCTAGTGATATTTTTGCAAGAAACGGTGGCAATAAATGTATTTTTTATACATTTTGTTTTAATGTCCTTTTCAACATCCTATCCTATACTTCTAAGAGCATTTTCCCAATAAAATGCAGCTTCAGGGATCCATAAAAATCCTCAGTGTCAAAACTATGAGTAGGTAAATATTAACTTGTATCAGGAAAGCTTAACCTGTAAACACTAAATGTACAAGGTTTTACTAGAGTTTATGTTTCATTTTGCATAAAATATTTATTCAACATTCACTATTGATATTTCTCAACACAGTATTGACATTCATTACAAGGTTGAATTCCCTGCCTCAGTACAAATAATTATATTAATACTCATATTAGTAGCAATGATTTGACTAAAATATTTAGAAAGAAATATTCCTTATCCTAAAACACAAATCCAAAGTTAAATAAAATTGGATAATAAGTGACATGAACATATAATGCATGTCTATGAGAGTTTTCAAAGCATTATGACCCGGAGCAAAACCTATTTGCAGCTTTTAAATGGATGGAACAATTCTATTTTTAAACAACATACAAATAGAAAACTTCCGAGATTTATCTGATATGATAATGAATAAATCCATCTTATGCTGAATAAAATATAATGTAAACCTACAGAACGCTCCACGATAACTTTATAGAAGTTACTAGTTAATTACACGCAAAGGGTGCATTAATTTACAATTTTGATTACGAGTGTGGAAATTTTAAAATTTGACACCACACTATGCCGTGCTAGCTTAGACATTGCGTTCCCTTTGCTCCGCCAAGAGATGAAAAAATGAGTAACGACTTCCCATTTGAGAAAGTGTAAGTATTAAAAATTCAAACAAATAACAAGGAATATCTCTGAAATGGTTAATTCTGCAACAATAAAATTATATTTTTAATACATTGTGTGTTTTAATGAAATCTGCATTTTTGGTGTAGTAAGATTTTCACTATCTCTTAGGGTTTACCAGTTCGCAAAAGTCATCCGGAAAGAAGAGGACTTGTTCATTAAAATATCTTAAACACATGGCATTTTAATCAAAATCCTTAGAGCCATTTTTGAGGAAATAAAAATGTTCTAAAAATGTTCCATGTAAAGGATAATCTGGGGTGGGAAGATTTATTTGAAAAATGTATTCTCGGAATAATCTTCATTTATATACCAACTTTGATGTTTAACGTACATTTCGTTTTTGAGTTATGCTGTTCACAAACACACACGTGCGCGTGCGGGAATTTTTTTCTACAAATGCAGGGGACCTTAAATCATATTTCTAGTGAAATCTTGGTATTGAGCTCTTGGGTTGTTGTTGTAGTGTTTAACGCCCGCTTTTACTACTACGGCACCGCAGGCGGTGACACTGATGATACATGAAGATGGAGCACCGGTGGAATGAGATGGCGGGGGAAACCGGAGTACCCGGAGAAAACCCGCCCTGACGCCGCTTCGTCCACCACGAATACCACATGCGGGTCCCTGGGATCGAACCCGGGCCGCCTAGGTGGTAGGCGAGCGCGCTAACCGCTCGGCCACGGCGCCGCCAAGAGCTCTTGGGTGAAATGCATTATCTCCTGTAGCTATTATGTGCCTAGTAGAGAAAGCAGAAACAAACGATATCAGAATCTAATGGTAGGCGCAATTGTGAACGAGTGAACATCATTGTGTTATAACATTTTCGCCCAGTTGCGTTATCTACCTGAGTTTTCTGAAATTGGCAAATCACTGATTCTGAAGAGGGTGCGTGGCAGATTATTTTTCTCTCAACAGTACCAACCCTTTATGTACAAAACTCTTATGCCAGGCTTTGGCCTGACTTCTGCATAGTGTGCAGTGCTTAACTTTGCGTTGGAAGATAGCTATAAATTTGAAACATGGAACTGTTTTTGTAATTCGAAGAAACACAAATCTCGTTGAAATACATTCGTTTCTTAAACTCTCTTTTTCCTAGCGTCAACCGTTTTCGAAATGTTTAATGCTCCACATTTACCCTAATTGTTCCTAGTTGAAGTAGATGCGCTTCAGATAAATAGTCTAAAAATTCACGGTTGTTTTCTTCAATCTCCATGACTTCAAGAACACAAAATCGAGTTGCAACGACTATGTCCATAAGCATAACTGTAGGAATAATTTTATCGATTCACAGTAAGCCAATGAAAGAGTTGCATTTTATATTAATAGTATCTGTGAAATTTCAATTAAAGAGAAAGTCACGTAATTGTATAGTCATATTTTAATATCTATAATGTGCGGTCCAATTATTAAAAATATACATAGAAGTTTCAAGTTTTATATTTAATTTTGTAATAATATCATTATTCTATGATTTTTCAGTGGATGTTGCTGCATTATCCTCAACATGAAAAACTTTCCTTGCTAGGAAACTTGTCACTTTCTGGAGCTTTTCTCGGGAATATTGCTTTTGTACTAATTTTCTTTTTTTGATAGGGGATTCGCCTATTGAAACTAATATATATTAGTTAGCTTATTATATTATCAACATCTTGCACAATCACCAAACTACCTGAAGAAGAAACAGAATTTTCACTTTCTTTGTTTGCGTGGCATTCACTTTATGTATGTTTTATCACCACAAGTACCAGAGGCTTCAGATAATGGTTCATTTGACGTACAATAAAGTTTATACACTTTTATGCAGCATGAATTACATATTCGCACATCTAGAGACTCCGTTAAATTTAGTTTTGTCAATAAATCGTGACTTAAGTATCTTACATTAGTTTTGTTTAAAGACTGTTTAGGAAGATTGAAAGGATTTATACCACAAGCTTTAATGATACGACCTTTTCCCACCGGAATTAACTTTGTGACTGGTTAGTGTTTCATCAGAATTGTTTCTAAGGACACTGTCTGGAACTGATAAAGAGGAGATGTAGTTACAATAAACATCCTTTGCTTTGCTGCTTGCAGCTGGGGCAGATAGCACATGCTCGTATATACAAATGCATTTCTATTTCATGTCGTCCGTGAGTGCTTGCAGGCCTCCAGAAAAAAAAATTGTAGCAAATGCACTTATGCACACTCTATAGGTTTTAATATCTTATTTTATAGATAAAATGTCAGGGAATACGAGTGTATTTTCTTAGATTTTTAAAACTCTGATTTAAATTCTATTTTTGATTTTACAAAATATAGCATCAAAAAACAGTCCAAAATTTATATGTAATAATGATTGGTCGAAAGTTGTTAAAAGTGTTGTATTTACCCTCTCCAGTGCGCCAAACCCCAACTCTCAACTCTATATGGCCTTAGAGTAACAAGTGATTTTATATTACGTTGCATGCAGAAATTGCTTAGTTTCTAATAGCCATAGCTAAGCAAATAACTTAAAAATATGGAAATAAAAAAATACGTGTCTCCTTATTTGATGCCTATTATTCATAAAAAAATTTCAACCACCTACAAAAAAGTAGTGTTTTATGGGTGCATGATTTGACGTGGATTGACTCATTTGCAGAATAAATCATACATCATATACAATACTGTTACATGCTGAGCAACTTGAATCCAGTATGCAAATGCAACCAGTTGTTTAAACATCTGCCGAACATACCTATTGGTCAAACCAAGTTTCAGTGATATTCATTGTAGACTATGCTTTAACGATTCCAGCACCTATTGGAGAAGTAGTCACTGGTCCTTGTTTGTAGTGATGGTTGCTGGATGACCTCTTGTACAGGAAAAAAATTCAGTAAAATGCAAGGGTATTATGATTGTTTAATGAGACTTTAGCTTCACCTTATTTCCCTCTTTTTACCCCTCTCCAATGACAGCACTATTCATGTTACTGGCTGAACATAATTATAGCCAATGACAATTACTTAAAGGAAAGTATTGATTTTTTCTGGCCGCTCAATAAATTATTACTCCTCTCTTTACTCCTCTTCAATGACAGCATTATTCACGCTATATGCTAGTTATAACCAAAGACAGGTTGGCCTGAAAGGAAAGTATTGATTTTTTCTGGTCACTCATAATTCGTTACTCATTAAGCTCAACTGATATTTGATTCACAGCATGTCGTATACATCAGAAGCTACACATGCCCAGATTATTGGCCTATGGCAAGCTGGTAACACAGTTCAACAAATTTCAAAACCTGTGCAAATGCACAGAAATGTAATTAAATTTTAATGCCACCCAAGAAAGGCAATTTATTGCATAGGTATTAGAAGAAAACCTTTCATTCAAAAGCAGAAACTCTATTATAACATAATAGACAAGTTTGTTTAAAGCTATTTTGATAGGAACTTTAATTCTGGTATAAATATAGGGAGAATTTGTAGAAGGATTAAATGTTTTTATATTTTTCAATATGTGGATGGCGACCACAAGGTACCGAAGCTGAGCAGAACATTACTTCCACTTACTGGTGTTTTGCTCCTCACTGTAACTTTTCTATCTGACCTTACCTTGGTCACCTCTTGTTCTCTTCAGACCCCGATGCTATTAGGGTTCCCGAGGGCTAGGGAGTCTTTATTTTTCCAATCTCTCCATTTCTCTAATTTCTCTATAAAATATTAACCCTTAACATGCTGACCTGTCATGGCATGTAGTGCGTCCTCTGATTGTAATCAGAGGATATGGTCGGTGAATTTATTTTCATAACTCTCCCGGTCAGGTCGGTTAGACCCGTGAACCAACGACAGGTGTGGTCCTCCAGACATTCTGGGGGTTGTGAGAGAGCGATGTGACCGCCAAAACATAAAAATATGGTGTTCTCTTAAAAGCGGTTGCTATTCTGCTATTGCTCTATGAGTGAAAAATATTGTAGAGCAAGAGGATTAATGACTTCATTGTCAGAAATCCAGCATTAGCTAACAACAACATATTTAAGAGTAAAAAAATTACAAATTGTTCCAGGACATTTCAAACCTTAGTGCCTGGGATCAGCAACTTCATTACTACTTAGCGGAAAAACACTGTGTGGAAAATCACTGTGCGGAAATGTCACGAAACTGAACTTCCCTGCGTTGAGCAATGGTACCAAATTCAGAGTTGTGGATGTGACCGGAAATGTCAAAGGTGGTATATACCGTCCTCCCCCTCCCCCCCCCCCCCCTCAGATTGTTTGTTGACTTACTTACATTGCATGGTTGGATATTCAAACCTCGAATTACGATTTTATTAATTACATTTGCTTTCCTCCGCATTATTTACATAAGTACTGTAGGAGGACCTAGATGTGGGCACTACCAGTAAATCCTCTCCTTTAATTGTTTGAACTGTAAAGTCATAAAGTTCGTTATATTCCAAATAACAGATGAGATATTCGCTAATATTCATGGTTATGGGTATGAAATGTTTGTAATAAATAAATGAATAAGTAAATAAATATTTTCTTTGTTAACGATGCTATCAATTGCCAGGATTATATCAGAGCTGCCAGTGTGCCGGAATTTCGTCCGGAGAACTGACATGAGGTGGCGCCGTGACCGAGCGTTTAGACCGTTCGCCTATCACCCTGGGTTCAATTCCAGGGACCCGCATGTGATATTCGTGATGGAGGAAGTGGCGTCTGGACGACTTTGCACCGGGTTCTCCGGCTTCCCCCGCCACTCATTAAACCAAAAGCTCTATCGTCACTTTCCCCTTCAAACATTTCTTCTGCATATCATCCTCTTCCTCACTCTCATATCTGTGCTTGGCTGAGCACCCGCTTCCAGGTCTTCACTCTGTCCGGTCCATAGGTTCGTCTGCTCCTCAACAGGCACGGGCTTGTAAGTCCTAGGTCCTCTATACAAGGTAGTTAGATAAAGGACTGACATGGGGCTGTCGGTTTTAAACACAATTTAAAACCATCTGTCTGGGCAGGGTTTGAACCCGCGGCCTTGAGATTAGTAGGCCAGCGCTTAGCCAACTGAGCCAAGCAGACCAACATGAAGTGTTTACGAATGTATTTTTACTTTCTCCACTACGTAAGTAAGGTCACCTACAAATTGAATGTAGAGATTTCGCCGGAAATATACGTTCTGATACACCATGAGCGGGAAAAAAAAAAAAATTAGAAAAAAGCGTGGGTATGTTTTAACCCAAAAAAATTCTGTTAACGCCAAACTTGGTATTAAAGTTCAACATCCTCAAAGGATTTAACACAAAGATTTTCAGAAAAATGCCTCCACCCTAGGCTACCCTTTACATGGAATATTTTTCGAAAATATTTTAATGGTAAATGAAGTGCTTATCTAGAATTTTCTGGAAATGTCCTCAGAAGTCATCTTCATTCTGGATGGCTTTTGCATAATTGGTAAACCGTAAGAAATAGACGAAAACTTAATACACAAAAAATGTTGTTGTTAGCTAATGCTGGATTTCTGACAATGAAGTCATTAATCCTACACAAAAAATGTAGATCCCGTTAAAATCACACTCTATAACTACATTTTTTTGTACAGTGAACCATTTCCGAGATATTCCATGTCATTTGTTTGAATTTTCCCATGCTTATGCTTTACTTAAATAGGAAGTCTTTTATCCTGGACATGCAAGGAGAATGTAATTTCAAAGTCATTACATAGTGACTAGCTCTATTGCTTAAGCCCGCTGTATTCTCCTATTGCCATTGTTCGTACAAGAAAACCTATCAATTAAAACATTTATACAAATATTTATCTCAATTAACATGCAGTACATAGTAGACAAGCGTTTTTAGAGTGTGTAGAGGAAGTCATATGACCGCACACATGAACTTTTTTATTTATTTTATATTCCAGCATCAATCCGAAGTAAAGTATTATATCGCTGAAATTAATGTGAGAATACTGGAATAATTTTTATAAACATGTAGCAAATGCAATTTTAAACCTTGCATTTCCTCTGTTTTAGTTATTTAATAATTTACCCACATATTACACAGTTTTCACATAATACAGGAACTCTGACATCAATATGAAAAATATAGGTATATCAAATAAGTCAAATTCAGCCAGGCCTCCAAGTTAAAGATAATGTGACAAATGACAATATGACAAAACCCACTGCTGACACCAGAGAGATAAATGACACTTTCAGTTACTTTTTTCTATCACTTTATTGCTCTTATAAAACGGAATCACAAAAACAATTCCTTGCAACTCACAGCTGTTTTGTCCAATTATAACCTTACACACGGTTTACTGTCTATCTACTCTCTCTGTCTTACACACACCTGGCTTCGAACTATACACTCATTAAAACTGCTGCACTTGAAGACTCTCTTGGTAACACTTAAAGACTGACCTCTCAACACTGCATTCTCATACACAGCCGAGAATGACGTAGCACGGAGTTTTCTCGAAATCCAGCTTTTCTATTCAAGTCCGACCCACGGACAGTTTCTCGAATGCCTGGGAACGCTTTGTTCAGCCACGCTCATTGTTGTCCTTGTTTTGGCCGCTCCATTGTCGCCGGGCCACATATTTGCAAGCAGCAATGTAAGGTACGCAGCTTGACCTCGAGCGTCCTTTTGCTGTGCGGCTGGAGTAACATGGAACATTGTTCCCATCAAGGCAATCTTATGTGCTACATTCACATTACTTTATCTACACTCTATCGCTTATTAGTGGGTATGTCCTTTTCTTCGCTCCTGAGACTAAAACTGACTTGCGCTCTAGGTTAATAATTGAAGGCCAGACTATTGACATCAATGCTACATGGCTCACCCAGGTGGCGTACTCCTCCCCTTTTGCCGCTCACCTAGCTCTGGCCTTTCTTCGTAGGCTAATGCGTGTGTATCGGACTTGCAATAAAAGGTTAACTCTCAGAGCAGATGTGAAGCAGTATCTGCCAACAATAAAGCAAAACATTAAAAGAAATCAGTACCATAGGCAATTGATTGTAACGTTACAATGTGAGAATCGATTACTGGATGATTTTAATGCATAACAACTATACTCAGGATTGAGTATTGAGTAGTTTGAAATCTAAACAATCATTTTAAAAATCTGGGAGCCGTTCATATATTTTCTTTACGTTGATTTAGCAAAAATGTTAAAAACTCGGTATTTTATACTTCCGTTTGCAGTCTTTAGTGCATTAACGGAGACGTTAATTGGATTTTTTTTTTCATGTGGTCTAAGCTAGTGATCTCATCTAAGAAGCACTTATTCTGAGGTTTACCTGTAGACAAGAAATTAGCTCTGATTATACGTTTAAACCTCCGTATTACTTATCTCGACTTGTCTCGACCAAATGGAATCTGACGTGTAATATTTCAAAATCTGTTTGGGTTAATGTATACTCTTTAACTTTCTCTAATGCGCAGTTACAGTAATTAGAGGAGGTATGGTATTCCACTCAAAAGATTCATGCGAGATTTCATCGAGGCCGGGTCGGGTTTAAGGGCCCGTCGACAACTTGGTCATTAGGGTGATTTCATCGGTAACACACGTTTTCAAACTCCCAGATAGAAAGAGTGTGTGACTAACATTCATCTCTAATTAAAATGTCTTCATTTAAATGGTAGAGGAGCCAACAATAAAGAAATACACAGCTGAAATTTAATTACATTCCACCATTGCATTCTCTTACAACGAGGTGGGTACTCTGTTGGTTTGTTTTGTTGTAATTATTTTGTAATTTTAGAATAGTTACTGTAATAATGTAACAAACGCTTATATTAACTAACAAAAAGATCACGAGTTCTGTTCCAAAGAAGCGTTACTGAATAGAAGCAGTGCTGAGATATACTTACCACATAGTATGCTATCATGACGTAACATCAGCCTGTTAGTTAAGGAGAAATACATGCACCACGTGGCATTGCATTCAAGGTGCGAACAATGCTGGTTGAGTACCTTTCACAGAATTTTTCCACTGAATATTCGAACCATGGAAGAGATGTTACATTAAGAGTATTCAACAAAACTCTCAATCAGGTTCATAATTAGTTAAAAAATCTGATGCCTTGCACTCACATGACTTTCTCTACTCTTGTACTAGCCATTCTTACAAACTCTTACTCCTATATCTTCTTCGTGTTAGTTGAGATAAACATTTGTACAAATTATCTTATTGCTTATTTCCTTGTAGGTACAAGGGGAATATTAGGATACAGTAGGCTTTGAGCGGTAGTCAAATCTTTTAAAGCTTTGAGATTCTGTTCTCTTTGCACGGTTAACATATAAACAAATGAACAACGATGTTGCATTTGACGAAAGTTCCAAGTTTTTCGAAACTGACACAAATAACAAAGAATATCTCCAAAATGGTTCAATCTACAAAAAAATTATTTGGAGATAAATTGTGTGTTTTAGCAAGATCTACATTTTTTGCGGAGTAAAATTTTGTATATCTCTTAGGTTTACGAGTTATTCAAAAGTCATCCAGAGTAAACAGTCTACATAGGCTAAAGCCAGAAAATTCAAAATATGCATTTCATTTGTCATACAAATATCTTAAACATACGGCATTTTAATCAAAATCGTTAGAGCATTTTCAAGAAAATTCAAATTTCCCTCAAAATCTTTCCGTCGCTTCTTTGAACGACGCGCGCGCGCGCGCACACACACACACACACACACACACACACACACACACACACACACACACACACACACACACAGACACGAATTATTTTTTCAAGGGGCCTCAAAACATATTTCCAGTGAATTTTCGCGTGGAATAGAATACTTCCTCTACTTTACTATACGTAATAGAGAAAGTAAAAAAGGGAGACCTACTCCCAATTAAAAAAAAAAAAAAAAAGAACCCTTGAAGATTAAGAATGAAGTAAAGAACTTCGTGCATACATTTTATGTGGCTGAAACTTTCTGTAAAATCTGCTGGACGAGTTTCTTACTCTTTGGAACATAGAATTGGGAATTTTCCTGTACAATGTGCATAATTTCTATGCTTCATATTGATGCTTTTGTAAACTTTTCAGCGTACCCACCCCATTGATTTGAAGCAAAATGTACTGCTCGGTGATGTTTAAAATAAATAAGTATATATCTGTGAGTGTTATGGCTCTTATAATTGTAAAACCTTCCTTGAATGTTGAAATAGAACATTATTAAAAATGAGTTCCTTGTGTAGGCAACGCTGCTGTTGGTTAACCACTTGATCACGACACCTGCTTCTCTCTCGAGGTGGCCATCTCTTTCAACGTGATCATTATGGCAGTGTCCTCTGGGCAGAATACAGTCTTCTTTCTCTTACATGCCTTAACTATGTGGTCACTTCTGTTCCAGTACACACACTCTCTCTCCAGGCGATGTAGCTGTGTTCAATTCCATTCTTGGCATTGTGTTTTGCTAAAAGAAAGTTGTCTCTCCTTAAACAAACTTAATAATATATAATATAAATCTGACGTGTTCTACTCACACGACTTTCTCTACTCTTGTACTAACCATTCCTACAAATTCTTATTCCTTTTCCTCTGAAACTGAGATAAACATTTGCAGAAATTATGTTATTGCTTATTTTCTTGTAGGTGCAAGGGAACAGTAGACTTTGAGCGACAGTCAAATGTTTTAAAGCTTTCAAATTCAGTTCTCTTTGCACGATTAACATATAAAAAATGAATTACGATGTTCCATTTTACATTACAATAGGTTCCCCAAAACTCACACAAATAACAAGGAATACCTCTGAAATGGTTCACTCTACAAAAATATTTAGACACAAATTGTGTGTTTCAGGAAGATCTGTATTTTTTGTACAGTAGCATTTGGTCTATCTCTAACGGTTTACCACTTATGCAAAAGTCATCCAGAGTAAATAGGACTACATAGCCTATAGCCAGAAAATTCAAGATACGCATCTCATTTGTCATAAAAATATCTCAAACATATGGCATTTTAATCAAAATCGTTAGAGCCATTTTCAAGAAAATCAAAATGTTCGAAACATTTTCCATGTAAAGGGTAGTTTAGGATGGGGCTATTTTCTTCAAAGTTTTCGTATCGTATCCTTGAAAGACATTCAACTTAAATACCACCTTTGGTTTTTAACCAACTTTTCGTTTTTGAGTTATGCTGTCAATGGCGGCGATGTGGCTGAGCGGTTAGACCGCTCGCCTTTTACCTAGGCGGGACCCGCATGTGCTATTCGTGGTGGACGAAGCGCGTCTGATCGGGTTTTCTCCGGGTTCTCCGGTTTCCCCCGCCATTTATTCAACCAATTGCTCCATTATCACCCTTCCAATCATCCATTTCCCCTGCATTTCATATAATCCACTTCCTCATTGTCATGCTTGGTGCTTGGCTGACCACCCGCTTCCAGGTCTTCATCTGCCTGGTCCAGAGATTCCTCTGCCCCCCGACAGGCGTCTGACTCTATGCGCTGACTTGTTAGTCCTAGGGGGTGTAAGTGCTACATAAGGGGAACGTATTCAGGGAAAGAAAGAAGAAGAGTTATGCTGTCCACAGACAGACACACACACACACGCGCACACACACACACACACACACACACACACACACACACACACACACACACACGGACCTTTTTCTATAAATGCCTTTTTTAGATTCAGAGGGCCTCAAAACATATGTTTACTCTAAAATCTCGACATCGAATTTTTGGGTGGAATACAATACTTCCCCTACTTACCAGTAGAGAAAGTAAAAATGTGGAATTTATAAAATTTCCCTGACAATCGATGACTGACGATTTGGAAATCTTTTATATGAATAAACTTAAAAATTGTCAATTTGATAATTTTTCGGTCATTTTTCAGTCTCAGGGTAGCGTAGCCTAACCTGCCGGGCTACATCCGTCCTTTTGCGAATTTTGTGCTTTGCGATTTTGAAACTTCGTGCCTTCTTGTACCTCTCGTGTATTGCAGATATGTGAAGCAAGATCTTGGGGTACATGTTGCTGGTAAGACCATTTTCTGAGTAACGTTATTGTTTTAAGTGGTTATTCCCTGTTGATATTGCTATTCAAATAAGCAGTGCTGCAACTGGCACAGAAGAAGGTTGTGGGCGGTCATTGAAAGCAGAGGAGAGAAACTCGATTTAAATCAGCTGTTGAAGGCTTGTTGAGAGCGACAGTGAAGAGTCATACAACATTCTCCAGCCGTGTTTATTTTGCATGCCTCGGACTAAGAAAGAGGTGAAATGTTCTTCCTGGATTCTCATTTCAGTCACGGCCGAAGAGCAGGATCGGCTGCCAACAGACTTACTTACTTGGACTGGCAGGTTGCTCTTTATTTTGACAATGATTCTAACAGCAATGACTTTATGATAAGGTTCGGAGAGAGACTTAACACCTGGAACTGTATAAGATCTTTTGTGCCCATGCCAATGACGGGGCGCCCCCTGTAAGGAGGGATGAGGTGAGAGGACAGCAGACAACCGGCTCCCCTCATCTCCTGCGACTTCCACTTCCACTGGAGCGCCTGGAAACCGGAGGGAGAGGATTTACAGAGAGCAAATACAGCAAATACAGCCGACACTTAGAACCCTGGAATAACCCAGGGTGAAAGGTGAAGTGAAATGACAAGTGAGGTGGAATGGAGATCAGGAGATTCGGGGAATGTAATTATCAGGGAGCGGGGTTTTAGTCTATAGACATAGGAATGATATTAACAGCACGGAGTATAGAGCCGGCAGTTAGCGTGAGGGTTGAGAAAACGACACGCCCACCCCTACACAACAGCCTGCTTCTTGCGACTGTCGTATGTTATATTTGGTTTTCTTTTTCCTTCTCTCTATTGTCTCTGTCCAATAACACAAAATGGTTTACTACTTGTTACGGACGGGACTTCCTATATGAAGAAAGCTGCCACAGCAATACAGTAAGCATTTCCAAAACTAAAGCTTGTCTAGCACACAGTCTCCACCGAGTTACGGAAGAAATTATATCCTCTTTTCCGGATGTAAATGCTTTTACAGCCAACACGAAAAAGATATTGTGCAAAACACCCTCCAAAATCAAGATACTTAAACAGATGGCACCTGGAATTCCCTTGTCTCCACAACCAAATGTAACTCGGTGGGAGACATGGCTACAGGCTGCACTATATTATACTCAATATTACCACAAAATTGTAAACATAATAAAAGTCTGTGACGTGCAGAAAAATGTCGCAATACGTGCAGTGAAGTAAATAATTACACCAAGCTTGTTTGAAGGTCTTTCATACATTGAGAAGAATTCCAGTAATATAGTAACTGCAATAACATATTAAGTCATGTGATCAAATATGCTCGAGACTATAGAACAAGTTTCAGAGACACTGTCATGTTTTTGTACGCTCCTGTTACGTCTGGAACGTAGTTTTTCAAAATACAAAAAATTTTTACGAGCAAATCGAATGTGACTTACTTTCCATAAATTCAGGAAATACATTATTGCAGATTGCAATAACGGCTCACGAAGATGTCTCTAGCTAAAATTCTAGATATTAAATCCTTAATAAAACTGAAGTTAATTACGCGCTTCAAATGTGTAAACATTCATTATTTGCTACCTAGTAATGCCCCTTAACCCTGGTATTCCTACCTTAGAAGCAGGGTGTACTCTGTGCTGTCTTCCAGTCCACTTGTTTACAAGAGCACTACAAGGACGCCGGCGCTTCTACTTCCCGTTAACACGGTTAACTTGATGGATTTCTTACTAAAACCCCGCTCCCTGGTAATTATCCTTCCTATCATTCACCTAACAACCCCGGGAAGCACCCAATAACTCCATAGGCCAGGGGAATCGAATCCACGACCTTACGGATGTGCGCCATTCCGCTCGATATAATAGCAATAATGGTAATAAATTTATTCTCTACAATGTAAACCTTTTACTTCAATTCAAACAGTTTTGTTATTACAAATAAATTATTTTCTGTTTACTCTGTAAGTTCTCTGCCATTAATACCCCTCTTGGTTCAATACATCCGTTTTACCCTCTCTACTGGTAAGTAAAGATCGCTTCTGTAATATTCTTACTAATGTTCGCAATTTCTCTAATTCTGTCGATTTTAATTTTCTCTCTTATTCATATCCTGGCGTTCCTCAATCGATAGTTCATGTCCGTAGCTAATAATTTATTAACTTGATGCTTCTCTAATGCTCGAGTTTCTGCTTCATATAACACTCCAGTTAGTACCACTTATTTATAGAGAAGTTTTTTTTTTCTGATTTATTTATAATATTCTTCATCCCGAAATAGATTTAGCACACTGATAATTTTCTTCCTCCCGTTTGTGCTTTTGTCAATTTGAGATGATCTTTTCCGGTCATCTTCTAGAATGGATTATGTGTATTTTAACTTATGTATTAAACATTATTTTGTATTATTCATTCTCAATATTTTCTTCTTCGGCCATCATCCAAAACTGCAGAAGTGTATTTCAAGCAAAAATTCGATATTGAGATTTCATTGGAAATACACGTTTAGAGTCCCTGAATATATATGAAAAGCAAACACAAACAATCAGTTAAATATTTGGTATTTAACTTCAGTAACTTTCAAAGATGTGACATGAAGATTTTCAAGAAAATCTCCCCTGCAAACTACACCTTAATGGGCAAAGTTGTCATTTTTTATTAATCGAAAATGACTATAATGACTGATTAAAATTGCATGTGCGTAGTATGCAACGTGGTAGTTATATTGTTTGTATAACTATATAACTTATATTTATTATACAAAAGTCATTCCAGTAACATTCGGGAAGTCTTGGCACGATTACCGGTGCCCGCCCACTCAAACCGGGTTTTTCGTGGTTTTCCTAGGTGGGTAGGATAATGTTGGAATGGATTCTCTCCTTTCACGATTTTCCTATCCCTCATTTTCTGTCCGCATCACTTCCTTCATTGTTATCTGCTTCAGGGCTGTAGGACCAGGCGACATGCTTTATAGTCTGTGGGTTACGACTGGACGGTGGATGTGCGCTTTGCAATGATTTCTTCCCTGAGGTTGAGACTGCTCATTCAGGACCTACCTCTGTCTGCGCCCACAGCTCCGTGTGAGCCCTGCAGACCCCTAGCACTCGTGGTACTTCCGATATTACCAGAAGTAGGTCTGGCCCAACATCTGAGCCCCTTCCATATGGTAACTGTTCGGTTTGGGTAGGTTTCGGCCAGATACTGGTTCCCGATACTCATGGGACATTGAGTACATCTTGACTCGTCAATGCGGGGTTGGGAGATGCCTCAACGTTCTTGGCTGCTAATCTGCTGAGCTAGTAGCCGGTAAGCTAGATATCCGGAGGCCCCACCTAGATGGGTTGACGCGCGTAAGTGGCGCATACACTTCCGTCTCTTGTGTAACAGTAAGGGGGGGGGGGGCTTTTAAGGAAACAAGATACTGACCTAATGGAAAGACCCACGGAAGGAGTGGCACTCGGTGCGATCTCCAGCTTTGCAGTCTTCCAGGAGATGTACCGACCGTCAGAAAGGGAGGTGTCGCCAGGAGCTTCAATATGGAACTGTTAGGGACCCCCTCCTCTGCCTTGTGTACCCTCTGTCTCCTCTCAATCAACCCTCTCTCCTAGGGTGTCTCTTTATGTGATACAGATACAAACGCTCATGTAGCCGAAGTCCCCTTGCCCATATGCGTCCCTAGTACTTACCTTAGGGAAGAAAAAGGAACTTTCTGTAGTTTACCACAACAAAGGTCTCCGGAGAATGACCTGCGGGGTGGTGGGGTACTGCCGATTAGACACGAATCCGACTCCCTGCCTAGAGGGAAACTTAGTTACAGGCCAGTCAAAAACAGCCAACATCTGTAGTGTTCTACTTTTATGAAGCATACCTTCTCCAGAATTGTATTGCAGAAGCACTCTTTCCAAACAGATAAGAGCAGCAAATTTCTGTCAGGGACTTTCTTTTCATTACAAACAGTACTTCTTTCACTATTAATACGCATCAGTCTAAAAAACAACGTGATATTTACCACAAAATCTCTCCCATAGAATTCAGCTCAAGCTGATAATGGCCTTGCCCTCTTGTTGGGGTTACTTCCTTCTCTGCCATTCAGAAAAGCTCATGAACTTGGAGAAAGACTTGCGGAAGTGGAGCCAGGACAATGGACATGTGTCAGAGCGATTAAACAATAAGGGCAAATGATTAATGCAGCTAACTTTATTGTTAGCTTTTTGTGTTCTTTCTGAACGTAGTCAGCTGTCATAACAACTTCTCACCGTCTCTCAAGAAACACACGCTTTTACTATTGCAGTTTTTTCAGCGTTACGCAACATAACAAGAGTGCAAGAGTGCTCCTCTTCTTCCGGGTGTCAGAAAAGGTTATGATGATGAATAGCCAACATTCCCAGTGAGACAAATTTTCCCTTCTAGCTTTGTTCTGTGCTTTATTGGTTTCATCTCTTCGGTAACTCAGTATAGAACGAATTCAAAACTTGCTTTGAGAAAAATGACTTTAAGGAGGACCAAGTGGCGAAAACAGACAAAAAAGCTTTTACAATACAATACAGTACAGTATGTATTCGATACAAGAATTCGATGCCGATATTTCACCGCAACCATATGTTTTGACGCCCCCTGAGTAAAAAAATACATTTTTAGACAAATATCCACGTGTGTGGTGTGTCTGTGTCTGTGAACAGCATAGCCCCCCCCCCCCCCCGCTCAAAAAAAAAAAGGTTGATATTTAAGCTTAATATCATTCAAGGGTGCGACACGAAGATTTTGAAGAAAATTCCTTCATCCTAAACTACCGTTTACATGGAACATTTTTCGAAAATATTGATTTTCTCAAAAATGACCCTAAGGATTTTGATTAAAATGCCCCATATTTAAGATATCTTTACAACAAATGAAATGTAAATTCTGAATTTTCTGACCACAGCCGATGTAGTGCTATTTAGTCTTGATGACTTGCATAACTGGTTAACCCTAAGAGATAGACCAAATCTTACAATACAGAAAATGTAAGTATTGATAAAACAGATAGTTTATGTATATATATATATATATATATTTTTTTTTTTTTTTGAGTGAACCATTCTGGAGATATCCCTGGTTATTTACTTCTATCAAATTAAACATTGTCATTCATTTTTTTATGTGTTAAACGTCCAGAGAGAACGGAATTTGAAAGGTTTAAAAGATTTGACTATCGCTCAAAGCCTACTGTATCACCATATTTTTCTTTTAACTACAACAAGATAAACAATAAGTTAATTTCTGCAATTATTTATCTCAACTAACACGAAGAAGATATAGGAATAAGAGTTTGTAAGAATGGTTAGTACAAGAGTAGAGAAAGTTATGTGAGTGCAACACATGACATTTTAATTTTTAATTTCCTTTATTACAAGTAACATAAAAAATCTGGTGGAACTAACGCAACAGGAAGTGTTGCCAGAACTTCTCAGTTCCTTAACTCCAAGTTCTGGAAATCTGCACAGTGCATCTGTCCTTTGGTGGTGGACTAATCCTCGGTCGAGTAATCTTTTAGTAAATTGTAATAGGCGAAATTTAAACAATTGGACCTCATTTTAGACCCTTTAGAAGCTACATACCAAGTGGCAGACCCCAGGTTGGATTCCCGATATCGCCATGGGGATATTTTCCTGTTGGGAACCCTGTCTGAGTTTGCAATTATAAAAGTCGTGAAATTCATTCAGGGACAGGTCTTTGTATTCTTCACCAAAATGTGTATTCTTTGCAGGTGCATTTGGAGTCAGTTCAAATTCTAGTAAGCAATTTGTTACCATATCAAATATTTGCGGAAAGTGATTCAATATTCCAATTTGGTGCCAATTGTCTGTTGAGGGATGTGGTAACCCAAAAGGAGAATGCTACTGTCATACTTTTTTACACTTCCCAAGTTCAGAGGCGCTGGTCTCCTTCACAAAGAACTTGTATCATGGACAAAGTATTTAACAACCACTTTCCAAGAAGCTAATTATCCTCTTGTCTTCAGAAGAATTAATTTAAGTTTACGAAACTTTTTCTTTCCTAGAGAAGACAAAGGCTTGCGATTGTGTGGGGGTCTTCTCACCGCACAAAAACACGACATTATTTCCCGCGCCCTAAATTGGAATATGCGCGTCCACAAAACAAAAGTTGCAACGTTGTCTCCCTTTTGGGAATCCTTTCACCAATTTGCATCTTTAACTTTACATCCTTTTGTTTTAGAGCATTAATACCGACAATGCACGCTCCTTTTCCCGTAAAACCACTCGAGTTTTGCGTATTTGATGCTCTATTTATTTTCATGCAACGACGAGAGCTCGTGTTTTTACTCTCTCTACTAGAAAGAGCAGATATTGGAATTCCACCCAATAATTTTGTATAAAAATTTCACCGGAAATACATGTTTTGAGGAACCCAAATATGTTTCACTCATATGACTTTCTCTACTCCTGTTCTAACCATTCTTACAAATTCCTATTCTTCTATCGTCTTCGTATTAAGATAAACATTTTCAGAAGTTATCCTATTGCTTAGTTCCTTGTAGGTGCAAGGGGAATATTAGAATACACTAGGCCTTGAGCGATAGTCAAATATTTTAAAGCTTTGAGATTCCGTTCTCTTTGCACGGCTAAGATATAAAAAAATCAATCACAATCTTCCATTTGACGGAAGTTTGTTTTCGAAAACCCACACAAATAACAAGAAATATCTCCAAATGGTGGACATAAATTCTGTGGTTTAAGGAGATTACATTTTTTGTATAATAAGAGCGTTTGAGACGTGCGGCCGCCGACACAATATGTACATCGTCTTCTATTTTATACTTCTGAAATGTGCTGCATACTATTGTTGATGATAGTAAATAATAGACACAGTACTTACACGAGAATAAAATTAATAATTTGCTAATAGCTGTTTGTTGCAAATGGTGGTTCCTGTAGCAAAGTCACAAACATTAACCTTGGTGGCAAAATCGAGATGGACATCTCTGCCTGTCTGTTGACCTTAAAGAATTAGAAAGTTACAACTGATACTTAGACTAATTCAATAGTAAGCAAATGTTAACAAATAAAAAGGAAATAAACACACAGGTAAAGTTTAAATAGTAAAATTCAGCTACTATATACGTTGTATTCCATTGTCTGCGTTAATAAATATATTGTGACGCCGGCTGGCAGTCGCCATCAAAGCCGCTCAAGGTCAAGATACCTCACGTCACCACTAGTAATTACATGGCCCGACGACAACGGAGCGGTCAGAACAAAGACGACTAGGAGTACGGTAGAACAAAGCGTTTCCAGAGAATCTTTCGACTGCCGACTTATTTACAAGGAGTTCGAGGAAAGGAGAATTTCGAGAAAAATCCATGCTACGCCATTCTCGCCTATATAGGCATGTCGGAACGGCGAGAGATGAGAGTTCCTAAGAGTCGTTAAGCGTTAAACGAGACAACTGTTACGAGTTAGTTTTTAAGTGTGTGTACAGTAGTGTTGAGAGGATGTTGTGTCGTCAGAGACAGTTGTAGACATTTAATCGTTGTGTTGGAGTTGCTTGTGATGTGAAGCAGTTTTAGCGAGATCGTCGAAACCAATAGTTTATGAGACAAAGAGAGTAAAAGAGGACTGTGAAGTATGTGTGAATGTTAAGATCGGGCAGAACAGCTGTGAGTTAGAGGGTCAATACGAATTGTAAATTGTGTTACCGATACACAGAGGACTGTGTTTTTTGTGGTGCAATTTGGAAGAGACATAATGTAACATCAAAAGTAACTGAAACTGTAAGTTGTCACACTGTTGTATGGAATGATATTTATCACATTGTCCTTATCGCACTGGTGTCAGACGTAGGATCTGTCAAATTATTTGTGACAATATCGGAAGTTAAATGATTAAAAAAGTCATAGATATATGTGTTGTAAAATTAGACAAAACGCGCAGGTAAGATAAGACTAAGATAATACAGAAAATTGAACTTTCCAGAATTTTTTGTATCGTAGAAAAAATAGAAGTCCAATCAAATTATTATCCTTTGTGGGATACTTCGACGTGGAGCGTTCCGTAAATCTGGCTTGTAAAACCCTTTCAACATCCGTAATAAATCCACGAGAGAAGTTTTCCGGGTTTCGGTGCCTAACAATGCAAAACGGTGCACATATTCACTGCTGCTTTCACGTTTTGTGAAGTTGTACATACAAACGGAAATAAGCGTTGTAATCACAACCTGTACTCGTGTCTAAGACCTACATGTGGGTGGATAATGATAGCAATAACGTAATGCCTAGGGCAGCTACTTCTCTTCTTTAGGGTTGTCCAGGCACAAAAACTACATCGTCAAATAAGCTGTAATGATGCCATAGTGCTGGATCTGTTTTAGTGACAGTTGTTTGGGTAAAACTCTCTTTTATAATGGCAATATCTGAAATAGTACCATTTGGATTTCCTGTGATTTTTGTTCCCACATTTTGCAGCATAATTCAAGATCGAAAAACGCCTAAATGCCAAATTTGGTATTTAGAAGCTAGAACGTAGAAAGACAGACGCGGACCTGGACTTCGGCACTTCGACCTCAGAGATCTTTTGTGCCTATTCCCTGAAGGGACGCCCCCTTCAGAGGTAGGGATGAGGCGAGAAGAGACAGAGGGTGGCCAAACCGCAGGAGAACAGGCACAGCAGAGGGCAGGGTTCCTACATTTTCCCAGTTAGAAACTCCCAGATACCACCAGTATGCAGTGCGCCGCCTGCAGGGGCCCTATCGAGCCCCAAGGGCCTCGGTGTGGACAAGAT
The DNA here is from genome assembly GCA_030765045.1 of Tenodera sinensis. Lineage (NCBI taxonomy): Eukaryota > Metazoa > Arthropoda > Insecta > Mantodea > Mantidae > Tenodera > Tenodera sinensis. Next base: position 72,121,282 of record CM060968.1, read on the forward strand.
CCGGAGCCCAGCTACCATGACAGGGGGCGGAGTCACTCAGAGGATTTCATTCCACCATGCTACACCCGAACGGTTGTTGACAGTTTCAACCCTGAAAGAGACCGAACGGATGAAAGGATGAACGAATTGAAGGGAGAGGAAAGGAAGATGGAGCAATTAGTGGAATGATGGCGGGGGAAACCGGAAAACCCAGAGAAAACCCGCCCCTGCGCCGGTGTGTCCACCGTACATCTCACATGCGGACGCCTGGGATCGAACCCGGGTCTCTTTGGTGAGAGTTAAGCGATCTAACCACTCGGCCACGGCGCGGCTCAACTTGGTATATAAGTTCAGTGTTTTCCATAGATGCAACACAGACATTTAAGAAAATCCCTCCACCCGAAAATATCTCTTAGTTTTACAACTATAGTTCTAACTACATTTATTAAAATAATACCATATTCAAGATACTTACACAATCAATACAATGTATATCTCGAATTTTCTAAGAGCAGCCATTGAAGTCCTCTTCATTTGCAAGAAATTTCTATTGACTTTGTAAAGAGGCTAATGCATAAGCAATAGACATAATCTCACTTCATAAAAAATGCAGATTTGATAAATGACTGATATTAAGTCTACTTGGGAAAGGTGTGAAGCTTTTCTTATATTTCAATAAACTTCTTTAAGGTTTACAAGTCTTTAAATATTATTCTCAACAGCATTGTTTATTGTATTAAAACTAATAGAATACATTAATTTGTCTCATTTCGGCACTTTATGTTCTTATAAACAATGCCGAAAGATTAAACAAAGGAACGACTGCTTCTGCGGTCGAGGCCTTTTACCTTCTAAACCGAGAAGTTCGTGTTGGATTTCCGGCTGAGGTTGTTTTTCTTTAACCGAAATAATTTGCTATTCCCCACAGAATCTTGAAGCATGAATCTGGAAGTGAATGTCATAGTTTTCAATGTTAAAAATAATATAAATAATGCTTAGGAAACCCTACAGTTCACCGAGGATTAGCACCATCAATTGTTTCTCAGGTCAAGTCCCCGGTATGACCAAAGAAGTTAAAGAGAAATATACAAATGAAACAATTTTTAAAAATGTAGAGCTTTTTAAAGCACATGATTTAGTTCAAACAGTTTTTTTTTCCGGCAGCTACCATTTACACAATATTGTTTGAGTTTTACAAGACTTGATCTCGACATTCGTTTTCGCGAGGTCTGTCCACGGTGCTTCACCCCTATCAGCTATCTGTCCTATACTCTCGGTGAAAATAAACACACGTATGGCTTGTGTGTATCAAGCGTACTTGGAGTTACTAACCAACTTCAAAATATATTAGTCAACTAAAATTATGAAGTCTTTTTAAAGTATTGTAGCCATTTAGTTGTTTTTCGTGATTTCAGGAGAGAGTATGGAATTTCAAGGCCAACAAATAGCAATCGCCTTTAAACATCTGAATATAAATTATTTTCCTCCGTCATCGTTGTACCTTACACGAAGTGTGCAATTAAACTATTTTTGCAAAGGTTTACCACTAGATTGAAATGTCAGCTTTCATAAGAATGGATTGTAGAAGCTATGGAGAAATAAGTGACAGTGCATGTAAGCTAGAGAAGCTAATGTGAATGTAACACATTTTTCTGAACAGTAATATTATAGAAAGAAGTAGCAGTAATATACATCTTAACGTAAAAAGTTCTTACGGTCTATTTTAGTCCTCCACTTCCAAGATTATTAAGAAAACTGTGTGTTTACTTCATTAATTTGAATAGCTAACGTGTTATTATCAATGCCCTCTTTTATATAAAAGCTTATTCTATGTAGTTCTTATTACTGAGTGCGAAAATACATTTTATTTATCCTTTAAGTAGCTTAAAAGTATGGCATTTTAATACAAATTGTTAAAGTCATCTTGAGAAAGTAAAAAGGTTACGCTGTGTTATAGTTATGCTGTTCACACACACACACACACACACACACACACACACACACACACACACACACACACACACACACACACACACACACACACACACACACACACACACACACACACACACACATACATACAGCCTTTTTCTAAAATATTATTTTCTTTTAATTCAATGAACCATAAAACAGGAATTTCGGATGAAATATCGATGTATGATGCAATACTTTCTCTATTTATTGTTTGCACGAAGTAAGCAATAGAATAATAGAAAATAGAAACGTTTGTTGAATGTGTGAAAGTGAAGATGCACATGAAAGTACTTTATGCTTGCATACGCTCACTGCAGTTACATAATGCTATGTTGTTTATCTGAAACTGAAGAGGGTGTAGAAATTTTAGGTCAGAGGTTTTCTTTAATCCTCACTATGGGTAGAGTAACTGTTGTCCTATTTGTCGGTGTAATAAATTAAAACTTAGTGTTCCATTCAAAGTTCCAATATTATAACATCTACAACGACTATTATTTGGGGGCTAGGTAAATTGAGTCCATAATTAGTTGCTTACGATTCTCTAAGTGGTAAGTTGAGTGCCAATCTTTTTAATCCATGTGGTATCATGGGTGACTATGGGTGACTATACCGATCGAAAGCAGCGCTGTGACGTCAGGGGATATATGTCATGGTGCACCAATGTAAAGTCAATAGACATATCCGTGTCGTTTCCATTTAGGACAAAATTGGTAGCGCAAAATACAAACCGTAGGTCTATCAAAGGAACACAAATCAAACTCAGAAAAAGGTAATTTTTTTAAAACATTTCTTTTAAACCCAGACGACGTAGACGACTGCTTTGTCGAAGATTTGATGGCTGTACAACCAGGAGATACAAAAATACAAGAGTTCTGTGATTACATGCTGGAGACATACATAGCCGCAGATTCAATGTTTCCCCTTGCTGTTTGGGCTGATTTCACAGCTACCACACTAATAGCTGTAAATCTTTCCATGCCAAATTAAATGGCTTATTTTACAGTTCACATCCAAACATTTACAACTTCGTTGACGTTTTGACCAGCATTCAGTCAGATGTGTATGTTCAGATACGCAGTACAGGAAAAACAGACAAACAAAACATTGTAATCATTTTGAGGAAGTATATGGTCAAGCTTACCTAGTTTGCTAAGACATACTGAGATTTGACTTTGTGACAGCTGTTTCTATTAAATTTTTACTTATATGACAAAACTAGTGCAAGGTGCTCGTATGAACGATTTTAACATGACACAATTTTTAACACACCAACCTGATAAATGGCTGCGCACTCCCAAGTCTGCACAAAATGGGAGGGAAAATTTTGTCACAATTACGGGTAGAGGGACTCAATTTACCTACCATGCAATTTTAGGGCGGATTCAATTTACCTTGTAATATTCAAAAGGGACTCAATTTACCATCCCCGATTATTTGTACTTCAAAACCTATGGATTGAGTAAACAAAATTTCAGCTAGGGGAAGAATCTCATGTTTACCACGCCATTACATTTTGGTTGGATGATATTGCCTATTGGCTGGCTCCGTAGCACAGTTGGTAGAGCACCTGCCTGCTGTACAAGGGGTCCCGGGGGGTAGGACTTTTTCTCCAGCCAGGATTATTCCTCAACCTTCCCTGAGTCTGGAAGTATGACGGCGTCGTGGCTGAGTGGTTAGACCACTCGCCTATCACTTAGGCGGGACCCGCATGTGGTATTCGTGGTGGACGAAGCGGCGTCTCCGGGGTCTCCGGTTTCCCTGCCATTCATTCCACCAATTGCTCCATTATCACCTTTCCACTCATCCATTTCGCCTGCATTTCATATCATCCTCTTCCTCACTATCATACCTGGTAGGTCCACTTTCATCAGACTCCAGACGTTGCAGAACCGGGCATTAAGGATGATCTATGATACTGGCCGAAGATTTCCTGCCCATATCCTACACGAACATTCCGGTATCCCGTACATTGTCGACGTGATTAAAACTCGCGCTCGAACAATGTACAACAAACTCCAGAACCACCCTAACCCTCTGGTGAACACTCTGGGCCAATACGACCAGAGACAGCCGCGCCGACTACCATCCAAAAGATTGCCGAAGGACATCTTAAGTCCTACGATCTAATCTTAAGATGGGAAAGGCGAAAATGCAATCTGTACTCAAATCAGAGAGAATCACCTGTTTCAGTTCACCTCTCAGCGAGTGACTGACGGCCAGAACCCTGGTGGGGATTAGCGCGTAGAATTCGCGTACAGCCCATTTGTGGACCAATCCCTGCCTACAATCCCTCCCGTTCCTAAAAAACCCCTGTTCCAACAAATTTTTCCCAGTGATAAACATCCCTGTAGTGACACTATCAAAACCATCGCGCAGGTTAAGCCGTATGACGGCTAGGTACTGCGGTAAAGACACTCGAGCGGGGGAAACATCATCTCATCTCCGCTCGACTCGAACTCCGTCTGGCGTCATACCTGGTTCCATAGGTTCCCCTGCTCCCCGACAGGCGTCTGACCCTAGTAAGTCCTAGGGATATAAGTCCTACATAAGGGGAGGGTAATCAGGGAAAGAAGAAGATATTGCGTATCTTCGCTTTGTGCATGTGGATTGATGGACTATGGATACTGTCGTATTTATTATTATTATTATTATTATTATTATTATTATTATTATTATTATTATTATTATTATTATTATTATTATTATTATTATTATTATTATTATTATTATTATTATTATTATTATTATTATTATTATTATTATTATTATTATTATTATTATTATTATTATTATTATTATTATTATTATTATTATTATTATTATTATTATTATTATTATTATTATTATTATTATTATTATTATTATTATTATTATTATTATTATTATTATTATTATTACTGTTATCATCATCAGTATTATCTTCAGACACGGGAATTTCCAAGCAGTGAAGCTAGAGCGAAAGAAATAATATTGAAATGTCAACGGATATGCTGTGACGTTATTTTCACCCTTTATTGACATTTAATAATAAAATAAAGGTGTTGGTAGCTATTTATGTTGTAAAGGTATCAATTTATTTCAGTATTATTGTAGTTTCTTTTTCTTTTATTTTCTGTTTCAAAAATAAAAATCCTGCAATTGTAGCCTAGTGTAACCCCGTCATTATCCACACGTATCATCTCACTGGTTATTTTACGTGGGTACTCCCCATCCTTCACTATAGGGATTAAACTCGCCAGTTCTGCTTTGAATGGATGGCAGTCCATTTCGTCTGGCTATCACGCCTATTCGAAGTACTTCCTGTGATGGGGATACCTAAAGTGGTTCAGGAATTAGAAGAGTGGCATATGTAGCCAAATAACTCATACAATAGTGCGTTAAATTTCAAGGACGTTCATCTTGTGATGTAGACGTGGTAATGTAGATGAAACTTAGGGTCATACATCCTATCTTGTAGAGTAGTAAAGAATTCCTTAAATGTGAGACGGTTAAACGGGTAATGGGTACAGCCACAGAAGGGACACGTCGCTCACTCCGACTTACACAGATCTATTGAGGCAGGTATGAAATGAAGGAACCGAGGGTGCTGCACAGGAAGTCTCTCACGGAAGTCCTTAACAAGTGCTAAGATCTCTTCATTCCGGCGCCAGGCCCCGCCAAGCAGCCATCACACCGCAGTTCCGGTGTCGCACTGAGCGTCCCCCCGACGGAGGACAAAGCCGGACAAACGCCAAGAACAGCAGTTACCATGCTCAATCATCCGCGCCATATGCCCGGCACTGCCAACACCACACGTCTGAAAGTACACCTGAAAAGGAAATGGCATGAAGGGAAATGTTGGAAAGGAAATTGTGGTATGGAATAATGCACCCAGCATTCACCTGAGTAACATGGGGAAACCACGGAAAAACACATGTCAGAGTGCGCGGCCAGGGGGATCGAACCCGTGATCTCCCGAATGGGGGCCACAGACGTGTAGAGTAGTAAAAAATCCTCAAAATCTTAATTGTACCGATTTTCTAAGTACGGTTAGTGTTGTTTGATGTTGCACATAGTTATGGAAACGATTGTACCCTGACAGAATCTTGGAGAAAGTTAAAAGAATCCAAAGGCCAGCAGGTGGTGTTGACGAGGTGAAGGACGCTGCGCACAGGATTTACGCTGAGTTAATTCCAGCGGTAAGACCCACACATATCAACCGACTGACTGCTTTATTCAGAGCTTTTATTAATTTATTGTGCTCGCTGGTGCATAATGTTAGCTAGCTAGATCTTCCGGTGAGCAATTTGGTTCTGCTCCAAAACGCAGAATTAATACCAAAGAAGAAACTGCTGGAGAGTATGCTGATGAATCAGCATTTGCTTTCTTATAAAGCAAGCCCCTTTGCCCGTTGTTATACTTCGTATTGTTAACTGCCATTCAGGAACAATGACTCTTATTTTATACAAGCGAGCACTTTTACGGAAAAGCATGACCTATGGCGAATTCTTTAAACAACTTTGTAGATTTTCTCTGAGTTCTAGTGCTTGATGTTTCAGGGTTTAGTACCTAAAGGAGGAGATCGTGGGTTCGAGTCCCGTGGCCAACTTGCCTGATCTTGGGGTTTTCCCCGGTCACTCAGGCGAATGCTGGGGAAGATATTTACCTTACATCCTCCTATTCACTTCCTTTCATTTCATTCTCTCTATCCGGTCTTTCCAGGTTGTAGGAATCAGCGGATTCGCCAGCGATGGCCTTGCGCTCTGGAGATACGGTACTTGACTGAGGAGAGGCACTGTGGTCGGCCGGCCGTCATCCCAGGGAGACTGATTGCTCAGCTGGAACTGGCTGGTGGCGAACTCTCTGTGGTGACATTTTAAATTAACAAGTTAAAAGTCTAAAACCATTCAAGCGAAAACAGCGCACAGAGTGAGATGGCGCAAAATTATCTGTACGTAAATTGTATATTATAGCAATATCTATTTTATCCTGCGAACGTTTTATCGGTGTCTTTTGAAATTATATAATAGGTATTTAGAAAAAATAATGAGGGACTCAAGGAAAATTTATATTTTATTGTCGCACCAATAGTTCAAAAATACGTTTTCTAATCATAAAAGTTACTCATTTTTTTATAAAATCTATTTATAGGATTGTTTGGGGATGTGAAATTTATTGTAAATCATGGCCTTGTATCCTTGAAAGATGTATAACTGATGTACGAAATTTGGTATTTGTATGACTTTTGGTTTTTATTTAAGTAAATTTAATTATTTCTGCTATCCCAAAGAGGGGTTACTAATGTCAAAGCATACTTAGCAAAAATAAAGTGAAAAATGAAACAAACTATAAATGAGATTATAACATAAACAAAATTATAAGAATGCAACAAATTCTATTACAATATACAGGAATATAACATTTATGTTAATAAAATGTACATATCAATCATACAAGTGAATTTTTAAAATTTATACAGAATGTTTTAGTACTTCGGCGATGCAGTGGTCGAGGGTTAGACCGCCTTTCACCAAGTGAGGTTGAGACTGCATGTGCGATTTGTGGTGGGCAAAGTGGCATCTGGGCTAGGTTATCTCAGGGTTCTTGGTTTCCCCCACTATTCATTCCACCAACTGCTCCATAATTATTTCCGTTAATCCATTTCATACCTTCTTCTTCTTCACTTTCACATCAAATAACCCTGGATGCTCCCTCTAATCTAGTCCGTCTACTCCCGACTGGCGTCAAACCCCGGACGCTGACTTTTTTTTTTTTGGGGGGGGGGGTTGCAATTTACGCACTTACCCCAGCCCAGTTGGGCGTGTGAGACTCGCCGTGAAGTGGCCCTGCCCACTAAAGACCTTCCACTTGTCAGTATGTTATTTATTTTTGTTTCACACACTTTAGTTTACCAGGTCCCGGTTAATCTATGAAAGATGAGAAGCTGGCATGCATTGCACGCGAGCGCGTCAAATTTTACTTACCGTGGATTGCACATGACAAACGTCCTGAGCAATTCAGGGTGGTTAATCACCTAGAGGTTCTTACAATTGTTAGTGCAAATGGCCACTACGACTTAATTGAAATGTTCCATGCGTCTACATTAGTAGCTACGTCAGGGCATGCGTTTTAGGGTTTATCCCTGGATGGTTGGGACGTCATGATTGGCAAGTTCCTCAGTTGCAGATTCCCAGGACATCAGTGTCATCCTAATTGTCGCAAAAATTCTTTGTTCGTGAGATCTAGGTTCGTGTCCCCGAAGTTCGTCGTTGTGCCTATACAGACTAACACGGTTGCCTGTAGCTGCAAGAGGTCAGGTGAGTAGTTGAAACTTGTAAGTCCTCCATACGAGGATGGTAACAAGAAAACAAGAAGAAAAAGAAGCTATCTTTAGCCGAAATGATTTTTCCGATACGGAATTCACGGCAGAGCTTCACAAACAGCTCCGGTACAGTGCCCCTGGCACACCATTAGACCAGTAACCTTGTCGGAGAGGTTGTATTTGTTTTTATAATGTAGAATAGTTGGTTCATAGATGGATTTGTTTTCTTCGTGAATGTCCTGAGGCTAGGGGTTTTGAACAATAGGACGAATAATGGTTTCTTTAGAAAAATGCACTTCTTAGACTCAGGGCTTCATTTCCAGGATGCCCTGATTTCAAATATTTGATAACGGTTACATGAACCCAAAATGGCAGAGAAAGTGTCTTACGTCATACAAATACCCGTGCTTACTACCTGTTTAGAGCCGTCGAATACTCTGAGTAGTATTTTAGGCTGGATAAAACTATTAACGTTTATTCTTATGGTAATCAAACAGCCTATTTGTTAATGGAAAGGATATTATATAATAGATGATGGCACTTATTCCAAGTTATAACTTGTCGACAGTTAATTCAGCATCATTGCAATAATGATATCGCTTCCTGTTTTCGAGTTTTTCTATCTCGGCAATAAATAATAACGCAAGAAAACATAATTACAACCCATGCCGTTGTATTGTGTTAGTGTTATTAATGTAATAGAGTAGTATTCTATAGTAAAATATAGGTATATAATTAGCGTATGTGTCATATTTATGAGCATGGTAATTAATAACAGTTATGTAGCCAAGTGCATTTTGTGTAATCCGAAAACTTGTCCAATTTGGAAAATTACTTTCGTTCCATAGCTCAGACGGAAACGTCTGTGGTCCGCATACCGGAGGTTGCGGGTTCCATCCCCGTAGCCGATCTTTCTGACCCATGGGTTTTTTCAAAGGTTTCCCTGAGTCGCCAGGCGAATGCTGGGTAGGATTTCCATACCCTCCGAATTTCCTGCACCTCCATTTCGTTATATTAGTAATTTCATTCCGTTGGGTCTCTTTAAGTGTTGGAAGCGTTGGCGAGCGTCGGCGCAGCAGCACGGGATGGTGGACAAATGCGCTCTGGAAATCTCGTCCCCCGGATTGGAAGACGAGGAACTGTTTCTGGGCCCCCGGGAATGTTACAAGCCCGAGGGGTGGAGAAGGGGAACTTAGCTAGCCTCCGCTACGGTGCTTCTAACTGGGAAAACGTAAGGACTCTACCCCCTGCTCTGTTGTGGCAACAGTACGGCCGCCCTTAGGACCCATTCGTCTCATCCATCCTCCCGGAGGGTGCCCGGTCAGGGGCATAGGCAGAAAGGGTTGCCTTTCGGTCGAGGTGCTAAGTACCCCTTCGCAAGTTGTCAGTATTAAAAAAAAAAAATAAAAATAAAAATAAAAATAAAAATAAAAATAAAAATAAAAATCTGCATACTGGACCCCGGCACCTAATTTCTTAAACCGGGGTCAATATTCAGATCTTTATTATTTTATTACAAATATAAAACAAATATACACTTCACAAAATTTACAGATTAACAAAATAAAATAAAAATAAAATAATTTAAAACACAACATTTTAACATCCTAAAACCACACCTCTTCTAACTAAAATTAAGAGAAAAAAAAAACCAATAAATTACCAAAATAAAATCTAAAAATTTCCATCTCATCCCTAATCATACCTATTCAAAACTTTTATAAATTTAATAAAAAATCTATAAAAATTTTAAAAAATCACCTCTTTAAACACAAGCTCTTATAAATTATAAAATAACTTATAAGAACCTTAACTTTCAAAATCAAAATTTATAAAAAAAAACAAAAAAATTTTAAATAAAATATTACTGGTATCCAGTAATAAAATAAATAACTGGTAACCAGTTACTACTAAATCTACAAATATAAAAAATCCATAACAAAACAAAATATGACCGCCGGAATCCGGCGGCCATCTTGGTACTGGTACCCAGCACCAAAACTCCTTTACTCCACACTACAACTCAATTACACTCATGCATAATTATATAATAAACAATAATCAAAGTAACTATTGAACATAATCAAATTACACATTTAAAAATATACACATTAACATCATACAACACAAACATTACAACATTCAAAATCTTCAGAACCTCAATTAAATAACTCAAAAATACAAATTATCTTCAGACCTCCAAAATAAACAACAAATCCTTCAAATTTCTTAATCTCAGACCTCCAAAATAAACAACAAATCCTTCAAATTTCTTAATCTACTAAAGCTTTAAAACATTTGAGTTTATTTAATAAAATAAAATATTGCATTAAATTTAAATCAAATATTAAAATTTCAAATTCAGATTTATATATTAAATATTACAAAAAATTTTTGATCCCTAAATTTAGAAAGCATTTAAAACTATTTAAACTCTATACTACAACACAAATACACTCGTACATAATTATATAAAATGCGAGACATAATAATCAAAATGACAATTAAATATAAACAAAATTGCACATATTTAAGATAATACACTAAAACATCATCTAACATAAAAATACAACATTTAAACATTTTCAGAACCTCATTTTCATAAAAATTTCAAACATTTCTTTATTGTCGGTATTTATATCTTATTGGTCATCTTGTGTATCAGATAAACCAATATCAATATTATTTCTGTGCTGTTGATTTTGTATCCTCTCGGATCGTCTTATTAATGGGTCCTGATGTTGAATATTTATTTGCCTTGGCAGAGTTTTGGTCTCGATGGCAGATTTGCTGATGGTATTAGCCATTGTCTCTAGGTGGTGGAGTAAATCCTTATCCCTTACGATGTTGCAGATTTGGTGTCCTTGTAATGGTGTCCGATGTTCTTCTGTCAGGTGTGCATATTTTGGACATTCAAAGAAAACATGTTCAGGAGTGTCTTGGATGTTGCATATATCACATATATCGGTTAATTGTTTATTAATCTTTAGCCAGTAGGTTCCATACGGGCCGTGCCCGGTTAGGAAATGTATTGTACCTTTTGTATAATTAAAACTTTTATACTTCTTTTGTAATCTTTCTCTAATGTTACCGAAAATTGAGTAAGTTCTCCTGCCTTCTTCTATTAAATCCCACTCTTCTTGCCAGATTTGTAATAGTTTATTTTTGACGTCTCGTTTCTTGTAATAAAAACCATCCATTATTTCAAAAACTTTTCCTTGATCTCCTTTTTTCATCCAAAAGCATGCACCCCTGTATTGTAGGGTAAGGTCAATAGGCCAAATTCCCAGGATAACTAGCAAAGCCATGGTTGGTGTTGTGTTCACTGCTCCTGTAAATCGGAGTAGGATCTTCCTCTGTGATCTTCTCAGTAAGGTCTTGACTGTGGTAAGCTTGGCTCTGTGCGCCCACGTTGATGCTGCATAGGTCACTATGGCTCCAAATATGCTCGTATGGTAGGTGGTTATGGTGTTCAAGGGAATTTTGAAATCAAATTGTGCTAAACGGGAAAGTTTCAGCATTACTTTTTCTGCTTTAACCCTCACATAATCAGTATGAAATTTGAAATTTAGTCTTTCGTCCAGAAATATGCCCAGATATTTTACTTGTATTGAACGTTTAATATGGTTATTTTCAAATTTAATAATGGGGTCTCGCTTAAATGAGCCTTTAAGTATCATATATGTAGATTTCGCTGATGAAATCTTCATCTTAGCAACCTGGCACCAATTGGATAGCTCTATTAACAATTTGTTGGCCTTTTCTTCCAAAATATTCCTAGTTCTTCCCTCTACCAAAAAGACTACATCATCTGCATATGCCACTACCCTAAGACAGATATTTATACGAGTAATTTGTTCTAATAATGTTTCCAAAATTATGTCCCAAAAAGTGGGCCCGAGAATCGAACCCTGGGGGCATCCCTTGGTGATGTCTTTTGAAATGATTTGGTTCACACCAACAAGTTGTACTTTTCTATTTCTACAGTAATCTTCTAAAATGTTATACAAAGTTCTGGGATAATTTAAATTTCTAAGCCTAGTGAAAAAATGGGGCCACCAAACGTTATCAAAAGCAGCCGAAATATCCACGAAAATAGCCATAACGTATTTTGATTTGGAATTTAGGGTGGCAGTGATAAGGGTATTAATTGCGTCTTCGGTGGATCTCCCTTTCCTGAAACCGTACTGATCATCATTAAGCCCAATAAGTGTCCGATATTCCAAAATACGCTTATTTATTAAAGCTTCAAAAATTTTTCCAATAGTATTCAAAAGACAGATGGGTCTGTAAGATTTACAGTCCATCGGATCTTTATCAGCACTTTTCTTCAAAACAGTTAATTTTGCAACTTTCCAATTGTTGGGAAATTTTCCTTGCCACAAACAATTATTATATAAATTACAAAGTATTGGGATTAATGATTCTGCAGTATTTATAAGAATTTCGTTCTTGATGTTATCGGGTCCTGCTGCTTTTTTCTTTTTTAGTCCTCTAATTATCTGTCGTATTTCCGATTTGTCAAAAGGATATATAACGTTAGAATTCGGATACGGCACTTCCAAATTTCTTCTAATTTGTGTGTTTTCATCAGTGTCTGTCTCCTGGCTGTCGTCGGGTAGTAGTTTTTGTAACAGTTCCTGTGTAGTTTCGGTCCAGTTTTGGGTTAAAGTCCCATCATCCCTTCTAATGGTATTTAAAATTTCCGGTTTCCTGATTTTTTCCATAGTGATTTTATAAGGTGCTCCCCATATATTATGCATAGAATTGGTTTCAACAAAACTTTTCCATGATCTACTTCTTGTTTCAAATAATTCTTTCTTAAATTTTTCTTTGGCTTTCCTATAGATTTCTAAATTTCTATTTCTCTCTTCTATTACAATAGTCTTCTGATAAATTCTCCGACATTTTCGAGCTTTTCTCCGTAAATTTTGTAATGTATCGGTCCAAACATCATCTTTAAATTTTTTGAGTCTCCTTTTAGGAATATATTTAAGCATAGTGGATTTTAAAATGTGTTCTAATTTAGTCGCTTCGTGATTAGCTTCAGCTCCTATATGTCCTAGTTGTCTGTTCTGTAGTGTCCTATTGAAGTCTTTCCAATTTGCAGCATTAAAATTAAAACTTGGTACTGTATAACTTCTATCCCATCTTGAAATTTTAATAATATAGTTGAATAGGATCAAATTGTGGTCACTGGAGGTGTAATCCTGTCCAACTTTCCAGTTTTGGATTTTGGGTATAATTCTACTATTTCCTAAAGTGATGTCAATATTGGACATTGCTCCTGCACGATTTTGGAAAGTAGGAGGATTATTAGGTTTATTAAAAATATATAAATTAAGTTCCGAAATGAGATCTTCCAGTTTCTCACCCCTGTCATCTTTTATACCGCTATGCCACCAATGGGATTTGGCGTTAGCGTCTAGAGTATTAATAGTTTCATAATCCCGATATTTGATATGTATTTGTTTAATTAATTCCAAATATTGGTCAATTTCTTGGCTATACTGGCAGTAATGATTAGATAGGATAAAATTCCCCTTTTCCATATTGATCTGAACACAGTTATTGTGTGTATCGTTAAAATTAGTTATTTTGGTCACTTGTAAATTTGGATTCACAATTATAATGGCCGCCATTGGATTTTCGCCAGTGCAGATTACTCTTGCCATAGTTGGAGTTATCGTGAGTTTGTTTTTAAAGGTATACGGCTCTTGAAGGCATAAAATGTCCATATCTAGTTCGTCAATTAATTTCCTAAGTTCAGTCATCACCATTTTCGAGCGCTGCGCATTTATTTGACCAATTTTGATCGTCTGGGTCTTCTCTGTCTGAAAATGATTCGTGTCCGTCTTGTCTGACTTGCGTAACGTAACCTCTGTTTGCGAAAAAGCGCTCCTTTGATGTTATGTCTGGAATTATTGCAGTCACCTCGCGTAAGTATTTATATCCCCTAGTGGGCCTAATGGATTTTCTTGTTTTGCTTGTCTTTTTAGTGGAAGTTGCCTTCATAATCTGTACTTTATTTTTATCCTGTTTAACAAGTTCTTTTGTCACTGTAGCAATAATATTATCATTCTTATGTTTCGATTGTATTTTACTGTACTTTTGTGGATTATGTTTATTTTTCTTGTATGATTCTTTTGTTAGATGGGCTTTGTGTGAGAAAGTATCTTCCGATTTGTGGCTTGATTCGGCCGGAAAAATAGGGGAAATGGTTGTTTTTGGTGCATATATTTTGGGGTAGTCTAGTGAGTCGTGTCTGGTGACTACGTAGCAATATGGCCATTTTTGCGTTCCATCAAAAGCTAATCTGCCGTAGCATAAGACAAAATGCCTATATACTTCATCTAGATCTAAGTTTTCATTGCGTCTACTATATACCTTTTCAACAAGCTCAAGAAGCTCAGTATTGTACAAACCTACAAACAGAGGCTGCAAGGACGTCCATCGTGACTAACTGATGGATCAGTTCAGCATAGTCTGAGGACAGAACACGCCAATGGGCTTAATCCGTGTTGCTGCTGATGATAAGTATAAGCAACTATAATCACAGAATTCCCAGATATTTAGGCGTTGGATGTACATTTATTCGGACTCCTGGTAGTAGTTTTGAAGTCAGTATTGTTTCAATCGGCAGCGCCGTGGCCGAGTGGTTACACCGTTCGCCTACCACTTAGGCGGCCCAGGTTCGATCCCAGGGACCCGCAAGTGGTGTTCATGGTGGACGAAGAGGCGTCTGGGAGGAATTTCTCCGGGTTCCTTCGCCACTCACTCCACCAATTTGTCCATAATCTCCTTTCAAATCACCCATTTCGCTTGCATTCAAATCATCCTCTTCCTCACTACTGATGATTGGTTGACTACTCGCTTCCAGGTCTTCTCTGTCCGGTCAATAGGTTCTTGTGCTTCCTGACAATCATCTGACCCTGGGTACTGGTTTGTAAGTCCTAAGGTGTCTAGATCTGTATAGGGGGAGGGTAATCAGAAAAAGAAGAAGTATTGTTTCTATCAAATCCGAGAGGCGACATCACCTGGAATATGTCGGTCAATTTTCTGGGATGTGCTGATAATGGATTACGGTGCACCGATAACCGTAGTAACATTTCTTGTACCAGTTATGCGAAGGTACAGTTCTCTTTACAATATGTAAGATACACGTAACCAATCCACTCTTCTTACTTGAAACAAAAAAGGAACAGGATAATACGAGGTTACCGAGTCGGTTGGATGGAAAACATCTGCTCCATTGTCCGAAGGGAGGTAATGGGGCGCCATCAAGTGTTACATTACGTTATCCGGTGTGACTTTGGTTTCATCGAGGCACTTTCACTTCTTCCCCAGGGAGAAAAAAATAAACGGGGTGCAGTAACCAAGCTTGAGTCGTGACCATCTGCACAGAAACTTGCATGAAACAAAGTAACATGAACATCGGCGAGACCGGAGGCTTCTTTCCCTCCTCCTTCTTTTGTCCGTCAACTTATGTTATGATTTTTGTTATAAAAAAAGGCTGTCTACTATCATGTTAGCGGTGCTTAGAATTTCTTTGGTAAACAAGTATCAGTGCACCCTAAAGCATAGCTTTAGTTCTCTTTCTACAAAAGCAATTTCTGCTCCAGTAATGTACTAATAGGTGTTATAAGTTGCACAATCAACTTCCTGTACTATCGATTTATTCGGAAGATGAAATTTTGCATTCGGGGTGCTGTTCTGTGAATTTTGGCACACATGGTACACTCACTTCCATTTATGGCGTCCTTGCAGTTTCGAGAGGCATTTTACTGATCTTCACAGATGGAGTATGCATAGCAAGGAGGAGGTGTGTGCATCTGCGAATGCAGTGGTGCACTGTTTTATGTGCACACTTCTAGATTATTCATACATGGATATGTATTTTCGAGCAATGCCCTCAAATGGCAAATTGACTTCCCACATACTTACAATTCTTTCCTGGCGCACCTTCGAAATATACTGGGTGCCCCCAAAAAACACCGACAACACTTAGTAATTGTGCGGGATGGCACTATCCGGAAATGTACGGTTTGAGAACGAACGGTTGTGACGATTTGTTAACATGCGTTTTGATATCTTAATACCGGAGTTATGCTACCCTTTAGCCATCTATATTCTGGGATGAACGACCTGAGCATAATAACATTCCTGTGGATGCGCTAAATTCTCCCATAGAGCTCTTGGTGCGTATCCTACTGCGTTACGCGCGTAGTTTCCAGTACAGTAACGTTTTTAACAGCAGTGCGACACGTAGCAGTAAACAGTTGCTGAAATGACCGACTTGAGTTCCAGTTCTTTAAAAATCCTGGTCCTTGTATGTTGTCTTTAATGTCTTTTTTACTTTCTCTACTACGTATAGTAAAGTAGAGGAAGAATTGTATTCGATCCAAAAAATCGATGTCGAGATTTTACCGGAAATATATGTTTTGAGGCCCACTGCATTAAAAAAAACATTTTTAGAAAAAGGTCTGTGTGTGTGTGTGTGTGTGTGTGTGTGTGTGTGTGTGTGTGTGTGTGTGTGTGCGTGCGTGTGTGCGTGCGCGCGCCAGTCTGTGGACAGCATAACTCAAAAACGAAAAGTCGGTTAAAAACCAAAGTTGATATTTAAGTTTAATGTCTTTCAAGGATGCAACACGAAGATTTTGAAGAAAATTGTTTCACCCTAAACTATTCTTTACATGGATAATTTTTCGACAATTTTGATTTTCTTGTCCAGTAGATAGTCTTATTTACTCTGAACGTCTTTTGCATAACTGGTAAACCGTTAGAGATAGATCAAAACTTAGTACACAAAAACGCAGAACTTGCTAAAATACGAAATTTATGTCTAAATAACATTTTTATAGAGTGAACCGTTTCGGAGATATGCCTTGTTATTTGTGTGAGTTTTGGAGAACTTACACTTCTGTCAAATGGAACATCATTATTCAATTTTTTATATCTTAACCATGAAAAGAGAACGGAATGTGAAAGCTTTAAAACATTTGGCTATCGCTCAAAGCCTGCCTATTCCTATATTCTCCTTGCACCTACAAAGAAATAAGCAAATACTCGTAAGATAATTTATACAAATGTTTATCTCAACTAACGGGAAGAAGATATAGGAATAAGAGTTTGTAGGAATGGTTAGTACAAGAGTAGAAAAAGTCATGCGAGTGTAACAGATCAGGTTTTTTTAAGTTTGATTATCGCTTTAGCCTACAATAGTCTTCTTAAAGCTAGAACAAAATGTGGATGAGGAAATTATATAAGGGAACCAGAGGAGGCAACAGCAGGCGACAGCCTACAGAGACGCTTGGAAGTCCCCAATAGTTCCTGGCTCTAAGATCCGTGAGCTACCTAGAGAAGGCGATGAACGTTCCGTCGACCAAGCAGCCCTCTAGTGTCCACGAGACATGCTCTTTCCTCTGAGTAATCATCCGCGTCATCTGTTCGGCACCGCTTTACGCCACACCTAGAAGATGAGAAGGAAATGAGAAGGAAATGATGGAAAGGAACTCGGATAGATAAAAAGGCACCCTAGTATTCGCCTACCGACCTAGGATAACTACTAAAAGCACTAGGTCGGTCGAGAATTGAATCGGGCTTCCGGAATGCGAATCTTACACGTTACCACGGAGCCAGCTCACTCGCTAACAGATCCCGTAACATATCAATGAAGCATACATCGTAACTATATTATGTAATGTCCGCTTTCAGTAACCGTAACGGACCATGACTATTCATCAGAATATTTTACCCACAACACTTCCTGATATTACCGAACCAACTTTAAGAGGAATATGCTGGGCCCTTGCAGACGATTTGCCAGTTCCAGAATGCAAGAGTGTCAATTGCACAGAGTTTTCTGAATGTAATGAAACAATTGGCATTTTACAGTAAGATAAAAAAAGAATAAAAAAAAGTTTAAGTTAATTTTAAGAAAAGAGACATTGAATTGAGAGTTTAGCTAGGTAGCTTGTCCTTAAAAAGACAAAGTAGTCAAAATATAAAATTGATTCTGCACCTTGTAAACATCTCCAAGCCTTTCTGTATATACATAACCTTTGATTTATGAGATAATGCCCAGTAAATAGTTATTTATGCTCGACCATGCACTTATGTAAGGCTTATGTGCCACTGTAATGCACCTCACTGTATCTACCTCTTCATAACGATAGTGTTATCCACCAATCAAAGGTGAACCTGTTTATAACGTTACTGCTATCCACCAATCAAAGGTGCATCTGTTCACAACGATACTGTTATCCACCAATTAAATATGCACCTGTTTATAACGATACTGCTCTCCACCTATACACATGTTTGATGGATTTGCAAAACACCAACGTCTTTAAATGTCCCCATAGTCAAAACTCCAATGGATTAATGTCCGACAAACGCGGAAGGCCATGCTACTGAACCTCCTCGACCAATCCATCGTAAATTAAATGTTAGGTTTAAGTATAAGGATCGCTTTAGTCCCAATGTGTGGCTAGGAATTGTGGATGACAAGACTTCATATATTTTATAGAACAGATTAACAGGCGCTGTGTATCATCGATTCCTGCGCGATGAGTTACCCGTGCTTTTGGAGGAGCTGCGCTTCTGGAGGGACAACTCATTTGGTTTATGCATGACGGGACACACCCCGTTTTCTACGCATCGTGCTACTATACTGAAACCAAACATTTAATGGATGATGGATTGGTCGAGAAGGTCCAGTAGAATGGCCTCCCCGCTCGCCGGACCTCAATCCATTAGGTTTATGGCTATGGGGACATTTAAGGCATTGATCTATGTCAAACCTATCGAAAATGTGCACACGTTTCTAAAATGACTCATATCTCAACAAATATTTGTTTCCGAACATATGCTTATAGCAACATTTATTCTAGTTTTGACCAATCCCAACTCCTGTTGCAATATCGAACACCTTTTTGAACACCTGTATCTTACGATATTTGCCGTATTTGAAGTGATTTTATCCAAAAACGTTATTGCAGAACAAGGTAACGATGTTCAAACATTATCATTGTATGAATGCGTGTTACTTTAACCCTGTGATATTTGTGGTTAAAAATAAAGTTGGCCATGTTGAATTCTTGGGAACAGTCGATAAGATGCTTGCCCTATATCTGTTTACCTTTTCGCACATGCAGAGGCGCTGTGCTTTACGTGCACCTTCTAGATTGTTCACATACGAATATATAACATTGAGTTATGTCTTCAACTGCCAAATTGACTTCCCGTATACCCAAATTCTTCCCCAATGCGCCCCCATAAAAAAACATCGCATTAGATACAGTTAAGGGACACTGAAACTGAATTTCCTAACACCTTTAAAATTTAAAGCTACACACTTGCAAATTGGCACATGTAATATGAGTAATAAGAAATGACTATGCAGAAGCTCAAATAATTTCTCAGATAATACAATAATATTTATTACCAGAAAAGAATTCACTTCTTAAAACTGCCTTGCGTATTCACATTTTTAGCAGAATTGTAATAGTCGCATTTTCTGATACTTCAGGAAACAGAAAATGAATGCATTTTATTGAAATTAATATAATTACCTGCAGAGAAATACAATTTTGTTTTTATGAAGTTGTTTGTGTTAAAGTTCCTTTTTTCAGTATAAATTTGTATCAGACAATGAATGAAGCAATTATAAAATGCTTATTTGAGCCTATAGATAGCATGTTTTAGGTTATGCAAATTTATATACAAATTACAGCACGACTGAAATGTAAGAAATAAATACAAAAAATGCAAAGCTGTTGGCGGGGGGGGGGGGGGGGGGCTACACAGGAGTGGAAAGTGGGCGGGTCCAGTGCGTTTAAAAGGGAGCACACTGGTGGCTTAAACATATTTATAAGATATAATTTAAAGATCTGATGTGTTGCACTCATATTACTTTCTCTACTCTTACACAAACTATTCTTACAAACATTTAGATATTCCCCTATCTTAATCGAGATAAACATTGTAGAAATTATCTTATTGCTAATATTCTTGTAGGTGCAAAGGGAATATTGGAATACAGTAGGCTTTAACTGATAGTCAAATGTATTAAGGGTGGTCCCTATATGGTGAGTAAAATTTTTTGTAAGAACAAAGAGATAAAAAAATTATTAACGACCTCCCATTTGGGAATAGTCTGTAAGTAGTGCAAAATTCTGACAAATATCAAGCAATATCTCCGAAATTATTCACTTTACAAAAGAGATTGATATAAATTGTGTGTTTTAACGAGATCTACATTTTTGTATAGTAAGACTTGGTCGGTTTACCGGTAGTGCAAAATTCATCAACAGTAAACAGGACTACATGGGCTATAGCCAGAAAATTAGAAATATATATTTCATTTGCTATAATAATACATAGCATTTCAATCTAAATGTTAGAACTATTTTTGAGAAAATAAAAATTTCCGAAAAGTCTTGCATGTAAAACGCATTTTTGGTTGGAGGAATTTTCTTCATAATCTTTGTGTCGCATCCTTGAAATACCAACTTTGGTTTTTAATTGACTATTCGGTTTTGAGTTATGCTGACAGATACACACACACACACACACACACACACACACACACACACACACACACACACACACACACACACACACACAAGATCGCGCGGACCTTTTTCTAAAAATGCTTATTTTAGATTCAGGAGACTTCGAAATATATATTTCCGGTGAAATCTTGACACGGAATTTTTGGTTCGAATACAATACTTCCCCTACTTGGTATACGTAATAGAGAAACAAAAATCGAAAATGTCCTTTTCACCTAAAAACTCTGTCCCAGGGTCCCTAAGAAACCGCTCTATGCACAGGTTCCCCTGTTATGTACGCGCCCGCTGAGAAGGTTGGTAAAATGCCATCTGAAGTTGTAGAAACGGCATATACAGGAAGGAAGGGGAGTCCTTAAGATAACAGTTTGTTTGTAAGATGCGTAGAGTAACCTATTTTGGACATAGCTTCGGTAGTAATTATGGGACATCACACAGGGCTTCGAAATAATTAATCACTTAAAAGACGTGAAAGAACACTCCAAGTAGCTCTTTCAGACGTGAAGTAAGTCGACAACTTTGCGTTGAGGTTGGTCAGGGAATTGGCCTGGTTTGTGTAGGTATGTAAACAGCTCGGGCGCTTTCGCTTTCGTGTAATGTTTTGGGAGCTAACGCGTGTGATTGGCCTGCACTCGCACAATAAACATGGAAGTACAGGGCAGGGTATGTGTTTATGTTCTCATGACTTACTGTTACGTTGTTTATTTATGTACTGAGCTAGGGAAAGTGAGTGTTGTCAGTGTTACCAGGCTGTTTTCGACAAAACTAGAATATCTCCGTAGGAAATGGTCAGAGACTAAAACGTAAGATACAAAATGTGTTCCAAATACCGAGATCTACCACTGGTATAAATTAATCGAACGACTTGCCCTCCAGCCGGTATATATGGAACCAAGTGTACCAACGGTATGGTGTCTTGATATTCGGGGCAAAAAGCGGTAGGATGCGCTGAGACGGAAAACGAAAGAGAAAAGAAAAAGGGGGTTACGTCGGTCAGGCGTACGCCTCCACATTGTAAGGTTGCAGCCCAAGGTCGATAAAATTGTCCCGCATGAGGGGAATTCAAAGAACGCGTGGCTTTTCCGGAGAAAGTTAAACAGAAGATGACCGAAATGTGGGTTACCATAAACAAGGTGCATTACACAGCGTTTGTATATGGTAATAACATTCATTCTCCTAACGAACTCGGGCGCTTTTAAAATACTACTTCACGTACCTACTTGTCTAACTCTCATGAAGAACATCCGGGTTTTGTTGCTTTTTTATGAAGCATACATTCAACGGGCCTTGGACGTTAGGACGCAGTAACTATTAGATGTGACTCAGCTGGGGAGCTTAATATACAGGCATATTGCCATGGTAGCTCAACAGTTATAGCAGCAACACGTAAGCCAAAAACCCATGATTCAAATCCCGGCTATAGTGCTGACTTTTTCCCAAGTAATATAAGAAATCTAACTTAACCGATCTGAATGATATTTATCTGGATAAATAAAATATGATGTTAAATACTACATCGCAAAGATTTGACCAGAAAATGTTAATGTCTGTAAAATAACAAAAATATATTCATTTCAATTACAGTAGCCGCCAGGAACGATGGCGGTAAATGACAGATAACGCGCATATGGGGGTAATAGGGGAAGTGCTGCGTTGCAATTGTTTCCCATCTTTCTTAAGAAGTATTTGTACATATTACAAATACACTGGCCTATTTGCTGACGCCAAGATCGCGATTCAAATCCGGCCCAGACCGATGCTTTTAAGTATGCTTGAAAGCGACAGCCCCATTTCAGTAGGTTTCCTGGCACGTAAAAAAACTCCTACGAGACAAAATTTCGGCACACCGACAGCTCAGATATGATCCTTGCAACTGACAGCTCGTTAACGAACACATAATTAAAATAATTAATCAGTTAAATACCTACCAAATTTGGTATTTAAGCTCAGTATTTTCCAAAGATGCGACACGAAATATTTTAAAATTCTGAACTACTCTTTATATGGAAAACGTTTCGAAATTTTTGATTTCCTCAAAACTGGCTCTAAAGATTTTGGTCAAATTACCACATGTTTAACAATTTTTATGACAAAAACGATATTTTGAATCTTTTGTTAGTAGCCTCTGAAATCCTCTGAGTAGCTTTTGTGTAACTGATAAACTGACAAAAAATGTGTCTTTCTTTAAAGCACACACTTTATATTACATGCATGTTTTGTGGTGTTAATAATTTTCGAGATTTTCCTTATTATTGGCTTGAATTTTGCTATATTTATACTTTTCTCAAATGGGAAGTTGTTATTCTGGACATGCAAAGAAAATGGAAAACCAACTCATAGCGGCTAGCTCTTTAAAGACTTGAGTGTGACTTAAGTCTACTGCATATCCCTGTTCCCATTGTACCTACAAGGAAATACGTAATAAAACTACTTCTACAAATGTCTACTTCGGTTAATATGAATTAAACTCTTCGCGAAATAAGAAACACACTTGAGGTAAACAAAGTGGGAATTAGGTCCAAGGTTGTGGAGGTAACGAATGCTCTCATTGGTTCCTGAACGCAACACTATCAGCCTAAGCGTAGATTTCATCTTTTCTTTGTGTTACTTTTACGTAAAATTCGTTAATGAATACTTTAATGATTTTGTTGCAATAAACTACATTTTTAACGCTATTTGAAATAAAAGATACTAAAAGGGAGCAATTATCACATATCGATTGTATATTCTGTGCATGTATTGGGCGTAGTAATACAAAAGTGTGTTTCTTAGAGCGGATGTACTGTAGAAGAATAAGGATTCTAGGAATAGTTTGTACACGACTGAGTTGAGAAAATCACGTGAGTGTAGCAATAAGAGTTTTTATTTTTAAGGCACTTATAAGATCTCTATGCAATTTATAATGTGTAATGTGGCTTCCATTAAAATATACACGTGCCTTCCTTTTTAGCAATTTTAAGTTATTTTCTCCCATTATTAAACTCACAAATCACTCTCCCCCAAAAGCCTCAGAACTTCCTATACAAATTCGTAAAATAGGCTTGAAAATTACGGAACGGCTAACTAATTAAGGTTTTAATTTAAATGTATTTTAAAATGTTTTTCTTCGCTTGATTATACACGGATCATAAAAGCAAAGCCCATCATTTGGGATTAATGAAAAGAAAGCAAGCATTTTTCACTGCTTACCACCCAGGAAATTCCGCATACATTGGCAATGCGAATATCACGTTTTGCAATATAATTTATGTTGTTTTAACACCCTTTACCAATTTGCGAGCCGAGAACACATGGCCGTGGCAAATGAGTTGGAAAGGAACACACAAGATATGAAGCCGAAGCACGCAACACACGTTAACAATGCCCTACCCTGGTGGTAAGATGCCTACACAGATGCACGCCTATTTACCGACGTGGCCCACATGGCAATAAGGTGAAATGTGAATGCTAAGAATTACAAAAGGTAGTACTGCTTTCTTCCGACGATAACAAGACATCAAGTCACCTGATTATAGTTATTTAACGTTTCAAAGAAAATGTGTACATTGTAGAATGTGACGAAAGTTGGAGAAATTGTGAGAAATTAATTTGTATCATTGAGTTCTTTGTGCAAATTTATGTGAGCCTTTAATCAAATCAATTGGTCCTGATTAAAGTACCATTTGCCCTTCTTATATACTCAGATACCGAGATAAAGGCTTATGCCCCTGATGGGGCGCTCCCCGGGAGGGAGGGGTGAGATGCGAGGATACTAAGGGTGCCCGGACCTGAGAAGAGATGACAGCAGAGGGTAGGGTCCCTAACAAACGTAAAATCCCAGTTGACGGTTCGTACACCACCTCCTTTCCTCCTTACAGGATTATGCATCCCCTGGGGAGGGGCGGGGGAGATGTCCGGAGACATCCGCCGATCCGGAGGATGAGGGTTTACAGAGAGCGAATTACCTGCCACAATGTGATGGATGACATTCCCTGTTTTATTATATGGTAGCAAAACATGGACAATGGACAAAAGGAGCTTAAAAAGAATTGAATCAGCAGAAATGAGATATTTGATCATTAAAAGGAAATAAGCCACAAGACAGAATGTCAAATGAAACTATTAGAGAATACCTAAATATTGCATATGTATGTAATAAATTAACACATTATAGAGATAATTGGTTAAATCATTTGGAACGGATGTAAAGCAGAATTCCTGAAATAACAACGAAATATCAACCAATAGGATTTCGAGGAGTAGGTAGACCTAGGAAGAGATGGAAAGATAGTGTGAGACTACCTTACTTAGTGTAAGGTCTAATCCAGGAAGGAAGAATAAGAAGAAATTTCCTGCCATGCACACTGAAACCACAATTCATAGGAGAATCGGAGAAAAATGTTTCTGGTTTCGTATCTCAGATTTTAAGAATATAACACATCCATATATTTAAAAGGTGTAAGTTTTACACAAATGTTGAAATACTTTCCACAAGAAGTGAGTGGGTGTAATTTAACCCTTCCTTGAAAAAACAGCTGTCGATTTTTTTTTTTTTTTTTTTTTTTTTTTTTTTTTTTCTCTTCTAAAATGGGTGTGTATGAATATTAATGTTAAAAGTATCACTGGGTATTAAATTTTTAACATAACCCTGATATATTTTAGTGTTTTTTTTTTGTTTTGTTTTTTTTCTACCACACATCTTAATCATTGCTTGGCATCGTAAAGACACTTAAAGAATTAACTTTTTAATGAACTCCTCACTCAATTCATGAAGCCACACTCGCACAATGTTCCCCATTATCCCATGACTTCTTTTTGATGATAGCATTTTCCATAATCTTCCAACAGTTCTCAATAGAACTGAGATCAGGACTATTTCCAGATCATTATAATAATTGAACCTCGTTTTGATTAAGAAAGGATTTTACCTGAAATGTAGAAATAAGCAAAAATGGTACACGTATCAATAAAAACATTCACCATCAAAACTCTGTGGCAAGGAATTGAATCAACCTGAAAAAATGCAATCGGAAACACCTCCAAACTGGTCTATTATTGTGGATATAAGTTTCCTTTCAAGGATGCGTACTTATGTAGACAACTGGGTAGCATTTAGGAAGTCAATCAAGGTAAGAATGTGTCAACAACCTTTAAACAACAATGGGACTGGTATAACTTGAACCAAACAGCTGCCAAAAACAAAAGTATTAAGCAATTAACAGTGATGCAATAAATATTATGTATTCGTCCTTGCAAAGGTATTTTAGTTGGTAACACTGATAAACGGGAGCTGCCCTTACGTGTAATTTGTCCTTCGGTAGCAGGGTGTGTGGCGTTAACGCTCGTTGTAAACAGTTCTAGATGCCAAGCAAGAGAGTTCGTAAGTTACAGGTCCGCGACGGTTTTTTGTTTTCGATATGCAACATTAACTATGAAAGGAAAATACTGGTTCACGTGTGTTTACTGACGAGCGTGATAGCTGTTATACGATTCTGTGGAAAGCATAAACATGACATTAGTCAACTCTGGCGTACGCAAGTTTTATTGAATAGTGTTAAACGCAAGCTCAGGGATGATTATGCAAGACCTTCAAGGCTGGTAAGTAAACACATTCTTTATATTTCTAATGAAATTTGTACTCAACTGTCGAAAAATGAGCACCTAAAGCAGTCCATCTTCCCTTACCAAAAAACCTAATTACATGCTGCGACAAATAAACTGTCTAATGTGGCAAATAAACTCTGTTTTTACTGGTGAATGATTGCACAAATAATATAATAATACTTGGCTGCGAAACAAATCTAAAATATTTAGTGAAAAGGGAAAGTATTACCTATACCAGACATTTCTTTTAACTTCGCAATTCACGACAAAAACAAATTGTCTATGAAATTGCTTTACGGCACATGGTTTTGTAAGTGCGCCTTTTAAAATTAAGAACATATTTAAATAATAAATTATTTAATAGTTTACATTTTGCGAATTAAATTCGTTTATTAAAAAACAAATAATATAAATTTTATAATTAAAATTATTAATATTATGGGGCAAATTTCCGCAGACTAACCCCGTCGAAAAAAAAATTCCCAAAATATCGTATAAATACGTACCGAAAATTCTAGGTCCCAAAAATGCCTCCAACCAAAAAACATTCCCAAAGTTGCCCAAGAAACCAAAAATTTTAGAGATAATGTTCACGAAAAAAGACGTTGAAACGCAGATTCTGTACACTTCGCTTCTTCTCTCCTCCTCTACACTCTCCTTGTCCCTCACCTTTCTCGATTTGATCCCCGAACCTAAAAAACTAAGCTACACCTAACCTAACCTAACCTAACCAAAGCTAACATGGCACTCCCAAAGAAATAAATAAGTATATTTCTCTGCTGCAATATTGGGGAGCTTTTCGACTATGGGGAACACTAGAGTAAATTTTATACCGGTTTAATGCCATTTTATTAAATTTTGACGTGGTTGGTTTGCAAAAGTTTGGCCATATTATGATACAATAACTAATATTTTAATTAAATCTTTCAAATACGAGAAGAGTTTAAATATGAACACAAGATACAGCAAATAATACTGGATACCTTTATTCAGTTATAATAAAAAGTGCAAATTTCCTTCACAGTATTAATATGATTTAAGGATATGTTAGTATCAGGTCAAAATTGATTACAATTAATTTGCTTCTTTCTTTATTAGGAGTGCAAATCAAATGTTATATTTAACTGCAACCCTAGCTGGTAGAACATTAAGTTCTGAAAAGGTGGTAGCTGATTTTGAAACAGCTGTGTGCAATGCAATGAAATAAAGGTGACTGCGTGACGTGGAGGTTCCATTTAACCCAAGCGTAACTGAGGCACGTACTATTGGGTTAACTTTATATCGCGAAATTAGCTGCATTGGTGTTCCGGGCTGTGTTTATTGGCTCCCGGCGATGTACACTTGATGACAGAGCAATCGTAATCGACTACTCCATTCACCTAATACTTAGTAGAGAATTATAATGGCTGCTAAGGGCGTTTTCCACCGGCGAGTTGGAGAAGTCCGAGCTTACAATCAGATCGATAATGAACTCCTGCGAAAGTTTCTATAGTAACTTAACAGTGTAATATTTCACGTTCAAATAATTTTGCTTTATTAACAGTTTAAAAGGTATCCAAACGCCTACAGCCAGCGAGAATTACAATAAAAATAGTAAACATCTTAGAAGATATTTTCTTGCATGGACTGCTTTTAATTTTTACTTTGTTATTTTAAAATAATAAACAAGTTTTAAACTACTGAAGTAATTTAAAATATATTAGCAATATGTCCTGGTATTATTTCGCCAGTCTTTGAAAACTCGCTATCGAGATTTCGAGTGGAATACAAAATTTCCTGCACTTGCATAAGCATAGGTAATGACAATCTGATGCGTTCATTCACATGACTTTCTCTATCCAGTATCGTTTATTACTGTGATGTAAACCATTCGTACAAATGCTTATTTTTCTTTGTGCCTCACTTTAATTAAGAAACTGCTAGGTTACATATTTTGTTATAGTTACAAGGGCAATAGCGATAGATGTTTAAGCTCTGGAAGCTATGTGCTGGAATTTCATACTCTTTCCATGCAATCACGAGGAACAACTGAAACTTGACAGGACATTAAAACAATGACAACGTATTGGAAATAGCTTATGAGACAGAAAGGTTATTTGGGTTAAATTATATATGTTAAAGAGATTTATATTTTTACTTTCTCTACTGGTAAGTAAGCGAAATATTGTATTCCACCCAAAAACTCGATGTCGAGATTTCACCGGAAATGTATGTTTTGAGACCCCTGAATCCAAAAAAGCATTTTCAGAAAAAGGCCCGCGCGCGCGCGCGCGTGTGTGTATCTGTGCCTGTGTGTGTTTGCCAGTCTGTGGACAGCATAACTCAAAAACGAAAAGTCGGTTAAATACCAAATTTGGTATTTAAGTTTATTGTCTTTCAAAGATGCGACACGAAGATTTTGAAAGAAATAGCCTCATCCTAAATTACCCTTTACATGGAAATTTTTTCTAAAAAATGTTAATATTCTTGAAAATGGCTCTAAGGATTTTGATTAAAATCCCACGTGTTTGAGATATTTTGATGACAAATGAAATGTATATCTTGAATTTTCTGGCTATAGCCCCTGTAGTCGTATTTACTCTGGACGACTTTTACATAACTGGTTAACCGTAAGAGATAGACCAAATTAAAATTAAAAAAAAAAAAAAAAAAAAAAAAAAAGTAGATCTTGCTAAAATACACAATTTATGTCTTAATACATTTTCTTGTCGAGTGAACCATTTCGGAGATATTCCTTGTTATGTGTGAGTTTCGGAAAACTTAAAAACTTTTGTGAAATGGAACATCGTTGTTCATTTTTTATATGTTAAGCGTACAAAGAGAACGGGATCTGAAGTTTTAAAAGATTTGACTATCGCTCAAAGCCTACTGTATTCTCATATTCCCCTTGCAGCCACAAGGAAATAAGCAATAAGATCATTTCTGTAAATTTTTATCTCAACTAACACGAAGAAGAATAGGAATAAGAGATTTTAAGAATGCTTAGTACAAGATAGAGAAAGTCATGTGAGTGCAACACATCAGATTTTTTTTATCCTGGAGCCTGAAAGCATGTATTCTGCGAAATCTCCGTATCTAGTGCACCTGTGGACCAAAAAGAGTCGTATCTGGAATGCCAAATTCGTCTAACAATAAGTCCTACATGGTAGAGCGCCTTGATTGTTCATATGAGCTAGTAATATTAAGATTTGGACCTTGTGACTGCTTGTTGCTGCCGCTACACAACTGCACCGCGGATGGTGTAAACAAGGCTCTGTGCCTTGACATGACTTTTTTGTTGTCCACAAGAAGTGGAATATGTTGAAGAAGAAGAGAAGGAGGATGTGAAGCAGGATTTGTTTGACTGTGAAGAACATAGAGAAACTAAAGACATCAGTTGCCAAGGAAAGCAACATGGTTGTAATCTCTAAGGTCCGGCGAAACTCTCTTAGTGTCCGTCCGTCCAGGGAAAGTGCTCCAACGTTCCCCCCTTCCCCTCATTTATACAGCACAGTAATGCACAACAATCATAGCGCACTTGGCAGTTCTCACGTGGTACCGGAAACACGTCTAGAAGGGGCTTAGTCATTCGCCTCTTTCATCCAACTTTCTACACATCGCTCGCAGTGTTCTGAGTCAGTCAGCTGTCAAGTGGATGGACAAATGACGCACGATGGTTTCACTGCCCCGCTATATAAAAGCGCAAGCTGAAATCTTTCACACTTGAGGTGTAATAAGGGCTCTACGATACATGTTGACATAGCGTCGTTGTGTTTGCTTATGTTAACAATAGAAATCACTGGGTTGCACAAAATTATGAACAAATGTTGTAACGCACGCCCATTGCTATTAACACAAAGAGTGCACCGGCGTGGTCTATTCTGTCGTACTCTCGCAAAGACAACAGCCATTTCTCTGTTTAAAAGTTTGTCGGTCTAATTTTGAATAGTAAAGCTGGAATTAACTACAAACAATGAGATGTTTGTGTTGTGTGTTTGTTTCTTGGATTAAGATGGTGAGCCTTATAAGATAAATGCAATACTAATTTGCGTTGTTGATTTTGCCATAAATATTTAAACTGGGTGGGAAGCAGTAATCTATGACATTAACTCATCTGGCACTTAAACAAAGCACCGCAGCGAAAAACTTTCCATAACAAAAAAATGTTCAAAATAATATTATTTATCAGCTCCCATAGTTTGTCAGTCTAATTTTGGAACACTCTGTATAAGCTATATCTATACTATATGGCTTTTCTGCTTGATTGTCCGCGATACGCTTGTGAGCGCCAGTCCATTGGCCTGGGTTTTACACTGCGCTCAATTATAGACAACGATCCAGAAGCTGTAGATACTCGTCCGCAATATTGGGTTTGCTAAGCTTTAGGGGATTTTTAGACTTTTAACATTTTAAAGTTTTACCCTTTTAACTTTTCTATTTACAACTTTACGTTTTGCTTTTTAATTTTTAACTGTTTTAGCTTTCACTGTTATGCTTAAAAATTTGCAAGTTTTCTTATTTTTATGTTTCGACTTCGACCCAAATGACGCAATTATCGAGGGGCTTTTAAACCCCACTCACTCTTCACTATATGGCTTGACTGGAGGGGCTACCTTGAAATATTGTATTTATTAGTGCCACGATAGTTTTTCAGTAATTTAACCAGTGCTTGTTATGACAGTTATTTTGGGATCTTTGTTGTACAAATTATTTAATGAATTATGTAGGTGGGTAGGTCGGCGAGTATGAAGGTGGGTAAAGTGTCGCTGAAGTGATTACAACGCGAAAAGGATGTTCATTTTTTTACATACGTTCAGTAGGTATGGTCAGTGAAGGGAATTTGCCCTTATATTACACAGCGTTAGATCTTGTACGGATTGTTTTATAGTTTAAAATCGCAAATCATCAAATCTCTCCATTTCAGCAGTTTTTACCAACCACAGACAACCAGGGCGTAACAACCAGCAATAGTCCACGGAATAGTGTATGACATTAAGCTTCCTGGATCCCTTGTCGAATCGAAGCAGGCATTATAGAAACAAAAAAGTCAATGAAGAAGAAAAAAACTGAAGTTTAAGATTTTGAGCACCTCTTGCATTGGCTAAAAGGCGCTCGCGTGTTCCTATCTCTAATATTTTATGTTTCACTTGTCTCCCCGAGCTGTGAGACTTGATTGATGCTGCTTCGACCAATGAAGTTGCGTAATTATTATTCGAAAAGAAATGAGAAATACTGGGTTAATCGAGGCTAATTGACGTCATTTCAACATATGCCTACAGGTGTAAGGTAAAGCTGATTCTATACCGTATAATGAATAACAGTTTTTGCAACAGAGAAACGTTTGGCCAAAAAAATAGTTTATATCAAATGTACGGAACGATGCGGTGCATGAACGTATTGAAATAAGATACTAATAACTATACCAGGTGACGTGCAAGGGATGTCTTTTCACTTTCTCTACCACGTGCAGTAAATAGGGGAAGTATTGATATCGAGATTGAGGCTCGCTAAATCCAAAAAAAGGTATTTTTAGAAAAAGTTGTATCTGTTAACAACATAATCCAAAAACGAAAAGTTGGTTAAAAATCAAAGTTGGCAGTTAAATTTAGTATCTTTTAAGGACGCGACACAAAGATTTTGAAGAAAATTCCTCCACCCTAAATTGCGCTTTACACGAACGATTTTCGAAAATTTTGATTTTCTCAAAAATAGCTATCGACTATTATTATTTATTAATGCCAACAAACTTACTGTTGGTGTTTTTAAACATACAAGCCGTATGTGGGCAATGTTTGAGAGGTAGAACTGGAACTGAAAAATTCGACGCCACAGCAGGGATTTGAACCACAGACCCTGGGCTTACTAGGCGGATGCTCTAACGATTAAGCTGCTGTGTAAATGTACCTCTCAAACACTGCACACACACAGCTTGTGTGTTTAGAAACACCAACAGTAAGTTTGTTGACATTAATAAACAATAATTATCATCTGAAGGTTATTTAATCCTGGGAGATAAAGTAATTAGGATAGTAAGTCACCATTGGAGTAATTGTCTCTGATGTGAGACTGCCTTTCTGGTTTACCGGGAGAAATACGAATTGGCAGGTGCTCTCTCTTTTTTACGGTTTACCAGTGCAAAAGTCATCAAGAGTAATAGGTTTATACAAGCTATAGGCAGAAAATTCAAAATATAAATTTCTTTGTCATAAAAAATCTTAAGCATATGGCATTTTAATCAAAATCGTTACAGCCATTTTCAAGAAAATCAAATTTTTCGAAAAATTTTCCATGTAAAGGGTACTTTGGGGTAGGTAGGGGAATTATATTCAGAATCTTCATGTCGCATCCTTGAAAGATATTAAACTTAAATACCAAGTTTGGTTTTCAACTGACTTTTCGTTTTTGAGTTATGGTGTTCACAGATAGACACACAGACACACACATACATGCACACACACACACACACACACACACACACACACACACACACACACACACATAGACAGACACACACACACACACGGACACACACACACACATAGACAGACACACACACACACACACACGGACACCAAGGGATAAAATGTGTAAACGCATAAAGCAATCGTTTTTAATTTATTTGGTATTGAAATCTAAATTCCCTCCATTTGAAGTCTGGAAAATGCTAGGAAAGCAATGTTTTGTATACAAGTTGCTTATTCTCCCGAGTTGATGTTTAACACCAGCATTTCTCTAGATATTAGAATAAATTTTGATTGTCAAATGGATAGGTAATTTATTACATCCTAAGCACCAAGGTTTATTAAGGGAACTTATCCCAATAAGCACTAAGCCAAAAGGGACTCATTATTTTGAAACACTGCTCTCTCTAATCAGATTTGTCTAGGAGCGAAATTGAAAGTTTCTCTTTCCATAGATTAAATACAATGTAAAAGTATGACTAATTGACTATGATAATTACACCTCTACTCTTTGATACGCTTCCGTTATGAGGTTTAATGTATTTTAGAAAGTGTTTATTTTAATAGTTTATTGTCAGCTCGCACATTTTTCCGCTTATTTTCGGTCCATATCTTTATGACGAACCTTAGACGCAGAAAGATTTGGGGAATACACTAATAAAGAAAACATAACCTCACTTTTGTTGACTTTTTACATTCCAGTACCCTCGAGCGTCACTGGAGTTAATTGCCTTTACTTTTATTCTTCGCTTAGTTAAGCTAATTCACAAATAAGGTATAAAAGTAGATGCAAACATTTGCTTATTTCGTATGCTTAATTTCTCTTTCTCTATTTTATTTCTGTTTATTTAAGGGTCAAGAGAGAAATAATGCGAACTTGATGTCCACATTTCCAGACATTCTATGTAAGTGCACAAACCACTAGCATTAAAAAGTCTTATGTGCCCACTCACATGACTTTCTCTGTCTATTCATCAACAATCTGTTCTTAAAAACACTTATTCCTGTATTTCCATCATGTTAATTGAAATAAGCATTTGCAGATATTATCATAAGTATTGGATATTTCCTTGTAGATAAAGGCGAATAGGAGAATACAGTACGCTTTAAATGACAGTCAAATATTTTAAGAGCTAGTCACTATATGATGGCTTTGACATTCCCTTCTCTTTGTGTGGCCAGGGTATAAGAAAAAAAAAAACTTATAACGAATCCATTCGTTTTTGAGTTATGCTGTTAATATTATTCGATGTCGAGATTTCATTGGAAATAAATGTTTTGAGGACCCCTGAATCGAAAAAAAAAAGGAAGAAAAAGAGCTGTGTGTCTGTCAGCCTGTCGACAGCATAACTCAAAAACGAAAAATCGATTAAAAACCAAAGTTGGTATTGAAGTTTACTGTCCTTCAAGGATGCGACACGAAGATTTTGAAGAAAATCGCTCCACCCTAATTTACCCTTTACATGGAAAATATTTCGAAAATTTTGATTTTCTTGAAAATAGCTCGAAGAATTTGATTAAAATGACATATGTTTGAGATATTTTTATGACAAATGAAATGTATATCTTGAATTTTCTGTCTATAGCCCACGCAGTCCTATTTGCTCTGGGCGACTTTTGCATAACTGGTGAACCGTAAGAGATAGACCAAAGCATACTCTACAAAAATGTAGATCTTGCTAAAATACACAATTTAGGTCCAAATAATTTTTTTGTAGACTAAATCACTTCGGGGATATTCTTTGTTATTTGTGTCAGTTCCAGAAAACAAACTTTCCTCAAATGCAACATCATTGTTCATTTTTCAATGTTAGTCATGCAAAGAGAACGGAATCTCAAAGCTTTAAAACATTTGACTATCGCACAAAGCCTACTGTATTCTAATATTCTCCTTGCACCTACACGGAAATAAGCAATAAGATAATTTGTACAAATGTTTATCTCAACTAACACGAAGAAGATATAGGAATAAGAGTTTGTAAGAATGGTTAGTACAAGAGTAGAGAAAGTCATGTGAGTGCAACACATACGATTTTTTCTAAAAACGTTCTTTTTTTAGATTCGAAGAGATCAAAACATGTATTTTCGGTGAAATCTTGATATTGAATTTTTGGATGGTATGCAATATTTCCTCTAACTACTGAACATATTAGAGATTTTGGGAGTTGTTAAAGAGAACTATTACGTTCATTGCTGCGAGTATTACTGTTTCTAAACGGCAGAAATATTACTGATATCCTTTGCGATGTTATGTACGACAAAGGTAGTCAAATACAATACACTTTTCCCACTACCTGAGGGTGAAAGAATATGTTACTTTTGAAGCGTCATGAAATACGTCAAGGTTGTCTACATATGGCAGTGGCACGGCCAATGCTATATTGTACTCAGTCCTAGAAAGTTATGCTGCTACGTAATAATTATTTCAAAAGTAGGCTGTCATTTTAAGGAAAGTAGTTAAGACACTATATGTTCGTCTTCTTAGCGAGGTGTAGCGAAGTCACGTACCAAGCTAGAGACCCGACTTCGATACCCGGTACTGGCGGGATTTTCTCCCACTATGAGACCTGGTCCGGGGTGCATTTAGACTCGTTAAGTCTCTGAGGGGCCAATTGAGTAGTTACTTGATTGAAAAGTAACGACCCATGGTCGAGAAGACCGCACAACTAGTCGGGCGCGACCCGGAGCACTGACCACGTCCCACTTCCAGTACTGCACTCCACTCGTGACGCCTGTGGAGGGCAGAAGTGGGGCACGCGATGCTCAGGGGGAGGCCTTGTCCCTGACGGGCTTTTATGTCACGGGGTTGCGTATTAATAATTTATTGAACAGAGTTAATTGAGTTTCATTTTACATTAGCCTTTATCCGTGATTTCACATATTTTTATATGAAACTAATCGCATTAGTTTCCTAAGTCCCAAATCCCTATGATTTCACCATATGTCTACCCTTTACAGTGACTTTCAATATATTACCTTCTCACATACACAATTATTGTGCCGCGCATACGGCATTTCTCCTTTATCACGATTTAAAAAAAAAAAAAAAAAAAGAAGTTTCCACTCTGATTTAAGCGGAATTTCGGCATGCTTTACTTTCTTTGGGGCAACTACCTCAATATTTAGATATCTCTATTGCACATATTTATTTAACTGATAAGCAAGCCATTTATCAACACAGGTTTCCTCGAGACTTCGCTTTTTCGCTCTGCAGTGTGCAAGTTGAGCCGAATAACCGAGTCGTCACGATGCATGGTGCAGGAAATTGAACCCGGTGCGATTTTAAGCTTTGAGAGGCCCTGGTCTACACCATTCGCCAATAGTGAATAGAAAAATGCATGGAAATAGGCTTCCTAGATCCATTGTCGACTTGAAGCACATATAGAGAAACTACCGCTTATTATAGTTGAGCACCATGCTTTAAAACAAGCGATTAAGTTCGATTCTGATATGTGAACAAGGCACCAATGAGACGCATACATTGATTAAATCGCTCGCGTTGAACTATCTGTAAGGAATCAACAGACTAAGTGACAGATACACATTGCCTGATGGAAGTAGATGATAATCTCGATGTTTTTATGTGTATGTATAACACATGGTATCGCTTTATGCAAGCTTTTCTGCACTGTAGGAAATGGGTTACCATTTGCGTCTCACGCTTCGCCAATCCATTCATTGCTTGAGAAAAGCGAACAGGTTCCATAGACAAGTGACGGTGTTTACCACCTCTATATGGTTTTGGGTAAGTTCGCGATTTCAGGAGAAAGCTTCGAGCAAACTCCTGTCATTCTTATTTCTGCTTCATTCGTGTTATCACTATCTCTAAACTTCCATTCTGTTTCTTCTCCTCCTTCAGTTCTTTTTAACTTTTAACGATCATTTCCACCATAGCTATTATGGGGAGCACACAGGGAAAACAGATTTAGATTAGATTTCATACAGTCTCCCATTGAAAGAAATTCCTGTCCAAGAAAAGTTTTACAACAACTTTGGGTGGATGTATTTAACATCTATGACTTTGTCACACGTTGATGAGACAGTTTGAAGCCGCAATGAGCACTTTGTAGGTGAAACCGTTAAAAGCAATAATGCCTCACACCACTTGGCAATGTCCAAAGTTCTTTTTGTGCAGTCCCCTGCTGTAGATCGAGCAATGAGATTCCCCTCCCAGGGTATGCGCGGGTTTTGTTTAGAAAGAATGATGCTAATTATGGTGACTATTCCACTCATACGTGACTTGGTTGAAAGCAACCAATCATGCGCATAATAATTTAAAATTTCAAACAATGACAGCGTTCACTTACGAAAAATTTGTCAGATTTCATTTTTACCTCCTCTGAATTTTAAGTATCACCTTCTCTACTTGTCCTATGTTATGATCAGGTTAGACCATCTGAAAGTTCATTATATTTGTCAATTGTTGCAGCATTATACAAATTTGTTGTTGAGATAAACTTAAATATCTCGGTGGCTTGCAGATTTCAGGACACAAACACATTCTTTCATAAGCTGAGATGACAGAAGAAGTCCATTTAACGTATCTAGGGCCAATCTGATTCTAATTTTGGTTTTTATTAAACCTAGTTTGGAAAAAACTCTTTCATAAGAAGTGTTTCTGTGGGGCAATGAAATCACTGATAATGCAACCTCCGCCAGTTCTTTAAAATCAGTATTTCCACAAAGGTGATGTGTTTAACAGCACTCCAGAAACTGCCAGGTTCAGGTATGTTCTTTATTTCACAAGGAATATTACGTATTCCGAGTTTTCTCCATTGATCATCAATTTTCTGAACAGTGCCTTCTTCATTGAGATTGCCAGACCTGGGCACACTGGCAACAAGGGGATAAAAGGTAGAAGGATTAGTAGGATATGAAATGGTTGCCTTAGAGGGCTGGAGACACGTCATGAGGGCAAAAGTGGTGTCGCTATTTGCGATTAATTTAATTTCGCTCTTGTGACAAACCAGTGAAAATGATATTTCCCCGATATCGAAATTATCGTACATCACCATAATTATCGTACGGGTTGACAACCTTAGTATCTAATGCTGAAAAAGATTAAATAATTCGAAGAAAGATACCTCAGAACACACAATATAACAAGAAATATGCTTAGAATCAGTTTGACTAATTTTGTATTCAAAGAAATTATAAATTAACAACAAATACTCCAACTACTGACATTGCCAACATCTTAAGAGATTGGAGCATCAATATGATAATATTGTGTTCAGTGCTAATGGACCCTGATGTATGTATATCTGCTATATTTTCTTTTAAGGGGTTGGTAATTACAATACAGTATTTAAAGAAGACGTCATAGCGTGTATTATTCTTTAATTCGCGAAATAGTCTTAATAAATGCAACTCATGATAGTCAAATTATCTACATAAATTGACAGTCACCAGTAGTTTTGATCCTGTATTAATTATCAGAGCACTATAAAATCCACGCATTGATACTACCAACCTTACATAGAAAAATATAATGAGTTTTACTCAGCATATTGCCTTGCGTAACTACACTGAATTTTGCTGACCTCACCTTAGAAGGAAATACCAAATTATTGGCTACCTTTCTTCCTAGAATAATTTTCAATAATTGTTGGATTTCTCCGCGGCAATCAGCAATAATGCTATCAGGAAACCTTATAGAGAATCTGGTACGGGTGGTTGAAATGACAGTGGTACGGTTTCATAAGTAGATTAGAATATAATAGTTGTGACAAACATCACACTAACATTTTAGACATATTCATGTGAAATGTTACAATTACTTAAATTTTAGACCCTTATTTCTCTATCTGATTCCTGCTTTCTTCTACCCTCCTTCCTTTCTCATGTCCTGATCCCTTGTTCTTGCTTTTTACTTTTTCACTACGTATAGGTATTAAGTGTAGTATTGTATGCTACTAAAAATTCGATATCGAGATTTTGCCGGAAATGGGGATTACTCCGAATAATTTGTAGTAGAGAAAGCGAAAATCTAATGCGTTGCACTCATAAGGCCTTCTTTACTCGCTCTTGTACATACTATTCCTACAAAAGTTTCTCTATCTACTTATTTAGAAATGACTTTGTCACATTTCCTTGTAGAGACAATAGGGGAACACAGTAGTGTTTACCGGTAGTAAAATCTTTTAAGAGTTGGTCGCCATATGATGGCTTTGAAATGCCGTTGTCTTTGCATGACCACGAGGAAAAAATGAATAACGACTTCCCGCTTGAAGGAAGCACAAGTATTGGAAAATTCAAACCAACAAAAAGAAACATCTGGGAAATAGATCGACAACAAATGTATTTGATATGAAATGTGCTCTTTAATTAGATCTCCATTTTTACCAGTTATGCAAAAGTCCTTCAGAATGAAGAGGATTTCAAAGGAATTGAAAACATACATTTCATTTTCATAAAATTATCTTAAACATATAGCAATTTAATCAAAATGATTAGAGCCATTTTTGAGAAAATAAACAATTTTCTAAAACTTCACATACATAGATTACTTTTGGATGGCTGGATTATTTATTTTCTTTAAATATTTTGTGTTGAATCCTTGGAAGATCCTTTAACTTAATACCAGACATGATCAGCTACAGGAGCCAGGATAAAACAATTCCATGATCAGAATTGTTAAATCTTTACTTTATATCATTTTACTGCGACATGTTTTAAACCTATGCTTTTAGTTGTTAAGCTTTCTCTGTAAAAATGTTAAACGATCTGTTAATGTAATTTGTAACAAATTAATAAAAAAGCACACATTCGCTCAGGTACCAGAGTGATGAAGTGCAGAGCTCTTAATTATGATAATATGATAAGTTAGTGACGTTACAACAAGAAAAAGAAAAACCGATTTTATAGATCCACTGTATCCTTGTCGATCGCTATTGCATCATAATATGAATTTTACTTTACCTAAAAGGTATGTAGTAAGTAGAGAAAGTTTTGCTTTTCGTTCAAGTATTCAGTATCAAAGTTTCATTGGAAATACATATTTTGAGGTCTGTGAATTAAAAAAAAAAAAAAAAAAGCATTTTTAGGAAAGCGTTCGTCAAAGCACACACTGTATAGCTCTAACGATGATGATTATAATACCATATGTTTAAGATATTTTCGTAAATATATATTCTATTTTCTGAGAAACGCCTGTGACAAATCACGCCCACACGGATAGAAAATAGTATACAGATACAAAGAATACAAACAATCACAGATACAACTATCCAACACACCCAGCTACCCACCAATAATTTCTATACTCAGGAAGTGAGAAGAGGCCAAGGTTGCAGAAGAGCAAGCAGTCCAGGAACATCTGCAACAGCTTCTGATGTGGCGTCGGGAATAGTTCTCGATCAACCTATATATGTATCTTATAAATAAAAAGGAAAGGAAAATAAACAATAAATAAGTTGTATTTAAAAATAAATAACAATAACAAAGTGGGAAAAAGAAGAAAAGTAAAAAATGTGGCAATATAAATACAAATAGTCCTATTTGGCTGAAGAGCAAAATAAGCCCTGAAGCAGCTTTCGATTAAATAAACCCAGAACCCCCCCCCCCCTTCCCCCAAAGAAACGCCTATGAAATCCTCTCTGAATGACTTGCAATTGCATAATAGACAATCGCCAGAGATAGACAAAATCTTAACTGCACAAAGTAATGTAGACCTCATTAAAGCCTAATTTCCCTCCTTTCTTCCTTCCTTTCTTCTATCCTTCCTTTCTTCCTTCCTTTCTTCTTTCCTTTCTTCCTTCCTTTCTTCCTTCCTTTCTTCCTTCCTTTCTTCCTTCCTTTCTTCCTTCCTTTCTTCCTTCCTTCCTTTCTTCCTTCCTTTCTTCCTTCCTTTCTTCCTTCCTTTCTTCCTTCCTTTCTTCCTTCCTTCCTTCCTCCTTTCTTCCTTCCTTTCTTCCATCCTTTCTTCCTTCCTTTCTTCCTTCCTTTCTTCCTTTCTTCCTTCCTTTCTTCCTTCCTTTCTTCCTTCCTTCCTTTCTTTCATCCTTCCTTCCTTCTCTCCTTCCCTGCTTCCGTCCGTCCGTCTATCTGTCCTCCCTCCCTTCTTTCTCTTTCCATCCTTCCTTCCTTCTCTTTTCTTCCTTCCTTCTCTCTCTCTCTCTCTTTTCATCCTTCCTTCTCCTTTCTTCCTTTCTTCTCTCTCTTTTCTTCCTTCCTTCTCTCTCTTTCCTTCCTTCTCTCTCTTTCCTTCCTTCTCTCTTTCCTTCCTTCTCTCTCTTTCCTTCCTTCTCTCTTTCCTTCCTTCTCTTTCCTTCCTTCTTTCTCTCTCTTTCCTTCCTTCTCTCTCTTCCCTTCCTTCCTTCTTCTCTTTCCTTCCTTCTCTCTCATTTCTTCCTTCTCTTTCTTTTCTTTCTTCCTTCCTTTTCTCTTTCCTTCCGTTCTTCCTTCCTTTTCTCTCTCTCACCTTCTTTCTCTCTTGCACTCTTTCTTTCTCTCATATGCTCTTTCCTTCGGCACATCTGTCCATCTTTCTTTTTGTCTGTTTTTTTTCTTTTTTTTTCTTTTCTTTTTTTTTTTTTTTTTTTTTTTTTTTTTTTCTTTTTTCCTTGTCTTCCTTCCTTGCTTCCCTCTCTCTTTTTATGAAGGTATTTCCAAGATATTCCTTGTTATTGGTTTAAATTTCCCAATATTTTTTCCAAATAGTACTTCTATAATATTTTTCTCCCGGTCATACATATTGAATGGAAACTCTAAGCTATCACATAACGACCAAATCTGAAAAGATTTCTCTATCATTTAAGCCTATTCCCATTCTACGTACAACGAAATCTTTAATACAGCCATTTCTATAAATTTCTACCTCGATTAACATAAAACAGACAAAATAATAAGATTTGTAATTATAGCTTATACGAGAGTGAGTTCACAAAGTCAACTGAGTGCAACACATCAAATTTCTTAATGAACTTAGAGAGTAATAAGTGAGGTAAACTTCAACCAGAAAAAAGCCTATAAACAAAATTTTCAGAAACGTTTAATGAAATTTAATATTAAGGAGTGTTTGTGTATAATGGTTTAGCACTTACAGGTATAAAGTTCATGAGTTTGAAGACTTCAGCAGGCGTTTACAGGGAATTAAAGATATATCTTTTGTTAATCATGTCAGTATCCTAAGCATTTGCCTTGCATAGGTGAGGATGCCCAAAGCAAGAATGGCATTTGTTTAGAGAATTCCGCGAAATAATTAATAATTCATTTATTTAATACTTTCTAAAATTAGTAGTGATTTAAAAGTAAACAACTTGCATAACATTCATACATTTTAATTCAGAATTATTTTCACAGTTGGCATTACAACTAATCTAGTAGGCTGTGGAAACAATAAAAATAATGTTAGTGTTTTATCCAGGGAAATGAGGAATTAGACATATGATGAATATAAATTAACTAATTTGTAGACTTCATTAAAGGTAGGCCTGCTCATACTTAAAATTACAATTGTTAAAGGTACAATTTTCAAAAGCAAATGAAGATGGCTGCTGTATTTGCTGTGTGGCATTCACGGATGTGCAGGTTACATTTCTAATTTATTGACAACTATTGAGTGATGGTCCTCAAAAGGTTCGTAACCTATTTCGTTGTATAACATCTTAAATTGATTCCATACACATGACCCGCTCTTTTCCACACTTTTTGACT
The DNA here is from genome assembly GCA_030765045.1 of Tenodera sinensis. NCBI lineage: Eukaryota > Metazoa > Arthropoda > Insecta > Mantodea > Mantidae > Tenodera > Tenodera sinensis. Next base: position 72,163,788 of record CM060968.1, read on the forward strand.
TCGCCTCTTCAATTTAAATGTCGATATGGTCACTAAAATATTCGCCAAAACTTTTGCCTACCTTTTTGAGACAAAATTGTTTTTACTGCACATGGATACTTCAGATGTTCAGAAACGTAAGAGAATATTCAGGTTGGCAGGTTATCACCGGTATGAGTGGAATACTTGGAGTCGGACTCATCCTTTTGGGGGGGTTATTAGTCATGGTTATTTAGTTGCTTAAATGTAAATAACTTCAGGTAACCTCTAAGGGTTTGTGTACAGTGAAACCTCGATATGGAATCTCTGAGTGGAAAGCGCTCCTTCCTTCAATTAAGTCTATATACAACGCATTCTTGCCAACAGTTCTGAAGTCTTGCGAAAACAAACGCCTTCATGGTGTTGAGTTTACGCCATCTAGTGGTAGTAGGAGCTACTGTTTCATAAGCAACGTTCCAGTTTTAGTGCATTCTGAAAGATGACGCTTTGCGTGTGTCAGCTTTCTCCCTGTACACCAGTGCTATCTGAAGGAATTACTCGAAACTGATTCAACAGCGGGGGGTTCAAAACAGGTGCTTATTCAGTTATTCATTTTATTTTCGTTTTTGGTGAGAGATGTTTTATTTTTTCTATTTCTTCTGCTCACCTCTACTAGTTAGATGAAGTACGATACAGAGATTTCATCGGAAATACATATTTTGAGATCCACTGAAACCCCCTCCCAAACCAAGCATTTTATAAAAGGGATTATACCTCACTATGAACAATGTAACTTAAAATAGAAAGGCGAGGTAAATGCTGCAGAGTAATTTAACTAAAATGTTAGGAAGTTATACAGTAAACTTTAAGGTTTCATGTTTTAAGGCAAATTATAACCAGATTCCATCATTGTTATTGTCCAGTTCAGTCCAATCCAATCCAATCCAATCCAATCCAATCGGTAAATGCAGAATGAGCAAGACACTGCAGCAGACTTGCCACATGCCAAGTTGAAGTTCTTTTTTTCTGTCTTATTTTTTCATTCATTCCTCTTATTTTGTTATTTTATCGGTTTTATTTAAATGTGGTCTTTAAGATCTAAAGTCATTAGGGTGGCTTTGTCTTTGGAACAATTTTATTTCCCATCGGCAATGCAGGTCCACTCATTTACTATTGTTTGGTTTTCTTTAAATTCACATACACATTTATTTCTCTGCCATACTTCTAGACCTTAGGGAAGATGGGGAATAATCCTCGCTAAAGAAAAATGCCCAACTCTACAATTTCTTGAACATACACTAGGTGACGATTTTCAAGAGAATTCCCTTAAATCAAAATAACTGACTCGGAAGAATGTTCGTTGTTTTTCAAAAAGGTTGTAACGGTTTTCATGGAAATATCATATGTGTGAGGTATGTCTTATATTTTCTTTGAATGCCCTGTGAGGTCTTCTTTCTGGGTGCATTTTGTACATTTTTATGTAAGTGGTAAACCATAAGTTGCAGACAAAAACATATTGCATAAAAGATGCAGAACTAATTGAAATAAATAATTTATGCTCAATCTCATACACTTTATTAAACATATTTTAAGGAATGTAAATTACCTCGAGGTATTTAAATAGTGATTATGACAGCCATTAACTAATATTCTCTCATTATATGAATACAGAAATATTCAATCCTGTTCTGGGAATCTTATTTGTAGTTTGTGCAGCTAAAATACCGGCGTAGGGAAGTGGCGCCTCCATCGCCCAGTGGGAAACCACTGCAAATAGCCTCCCGAGAATCGGCGGGAAAACCCAAACCTTTCGGGGTTGGGAGGAAATGCTCTAATATCTACCTCAAGAATTGAGCATCTACCCGAGTAGCCTGGGGATAAAACAGGGACCTTAAGCATTGGGCTAATCCCCACCTTAAGTAAAGTCGGATTCAGAAGGAAAATGTGAGCATCGGAAAGAGACGGATAAATAGATGAAGACTTAAGAATTGGAACATGGAATATAAAAGCATTAGCTGCAAGAAGGGATTAAAGGAGTGGTGATTAACAAAGGAAAGACTTGGGACCAGTCCAATAGACTAGCAGAGGATAGGATTGAGTTTAGGAAATGGATTCGAGGTAAACCCCTGACAGTGCGTTACTTTAAACTGTAAGTTATGCAAATGTACTCTGTATGGTACCAGGAAACGTTCTTATTAATAAATCTATACCACATATACAAAAATAATTAAAATAGATTAGTTTTTCGAATCTCCAGTTACTTATGAAAGATCCTGTATTTTGTCCAAACATTGTAACATACGCAACTCGCATTGCAACGAGTGACAGAGACAACCAGACATAAATTCCCAGAAGTAAATACATTGATATCAGGGGCAAGGTTTTCTAGAAATTTCTTTATCGTGTCCAACCCTACAAGTAGCTGCCACCTGATGTACTGTCTTTCACAAAAGTAAATACCCATCTTCAGTGAAACCTGCGCGAAGGGTCACCTAATTCTCGGGCGTATGCAGGAATGTTATGACAATTAAATTAGTCATATGCCTCCCTTGCTGTTCAGAGGACGTAACAGCCACGTCACCTCGTAGCTCACCTCGCATATTTGAAAAGCAATATTTCAGCAGTCCTCCTACATTAACAGTCAAACATTTCAAATTTCACTTCAGTGCATCTGCAGAAAATATGTTCTGATTATGTTTTATTAAAGTTATGGCCCAGAAATAAAATTATTCCAGTGATGGGTGCTAGGTTTACAGACGTGAGTTTAATCAGGAGAAGATGATCGTGTGTTCGCTATAACCGAACTGGCTAAGGCGTCTACGTTCAAATCAGCAGTGGTGGGCTAATAGTAGTTCGAATCCCATTTAATATCCTTTATTTCCCCTTTTCTTGTTTCTTTCTTAGGTATTTTGACTCCGCAATTTTACTCCGTAACTTTCCCCGTCATCTAATGAATGCTGAGTACGATCGCAATTTTAGAACTGCGTGTTTTATTAGACATTAATTGCAATTGTTGAAAATAAAGCAGTGGACACACCTACCTCAACTGTCAATCATACCTCCCAAAATTAATATTTCGCTTTAAACATTCTCATTCAAAGGCATCTCTATTAATTTCGTAGACATTACCCTGTTAGAATATATAAGCATTTAATAGTGTAAACTACAATTTTAATGGTCATTAAATGCATTGTTAAAAGATCTGGATGCCATAAATAATGCAACTAATGACAGATTAAACAGACTAGAATGCAGTTGTACCTAGCAAGGTTGTCATTTCGTTTATTTACAAGGAATACACAATGTTGCCAAGTCCCCATTAATTCAATTTCCAGCAGTGTGCCTTCATCGGATTCTTCATTCCTGATAAAAAGCTGTAGAGAGTTAAGCACGTTTGTTAATTTTGTATTTCAGCGACTCGACGCTCTTGGCCATTTTGCCTTTGGGCATTCGTCCTCTGTCATATGATATTAAGTTTGACACTAACTTGGCAGCTAATTTCACTGCAAGACGGAAAGTTCGTTAGCACCTTAAAAACTGGCTTACATTTATTTAGAGGAATAAGAAAAGATAATATTTCTATAGCAAGCACGAGTATCGCACGATTTTGATTAAAATGACAAGTGTATGAGATATTTTTATGTCAAATGAAATGTATATCTTGAATTTTCTGGCAAGAGCCCATGAAGTCCTACTTACTCTGGATGACTTTTAAATAACTGGTAAACCTTAAGAGATAGAGCAAATCTTACTACACAAAAAATGTACATCTTGCTAACACACACCATTTATGTCCAAATAAATTTGTGTATAGTGAACCATTTCGAAGATATTCCTTGTTATTTGTGTAAGTTTTGGAGAACTTATACTTCTGTCAAATGGAACAACGCCATTTATTTCTTTATATGTTAACCGTACAAACAGAACGGAATTTGAAAGTTTTAAAAGATTTAAGTATCGCCAGTCTACTGTATCCCCATATTCTCCTTGTACTTACAAGAAGATAATAAGATGATTTCTGCAAATGTTTATCTCATCTAACACGAAGATAGAAGAATAAGAGTTCGTAATGATGGTTAGTACAAGAGTAGAGAAAGTCATGTGAGTGCAACACGTCAGATTTTTAAATAACATTAGTATATACTGTAACAAGGCAATTCTGTGGTGATAGAGTTTAATTTGATTCAGGGGTGGAGTGGTGTCCGGTACCGCCGGAGCAAACCGGATAATTGTGAGTGCATGTTAATAGATGGAGCAAATATGTCGGGGTAGGTCGAGTATCACGGCGGATGGTCTGGCATCAACCTACGACTTCAGAACATGTGTGGAACTGTGGAAGAAAGATGGGTGTCAGAATGTCTTCAACGTGGCAGAGTCTGGTTTCTAGTGCTGTGGTGTGTCCTTCTTGAATGTCTGCTAAGGACTTGTGAACCTTATGTATGCAAGAGTCGTTTATGTAGGTGACCACCTTCTCCATCTGCTTCTCCCCAGGGGCCTACTTTGGTGGGTACGGGTTTAGGTGCACCCGCAGTTCCGAGCCGCTCACCCTCATTCATTAACGAAGTCACATGGTGGCTGCTTTTGTCGCATCACCCTCTTCCCCTTTTAGGCTTATCAGGTTGTAAGATCTTATGTAGGTTCATGACTCGTATCTCACCAGCATGGATCTTTCCTATCTCCATTGCTTTGTCTCACGGTTTTCAGTGTGGTCCCCCACTTGTGTGCTCTGCGGAGGTCTCAGGCACGAAGGTTGGAAGGACTCTTCACACTGCCCCCATGTGTAGCGGAGGCCGTCCACCCCGTCATGCATACCCGTGTAGCTCTCTGAGGGCCCGGCCTGTGTCAATTCCCCGACGACCGTGTGCCATCGGGTTATTATCACCGGCCACAGATGTTACCGCTGACGGAAACCCGGTGTAATCAACCACAAGTCCCCTGAATTCACGTTGATTCCGATGATGCAGCGTGGCCTAAAGTGGGGAGCCACAAGCGGTTATTCCTGTGGTAAGGGCATAAAGCCGGGGTGTGCGTGGTGAACGGTTTACTCATGTGGACAAGCAGTGGAGATCGGAGGGTAGTCTCTCTGAACTACGCCTTGAGGTCGGTCATGGAGTGGTCTCCATGGCGGCACAGACCGCTCCAGAGGCTCCAGAGGCAGTTCGAGTCGAGTGGGGAAGCTTATTCCCCCACCCGAAGTGTCTTTACCGCAGTACCTAGCCGTTATACGGCTTTACCTGCGCGATAGTGTGGTGTTTTGGTCTACAGGGATTTAATCTCTGGGAATGTTTTTTTTTCTTCTATAACTACTTAACTAATTTTACTTCTGGGGTGACTCTGTTTATTTGTACAGTGGTGGTGTTAGTCCGGTACCGCCGAAGCAAACCGGATGATTGTGGGTAAAGTTAAAGTTGGGTCGTTGGCTTAGGCAGGTCAAGTATCATGGCGATGCCCTGACACTGACCTGCGGTTTGGGGGGAAGTTGGGTCGTACTGAAGGACCGATTGGAGGACCGACTGGAGGTCTGGGGAGTGTCAGTAACTGCAAAATCTGAGCAAGTGAAGTCTGTAGTGATGATGTGTGTCCTTGTAGAATTTCTTCTAATGTCTTATGGACCTTGTGTATGCGTGAGTCGTTGATGTAAGTGACCACTTTCTCCAGCTGCTTGTTGAAGTGGTCTCGGAGGCTATTGTTGTCTTGATGAACTGTGGCAGGTAGCGTTGTTTGCAGATTATGGGTGGCATCCTTAACGTCCTCGAGAGCACGAGTCAGGGCTGTCTCCCATGCTGCAACCCGGTCGGTGAGAGTCTGGAGTGTGTCTTGTAGCTTCTGTAGTGCGGCGGTGTTGTGGAGTACAGCGGTGTGAAGTTGGTTGTCTGCAGCGTCGTGTTGGTCGGCGGTTTGGCGGTTGGTATTGACATGTTGGTGTGTGACGGTGATGGTCTGCGAGGCGGAGAGTGGTTGTTGCGTAGGTAACTTGTGAACTGCAGGCGGCTGACGGCGTGGGTTCCTGGGGCACGCCACCTGGCCCGTGAAGTGGCCAGTGCAGTTGCACGTGGCACAATACACGGGGCGACGTGTCAGGTCATGGCTGGTGCAGGATGTGGTGAAGGTGCCAGCGCCACAGTAGTGGCAGCGTGGGGCGTCGGCTCAGGCGTCGGCGGTGTGACCGTACTGGCAACAGCGTCGGCAGGGAATAGGGCGTACACCACGGCTAGCCTCAACTGGGAGCACCTGCCCGAGGGCAGGAAGCCCGTCCGTCAAAGCAGCACTGTAATCTGCCCCATCCCAGAACTCCAGGCGCACCAGCGGCGACGGTCCTCTGGCTGTGATGATGCGCGTCGCTTTCATGAGAGAAGGCCAGCGACGTCGGGCTGCGCTGAGGAGGAGAGAGTCCGGAAGCTGCCGATGTACTCCGCGCACAACTGCGCTATAATTCTGCAGCCTCGTGAGGTTAGGATGACTCTCTGTGGACGTTCGGTATTCAACCTCTGGCTGTGTCGACTGTGTGCGGTGGGTGGTTGATGTCGGCGTGGTGTCGCAGGCTGAGATACCTTGGTCAGGCGGCGTAGATGGAGATGGAGTTGGCGAGGAGGCTGGCTGTGAGGCAGGGACGGCGCTGGCGTTTTCAGTTTCCCCAGAAGGTTCTTCGGAGGCTTCTTGGACTGCTGCGGTGGCTCTCTTCTTCTTTCTTCCTGCCATGTTGTCTCTGCGGTGGCTGTGACTCTGGGAATGTTTGGAATCAGGGGTATTTATAGGGGCAAGATGGATGGTTGGTAGGGATTGGTCCATGAGCGGGCAGTGCCCGTACATGCTGATTGGCTGGTTAGTCAATCAGGTGACGCGCTAATCTCCTCCAGGTTCTGGCCGTCAGTCACTCACTGAGAGGTGATCTGAGTTAGGTGTTCCACTCTGCTTTAAGTACAGATATTAAGTTTGCCTTTCCCATCTTCGAAAATTAGGCCGTTGGACTTAAGATGTCCTTCGGCCATTTTTTAGATGGTAGTCGGCGCGGCTCTCTCTGGTCATATTGACCCAGAGTGTTCACCAGAGGGTTATGGTGGTTCTGGAGTTTGTTGTACATTGTTCGAGCGCGGGTTTTAATCACGTCGACAATGTACGGGATGCCGGAATGTTCCTGAAGGATGTGGGCAGGAAATCTCCAACCAGTGTCTAGATCATCCTTAATGCCCGATTCGGCAACGTCTGGAGTCTGATGAAGGTGGACTTTGCCACCACTCCCCAGATCTCACATCCGTACAGGACCAGAGGCGGGATGATCGCACGATACAACTGGAGCTTCAGGCGAATGGGCATGGTTTTGGAGCTGAGGATGGGATACAACTGCCGGAGGGCTGCGTGACCTTGTAGTACTTTGCCCCTAACGTGATGCCTATACGTTAGCCGCCGGTCCAACGTGACCCCGAGATACTTCGCCGTAGTGACCCAGGGGATCCGACGGCGCCGAAGCACGAGGTCCATCTACTGATGGCACAGAGGTGGGCTTGTACTTGACGGTAGCTGTAGCGCGGGTTCTTGTTTGTTGCGAAGATCATGAGATCGTCCGCATACTGACAGATGTGGGTGTTGGGGTGCGTGGGGAGATCGGCCATGAAAGCGTTAAAGAGTGCCGGTGACAGTACACTGCCCTCGGGAACTCCTGCGCCAATGGGCCTTTCTCGGGAAAATGATCCCTCCACCTTCACTCGGAAGCTACGTTCCTGTAGGAAACTAGCTACCAAGTAAATGTATGGAGGGGGGATTTCGTGCTGTATGAGCTTATAAATAAGCCCTTCGTGCCAGGTGGTAGAGAACGCCTTTTCCACGTCAAGCAACACTGCCACCGTTTTGGCCCTTTCCTGGTAAGCCAGGGAGGCCTTTTCGGCTACTCGCAGTAGTTGCTCGGTTGTGGAATGGTCAGAACGAAAACCAAACTGATGTTCTGGTAGGAGGCCTTTTTCCTCTAAAAGAGGTCGAAGGCGGGTCAGGAACAGTTTCTCGAAAACTTTCGAGATACCTGGTAGGAGGCTGATGGAACGGTAGCATGAAGGAAAGATCGGATTCTTGCCCTTCTTCAACACGCATACCACACGCGCCCTCTTCCAGTCTTCCGGAAAATGGCGCATGCTTAGGCACGCGTTGTAGATCCGAGCCAAGTGAATCACGGCTCTAAAGGGGAGGTGCTGGAGCATTTCCGCTGTTACCCGGTCCTGCCCAGGGGCTTTTCTAGGTTTTAGCTGTTGGATGATGTTAGATACCTCGCGAGGGGTAACTATCGGGATGTGGAAATCCTCGTGGCCCGCAGGTCCAACTTCTAAGAAGTCTTCTACTGCTTGTTCCACGAGGTCAGTATGATCGTCGTTCTGAGGGTCGACTCTAGGCTGGAATTGAGTTTCCAGATAGTCTGCTAGCGCCTCTGCTTTTTCCCTCGGTTCAAAGACAAGTCTTCCCCGAGGGCTATGCACAGGGTGCTGGTGTACAGTTTTATCTTTCCTCAAGCCTCGGACGATGCGCCATGGTTTCCTCTCCTGGAGGTTTACATGACGCAACGTGTTTTCCCAAGCTGCTTGCCTATGTTTTCTTAGGAGTCGTCTCACCAGGGATTTGAACCTCTGGTGTATTACTCCTATCCTAGGGGGACGGAATCTCTGCCATAGCCTTCTAACAGCGTTTTTCGCTTGAATGAGGCGTTTCAGTGGGACAGGGATAGCTGTAGGTTTTGGTGCGTCGGTAGGAATACGGTGCGTATGAGCACGCACCGCATTTAGGACAGGTTGAGAACCCCGTGGCTGCCTCCTCTAGAGCCTCTATCGAGTCTATTCAAGGACATGCTTCCACGGAGTTGTGGAGGGCTAGGACGGCTGCATCCCAGTCGACTTCCTCAACCCAATTAGGCACTCCCAGCGCAGTTAGATTAACGTCTGAGTCGACCACAACAGGGTTGTGATCAGAATCCAGAGCGTTAATCACCGAGAGATCCAGGTGAAATGGAATGTTCTTTGTGACAATGAAGTCTATGACATCCGCGGCGCCGCGTGCCGGGTAGTATGTTGGATCTCTCGGCCCGTGCGCATGTAGGGTGGGGTTCCCGCTAATGAGACGGTACAGTCCCCGACCCTTCACGTTCTGGGTGCGGCTGTGCCAGCTTGGGTGTTTGGTGTTGAAGTCGCCTGCAATGCAAACCCTTTGGTGTAGGTTTAGGAGTGCCGTGATGTCCGCTTCATAGAAGCGCCCATCCGGAGGATCATATACCGCTACAAGTACCACGTCGCAACTGCCTAAGGATAGCCTTATGGCGGTTGCCTCTAGGTGTTGTAGTGGAGGAATGGTAACAGGAATATGTGTGAGATGGTTGTTTATGAAAATGGCAGTACCACCGCCCTGTCGGCCGACCCGATCAGACTTGGCAGACTGAACTGTACACCGGCGTGCAAGTGTGTTTCGCAGACCATAAGGATATCAATCCCATGGCTGTCTACAAACTCTAACAGGCCAGGTCTCTGCTCTCTAACTCCATTTGCGTTCCAAAACGCAGCTCTAAATGATCGCACATTTCTATGCCCCATTTAAGAGCTTGTGGAGTTAGTGTAGAGTTCCTTTGCCGTTTGAAGCACTATAAGGTGCTTCTTCACAGCCGATAATTCGGGGTTGTGGATTTGCTCCCTGCAGCGCCTTAGAATGGGGAGGGAACGTTGTACTAGGTCCGCAAACCAAGTTGCCAGTTCAACAAACTCCGCCATGTCCTCTGAGCCGAAGGCGTCTCCTAAGACCTGTGACATAGTGCTTTGTGGTGCTGTTTTGGTTCTGTTGATGTAGCCAGTCTGTGATGACGGGCCAGCGCTGGTTGGCTGCGTTGTTGCTGTTGTCTGGTTGGTTGTTGCCTGGTTTCCTGTAGCACTCGGAGGTGCATCCCGAGCTGTGGCTGTTGGTGGGGGAAGTTGGGCAACACTTTTGTTACCAGCCTCCACCGTGGCTGTTTCTGGCTCTGCACTTTCAGTCACATGAGCCTTTCTCCCCTTCCTCCTCTTTTTAGGAGGGCGTTTATCCTTTGGGGCAACACTGGGGGTTGGCACTGGATGATCTGTGCCGCTTGGGACTGGCGTCGTCATTTGACTGACAACCTGGTTCTGCGGGGTTGCTTCTGCACTCTCGGCTTGTGTTAGAACACTTTCGTGCCCCGACATTGCCTGTGCAAAAGACACCCCCTGTCGGATCTCTGGTACTTTGCCCTGTCTTCCTTGCATAGTTGCAAGTCGCTTCGGGCAACCGCGATAGATGCCTATGTGCCTCCCGTCGCAGTTGGCACACTTTTTATTTTCTACTGGTGTCGGGCAATCCTTCACCAGGTGCTCTCCTGCACAGCGAAGGCACTTGAGTTGCCTCTCACAAGCATGGCTCGAGTGGTGAAAGCCCAAGCAATTATAGCATTGGGCTGGCCCCTCCCTGCTGTGGTAGGGCTCAATGGTGACCCTCGTGTTGTACAGGTGGGTCACCTGATCGATTTTTGGGGCTCCCTCCCCCTGTTTGTCAACTACCACTAAAAATAGTGGCAGGGGTACCTTGGTGGGTTTCCCCTTATTTTCCTTTGTGGTGGTTAATTGCACCACGGACCTCGGTTTGATACCGTGTTCGTCCTGTAGGCCGTCCCGGATATCCTGGGGGTCTGTCTCCGAATCAAGACCCCTGACCACTCTGCGAACCACGTGGGGACGCTGAAGTGAGTAAGTGTGGAATTTAATTCCACTCTCTTTCAGTACCCCTTTCGCGGCCGTGTGGTCGTCAGAGGTGGTGGTTCTGATGACAACCCGCCCCGGATGTCGGGTTGCCTGGAAATTGGCCTTTAACCGCCGTCTCAGTTCCTTCATAACCTTTATGTGGTTCGGGAACGGATCGGACACAATCGGAGGGATTCTACCTTCCTTTTATGAGGCCTGGTTTGGGGCGGGCGCCGCAGTTGCAGATGATGATGAAGGGGGAGTCCCTTCCGGCTTTGAACCGGAAGATCTCCTCCTACGGCTCTGCACTATAACGAAGCCGTCGTCATCCGGCGTTGTAGGTGCTGGGACAGGGGTCATAGGTACTGGTGGTGGTGTGACAGGGACTGCTGTCCCTTGGTTCACAAGACCAATAGCCTTTTTGGCCTTCGGCCTGTTCTTGGCCCTGAGGAGCGTCTTGGCTTTCGCCTTGACGATATTCACCCTTGGACCAAGGGAAGGGTTCTGGGTAGAGGTAGTTGCGGTACCTATCGCGTCAGGTCTTACCTTGGCACAGACCGTGGAAATTTTGGTTTCTTTTATCTTTGACCCACTGATGGCAGGCTGACGCCGACGGTTCCGTATCCGCGCAAACCCTGTCCCACTGACAGCTTTTTGGTGATGACTCTGGCAAGTGAACGAGCTTTGTCCATTTTACATTAAGCGTGAGCTCGATAGGATCTGTGGCACTGTAAAGAACGCAAAATAATAAAAATATATAAACAAAAAAATATATATAAGTATAAAATAAACAACAAGATGCATATTTACACATCTTAATAACTACAATAATCTGCCATACGTACACGCTGAAAGAATTCTCCTCACGTAACAAGACAAAAAATTTAAAATACTAGGCTGAAGAGGGTAAAACCCTAAACTGCCTGGGTTTTGGTTCTACCAAACCCAAATTCCAATTTTGAATTGAATTGAACGATAGATGCGTAATCGCCATCGGTTAAACCAGGTGATCAGTATAGTGCTGGATGCGTCTGGCTGACATATAATGTTCTGAAGACATCGATGTTACGGTGGCATCGTCCGTGAATGGATAAGAGGGAGCACCGTAGAAATATACAGTTCGTTCGGTTTATGTTGAAACATGGGAATTTGAGAGAGAACGCACTACTGCCCGCCCTCTTGTGGGTACTCCAAGACTGCCTAATCCCATTTCGCATCGGTTCCATGCAACATGCAACGGTGCGATTGACTGCCTGACTATAGCGCAGCTATCAGAGAGCAGCGCTTTAATAACTGCTGTTAGATAGCGTCAGTGTAGAGATCCCGTCCAAAAAGGGTTCCTTGGAGGGTACCGGTAAGCTGGTAAGATCCTCGGCTTCATGGGTATCGGATGCTGGATCACATCCGCAGTCTTCACATGCATCTTCCAATTCAGAGTAACTGTCTTCTAAAATTATGTTGAAACTGTCCAATATGTCGTCCATTAATTCTTTTCCCCAGTACATTTCTTCTACGCGCTTCACATGCTCACAGACAGCTTTCCAATTTTCGGGCAAGAAATGCGATGTGTACGACCTATAAATTGTACTACGAATAGCCGCCTTTGTAAATGAAGCGGCTGTTGTGCTTGTCGGTTGTCTGTTTGGTCGTTTGGTGTTCTAACAGCGGTCCCATTTTCGTCTGCTTTCTTCTTTTCTTGCAAAATTCTGTATATTGAAGTGTGAGATACACCAGTAGCTGCGGCGGTTCTTTCCATGACCTGTGTCACGGACATTGTTGGTTTACCCGATGTTAACGCCTCTAGTTCATCAGTAAAACACTTATGTACCAAACATACAACTTCCCGTGCATCAGATTGAAGAGGTTTCCCCTTTCTTCCAACACCAGCTTGGAACAATACGACTGTCAACACAATGAGCAGGACTAAACGCATCACCAGCATTTCCATATTTCACTCTCAATATTAAGGGTACATAAGCAGCCCGTACACTCGTCGAAACACGTATTACCGACAGACGCAGACTAGGCAGTCGCGGATAGCCGTGGCGAGGTGTTTTCATCCCTCCCCTATCACAGGGAGGGGTAGCGCTAAGTAGGTCATGTTCCAACTTAGACCAGACGGGCTGTAGGAAGGGTGTTAATATAGAGAAGAAACAGTGGGACCGACTACACTGCCTTGTGGTATCCCAGCACTTGTCTGGTGGGAGGAGGAATTTGCATCCTCGTAAGCAAAGGAAAAGGTTCTGTCCTGTAGATAGGACTGCAAGAGGTGGATGAGGTAGGGTGGAACGTGATAGATGAGGAGGCGGGAGAGAAGTCCCTCATGCCATGCACTGTCGAATGCGCTTGTTACATCCAGCAGTAAGGCTGAGACGTAATGTCGCCTGTTGAACGTGGTGTATACCTCGTCTACCAACAGGAGAAGTTGGTGGACAGTGCAATTCGATGTTAATATATAATAATATAATAATATAATAATAAATGTAATAATGATGATGATGATGATGAAAATGATGATGACGACGACGGTGGTGGTGACGGTGGCGATATCTTTGACAAGTATGTGATGTTACCTATAAAATGCATGTATATTATTATGATATGTTGCTTTCATCCTCTTGTTTATGATCAGTTTCTGAATCTAAAGATTTCATTTTCAGTTTACCTTCACAATTGAAATCATCTTATTCATACACGTGTAAGGCATCATCATAATGTAGATGATGGATTTCTTCCAAATCTTTGGTATTTTGTAGATCATACTCCTGTTTGTGAGAAGTAGTAACATACTACTTGCAATAACAAAGCAATATAACACAACTAACGAGGAAAAGCATGTGTGAGTAATATCTAACAAGAGTAGGCGCGCAGTCTGGTTGACCTCTGCGACATGTAACTGCAGATTAGTCATTCTTGGAGCTAAAGAAATAAACGGATCAAGTTGTCGCTTCACCAAATAGTAGAGTAAGCTGTATATATATATATATATATTTTTTTTTATTTATTTATTTAGAGTCGCTTTAACAATTAAGTCATATCACGACTATTCTACGTAATACAGCGGTATACAATAAACTTGTTACAATTATTTAACCAATAACATGAAAATACTAATCAACAAATCAGTACAACAAGTATATCCTTCATATTATATTTTCGCATGCAAGCCCGTACCTTTGAGAAATGATAACACCCTTCTGCAGTTGGATGGCGTGTTCAGAGTGGTGGATAAGTCTCCAGTGATTTGATGAAGCTGTCGTTGTGTAGCGTATTGCTTACATTCTGTGAGATGTTTTACTGTGAGGCGGGTGTTGCAGACGTCACGTTGTGGTGGCTGGCCTTTGCTGAGGAGGTATGAGTGGGTTAACCTTGTATGACCAATGCGGAGACGTGAGATAATTACCTGCTCTTTCCTGCTAAGAGAATAGACAGGGAAGAATTGGTGTCTCCTTTCCTTAACATGTGTAGTTTTTCTGGAGGCGATTGATTCCAGGCCTGTTTCCATCTTGTTTTTATTAGTCTGGAAAAGTACTTTGTAATATCACGATAAGGTACTGCTTGCTGTTCATCTGTGTCTGTTAACCGACTTGCTTCTTTAGCAGCTTTGTCCACTTCTTCATTGCCCTTAATGCCGCAGTGTGAAGGGACCCAAATGAAAGTAACTATTTTCTTTTTATTTAGAGCAATGGAATAAAGACTGTGGATATCTTGAAGCAGTTGGAGGTCAGTTGAACGATCTCTGAGACTTTGGAGAGAGCTTAATGAATCAGAAATTATAAGAAATTTACTCTCACTAGATTGGATGATGTATGTTAAAGCTTGCTTAAGTGCAGAAAGTTCGCAGGAGAATATGGAATAATATTTAGGGAGTTTCAGCTGAAGTTTCTTATCTGGCGTAATTATGGCACATCCATTGTCGCTGTCCGTTTTGGAACCATCAGTGTAGATAAATGTATGGTTAGGGTAGGCATTTGTTATTTCTTGAAACAGCTGTTTATAGCAAGATGCATCTGTATGAGATTTATGGTAAGCTGTAATATTCAAATTTAGTTGAGCAGTTGGTATTCTCCAAGGTGGTAGACAATGACACTTTCTGGGCATTATGGCAGGAACTTCTATGTTATTTTCTTCAATGCATTTGCTTATTTTAGATTTAAATGACATTTCTTTTTGTGAATTAGCCTGTAAACGTTGGTTGGATGTTTCTGGGAGGACGTACTGGTATATCATTGATTCGGGTCTTGCTAAAGTTTTAAGGGCGAATTTTAGGCTCAGATCTGTTCTGCGGACGTTCAAGGTGGCTCGTCGGTTTCCATTGTTAAGGCAGAAACAGGGCTGGTTCTGTAAGCTCCCAAGCATATTCTTAGAGCTGCTGTTTGAATTGTATCTAGTTTCTTTAAAACTGAAGATTTAGCTGTATTGTAGATCTGGGCTCCATAGTCGAGTTTACTTCTAATGAGAGCTTGATGCGTTCGTATGAGGGTAGTGAGATCAAAACCCCAGTTTTTGCAGCTTAGTGTTTTTAGCACATTCAATCTTCTGAGGCATTCATTGCTGTAATATTAGATGTCCTAGTCAGGCGTTTGAATAGGTCTGTTCGTTCAAAAACTATAACGTTTAAATAAACGTAGGGGTCTCTCAGATCCTTAGCGACCACTGGAGAGTTAAACAATGTTTCCAGAAACTGAGCTTGCACTTGGGTTTTTTTCCTCTTCCCGACTGGGCTATAACCTGGCCATATCGAAGGATGAATTTCGTTGATCGATTATCCATAAGTGTTTGTCCTGTGGCCTCATTATATCGTACTTGTGTTATAAATTGTACGCTTAGTGCCTATAACGTTGCACATATTTATCATCACCGAATACTGTTAGTATATATATTGAAGTAAAGTACATATATTGTAATTCTTTAAACTGGTATATCGTCATCAAGGATCTTATTTTCACTTGTAATAGGAATACCCATTTTTCTGTTTGAATTAGAGAAACATATTGGTACTGCCATCTAGAGCGCAATTTACAAAATGCAATGCTTTTGGTCTGCTTAGGCAGATGGCAGTATAGAACTAGCGTTTGTACCTTAGACGTTTCAAGCTGGCATATTCACTTTCCTTATCGGGTTCCTGAGCGTTAGAAGTTTCTGCCGCTGGGATCGCTCGATCTCACCCTAAAGTCATGTTGCTGTACAATCCGTAATTGTGAGTAATTAATTTGAACTTTAGCTACATTGTGAAACAACGGAAGAAATCACGAATATATTTCTGTTAGTTTAAGATTGATAATTTCGAAAGTTCTTTATATTATGATGTACAATGGACATTAGATATACGAGTTTACACAGTAGCTAAAGGCAAAGCAAATACCGCCGATGTGGCCATTGAATTTAATGGCAGCAGGGTTGTCAACCCGTACAATAATTATGGGTGTGTGCTATAATTTCGACACCGGCGAAATATCATTTTCACTGGTTTGTCACACCAGTGAAACGAAATTAATTACAAACAGCAACACCACTTTTGCCCTCATGGCCTGTCTCCACCCCTCTAAGGCAACCATTTCATATCCTACTAATCTTTCTACCTGTTATCCTCTTCTTGCCAATGTGTCCAGATCTAGTAATCTCAATGCAGAAGGCACTGTTCAGAAAATTGATGATCAATGGAGAAAACCCGGAATACGTGATATGCCGTGTGAAATAAAGAACATGCCTGAACCTGGGAGCTTCTGGAGTGCTGTTAAACACGTCACCGTGGTGGAAGTGCTGATTTCATTGAACTGGCGGAGGTTGCATTATCAGTGATTTCATTGCCCCACAGAAACACTTCTTCTGAACGAGTTTTTTCCAAACTAGGCTTAATAAAAACCAAAATTAGAAACAGATTGGCGCTAGATATGGTAAATGGACTTATTCTGTCGTTTCAGCTTATGCAAGAATGTGGTGGGTCCGAAAATCTGCAGGTCACCGAGATGTTAAAGTTTATCTCAACAACAAATTCGTATAATGCTGCAACAGTTGAAGAAGATGAACTTTCAGATGAATAGTGGGAGAAACTTAAGTACTTAAGTTATAATACTGATTGAGGTCATCAATCTTGTAAGTGGATACCATAAACTTCAATACTATTACATTTTCATAAGTGTAATGCCGATACAGTTATTGTTATAACATTTGGTTTATGATGTGGGATAATTTGAATCCAAATCTATAATTTTGAGTGGCCGGTGCGATATTTTTAATTTTAAACATTGACAACCCTGAGTGGCAGAGTGTAAATAGAACAGTTAAAATAAAGGTAAAACTGCTTGGGTATGCTAGTGCAATTTTGGAAAATGGGCTGGCTCTGTAGCTCAGTCGGTAGAATACCTGTCTTATAGGAAGGTGTCCCGGGCTCGATTCCCGGCTGCGTTACGCTCATCCGCCCTAGAGTCTGGAAGTATGAATGTTAATGTGTGTGTGAATTTAATGTCTTTAGAATCAGATGGGAAAGGCTAAAGTAAGGAGAAACTTATTACCAAAGGCCTCAAAGAGGAAGATGCGGACAGAAATCTATGCCAGAACAAAATCCAATACTACTGTACTGCAGAAGAATGCTTATATTAAAAATATGATGTGTTGCACTCACATGACTTTCTCTACTCTTGTACTAACCATTCTTACAAACTCTTATTCCTATATCTTCTTCGGGTTAATTGAGATAAACATTCGCAGAAATTATCTTATTGTTTATTTCCTTGTAGGTGCAAGAAGAATGCGGGAATACAGTACGCTTTGAGCGATAGTAAAATGTTTTAAAGCTTTAAAATTCTGTTCTCTTTGCAGGGTCAACATATAAAAAATAAATAACGATGTACCATTCGACGAAAGTATGTTTTCCAAAACTCACATAAATAACAACGAATATCTGCGAAATGCTTCACTCTACAAAAAAAAAAAAAAAAATAAAATAAAAAAAAAAATAAAATAAAATAAAAAAAAATAAAAAAAAAATAAAAAATAAAAAAAAATTTAAAAAATTCAGACATAAATTGTGTTTTAGCAAGATCTACATTTTTTGTACAGTACGATTTGATCTATCTCTTACGGTTTACCAGTTCTACAGAAGTCGTCCAGAGTAAATAGGGCTACATAGGCTACAGCCAGAAATTTCAAAATATACATTTCATTTGTCATGAAAATGTCTTAAACATATGGTATTTTAATCAAAACTGTTAGAGCCATTTTCGAAAATCAAAATTTTCCATGTAAAGGCTGGTTTAGGGTGGAGAAATTTTCTTCAAAATCTTCGTGTCGCACTCTTGAAAGACATTACTTAAATTTTAACTGTAGTTTTTAACCGACTTTTCGTTTTTGAATTATGCTGTCCACTGACAGACACACGAACAAATACACAGACACACACGGCACTTTTTCTAAAAATGCTTGTTTTGGATTCAGGGGGTCTCAAAACATATATTTCCGGTGAAATCTCGACATCGAATTTTTGAATACAATGCAATACTTTCTTTACTTACTATACGCAGTGAACATTGAATCACCTATATTTGGTTCCACGCACCAGCGGTGCCCAACGACCCTGACTTGCAGTCCTTAAGGAGCATAAATTGCTACCTCCCTTCAACCCTCAACCTCATTTTCATCCGCCACTCAGGGAAACCCCACATCCTGTCATGGAAGCGGTTAAGCCCTAAAGGGACAGATACACGTATGGCACACCTCGGACTTCTCTCAGCCTGCCAACAGATTGATGAGAGTACGTCATGTTAATCAAATGTTGATTTTGTTGAAAATGGCTCTAACGATTTTAAATAAAATGTCATATGTTTGAGATACTTTTATAAAAAATTAAATGTAAACCTTGAATTTTCTGGCTATACCCCGTGTAGTCCTGTTTACTCTGGGTGACATTTGCATAACTGGTAAACGGTAAGAGATAGACCAAATCGTACAGTACAGAAAATGTAGATCTTGCTGAAACAATTTATTTCTGAATAATTGTTTTTTCTTAGTCGAGTGAAGCTATTCGGAGATATTCCTTGTTATTTGTGTGAGTTTTTTTTGGCATTACGATATATGGAAATACATACGAGTAATTAAAGGATTTCTCTTGTTCAATATTATTGGTGTTAATAACAATTTTGTATCCTAGAGGATTTTTCCTTGAAATGCCATTGATTTTGTTTTTGTAAATGAAATATTTAAATTATATTCCTTACCTGCTTTTTTAATTTATTTGCAGCTATTTTGAGATTATCATCTGATGAACTAAAAATAACCTGGTCATCAGCAAATAAAATTGTGTTTAGAACCTTGTCAGTTATTTTAAGATTTTCAATTATTGCATCTTGCCATTTCTTAATAGCATGGTCAACATGTATATTAAATAGTGCCGGAGATAACGCGCATCCCTGTCTTAACCCTTGATCACTTCTTTAGTCATATTACACATCGTTATCCTTTGTCAATGCTGATGGTTGTTTTGGAATACATACCTTTAATTACTCTAAAATGTGATTTAGATATCCACTCGTTTCCATAATAGTCTATAATTTCATTCGGTTTACCATATCGAAAGCTTTCGCATAATCAACAAATAATATATACGTAGGTAAGATGTATTCTCTGCTTTTTTCAATTAGTTGTTGCATTATGAATATGACATCTGAGCAGGAACATCCTTTCCGATAGCCACATTGTTCATTAATTTGGTTTATTGTAGAATATTTTTGCATATATTTTATATTCCACATTTTAGAAGACTTACACCCCTATAATTATTATAGCACTGTCTATTTCCTATTTTAAAAACTGGGTATACTACTCTGAAAATAGTTCAAATATGCTCTTTTTTGTCATTTATGATATTTTCTATTTCTTTATTCCAAACTGGCATACCTTTTTAATTCATTTAAGATATATTTTGCCTAGTATTACATTTCCTAGCTTCAGTATTAATTCTTTTAATACTTCCTCTTCTTGCCCCACATTCTTGCTAATAGGTATTTGATCCAATTAAACCAACAGTATAACCTCCTTATACTGTCTTTTTGGAGTAAATGTGTTTTGAAATAATATTGTTTTCTAAATTGTTTTCTTTTTCTTATTAACTGGAACTCTCCCTTTTCCAAGTGTTTTTCTGTTGTAAAATCAGATGGAAATCCAAGCCTCCCCCTTTTAGCTAATCCACAAGCATATACGCCATGTTCCTTCATATATGTCAAAGCGCTAAAATAATAGTCATGGTTTTTCTATGCAATTTTTCTGCAAGTTTTTTGACAACCCTCTCTCTAAGACACCTTTCAACAGAAAGTCCCATCTTTCCTGTATATATTTCAGACTGGGAAATACACTCATTTTCGTTCGTTCGAACCCCAGTTTATTTCCACTTTTATCGACTTTTGTGGCATACACTGCTTCAGACTTGAGCGTCCTTTGAGTCTTATCATTGACTCATTTGTCGCTTGTCTCTTGGTTTGGATGAGGACAGATGTGGTGTTCCCACAAACTGCAGCATCGGGCGAGCTTTATACAGTTTATCAAAAGGTGCTTCTCCCTTTGGTGGTTCTTGACTGTTATCATTCAGATGTATGTAAGTCAATAGCCATGAAAACCGCTTTGTGGACATGATGGAAGTAATGTAGTTGTTTCTTATCATTGGATCTGAGTAGTTGGTATACCTGGGTGTTTCTTCACTACCATCAAAAGCTTTACTCCATTACAATTCATTTTCCCCTCTTTATTTGTAGGCTGAAGGCGGGTCCATCGTTGTTTCTGTGTTGCATACAGATTAGTGAGGTACACATATGTTGAAAAGACACTGAAGGAGACATTCAAAATTTCAGAAATATTGGTACCAGTAGCAGTTGAAAATTCAGCAGTAATGTTCTAAATTGGATGGTTAGGCAAATTACTTCACTATTTATAGCTGGTGAGACATACCGCGTCAGCACCGTGTGACACTACTAAATGTTTCACAAACTCAACAGGTAGCATTTTATAGTGCAGTACAGTACGTATTATCTTAATTTATTGTACAATTTATATAAAAACAGTACAACGAATCAAACTAATATTTGGCGTGCACATTTATAATTACGTGCTTGCTATCATGGTTAAATTTATTATCTATTGTGAACATTAAATTACAAAAATCTACAAATTGATCCAGGAAAACAAGGTTTCACTGTAGTAACGATAGCAGACTAGTCGGGAGCTATTTAGATAGCGTTAAAAAGGTGGTTTCGAATTGTAATCACTGGTAAACAAAGGGTTAATTATTCTTTTAGATATAAAATTATTGTAACTGTGAACTCTATTTTATCACTTAAGAGTATTCCAACTCCAGCTGCTGCTCTTTTATTTTGCAGTACTCCACATTCTCTCAACTCTGCACTGCCTTTGAGGTTTTCTTCGTTTTCGTGATGACATAGGTATGTGTTTTCTATTTCTTCAATTCATGTACTTATTGTGCTTCCTTATGGGCTAGTCCTCTTACGTTCTAGGTTGCTAAGTTGATTTTATCTGTATGTAAATAGTTTGTCCTTATGTCTTGCTTTTGTCGTGATCAGGGGATATGAACATTTGAAGATTATCAGTAGTAATAAGAATTTCCCTTGGCTGCGTTACGAGCGCTTGATAGATGTTGAACTTAAATACCAAGTTTGATATTTAATCAACTTCCGTTTTTGAGTTTCGTTGTTCACAAACACACACACAAACACACACACACATACACACAAACACACACACATACACACAAACACACACACGCACGCACACGCACACACGCACACACGCACACACACACACACACACACACCCCTTGATATGCAGCACTCGCGTAACTTTCTCTACTTTGCACAAACTAAGCTTACAAACGCTTATTCCTCTAATTATTAGCAGCAATTATTATCTTATTGCAAATTACCTTGTAGATACTAGGGAAATATGTGATTATATTAGGCTTTAAATGATAGTAAAATCTTTTAAGAGTCGGTGGCTGTGTGATGCCTTTAAAATTCCATTATATTGGTATCGAGTATCAAGAAGTAGTGATACCCTCCCATCAGTATCAAATATTATTTCCGTTTTGTGTTTTTTAGTTGAGCTGCACTTTGATCAGATGTATGGAAAATCTTTTGAACTATAGTACTAGCTGAAATACCTGAAGTTGCCCGTGGTTTGACGATTTTATCCCTATAACTTTTAGACTTACGTTGGATACTACAAAGAGCCCAAAATAAATAAAAACACCGGGAAAACGCTATGCAAAAGCACTATTGCACAACCTCAAATACCACAGGAAGAACAGCAAGCACAGAAAGCTGTGTGAATATAAGACGTTGCATTTCTATGTCAATCATATAGAAAACTGTATGAATTCTTTGTAAAAGAGGGAGTAATGAAATAAATATGATTGTTTCATAAAAGAAACGTGTGTAGAGAAAATCGTATGAATATAATGTGTTGCATTTCTATCTCAACCATAGAAAATTGTATGAATTGTATGTTGAGGGGCGAATATGCAAAGAGATTTAATCGTGTTTCGTATAACAAAAGCGAGTAGAGAAAATCGTATGAATGTAATATGTGGCATTTCTATATCAGTCATAGAAAATTGTATAAATTGTATGTTGAAGAGTGAGTAGGAAAGGATATGTGAACTTATTACTTAAACAAAACAAGTAGAGAAAACCATGTGAATGTTTCAGTGTATAATAAAATGGATAGCATACAAACATTGTCCATGAAAAAATACATGTCAAATTTGGAGGTGATCGGTCAAACGGTTTAGGAGCGCTTAGAGGGCAAATATACGAGTACAAATATTCATTTTTACTTTTTCCACTACGTATATTAAGTAGGGGAAGTGTTGTATTCGACCCAAAAATTCGATGTCGATTTCACCGGAAATATGTTTTGATGTCCCCTGAATAAAAGAAGAAGTATTTTTAGGAAAAGATCCGCGTGTGTCTGTCTATCTGTCTGTGAACAGCATAAATCAAAACGGAGAAGTTGATATTTAAGTTTAATATCTTTTAAGGATGCGACACGAAGATTTTGAAGAAAATTCCTCCAACCTAAATTACCCCTTACATTGAAAATTTTTCGGAAATTTTCATTTCCTTGAAAATGGCTCTTAACGATTTTTATTAAAATGCCACATGTTTGAAATACTTTTACGGCAAATTAAATGTGCACTTTTAATTTTCTGCATATAGCTATGTAGTCCTGTTTACTTGTGATGACTTTTCCATAACTGGTAAACGATAAGAGAATTTATTTCCAAATGATTTTTTGTGGAGTGAACCATTTCGGAGATATTCTTTATTATTTGTATTAGTTTTGCAATACTTTTAGTTTTCTCAAATGGAAGACCATTATTCAGTTCTTTGATAATTTGGTAATACAAAGAGAACGCAATTTCAAAGCCGTCGTATAGCGACTAGCTTTAAAACATTTGACTATCGTTTAAAACCTACTGTATTCCCATGTACTCCTTGCACCTAGAAGAACATTAGCAATAATTTCTATAAATATTTAATAACGATTAACACGAAGTAGACAGGGGAATAGGTGATTGTAAGAATAGTTTGTACAGAGTAGAGAAAGTTATGTGAGTGCAACACTATATAGTATATATACCATCGTATATAGTAACACAACACCATATATTTGATGGTGTTATGTTGGAATCATTAGGGACCCATTCTGGCTAGCGCACATCGTTGTCAGGACGGGTTTTCTCCGGGTACTCCGGTTTCCCCCGCCATCTCATTCCACCGGTGCTCCATCTTCATGTATCATCAGTGTCACCGCCTGCGGTGCCGTAGTAGTAAAAGCGGGCGTTAAACACTACAACAACAACAACAACATCGTTGTCCGGATCTGGTGGCCATTTTCGTGTTGGAAGCACAAAGGGCCCAAAGTTACAAGTCTTGCTGTATTCCAGTTAATGGAGACTTTTCCATCTGACTCCTCTTACTCCTGACTACCACTATTACTACTAAATAGGGAAGGAAAATAGCACGCTTAGTGATATGAGGGTAGTTATGAACCAAGACATTTTATTACAAAAGTATTTTTATTTTTATTTTTCAGTATTATTATAAAAAGTTACAAGAAAAGCTATAATACAAAATGTTTTAAAAAGTGTTCGCACAAAAATGACATACTAAAACAATCACAAAAAGCACTCTAAATGATGTAAATGTAGTTTAATTCGCCGTTTATCAGAAATATTCTGCACCAAGTAGCCATGTTTAGGATGATTGGACACAATTACATATTTATCTTTCATAAAAGTAACAGCTGCAACATGTAAGCTGCCACATCTATGCTTAACATTAGATCATGTGTGTATCAGTTTGCAGATTTCTTTAACGAAATACAAAGTGATCCATCAGGTAGTAAATCTGTCTAAAAATTTTTGTCTAAAAATTAAACAGAGTTCCCTCTAAGAAATTATACTCCATTCTTTAACTATAACAGCTAATAAACGTTATAGAGTAAGACAATGGCTTTCTATATTTAATATAGATGCAGCGATTATTCTTCGAATTAAAACCTAAATTCGTAAATATTTTGGTTACATAATATGAGCTATCGCTCCAGTTTTTACAGATTGCTTTGTCCTTAGCGCGTTGGCAGCATTGCTGTCTACCTGGTTCGGGGTGCACTCAGCCTCCTTAGGTCCCTGAGGGGCCAGTTTAGGAGCTACTTGATTGAGAAGTAGCGGCTCCTGGTTGCGAAGACCGCGTAACCGGCCGTGAGGGACGGGGGCGCTGACCACGTCCCACTTCCAGTACTACACCCCACTGGTGGGCAGAGGTGAGAGATGCAGCGGCCGAGCGGTAGGCCTTGGCCCGGAAAGGGCTGTTGCGCTGTGGGGTTTGTTAGCTGGCCTGTCAGACATCTTTGTAGGTATTCTTTTATAACAAACTACAAATAATATACAACATAATGGCTGTTTAATGGTCTGTAATGTTAAGCATTGATGTTACGAAGTGACCCAATACCCCTGAGAGCTTTACTTGAAAATAACTACCTGTTATACTCTCTTCTGTAACACACATATCCTCATCCTGTTCTTTGAATCCACGAAGTCTCGCCAAAGTTCATTTATCATACCCTTTCCCTGATCCTTTCTTAATATCGACAGTAACTGTGCAATTATTGTTGACCTAGTTTTGTCATGGCGCCCCATAATCGTTTTTATTGAATTCAGCGCTCCTTTCCGTTTCCTCTACGGATAAGAATCTCTAACTGCTTAAAGTCATCGGTATCAGGCGTATAAAAACTCTCACTTTATCCCTAAAAAAAGATAAATCTATGGTCTGGAACATGCAGCTAACTTGGATTAGTTTCCTTCAGTCTTAAATGGCACCCAAAGACGGTAGATCTTAAGAGATAACTTTCAATCAAGTCGAAAAAAGAAAAATCAGATTTGTTTACTGAAGTGGCGTTAAAAAAAACTTTCACCTTTATGAAGTTCTATAAATCTTAGAACATCAATATATTAAATTATTCTTAGTGCTTCTATTTATCATTCCCTTTTCATGTTCAAGACCAATGGTTTTGACATTACCAAATTAAACAACCTTGTAATTGATTTAGCATACAATCTTCTATTTTATATAAAAACTACTTTGGAGTTCAAATGATGCACTGTAGATTACAGGACTCCATAAAGGCACCATTATTTGGGAAAATTCATTGTGCAGAGTTGCTTAGGGTTACCAGTACCTGACGAAATAAATGCATTTAAGCAACGATGCTTATAAATATACTCTTGTGCTTTGCCACTTGAAAGCTTATACCAAAACACTAGACAGTAGAATGGGAGGTACAGCCATTTAATAGCAATGCTTACATCCCACAGCGTAGTTCCCTCTACTGGAAATTATAGTAAGCGCAGGGAAATCTTACACTCTTGCATAATCTGCCAAGGAGAATTATAAATAATTCTCCTTTGTTGGCTCAGAAGTTTAAACTAAAGCAATATATTGAGTTCAAAGAGTTTTTATAAAAGAAGCTATTAATTACATACGAAATGTGAATCTATAACATCTGGTAACCCTGAACGATTCTATACTTTTAAATGCGTCACGTTTCTTATAAAGAAAGTGCGATGTGTATCAGTCGGGCCTTACATTCCTGCGAGATATCTGATGGTATAAGTACAGGGAATAAGGCAAAGTAGTGGAACACTTTTTCTCTCACGGTGAAGTCCATTGATATGCGACAGATGTGGGTGATTTCTCCGGTGCACTGAGTCTAGTACGATCCACCACCACCACCGCCGCTGGGGGCGCCATAACTGCCCGAGGGCGCCGCAGGCGCTGCTGGGGCTCCGTAGCTGTCGCCCGGAGCTGATGGTGCAGGAGCGCCATATCCGGAACTGGGCTGCGATGGGGCGTAGCCTTCCTGTTTCTGTAAACCAAGCATATAATTAATTGTGGAGTAATTTATGTAAGAGTAAGCATACATAGCAGGACAAACAATACAAGTAACCCAAATACAATCACGGATAAAGCTTTGGGGGTGGGGATCCAGCTACAGGTTCTATATACTTTCTCCATTGAGAATAACAATCCCATACATTCAATAATTTTCGACACTATATCGAAGCACCATTCAGAATCCCTCATCAGTGTTTTCGGTGGCTGTTGGTAGAGTTCAAAACCTCAGATTTCAGTACAAAGGAATGACAGGCATTCGGGTGAAATGTTAAGAAAGCCGCAGTGTTCTAAAACTATCTCAAGGAGCTATGCGTCCCCAAAATAAAATTATATCTTCTGTTTAAATCAACTAACAATAGTACACTTTGGGTTCCATTCGGAAGGTCTCAAGTTCAAATCCCGTGGATCAACCAACCTGACTAGTCTTTTTGTGGTTTCCATCAGTCGCCAACTTAAATACAGGATTGCATATTTAAATTACAATTCAAAGTTCCAAATTAAGTCTAAAACAGTAAACATGAAATTAGATAGTAATACGAGTAGTAAATGCGGTGCCATCTGTCCACAGATAATGAAAGAGATAGAATGGACGGCACCCTAATGCCATCTGCCCGCCACAAGCAGAGGTCGGTTGCCCTTGCTGATTCCTCTGTGTACAGTGACGAAGCAAGATAGTATGCATAGAGATGACACCTAGAAGGCTAACTGACCACCACACATCGATTTACGAGGCGTTTATTAACAGCTCCGTCCGATATGGTTACAGTTAAATCATCTTGTTGTTTAGCGACGCTGTCAATTACTCGGATCACATCAGCGTCGCCGGTGTGCCGGAATTTTGTCCCGCTTTTTTTACATACCAGTAAATCTACTGACATGGAGCTGTCGTTTTTAAGCACACTTAAAAACCATCGGTCTGGGCCGGATTTGAACCCACGACCTTGAGATCAGTAGGCCAGCGTCTAACCAATTGAGCCACATGTGGCTAGAGCGTTAAAGCGACATAAAATAAGTAGAACAAAATGGATAATCATACATTGCCTGAAATTAGTATATTACCCCAATTTATTATAAAATGTATTCAAAAGTCCATACCATTTGCATCCTTACAAGTTTGGCGCTTGCGCAGTTAATCATATCTCAGTGTTCTGTTTAATTTGTCCATATCTACTACAAAATGAATTGAGGTTAGAGGAAGCGGAAAACCATCTCAATTTTCTACGAATTGGCGAAGATTTATTTCTGAACCTTTTAAATCGTGTCGAAGGCAAAATTACACACCAGGACACAAATATGAGACAAACGCGAAAGAGATAGGAACAAATATAATGGTTTTACTTAGTATGAATGGACAGGAAATTTGAACTCATTTCGTAACATAAAATTTAAACATTCTGTTAACTGAATTTCTTATTATTTATGTAATAACCACCTCAGTAATATATGTTAATGGTCATGAAAAATAGCTAATGAATCTTTCAGAAAAAAGTAAACGTTTTATTAAAATACGCATCACATTAAAAGTGCATACACAACAGCTGACGCAAGTCCGCCATATTGTTACGTTATAAACGCTGATTGGCTATTTTCAAGTTGTTGGATGAAAAAGTTAGATGCAACTCAATCGCATTGTATACAAACAGGTTGGATACAAAAAATAGGATAGAAATTGTATCCAACTGTCGATGTCTCACGATTCGCTTTTGTTGTTCACAATGCTTGGAGCAAAAAGTTGGACCGTGGGACATAGGTATTATGTGTATCATAATATGAGAGTACTCGTTTACAAAATCAGTGTTCAAAAATCGTTCTTTAAAATTGTGTGCCCTGGGCATTTCCCCAATCTGCCCATTTATCAAA
Source organism: Tenodera sinensis (assembly GCA_030765045.1). Lineage (NCBI taxonomy): Eukaryota > Metazoa > Arthropoda > Insecta > Mantodea > Mantidae > Tenodera > Tenodera sinensis. Next base: position 72,191,779 of record CM060968.1, read on the forward strand.
TAAAGCCTGGTTGCATCCCGTATAAGAGCAGCGGGTTGGACTTCATTATCCTCAGATGGCAGACTGTGGAAGTCGTAAATCTCTTTAACTCAAACACATGTTTTGTGTAACGTAATAACTAGGACTTCCAGGAAGATCACGCATGTCTGTCTGTAGGTAAGAGCATAGCGTGTCTGCATCTCAAGAAAGTCTAGTTACATGGATACTGTCACTTCCGGTAAATGAGCAGACCTCGCCAGACCGGGCGGACATTTGCATTTTAACGACCCGGCCATTAGCAGCGGAAATGGCACCTTCTCGTCCTGAGAATGGTCATTTTACGATCACAGTTTAATGTTGCCCTGTTGTTTTACATCGGACGTAATTCCAAAGTAGAGTGCGTGATTCTGCTAATCATTACAAACAGGCTCAGCGCCCGGGGCATCAAGTTAAACAATGTCTTCCATAAAACTGCTTCAGCCTGAAGCTAATACCTGCCCTTGAGTAAATTAGACACAAGAAAATATATGTACTTTTTCATTGAACGTTAGTGTCGAAATGCATTTATTCCGGGATTTTGATGATTTGCAGAAATTATCTTATTGCTAATTTTCTTGTAGGTGGAAGGAGAATATGGGAATACAGTAGGCTTTGAGCGACAGTCAAATCTTTTAAAGCTGGTCCTATATGAAGGCTTTGAAATTCTATCTTTGCACGTCCAAGAGATAAAAAAAATAACCTCCTATTCTAAAAAGGTCTATTAGAAAGTTCAGACAAATAACAAGAAATATCTCCGAAGTGGTCCATTACACAAAAATATGCATGAGATGTAAATTGTGTGTTTAAAAAGATCTATACTTTTTGTGGCGTAACATTTTCTCTATCTCTTACAGTTCACCACATTATGGTGTCTCACTGGTGGACCACGGAAAGTCTGAAGATGCATTTTCGAATCCTAACTGTGGCAATGAATATATCAATTTTAGTGAACTTTCTACGAAGTCCAGAGTTATGTATGTTTAGGTTGATTGGTGATTACATAAAGAAAGGGATCCCAAATGCCTAGTGCCTCCAGTCTTAGTATTGCCACTGTCTCTATGAGTATTTAACAGAAACTGTTCCCAGCTGTTAAATTGCATACTTCCGGAAAAGCTTTCTTTCGCAGGAACTCATACCTGCATCCGTCGGCGGAGAGATTCGGTAATTATAGGCGTAATTCTATGAACTTCCTGCAACATGCACAATTGCACCTCATAGGAAGAAATTGCATCGTATCCGTCACTTCCTTTCGGGAAAATAAACTCTCCTTCAACAGCAGGGCATCATAAATTAAATGCTCATATGTGAAAAGTTGGTGTTTTTTTATGCCTGTGAGATCAAAATGGAGTTAAGCAATTTATTTTATTGACGGTGTACTGAATACGGAGAAACTTTAGGCTGTTTTCGTAATTTGTTGTGGACCAAATTTTGAATGCAATGTACCCTCGTAATTTTAGTTCAGAATATACTAGGCTTACATTTGGTGACAGATGAAGTATGCGTTGAATATTTCAGTAGTGCATTGTTTTAGATATTCAATTACTTCACTCCTTTATAGACCAGTAAAATGGATTATAGCAACTTTACAGAAGTATAACACACTAATATAGCTTTTTCATAGTGAATAAATAATTTTCTGGGTTTGTTTGTGCAATGGACAAGCAGAGAAACCTGGAAATTAAAGATTTCAGTGATAATAGTCAATCAAGAGTTATTTCAAAGCTGTTTTTGAGTGTATTTATATATATGACGCCTTTAACCACACTGGTCAAATCGGTGGCTTTGTCTTTAGTATTTATAACTCGAAATGCACTGACATTCAAAGGTCCAAACACTACTGAGGTATAAAATGATTCTAAATAACACATTTGCCATTTCCCAGCTGGTAATCGAAACCAGGAACACTGGTCAAGATTTTACTTTAATTGTATAGTATTGTTTGGAAAAACGTACCTAGGTTGGCTTTTGTCTTACCCGCCTTCTCCTAGGACAAAAGACAAAAGTCAACGACAACATGGATGGGGACAAAAGACAAGGCCATTTTTTTATAAGTTTCTTCTAGTATGATTTCAGGGCTTATAAATTCCTTTTAGTCTTTTAGCCGTTTAGATGTGAATAATTAAGAGAATCTACAACGTTAACGTTGTAAAGACAAATACAATTCTAGTCATATAACTGAAGCAGTGCAAGTAGGGTCTACAGAATCTCAATTTAAAATTCACAGGGATGGATTTGCGTTTTAAACATGAGTTGTACTGGGAACATAAAGCTGAAATGAATCACAGATGCTGAACGTCACTCTGTTTTGAAGAAATTAAGTTAGTAGAGCAGAATAACGAGCGGAACTTCTATAGTTGAAATGCTAACGGGGGTGACGTTTAAGAAAAAGTGCTATATCCGAGGCAGCATAAGGAAATAAATGATTAAGGAATATCTCACAGCATCTTCTGAACACTGCTTGAACATCTACTGTAAAAACAATGCAGTTTAATGGTATAAGAATAACGTATAAAATCTAGTGCTGTGGAGACTGGCTAAAGGTTCATTATAACACAGAATATCCCCAGACTCATCTTACCTGCGTCTTGTATCTGATGAAGTAGACTTCCGGTTTCGAGGGCTTGGTAGGAGCAGGTGTTGGTATGGTGATTTCGGGTGCCTCATCCGGTTTCTTCACCAGGACGTAGATCAGGGTCTTCTGTTCCGCTGGTGGCGGCAGGGCAGGAATGTCTGGTACGGTTGGTGGAGGTGGTGTGGGTGCCTTGATGAATACTATCTTGTAATGCTTCTGTGGGGGTGGTGGAGGAGGAGCGGCCTTCTTGGGTGTGTAGGACGCGGGTTCTGGTGGTGGCACATGAACGTATACATGCTTGTGGATTACTGGAGCTTGTGCTGGTGCACCGTACTGTGGAGATGGAGCGCCGTAGCCTCCAGAGGGCGCTCCACCACCGCCGCCGCCACCACCGCCGCCGCTGGGAGGTGCCGAGTAACTGTCAATACCGCCACCGAAACCTGAGCCGCCAAAACCGCCTCCAAAACCGCCGCCGAAGCCTCCACCACCACCACCGCCACCGATATTACCCGGTCGTGCGGAGGCTAGAGCCACTAGAGAAGTGAGGACCTGCGGAAACAAGAAGATTATATCACAATGACGAACATTTCTAAGTTGAAACATAACATTATAAATGTATTTTGAGTGTAGTATGCAGAAATCATACAAACATACTTTGAGTGATAATTAAAATACGTAATGTTGTCCACTTTAAAACGACCCTGGTGATATTTTCCCCCATAAGTCCCAACCCCACTCTGATCTAGGTTGCTAAGTGTAACACTGTGTTGAGTTTACAATAAATTCAAGTCTTTTTCGTTACAAACTTGCCATTCCGGGGAAGTAAGCTTGAAATAATAAGAGATACGTTAAACGTGGCTTTCTTGGTTGGACTGCATAAAGTTTGAGTGTGAACAAGGATCAAAAATTGGATCAAAGGGGCCACCCCACTGAAACGCGTTCTTGCCTCACTCCACCGGCTATTCATCTCCTTCACTACTGTTCAGCTTTACGTTTGAGTGTCACACGCCTCATTCAGTGACGAGTATGGCTTCCTCGGGACATCTGTTTCATGAAGAGTGGAAGAGAGAATTTTTTATAAGTTACAAAAGCAGGAAAGTTTGTTGTATGATATTCGGATTTCAATTTACAAATATAAAGCGTTACAATATCAAATACCACTATGATCAGAAGCATAAAGCAAACTTTGGTGATCTTACAGGTGTTGATTTACAATATCAAAAGGTGCTTTCTGAATACTCGCATTTGTAAACATGTAAAAGAGACGATATGATCCCACTTTTAGGGGTTTAGTGTCCTATTAGTTTATTTAATATAAGATATTGTATTTCGTGTTTCAAAATTTAAACACAATATTGAGTTTAAAACCAAACAATTTATTATGTTGATGACATACTTTTAAAATATTTTAACACTAAATAGCAATGGAACTGTACTGTTTTGCTTGTTGTGAAAGAGAAGCAATTTACTACGTTACTCATAAGGTAGCGTAAGAATATTACTGCATATGATAAAGAAAGGTTATAAACGTGAAGATTAAGTAATTTGCCTAATCATAGTAGGTGACTGTAATAATTGTATGCAAAATATGTTAATATGAACACCGGTAAGGCGACTACAACGCCATCTATTCGCCGAGAACATCAGTTACACAAGTCCCACACAGCAACGTTAAACTGCCCATCGCCAACATTTCTAACCTTGAAAGACCGGATTGAAATGAAGATGACAGGAAATGGGTTTTAAGGACAAGAAACGTTCCAAACAATTTCTAAGTTAAGTACAGCATGTTTAAATGTTTATTATTCTTCAGGTGTCACTATTTTAACCTGTTACTTAAGCTGCACATATCCAGTGGTAGTCGTCTTTTGTCACCATGGTGGTTGGCATATTTGCTGATAAGTCGATCTCAACCTGTTTTTAAAACGTCAGATCTGTTGCAGAATCATATCTCCTGCAGTAGTCGGATAAACGACGGCTGACTAATGCGCGTATTTACTCGTTATTTAGGAGATAATAGTTGCCTTGCGTTATAAAATAGTAACCGCCGTCGGCTGCGGGCTTCTGAGACATAATAAACGATGCTTAGGGTTGGGCAATCAAAATGTAACAATAATTTTATGAGTAGTCTTGACAATAATGAAGGCTAATAATGGGGCCCATAATTGCTGCTAGTATTAACTTCAGGTGGCTTTATATAACCTCATAAACAACAGCATTAGTACATATCGTTTGGACTGAGCTGACCTGCGGCTAAACTTTCATAAATATGTGACTCGCAACGATGACTCTATAGCCACCTCCAGAGTGTGAGGATAACGTGCCTAGCTCACATACAAGAGGCCCAGAGTTCGAGTCTGTTAGATGAATTACCAGGTGAGAGTTTTTTCGAGGTTTTCTCTTCACTTGAGAAGACGAAAGTCTAAGCTCTAACGACCCCGGCCCCATTTGAGCATCATTTCAACCGTTTCGTTCAATCACACTCCCATATGACTAGGTTTGTCAGGTTTTTAACCTAAAAATACGGGAGATTTAAAAAACATATTGATTTTAGAAGATGTATGCTTATTGCAGAGAACTAGTTTTACACATTTACTCATAACATTTAAACCAATGAGTATGTTTACAAAATGGTGATTTCGTAATCTCACTTATTTCACTCTTTTAAAAAGTCATAAAGAGTAATGCTTATTACCCTTCATAGGTTCTGCCCAAAAATAAGTATCTTTCCAAACAGAAAGATAAACTCACATGTACTTAGGTTTATTCTTGGGTGGAGTTTTGTTAAGTTCATGGCGACCATCGCCTTCCTTGATTTTGCTTGCTTTATAGAGCCACAAACAAACAAACAAAACACGTATTCCTCTATTCAATTCAAAGACGCAAGTGAATGAGACGTGACCACAGTACGCTTAAGGATTGGATACACTCTACAGCCAATAAGAAAAGAATGCTTGCAGCTACCAACAGCTAGTTATAATACTGCTACCAACATTGGGGAAAAGAAACTACCACTTCGATATTTCCATATTCCAAATATCCTTCTAAAACTCAGAATTCATGGCAGTACGGGAGAAATAGCCCACAATAACGGAGCCGGGAGACTCAATAAAATAAGACTGAAATACGGGAGAACCCGCAAAATTTTTTTAATGTTCCATTAAATGAAATACGATGTAATATTTAGCACTGTGAGGTGATTTAATCAATCTGTATTATTTCAAAACAAGATTTGATGTACTGACTGCCCTAACTAGTAATTTCTATTAAAAGGTTGGCAGTGCTTTAGCTCCAATTCTTGGAAACTGACATTAAATTGTGTCTCCTTCAAGTGAACTATTGGGAATGGAAGCGTTTAAACTGTCATAGCTGTCAATGCTGCCACTTTTATGGTCTAGGCATGCAATTACGAGGTCAATTCATACACTAAGATTCGATTTTTCATAAGCATTAAACTGTAGTTGCCAAACATTTTGAACTGACGCGACACTGTGAACAGCACACTGCAACACTACCAATGTAAATTGCGTCGTTTTACGCACAAGGCATGCCGAGATTCGGTGCGCATGCGCGTTTCAATCTTTCCGTGAAATTTGATGAACTACGGCAATTCGGACCTTACTTTCCGAATTACCCTCGTATTATCTCCTTAATGTTTCCAACTATTTTTTCATATACATTGATTTTTATTATTTACTCGATGTTAACGAAAGTAAAATGCCACACTGAGTATTAATAAATGTAAGTATATGCTTATATAAGCGAATTTATAGATGCAATATTTGATTTTATAATTTTATAAATGCAGTTGCATATTCTTTCAGGATAAACTGAAACTTTCATTACATTGCTAGAGATATATTAAATTTATTTTCAATTCAAGCATGAGTTGCTGCACTTGGGTTGTATTTCATAATACAGAGTTAGAATCATTCACAAAATCTGATGTAATACAATTTTAAGACTAGGTTGTCAGCGAGGTGATGCGCTCTAACGCTAATTAAATAAAGAACACAAATGCAACACACTACAAAACAAAAATTTACTGCTTTGCTAATGAGATATCGCTTAATGGTAGTGGAAAATAATGCAATATGGCGTTCACAGTGTTAGGGGAAGTGCAAATAACACCAGTTTCCATGCTCAACAGATATAATATTCTGATAGGTTTTCTCAGAGATAAAATAATTTTGATTGTTTTTCAATTCTTATGATCCATCTAAACGTAGGCCTGTGTTTGTGAGATGTTTTAAAACTAATGTTCCTCGAGATTTATGCGAAAACGTATTTTTTGCGTGGGAGTGAAATTTATGTCGCTGTTTGTCATAAAATACCCTCAGTTCGAGTGATGTTTACTATCAGGGATGGCACCACTGGAAGTTGTCATTAGTCTGAAAGCATTTTAGAAGAAATGTCATGAAAATCTGTGGAATAAAATTCTGACTCCAGGCGTTTAAATAAAATAAAAAGTTATTTTATAACTTCTCATTATCAGAACTGACTTAAAACAACAATGAATTAAACTATCCAAACAAAAAACATAAACATCCCATGTTGCTTCTTAAGTGATAACCAGAGCAAGAAATATCTAAAATATTTGTGCAACAGAAGTTCAAATGCAAGAATCATACAACGTACTCTTATGGATAACCATGAAAAAAATGAGTTCATCAGCAGAGCAAATCATTTGCGTGTTGCAGCGCGGTTTACACAAGGCGATATTTCCAACATGTAGCTGAATTTATTGATATTCCCTGTTCCATAATATGTTATAGTCTGTCGGACACACAGAATTTCCACTTGCATTTATATACATACATACAAATACAATGCGAGTGTATGTTGGAAATATTGACTTGTGTAAACCTCGCTACAACGCGATATGGGACTTAGAAATATTCCGCTCTCCTAATCGGTCCAATCATATTTTCCATGGCTGCACCTATTAGGTCCATTTGCTATTATAAGCAACTGTTACCATCGTCTTGTCCCTTCAATTGTTTTGTATTTTGGCATGCGCACAAACCAGTGCAAATACAGGGTTGAAATGTTGTGCATGGGAATTTAAACAATGTTTGTCGATATATTTCGGATTTTGATAAAAAGGTTCAAAATAAGGATAGTTTGTATCCAGAACGATTTTTGGACAGACACTACAAGTAACTATATATAATATTTGTTGCCGGGATAGCACGAATGGTAGCCATTTTTAAGTTTTACTAACCGCGACTGTTTTATTCTGGAGTTGTAATATTAACCTCCTATGCACAGTGTTGCCATTCGGCAAAAAAATATTAAATACAAGATTTATAATACAATGCTTTTTGTAATTTTATATATTTGTAGCCACTTTATATCATAAAGGTATTAATTTATTTCAGTATTATTATATTGCCGTTTTATTTTTTTCAACACACTGCAAAATCCAGGCAGCTGTAATAAAATATAACCATTTACACATGCCAATTCCCTAGTTATTTACGTTGGTGGAGTTGGTTGGGGAATTTAATGTAATACTGGCAAGTTGGCCACAGTAGCTCAGTGGTTAGAGCAGTCGCTAATAAAGCGGAAGATGCATGGTTAAAATCCCGACTATGGCATTGAATTTTTCAGTTCGGATTCTACCTCTCATAAGGAATGATTCGTGCACAGAAGCTCGGCACTGAATGCTACTCTGTGCCAATACCGCAGTGTCAACGATTTCATAAGCACAGTCTCATAAGAAGTGATGCTTTTAATATTATTTGAAATACGCATAAGTAGTAATAAAATTTGTCACTACTATGCTTTGTTGTCGGTATAAAAGAAAATAAATGAACCTAAACTTTAGCGTTATTCGTATTTGTACGCTATTGTTTATCTATACTTGCTATTAGAACTAAAAGATCATTATGCAAATGTCTGATTTACGTAATGAGTATCACAGTGTTGGACGTAATACCTCGTCGATGTCTGGACTTTTCCTTTCTCCTTTACTAAGATTTTTCAGTTAGCCTGAAAGTGAAAATCTCTCTCAGCACATTCTAAGTAAACATTTCACATTTCCTCTCGTTTGTTTCCTTTACCGCGGCAGCAGTCATTAGGCATTCCGCAATGTAATTTACTGCACCAACTAGTGCGTGTGTGTGTGTGGGGGGGGGGGGGTCTAGCTAACCGCAGCAATGCCCCTCCCCCTTTCCCTGCAAATGGATTGGATACCAGCCCATTCTTGTTCATCGTGGTTGTGTATTCCATGAAAATGATAGCTTCACAAGATATACTGCTATACACATTTGTATGCTCCAGAGGTTTTGTATTCAAATATCTTTATCGAAGATTAATTGCTTTTATCCACTACTGACATACAGGAGTGTTTTTATTAGTGTCAAATATTTCAGGAGCGGCCTCCCAAAATACCGAAACAGTAAAATCTTCTTTTCCTCTCCCTTATGCCCTTCCTAGCGTGCGGGTTCTTCAGCAGGTCATGATCCATTTGCCATATTGTGTCCTTTTCTCAATAATTTCCTCAATGATCTAATCAATTATCCAATTACCTGCCTCCATACAACGCTATCCTTAGTGTTAAGGTGGACACTAGATGTATGACGTAGCATGGTTGCTAAGCAGTTGTTTCATTTGTTTCAACACTTATAGAGGAAAATGAAAGGTAATGATGAACTATTGAAAACATGGATAGTATTCTACTTGGCATTTCGAGGGAAGCCAAGAGTACTGAGTTTTTTGATTACATAAAAATAAAAAAATATTTACGAAAAAAGAACATGAAAGGCATTGTCGATGGAGAAACGAAATTAGGTACTCCTGTGTTTGAATGTTGCTGCACTTGCGAGAGTGACGATCTCAGGTTTTCATACAGGCACAGTGGGGAAAATTATGTTGTGGCGGTGATGACATCTTGTTGACAACTCTCTTGTTGCCATGGTAATTACGTCATTCATTTTCTAGCACTTATGCCAGAGATAGGGTAATTTCGCACGGTTTATGTTGTCATAATTACATTTTAATGCTAGGATTGCATAAAATATTTTGTATCAAGTGTTCTAAGGCCAACTTCTTACAATGAAACACTCTTGTCTATCTTAAACGAACTGTTACATTTACTTCTCTATATATGTACAATTATAGCCGCAGTCAGTAAACTGCGCACGATAAACGATTTGCAGTCGTCTATTTGATTGCTGCATGTCTCTTATGGGGGAAATAAAATCGCGTTTTATAGTACTATCTTTTGGGATATTTTATTGCACGTGGAAACTTTATTAGATTTTTATATGTTCTTGATGTTATCGCCGAAGACATAAATTTCGCATGTATGAAGCTGACTGACCTCGATAGAGGAGCCAAGATTAATTTTCGTCGTTTCTCTATTTTTGGGTTCCATCTGCACGAATGCATTTACGTTAATGAATGTCCCACCAGTTGCAGCATTTTGCTGTTGTTTCAACCTCAGGCCAGATTCATTTCTGACATACAGCTCATCACACTGAGCCGGAATACAAGAGAACGTCTCAACACCTGGAGCTTTCAAAGGCAGTCATTTATGATCACAGACTTAAATTCAAATATTTTCTGTTTGGTTATAAAGATTTCTCGAAACACCTACCAGTTTTCTATGGTTCAGTGAAGTGCACCAAGTGCCGAGCACTGCCCCAAGAAAATAATCCTATTCTTATCATAAATGATACCACGAGTGATTGTCAACCAATCTAGAGAATTTGAATATCACGAGCTGCAGGCTATTTCACGAATTAAAGGGCACCAAAGTGATATTTTAGTCTGCTCGGTAAAAAAAAAAAAAATAAATTTTTGGATTTTTATTAAAAAAAATGCACCATACCTTCAAGAATATATCTGCGAAGTTTTAATCCCCTAGGAAAGGGGGAACACATATTTTGGACTCATTTTTGACTAGTGCGCCCCTGCCTTTCAAATGGGCATGCACATTCCATTTCCACTTTAAACTAATTTTTCTCGAAAACGATTTTTTTTTTTGTTACTTTCTCATGTTCAAAATCTTCTCCCAAAAAAATCTAGCTATACATCTAAAATATTTTTATAGTTCAAAATATGCGTAATAAAAATGTCCGTATGGAGTTTTGATATTGTTTGTACTTTTTTTAAAAAAATAATATTATAATGCGCTGATTTTTATGACGTTTTTTTCACTACATCAAAATTTACTTCCTTTAGTTTGTGACAAAGGTAATAAGAAATACAATTTGAAAGAAATAATTCTGTTGTTCGTCTATTGGAGGAGATTTTGATTATACCCAATAAAATTTATATATCAGGAATGTGATTAGATATTGGAATGAAATTTGATACACACAGTTCTTTAGTTACTGGTAATGCCTGTGTAAAAACTTAAGTCTCTAACTTTAATACTTTACAAAATAACTCTTTTTTTACTTCGGTGTATCCTTAATGGATAATATAGCCTATGAAATGTTATTTAAATGCTGTATTGCAATTCTAACCTCTTAGAAGAAGCATATATCAATGTCTCTTAGCGTACAAGATTATCATATTGATGCTCTTTTAACATGTGGCAATGTCAGTAGATGGAGTATGTGTTGTTAATTTATAATTATGTTCATTACAAAAGTTATCAAATTTATTCTAAACATATTTGCTGTTGTATTCTGTGTTCTAAGGTTTCACTCTTCGAATTATTTATTTCAGCATTAGATAGTTGAGCGAGAGTCAGCTATTTTTAACATTTGAATAGCGGCTCCGTTGCTTCAAATTACGTAAACTGTTGCTCATCTGTAGCACAGTGCAGCTAGATTCTGTAACCTGATCATAACATAAGTAAAGCAGAGGAGGTGATAATGAAATCTGAAAAATTTTTCGCGAATGAAGGCTGTCATTGGTTGAGATTTGAAATTATTATGTATATCATTGGTTGAGTTCAACCAAATCACGTTTAAGTGGAATAGTTCAGAAGTAGTTTTTTCACACGTGGTTAATTTCCAGGATTTCAGGTGTACAAACTACAAATAAGATTCCCGGAGTAAGACTGAATATTTTTGTATTCATCTAATGAAAGTATATTAGTTAAATGACTGTCATAAACACAAGTAAAATATTTCGAGGTAATTTATATTCCATAAAATATGGTTAACAAGTGTGTGAGAATAAACTTCGTACGAACACTGCAGCGTTCGTCATATACCATGGACCATTCACTTGATAGCTGACTGTTTCGATTCACATGGGTTCTTGGATTGACTGATTGCATCAGTCGCCAGGTGAATGAAATTGAAGTTGGAATTCAGCACTAAACGCTATCCCTAACAGGGTTCGTGCCCTTAAGCATTATGAATAACCCTCTGCAATACATACAGAACTTTACAAAATTCACAATTGAGTATGATGTTTAGATTCTTTTGACTCCACTCTGTCCTTGTTACATTTTTTCTTCCCATTAAGTTTTTAGTTCCCCAATTCCTTTATTTTAACTTTTCTTTAACACTTCTAGCTATATTACATTTTCCATATATTCCTTTCCTTTATCCTAATTGACTCAATTGCCTCTAGCTGCGAAAATCTTATCTTTCTCCTTGTTATCCTTATTTAACAATGTTACAGTTAACTGTTAACGTGTTATTCTTCCATTTATCACTAACAACTTCCCAAACTTTTAGTTTTGCTCCTATTTACCTTGCCATAATTTTAATCATCCCCCACCTTTACTCACACTGTTATTTCTATCTAAATATCCTCAACCGTTTATTCTGTCTATTCACTCTTTCCTTTCCTGATCACTTTCTACTTTTTCCACTTTCCTTGCATATTTCCAATCAGTACCTACCTATCCTCTAACACTATAACGTTAGTAAGACAATTGAATATATAACATTACAACTTAGTTTGTCCATTGAACAACAGTCAAGTAGAAGTAAAGAGAATGCTAATGGAAAGAATATAAGCTACCCAAGTAAATGCTTCAGGAAGGTGACTAGACAACTAGGACTATCTATCCGGCACCACAAAAAGGGGGTAAAAAGGTAAATAAACCATAGCTAACTAATTAGGTTATATTACAAGAACACCTGTATTGAATAACAGAAATGTAAGAACTGATCCTTCCAGAACTCCGGCTGATATTGCTGCACTGGTTGATTTATATCCATAAATTTGGAATATGCCCCAATTGTGTGGTCACCAATGTATAAAAGTCACAACAATCAATTAGAGAAGATCAAAAAAATGTTTCTCAGATATTTTTATTACGAAACTCACGGTGATTTGATTTATAATCAGAATTGCTTGATAGAATATATTTTAATGTTAGTACTGTTAATTTTAGAAACCATCAGTTGTTTCAATTTAGAACTCCGAAAACTTTACCGCATAAAAATTCTCTCGCTTTAAGGTTATGTGCCAAATACAATAAACTTTCAATCAAAACAGAACTGAATTTTATCTTCTCTTACAAGCAGTTTAAGAAACAGATATAGGAATTATTTACATGTGATTTTTAGTTGTATTACTTACAATCATCTACTGAATCATTATCTACTGTACAATTTACAGTTAAATAATAGTTTAATAAATGGTTCATTTTACTCTTAGTTTCCTGGTGCTTTTTTGTATTCTCTTTCTATTGCATTCAAATTTTTATAGTCATTGTTTATTCAGTTTGAGGCAGCCTCCTGTAATATTTTGTTATATGGCTGGCCTATGTTGACTTTCTTTTTTCTTCTTACAATTAATTAATGGAGGGAAGAAGTGTTTGAAATTAACTTTCGTCTTTACGAATAAGTATATTTAAAAGTATGATTATCGGTGAATTAAGTGATATTCTTGAAGTTTGAACTGCACTATGAGTGTTCTGCATAATATTTGAACATTAATCGGAAGGATTGATCAGATGTAAGTTGATAAAGACGAATCCGCCATAACTTAGCGGATTATTTAGCGACGTGAAAAGTGTGAACATTACTGTCTGAGAGGTGTTTATTAATATCAATAAACAGTAATCAAAGCAACTTCTAACTTTATATGAAGGTAATTTATCGGTAATGCGTCCAGGAATAGATAGAATTTAAAAAGATTCTACACACTCACTCTAGGCCAAGGAATACAATAGCATAATATTACAACACAACGAGTGATAGTATCAAATATTAATTGCCACAAGTTGTGACCTGTCAAGATGCTATTTGTGATATGTATAAGACAGTATGATAGCTCAATTCTGTTGCAGTTCTTCATGCCATTTAAACCCTCTGTAGTTTTCATAAAGGAATAAATGTATCAGCCTCTATATTTGAGGCCATCCGATTTACTGTTCTTCATACCATACTCTGTTGAAGCTTTGATGGATTGATGGATACAGCAATCCTCAAAATGCATGATAAAATATTTAGGACGAAAGCCAAATTCTAAATGTGGAATATTGTAGTTGTTTATGAAACACCAAGAAGGATGTTTCGCAGATATATATGACAGAATATTCTGCATTTAAAAAACACGACCCACAGACAGTTTCATTTGCTAATGGTGCACTTAGTGGATGTTATAATCTTGTGCATTTATCCCAGTCGTATAGCTCATTCAGTTACTTCCGGTGTTATTAAAGTAGAAACTATTCATATCCATGATCGTCAACGCAGGAATTATCCTTTGTTTACGCTTTACAAACATTAAAGTGTAATTAAGTTGTAAAGCAGGAGGAGAAAGTTGCTGCTCCTTTGAGATGAGTCGGCCTTGATTCTTGTAGAGTAGACGCTTCAGATTCCCAGTTTATATGCCTTTGTTTCACCCCGTCCCCGTCAGCACGTTTATCTGACGGTCTAGTGCACATGGCCACGCAACAACAAAACATGAAAGTATGTATACGAGCGGATGGCCTTGTCCGTGACCGCGACGCGTCAGGTATATCTACCTTCCAGGGGCTATGTCATTGTTATTATGAATATGTTCTCACAGGTGCTTTCTCTCTTTGTTTGTGCTAGTAGCTTCTTATGCGACAGTAACACTGTGTCAATGTGTCTGAAGTTTAATTACTGAATGGGTATGCAGTCTCCAGAAGTTTCCCTTCAGTTCCTCGATTCCAGAAGAGAAAGAAGCACATGTCCCGTCGCAGAGCCGGGAGTTCATAATGAAGAGCCGTATAAATATTTATGCCCCCACCCTTACAAAAGTCATAAAAACCCACCCCCTGATCGGGAAAAAAATATTTTGTATTAGAAAATTGCATATACATAGATTTGTGAAAAGCTTTGCTTAGAAATTATTCAAATTAAACAATATGGACATGTAGCATATAGAAACAACAACTAATGTATTATAAGCGAGAGAGCTAACTTGCCCAAAGAAAAAGAGAAAAGAAGCATATACTTTAAGTATATTCACATGAAGTGCAGAAAGGTTCATGGAAAAGTATGTTGGAAACAAACAGATGAATTCATAATCTTGTCCTTTCCAAACATTTCCTGGAAGCATTTTCGGCATCTGCTATACATAACTTGTGGAAATTTAGAAAACTTGTTAATACTATTAGTGTTCTTGTTATTGCTAATATTCCACCTGGTCTTAGGCCTTGGGCCTGTTTTCAAATCAAACTAATGGATGACCAGCGTTTCATTTGTCTTAGCCTTAGAGGCCATCTATGATTGGTGTTCATGCTAGTGTGTTCATGAATTTTTTACCTTTTAAAGTAAAGAAAATATATGTATATCCCTTGTTATGTGAAAAGTTGGTCATCAAACAATATTTTAGATATCAGAAAAGTTACCGTTGGGATGTAAACTCGAAATTGATAACCTTATACAACAGGCAACGCATTTCAATGTGCTAATATTAATAGTGGAGGAAATTTAGTCCAAGAAATTAGCAATCAAAGCAGCAAAACTATCTGGATGTATTAATGAACTATTGTGGAGAAATAAATATATGGAAAAGAAACAAAAATCAAGATTTATAAAGCAGTAGTCCGACCAGTATTAACTTATGTATTAGAAACACGATCAGAGACCACAAGAACACGAAGAATAATGGAAACAACGGAAATGAATGTGCTAAGAAAGATAGATGCAAAGACAATGTACGATAAAGTAAGAAATTAAGAAATCAGAAGGATATATAAGATCCAATCGGTGACTGAATGGGTAAAAAGAAATAAAGAGGAATGGAATACACATATATCCAGGATGTCAGATGAACGATTAGTGAAAATAGGGAGAGAGAAAATTCCGGAAGAAAGTAGTAGTCCGGGACGATCAAAAAAGAGATGAAAAGATGGATTGATTCATGTAGAAAACAGGCGATTACGCCTAACATAAAGAAGAAGAACAGCAACAACAAGAAAGGTAATGACATATTAATAAACCAACGTAACTCTTAGCTGTGCGAAATAGACGGATGAGACATTGTTTTGCTATGTATGGACAGCCCTTGCTTGAAACAAACTTCAGGAATAAAAGCATAGCAAGATAAAAGTGAAAAATTAGAGATTTTATGAAACTATAGCCAATTGAAAAAATTGTTAGACCTTAACTAAATAAAACTAGAAATATTTATATCTACCCCATAGGTATTTAGTGGTTCAATTGCCATTGTCTTCCGAGGAGCTAAAATGGGTAGACGACTTAACACTGGCTCCTTGACAATCCTCTTTACAGAGATAACA
Organism: Tenodera sinensis; assembly: GCA_030765045.1. Classification (NCBI taxonomy): domain Eukaryota; kingdom Metazoa; phylum Arthropoda; class Insecta; order Mantodea; family Mantidae; genus Tenodera; species Tenodera sinensis. The sequence continues at coordinate 72,208,008 of CM060968.1, forward strand.
AAGCAGTTGGGCATGGAATGGCAACTTAAATATGTGATTACATATATCCTGTCTCATAATTTATGCGGTAAAAATACTTAGATTAAGTAGTTAGTTAAGTTGACATTGATGGAAGATCCTTTCTTTCTTGATCGCAGATGTCAACCAACCCAACTTGTAAATCGAATTCTGTCATGAAGTTGGGAATGAACTTGGTTTCAATTTACAGCATTATAAATCACTGTCTCCAAATCTGTCATCTGCTTCAAAAGTTTGATTTACGATCATCACATTTAGTTCCTTGTCTATTTGCTTGTACAGATTGGGTAAAAACGAAACATGTCAGCAGGATTCGAAATGTTTGGGGTTATTGCCTCTCGGAGACCAGCAGATTCCTTAGTTAAGAGAAAAATCAATCTCGTTGAAAAATTCAACATTTCGGGATCCCTGTAATTCTACTTTTGGTCATTATCAGCTTTCCGACATCTTTAGAGAAAATTACCTACTTTTTCAACTGCAACCTTCTGATGAAAGCCCACTGTAGAGTACATTCTCTTTAGAATTTAAATTCCTTAGGCATTTCCTTAACTGGATATCCATACAATTTCTAAACGTTTAATAAAGTTAATTCTCAGACAAAATTATTTAAGCTACTGGTTGTTATGCTTAAATAGGGCATGGGATTAAATTATGTGTTGTTCTGTTTATGTTTTTTATGTTTATTCCATTTTCAGTGTTTTGCTCCCTCTACTGAATACGCTGGAGTTTAATTCGTTGCTTTCTTTAAGTTCAAGAATTTCGCACATTTTGTGAGATTCTAATAAAAATAGCACAATGACAATGATTTTAATTTGTACACCAAATTAATAAATACAATAAAGAGAATATTCTTTTGTAGAATACTTAAGCATAAAATAAACTTAGTTGTAAAATGTACGGTTAAAGTACGAAACAAGAAGTTGTTAAGTATAGAGGCTGGGGCCTCCTTAATAAGATCCCAAGAGAAAATGAAAAATCTGATGTGTTGCACTCACATGACTTTCTCTACTCTTGTACTAATCATTCTTGCAAACTCTTATTCCTATATCTTCTTCATGTTAGTTAAGATAAACATTTATTCAAATTATCTTACTTATTTCTTGTAGGTACAAGGGGAATGTATGAATACAACAGACTTTGAGCGATTGTCAAATCTTTTAAAGCTTTGAGATCCCATTCTCTTTGTACGCTTAGCATATAAAAAATGAACAGCGATGATCCCTTTCAGGAAAGTTTTAAGTTTTCCGAAACTCACACACATAACAAGGAATATCTTCGAAATGGTTCACCCTACAAGAAAATTTATTCGAACATAAATTGTGTATTTTAGCAAGATCTACATTTTTTGTATAGTACGATTTGGTCTATTTCTATTGGTTTACCAGTTATGCAAAAGTCGTCCAGAGTAAATACGACTACAGGGGATACAGCCAGAAAATTCAAGATATACATTTCATTTATAATAAAAATATCTCAAATATATGACATTTTAATCAAAATCGTTAGAGCCATTTTCAAGAAAATCAAAATTTTTGAAAACTTTTCCATGCAAAGGGCAGTTTAGGGTGGGGCTATTTTCTTCAAAATTTTCGTGTCGAATCCTTGAAAGACATTAAACTTAAATACCAAATTTGGTTTTTAACCGACTTTTCGTTTCTGAGTTATGTTGTCCACAGACAGACAGACAGACAGACAGACACACACACACACACACACACACACACACACACACACACACACACACACACACACACACACACACACACACACACACACACACACACACACACACACACACACACACTTACCAGTAGGGAAAGTAAAAAGTTTGACATTTTTGGCCGACAAGGACCATTTGTTCATCAGGGTGTCAGACTTCTATTGACTTCTACTCCTTCACTAGTACTTTTAGACTCCAATGAGGTATAATCTTCCTTAAAGAAAAATTACTATGCTCCAGCCTGGTATCGAACCTGATACTAACCCCAAAACACAGAAGCATTCAAGATAGTATCTTTTAACGCCCCTGTGTTTAAATCCTTTGTTGCCATGGTTAAATTGGAACTACTTTTGGTTCTAAACTTCTTGAATTTGACAAATAGCAATATTTTATATTCACTTGTTTTCAGTTTCAGGAAAGATGCCTAACTCACAGATCTTCCTCGTACTTATGCTTAGCCAATCGTAACACTGGTAAGTCATAACTTTTTGTTTCTGATTCTAACACTACGAAATAATTATACACTCTTGGACTTTCCAATGTTTGGACTTCTATATATGTGCGCATATTTCGATGTAACATGAGACACTTATATTTTCTTTAGTGAAAGGCTTTACTTCAGCGAAATGTTCCGGAAATGTAAGACAGACCTAATTTAGTTTGAACATGAACTCATCTTGTACCTAGTGAAATCGCCACAAAACCAATACAAGTGTAGAAACCAGTAGCGGTTAGATCTGAATCTTGTTTACATGTTGTCCAAGTTTTTTGTCCATATTGCCTCCTTCCCAGCTCCCGTTCAACTATTTTCTTCGATTTCCTAGAGTAACAACTATAACCTACTTTTATGTACCGGGTTTCAGGGTCAACATGCGTTCCGATAGGAAATCAATGTATTGCATCTATTCAGCGAGACGATTTAGGTGACTTACACTGGTGAAGTCGATTTGAATCCCGGTGCTGGCCAGTTTATTTTTCCTCTTGTTTCACTCTATTTAAGTAGATGGTATAGGAAGTCGACTACTCAAATAAAAACGTTCTCTTCAGCACAAACCAAATCATGTGTTTTTAGTAAACAACAGATAACCATCGCCTAGATCAGTCATGGGGAAGAGGGGTGACAGAAATGCAATCGAGTATTTACCCTCTCCATTTACTGACAATTTGAAGCACTGGCCGGTTCTCCGAGGTAGACATACAGTAACGGGAGGCGTGACCTGGTAGCTAATCGCTATGAGGCAGTGGAAGGGGTTAAAAGCACGATGTAGGGGAAGTGACTCATTGAATCAATTCTCCCCATCTATGCCTAAATGTGGAAGGGATGTGAAATAGAAGAAACTGCATTGTCCCTGCTCAAGAAAATTGTAAAATAGGGAGTAGAAAGAATGAACTTTTGTATATGCATGCAAAGAAACAAATTGAGGCTTTCGTAAGCTTTTGAACATAAAACATGAATCCGAAAGAATTCTATTTAAGGCTGGATCCAACTTTAATCACACATTCCAAGACAACTGATTCAAATGGATCCTTTCCAAAACTTGCTAGAAGACTAATAAAATTATCTGATAATGTATATAATGTTGCATTGCAGTGATATTTACACTTGTCTGTGATTGTTCTCCTTGTGGTAAAAAATAAAATAAAATAAAAATTTAAAAAACATGAAAGGGGGGGGGGGGAGCTGCAAAGAAAAAACGGTAGCAGAAATTCTGAATATATACTGTCTGTTAGCCGGGGCTATAGTTTTCTCAGTTTTTTTCTAATTATTCAGATTATAACTAACAAAACCAGAAATTGTACATACAATTTTTAAATTAAAAGGAATGTACCGATTAAAAAATAAAAATATGAATATCTATGGAAATTATCAAAATTCTAACTGAAATATTTTTTAAACTTTCATTTTGAAAGCAGCTCATAAATATTTCGTCAAAATGTAATGAAATTCAAACACGTAAATATTATGTGATTCCTAAAAGTGTTGGAAGTAATGAAAGAAAGAAATAAAGCTTTCAACATTTGTAAAAAAAACTTGGTCACCAGATTTTCTAAATTGAAATAAAAATATTCAAGCTAAATGTATGATTACATTTTTTGACATTTTTTATAAATGTCATCAATGCTCTGCTTTAAGCTTTATTTCGTTTGTCTCTTAAATATTCGTCGTAGCATGGAATAACTTTTCTGAGCCTGCTCCCTCACTTATGCACTCTATGAGCCAATGCGTAACATTTTTTCATTTGTTTTTTGTTGGCACAAATCTTTCAGGTGTTACCTATTAATAAGAACAAAGTAACAGTTTAGAGGTTTACTCTGGATGATGGGCAGCAGAAATGTGGACTTCGTATATGCCACAGAAGATATATACAAAGTTTGATGCTCTTATGTCCGTCAAATCTGGCGTTTCAGTCTCATGTAGTTTTGGCAGATGTTCCTCTACGAGATTATCGCAATTCCTATCAATATAGAAAAAGTTATGTATACAACAATGTACAGTAATTAAGCAAAGCTTTTTTGTTATAAAATTCTGCAGCATAAATTAGATCGCATAGTGAAAATTTGAAACCCCCTTTAATTATAGGTAAAAAAACCTAATGTGTAACATTCCTTCAAATTCTCTAGTAATTATCCAGGCATACCTTTCTATAAACGTTATTTTCCTCTCTAATTAACTCCAATACGTATATTAATACTTAATCACGTGCCTAAAACCACAGTATTGCAATATATTATATTAACCACTAAAGTCTTTTTTGCATCCTTAAATGGCGTAGGTATATAAATTTGGTGTTCATCGGATTTTTCGTTCACACATACGTAATTTTCTTCCAAGTACGTTGTTTTGTTCAAAGGATTGACATAATAGTACCTATAGAATGTTTAGTAGAATGCAATGGATCCATTACCTTAGGTAAGCGATAGGAAAAGTAAAAATACATAAAACAGATTTAAGATACGCATTTGCGTTTTCAATTTTTGATTACTTTGTTTACGAATTGCGAGATGAAATATCAATATGCCAAATCTCTTTTGTGCTTTTTCTGAGATGCCAGATAAATACAGATTTGATACCCAATACCAAATCCCAGCATTCCACCAAAAGAACAAAATAAGTAAATAAATAAAAAATAACAAATGTTACAGAAAAGCGATTATACAAAGGCAAATCTGCCAAAAAGTTACGTAAGCACACCATAAGGCCATCTCTAAAACACAAAACAGCTGCAGTTCTACGATTCCAAATTGTCCACATTCCCCTAAAACTCAACAGCATTAAACTAGGCGTTACAGGAAGACGACTAGGCTACTAAGGCCAGTTGTCTGGTATACACTTACTCATTTAAACCACGAACTTAGAGTATCCGTCGTGATAAGATATAATAAAACAAGTATCTGTGTTTCCTGATTCACAAGGAAGTGATCATCCTGGAAATTTCTGACCACTTGAAAAGACCATTTAGTATTAATATCAATCGATATAATTACGGCATATTAACGGTACCTACAGTAAAATTCAAAATATACATACAATTCTAAACGTTTCAAACTGGACTCTCACTTAGCTTCAAAACGAAGTAAATGCTTGACTTACCACGAACACTCTCATGGCAATGATAGAAGAAGCACCCTAAACTAAATTCTCGTTCACTCTTTAGCACTGGAATACAATTTGAGTATGTGCTTTCTCCAGTGCTCTCCTTTATATACGGTCACAGAATTACACCATACTCTCAGCACACAGTGAGAGAGAGAGAGGGATGGGAGGGGGCCCGGACCCCCTCCTGATGGGATCCCTAGGCCCTGCAGGGAAGCGCCATGTTCTCCCACTCGCCACCTTTCTCTCTACAATGTGAAGATGCTCATTGCGACATTGTTACGCGGTTCATTACGACAGGCATCGAGAAACGTAACAGGGTCAGGTTTATACTTCATTAACACCAAGCTATGTCACTTGGAGCCCAAGCCGTTTAAACTGTTGTCCGAGTAATATTAGTAATATTATTAATAATAATGATAATAATAAACTATCGTACACATTTCAGCACATTCTGTTTTTCTTTAATTTTGCTATGTTTACAGCATTTGCTGGTACCTTTTGGTTGTGCTGATTGTAGATAAATTACCTATGTAGGATGGAAGTGAAATAATCACTCAGAATTTAACAGCGAATTTCTCTTATTGTGAATAACAAGAAAGTCTAATACCAAAAAGCTGAAAAGTATAGTTATTTTTATCAAAAAATATATTATTGATTAAAGGTTCTTGATTTATAGGTATATTCACAGAAAATTGAATAAATGACTTTTTTCTTTGGTGTGCTTCAATAGATTCAGCTTTTGTGCAAATTAAATTAAAAAACACACACACAATTTATTGTCTTCTTAATTCTTGTAGAACTGGCAACGTTGCACTAGCTGTGTTTACTTTCTTCGTATACCGGTGCAGATCGCGCGGAATGTTTACTTAGTCACATGCAATTTTTTTTGTCGAAGCCGTAAACGATGTGAACCCTGATGTGCCGGAATCCCCACTGTGACAGACAAGACAACTTACTGTCAGTGTTTGAGGTGTCCCCCTCTGTTATAACCTATATTATGCTTAATATACTTGGCACAAGTGCTGAGGGTTGTGACCAACGGAATTCCTAAAATACATATTTGTAATAGAAAAATTGGTTCTAAATAACAAATAACGTTCACCAATTTTGGGACTTCAAGAAACTTCCCTGTTTAAGGAAATTTTTTTCAGGCCCAGTCCGATATCGAACCGGGACCCTCATACAATAGGCAGATGCTTTACAGACTGAGCTATAGGACTAGTCACCACATTCTGTGATAAGGAGAGGGTGGAAGATTGTGTGATAAGTCACAAGTTTATTGCACATGGGTTTACGTTGCTACTCTCACAGCTGCAGGCGTCTGCTGATGCGCGTGCATATACAACGGCTGCGCAGTATGGGTTGTGTCGTTAAGTCTCCGTTGCTCAACTAATCTGTATCGCACGTGACCGCACAAGGCTCCACGCTCTAGTGATAAGTAATGTTTTTTACTTTAAACAGTTACTACCTGTTTTATTAAGAAATGTCAGACTTCACAGTTTAGTTTTTAATCCCTACTGTTTGAACCCTACTTAATAAATGGACTATTTATATAAAAATCACAGATTTATGATTTCTATAAATATGAAAGGAACGTCCTTAAAACTGCTACCATAATAATTTATAGAGCAAATGAGAAATGAGCTCACAATTTTTAAAATCTTATTATTAGTTTTTCCAATATTTCATTCAAGTTGTAATTCTCATTCAATTTTTACAAAATTATTGATTCCTGCTGCTTTTCTGACAATTTTTAAACCTCAAATGCATTTTCCTTTGGTCTTAGTTTTTCTATTTTGGGAGAATTTAATGATCCTTTAAGTCATGCTGGATAGTGAATAAATTAAATAGGTGAAATGATGTTCAAATGAACACGGTCCAGTTTAACAGCTGTCTTCTGGGGAAAGGAAAAAATCAGGGGAAAAAAACCTTATCCGAATGACTCTCTCTAACCAAAACTGCATCTCAGGACCTCTAGAATTTGAGGCACATATGCGGACGTTCTGTCCTTTCATCAGAATGACATTTTAAAATGCTTTTTCACATTCTTCCTTAGTATTTTGCTTTTCTGGCGGGATTTTATTTATAAAACATGGTTTGCATGTAGAACTGTAGGCTATACATAATAGAACGTGAATATTAAGAAAAGGAAGAATAAAATAAAGTTTGTGGCTAAATTACTCTTTGATTTCCTTTTAATTACCTACTCTTTATTTTCTCTACTTTACATCCATGATGGCGTCACATAAACGAATTATCACAAACACACTCAAAAACTCATTTCTTTCAGAAATTCACGACCAGGGTTTAACAGTATACTTTATTATTGGGTTAACTTAAACCCCTTCAAGTGCTAAGGCATATTTTTGCTACCGGTCATGCACACGAGATGAAACATAACGATCTGCCTTTTGAACCATTGTTTTAGCCTAATGTACTCTTTTTGTACCCTCAACGAAATGTCTACATGTGTAAAAACATTTCTCAATTAACAAGAAGTAGGTAGAAGAAAAATTATTTTAATATTTTGTAATAGAATGAGTAGAGAAAGTAATGTGAAATGCAATGCATCGGGTCTTTGGAAAATTAATGTAATGGTTTACCTTAGCCTTTCAGGCTATGCTGGGTTCCAGTGTAGTAGAATATGTGGCAATTAGAAGACTGATTTTCAAACAGGACGCAACTAAAAATTGCCTTTATTTTGTACCCGTATTTTATTAAAATAAGGGAACATCTCGATCTATTTTATAGTAAAGTAGTTACAATAAATATTCAATATTTTGAGTAAGTTATCGAGTGAATTTTTATAATCTCAAAGCCTCTTTGTGATTTTACCAACACAGTTACAGTATCGATTATCGTGCCACTCCATGTTCAGTTGACGTATCTTTAACGTCCAGAAAAGTCAGAACTCTTTCAGAAGTGTACAGTTGCAAACGTATTTATTTTTGTCCACTTGCAGGAATCCTTAGCGACAATATGAAATAAATTGAAAAGCACCATGAAATGAAAAATACTCCTTTATGTTTTGTCACTTGTAAATAAATGCATAAAATTTGTGGCCAGATTCTTCCACGTATTTACCATTACGTGCACACATATCGTGTTTGTTTTTAACAGGTGTAACGCGTCCAAATTCTGTGAAAATCCTTTCTCTGTAATCACGAATATCCTTAGATCACTCTACATACACAATTTTTTCATAAAAATTCAAATAAGAATTCGCGTGGTAAGGGAATTTAGGGGTTGCCGCATCAGGTTTTGCCCAATGCATGTATTATAACAGAGGAAGACCGCTTAAGCAGTGTAACGTATTTGAACGAAGAGCAGGCATATCAGTTCGTGTGACGTCAGGCAAGAGCAGTGTAATACCTTAGTAAAAGAAAAACGAAACAGAAACTGTCGGAAAATGTCCACGTAATTTTGTTCTGTATGACTTTCTTCTAATTTAGAGAAAAATGGTATTATATTCTGTTCTATTTGCTTTATAACATCACTGTTCTTCACATAAACAATAATTGTATTTTTTTCCATAGCCTAGAGCGAAAATATAGACAACTATAATCTGTGACCAGTTGTGTAATTAAAACATTTAGCACTAATATTGCAACATCCAAGACGTTAGTTGTGTTATTAACACAGAAATGTTCCCTGCCTTTCCTACATTACTGTAACGACATGCCTCTTTGCTCTTCCCCTGCGACAGTAATAAAAAGCGCGGTGACTTCACACGCTGAACTCGTCTTAAGTGCAAACATGTTCAGCGGTATGGGCACTACCTGTCCTCCTCTCTGTCAGATAATCATAAACGCTCGCCTGTAGAGACCGTGCACTGCAAATGTCTGCACATGACCTTTATGTAAACTTTGGTAGACGTTCTCTGTTTTCATATTAGCAAAATACAATGGCATTTAGTTTGTCATTTCTTAGTTTTTACATACTAACTTTCTTTTTTTACAGGCAATGGAAAGCTTTCATTATTTTATAATTGTTTCAAAGCTACAGATACATACATTGAATAGTCGTTGTTACGGTGTTAAATTAAACAATACAATTATCACATCTGGAAATCGTCACCGCAAACTTGTTAAAAACTTTAAAACTTGAGAGTAGCAAATTTACTTGCATTTTAAATCAGAAAATGTTGATTATATGTATAATTTTTGGACGTTTGAAATTATAATTTTTTAAGTAAAGAATTTTAATTTTTTTTAATGGGTATACCTCTCGCTGTATGAGAAACTGAAAAATGTCTTTTTAATACACGTTCTCTAAAATAGCTGTTTGTGGGACGTTACAAACCGAAAAATAGTACTTTAACGCGTAATAAATAAAACCCAGATAGCGGTTACCAGTCATACCAACTTTAATAGGGTCTTAAACAAAATACTTGATCATAAAATAAGAAATATAAGCCAGTAGTTTATGTTAATCATAAACTACCCCATAGTGCATTGACATTTTGCTGGGCTGCTCTGATTCGATGCATCTGACTAGGGTGAAATTTCCTGGATTTTCACCCATATTTTGAATTCACAAGCTTGTTTAAATACGATCGCTCAGAATAAGCACTCCCATCTACATTCGCATGTCATATGTTACGGTCAAAGCTTCTTTAAGAAAATTCTCGCAACCTAAACTACCTTTTGCGTGGAAAACAGGATTTATAAATTATGATTAAAATGTTTAAGATATTTTCATGACAAATAATGTGTTTATCTTGAATTTTCTGGGAATAGCTTATAAAAACTTCCTCAGTTTGAATGAACTTTGTAAAGCTCCTAAACTGTAAGAAATAGACAAAGTCTCACTGCACGAAATATTTACATCCTGTTAAAGCACATCATTTATATTAAACTTTTTGTGGGGATAACCATTTCGAGACATTGTTTGTTATAGGTTTGAGTGTTTGAATACTTACACTTTTTCAAATATTTTTCTCTCGTTTTTTATGCCTTGTACGTGCAAAGAGAATAAAATGTCACATAACGATCAGCTCTTAAAAGAGATTACTATCCCTTAAGTTTATTGTATTCTCCTATTCCAATTGTATTCACAAGGGAACATGTAGTTAAACAATTTCTACAAATGTGTTTCTCAATTAACATGAAGAAAAAAGAGGAATGCCAAGTTTTCAAAGGGCTTGACTGTCACTTAAGCCTTCTTCATTTCTTGTACATGTAAGGAAATCTGCAATATGACAACTTCTGAAAAAGTTCAGCTCTGTTAACAAAGTTGATAAAAGATAAGCTTTTGTAAGAATAGTTTGTACTAGACTGAGTAGAGAACATGTGAGTGCAACACATTAGATAGTTAAAGCAGCGAAATATGCTGTTTTAATATAAGCAAAAATATGAATTTTAATTGCTTGACACGAAAATGTCATTTTTGGGAGATAGTACGATTTCATGACCTTTGCGGTTATGTTGACATTGGAGTTAAATGAATTATCCCGTATTTACAGCTACGAATTTAAACTATCTCCTATACTACTTGCCTTTTAAGGCCTATAGGCCGCTTAAACTTAGCAATAATTTGATCAATGCATATATAAAATATAATCAAAGCTAGACCGATAGACTTTTAAACCAGAGAAATGGCTGGTGTCTTTGCGAGAGTACGACAGAATAAGGCACGCCGATGCACTCTTTTTTAATCGCAATGGGCGTGCGTTCCAACTGGTACTTTGAATAGTAAAGCTGTGATTAACTGTAAACAATGAGAGGTTTGTGTTTTGTTTGTGTCTTCTGTTTGTTTCTTGGATTAAGATTGTGTGCCTTACTAAGATAAATGCAATACTAATTTGCATTGTTGATTTTGACGTAAATACTTAAACTGGGTGGAAGGCACTTATCTATGACATTAACTCGTCTAGCACTTAAACGAAGCACCGCAGCAAAAAACTTTACTTAACAAAAAGTGTTTAAAATAGTGTTATCTATCAGCTCCCAAAGTTTGTTGGTCTAATTTTGGGACACCCTATATATCGCAACATACTATTTCAAAGCACATGGCGCTGATGACCTAGAAGTTGAGCGCCCTTAAACCAAATCCAATCCAATCAAAGCACATGTTGTAGAAATAATGCCCAAGGTACAATACTCGAAGAAAATCTCAATCGGGTTTTTGCTGTGCTTCAGACTTTCAATCAGTGGAAGGAAATGAATAGAGAGTGATAGAAGCAGGACAACCAAACAATTTTACTTTGCCTCTTTAACATCTGAACATGCTCAGATGCCCACAACCAAAAAATATGCTCCAACTATCGCAAAATCTAGAGACGTCTTCCGGTTTTGGTCTGTTTAATGTAAACTTTAATTTATGCTAGAGAAAGTACATTTAAAAGTCAAAACAAAATGAGGAAATGGAGAAAGAACCGCTACCTATTATTATAACACCATTTGGTCTAAATATTAAGTTCAGTAATACTGCTGTTCAGTGTTTATTTAAAGTCACTGTTGTCAACTAGATATGCGAGCGTTTTCTGGTGCGTTCATTGTTAGACACTACTTTGGCGATATTAGCTTTAATCAATGCGTGCGAACGACCTAGAGCAGAAAGAGAAACTTAAAAAAAGAGTTAATATTTATGTAAAGAGAAAGCTTTGCTGAATGGCTACTGAAGACGTTAAGTGGAGTGTTATTGCAATATTTTGCATGATAATTGAGCGTGAATTGTGCGATAATTGAAACAATGGATGTGATGCAAGAAGCACGCGAGGAGAGTGATGCAAATATGGTGAAAACGGATCAGGAAGGACAAGGATGCTTGTGTAATTATCTTCCTTGTATGGAGATAAATACCTATCAGATGAAACATACAGAGCATTTACAGGGGTCCACTTTCAAACTCGGCTGTGAATGATTATTTTCACGGGATTTTTTTATATTTACCCTGGTGACTAGGCGAATGGATCCTTACACATGACAAATGCGTCACAACACCAGGTAGAGTTGACCCTGATGAGCAGCTTTGAGGACAAAGTTTCTACTTTTGTATTGAAACCTTCTTTTAGAACCTCTTCATAAAGGTAGATGAGACGTAGAAGCGATATTTCACCGTGATTTCTTGTCTACAAATATTGGGAAATTCGCTGCCTTCTATCTGGCTACAGTAGATCTGCACTACCCCATTTCCTTCTTCTCAGAAGTCGTAGTAGGTGCAATAGGCCTCAGTGCTGAAGTCTTTCTCCACCTCCAACTTAAAGTCGACTCAGCCTTGGTGTAAACAAACCATTGTATCCATCCGCGTTAGCCTCACCGTCTGTGAGAAACAAACTTAAGAAACGCCAAATTAACACAAAATATATTTTGAAAATTAATGCAAATAATTAATACATATAATATTAATAATAAATATAATAAATGTGACAATAACAACAATAATGTCTCTTTTATAAATTCCAGAATAATAAACTGCAAATTGACTAGGAGCAAGAAGCAGTGCATTTTGAATTCAATCATCTTCACTCAAAAAGCATAAAGGGATTAAAAAAATAATACCAACTAGAGGACACATATCGGCCGGCCGCTGCGACCACCAGCAGCAGCCAAGGCCACGAGGAGTGTAATATGCACCGACTCCTCCAACCTTAAGGCGGCTACTTGACCTTTTAAGGATGCTACCTCTCTACCAGGATAGCTACTCTAACATCACAAGGCTAAGTGCACCCCGGTCCAGACTTCCCAGTGCGGAAAAATCGTCAGGTTGGCACAGGGATCGAACTCGGGTCCCCCACACCAAAGAGACACGTTGCCACTGCGCTACAAGGGCGGTCAATACTAAAAATAATTAAACAAATATTATTACTTTGAAATAGAAGCTGTAAATAAGTGAAAATTAAATACGGAATAATTAAAATAAAATTCATGTTAATCTATAACTGCTATATCGGGGGGGGGGGGTGTAAAATCATCCAATATCCTCTCTGTCAACATTTGTATTCAGTTTATTTCAGACCTAAATGAATTTCGAGTAGTAATTCATGAAAGGCAAATGGTTAAAAGAAAGCCATTGATAGGAATCTAAAACTTGGTCTAACGTTGATGATTCGTTATTAAAGAAAAATCCGGTGCACTTTCCTAAAATAAGGCATTTGTCAGTCATCTGATTCTTCTCGCTTACATCTATTTCTTTTCTACTTGGTGATTACAATGCTCCGTTTTCTTTTATTTTCTTTTTTGTAGTGTTTAACGCCCCCTTTTACTAGTTACGGCACCGCAGGCGGTGGCACTGATGATGCATGGAATGAAGATGGAGCACCGGTGGAATGAGATAGTGGGGGAAACCGGAGAACCCAAGGAAACCCACGCCGCTTCGTCCACCAAGAATCCCACATGCGGTGGCCTGGGATCGAACCCGGGCCACTTTGGTGAGAAGCGAATGGTCTAACCACTCCGCTATGGCGTGGCCGCTCCCTTTTTGTTTACTTCTTTTTTCGGAGGCACTGGTATAACATTATTCACGACGTCTGCATTGCTTTGTTAAAGATGTTTAATGCGCTTTATTTCTCGCCCCATTATACCGGTTTGCCTTTACATGCTACAGCATTCCATCATTACTTTCACACAGTACTTGTGGAAGCAACCTTATTTATCGTCTGATAGCTCATTATCGTATGAATATAGAAGATAAATGATGACACCACACAGAACTGGTTTTTTTTTTCAGATTTTTATTGAAATTATTGACTATTTTATATTAATAAAATCCACAGATAGTCGCTTATAGTTAAGGCACTATATCTTATGATGTATCTTGCTAGCTAATTAGGTCACGTGTTTACATGATATTGGGTTCTAAGAGGCAGTGATAATAGACCTATAGATTACTTATAGGTTGCACAATGAAACCTCCCGCACTTGGACATACTTAGATCTATTGTGGTTCCGCCGCCCAGGAGGAAGGGATGAGGTGAAGGGACCACAGGAGGATACAGGTTGCTAGCAGGCAGGCCACAGACATGCGAGGAAGTCCCTAACATTTCCAGACTTTAAGAGCTGGAGCTGTCTAAACAGGGCGACGAACGACCCTAGACCAAGGGCCCTCTACTCTTTCCTTTGAGCATGGATCCACCCATCTATCCGACACCGCCATACACCACGAAACCTAGAAGAACGCTTGAAAATAGAAGGAAGCGGAATTAAAGGGAAATGGCACAAATGAATCGTGGTAGATGAAACACCTACATGGAAAACTCCAAGTCATAGTGGACGGAACTCGAACCCAGTACCTCTGGAATGCGGGCCTCACAGAGAAGCCATCTCACCGAGTTTTATGGACTTATAAATCTCTCTGCAAATCATGTGGACTGATGTTCTGAGGGCAAGAAAAGAAGGGAATCCAAAAGTCACTGCGAATCGCATTTTCACTATCCCTGCCCTGCATGAACTAACCGTTTAGTTAAGAACAAACAGTTATGCTGCTTAATTCCATTGTTATCATCCGCCTAGGTGGTGGGATAATGGACTTATTCTCAGTTTCAGTGAAAGTGTACCTAGTCATGTTAATTATAGTGGAAGTTGTACTTTATTTAAACTCTCTGACGCGAGAGAAACGGGTTCGCTCCCCTGCACTGGCATGGGGACATTTCTCCGCTTGGAAGCCTAGTCCGAGGTGCACTCAGCCTCGTGATGTACTCAACCCGGGGAACACCGTGCGCCGACCGCACCACCGCCAATCTGCACTCCTCCGTGGTCTTGGATGTGGCTGGAGTTTGCGAAGTTCAGTGAAATGTATGGCTTTATATCTTCCTCTTACCACCATACGTACACACCATACCATAATGAAACAAACGAAGCATGCTTCTGTTTTTTTTTTTTTTTTTTTTTTAACTTATGTTTCGTGATTATTAATATCCAATATTAGTCATAGTATGTGTTAACTGTATATAGCATAAAAAATAGAAACCTAATTAGCCACATTCACATAACTTTCTCTGAATGATCATTTCAACATTATTTTTACAAAAGCTTATTTCTGCCCACTTTCTCTTAATTGAAAATTTGAGACAATAGTGGCAGACAAAGTTAATGCTACAAATAAAGTTATTTGATATAGATTGTTACAAAACCTTTATGTAGTGATATTTTTGTTTGGCACTTATATTTATGGCTTTTACAAAATGAACAGACTGTTCCCAGAAAATTCAAGATGTACATTTTATTTACAATGCAAGTATCTTAAACATACATACATTTTAACGGAAATCATTAGAGTTATGGTGTCAATGAATGACATTAATTTTTAAGTTATGATTTTACCTTTCATCATTAGAATCATTTTTAGAATGTAAAAAATAATGACCCTTTTAGTGCTTATAAGATGGTTTGGACTGTAGTGCTCTCTTGAACATCCTCACCCTTGGACAATGTTGAACTAAAATATCTAGTTTGGTATTTTACCAATGTTCGTTTTTGATCTGGCTTTTACCATAATTCGTTTTATAAGGGTCGTCGTTTTCTGCTGTTCAGAGATGTTTTAGGTTAATATTAAGTTTATTTATTATAGTTAATATATGCCAACAGTTGCGATAGCTGAGCGCAAATGCTGGTTTATTAAATTATCAAGCTGACTTCTAATTCACAACAAACAATGCGACACAGAACGTTTCGTTACGCTTGAGTTCGCTGGCATAGCTCAGACGTCGCCGTCAGTCACTGTGAGTAAACTGCATAAACAATGCTAAAATTGTTTTGTAAGTTTCAGGCTTTCTCAGATGACGTCCAGCGTACAATTGTGAATAAAATAAATTATTTTCTTGAAATTCATTAATAACATTTCTGCCTTTTCCTTTCACACATCTCCTGTTAGGCAAAACACCACACATAGGGCAACCTGGCCCTTTGTGCTTGGAACACGACCTCTGGAAGGGAGGGACGAGGAAGAGACCCAAAGAGCGACCGGATTCGGGAGACAATGTGCTCACGAGGTTCCTAACGATTCCAGATTGTACGCATTCGATGCCGTTCAACTCCCGAGCCCTTCGAGTGTCCCTTAAGGGTAGACGTTGACAGAGTACGAGTCCGTCAACAGCCTAACCGACGCCAGCGAGAAACTTTCAAACAGTGCACCACCACCGCCCAGACACAACACGCCGGACGCCGTGGCCTGGTCCTTTAACCCTAAACCAGATAATAAATAAATGATGGGTACAGTAAATGGACAACAAAGTCGTGACAAAAGAGTAACACCCCTGCATCTACCTACCGATCCTGGCAAACCACGAAAAAGCCATGGCGAAGAGAGCGGTCACCGGGAACCAAGCCCGAGACCTCAGGAATGCGAGTCTCATGCTACGGCCGAATTATCTGTCTCGGTTCCTGTTAAGTATTGTCTAGTCTGCACGCAAGTGAATGCTCAATGTGCAGAGGGTAAATACTATAATATGTTTATAATAATTTAGTTATGTACATGTAGCTCTTTTAAGTGCTTATCAAGTATTTCATTGTTTATAAACTGTTAGTTAAGCTTGAACCATCTGTATGAAGTTTTCAGTGTGACTACTATTTAGGTCATGAAAGAGTAAATAATAGTTAAACGAATTTGAAATAAAAAGCTTTAACATTGGTCAAATGAAAAATTACATCACACGAATGTTTCTAGTAAATCAAATTCAGCACGTATTTGAGAAAGAAAAAGGAACTTAAAACAGGCGTCTACGGGGATTTAAACCCGAGTTTTTAATTAATGTATAGGATGTGCTTATAGGTGTCATGGCCTATGGTGCAGCAGGACAGATGACGCTCAAAGGAAAGTTCTAGCAATAGAACGGCTCTTCGACCCTGGAAATGTTAGGGACTTCCGCGCGTCTCTGTGACCTATCTGCCTGTGGCCTGTAGCCTCATGTGGTTACTTTACTTCATCCCTTACTACTAGGGGCGTTAGCCACATGACTCTATGTAGGTCGCAGTGTACGAGGTGTCCCCCTGTGTTGTATAACCTGCACCTAAATCTATGCTTTCAGGAGAGAGTTATGAAGTAGGTTATTATATTTTTGTGTCTCAATTTCTCTGTAGCGTGTTGTCGGTCTGTCATAAGGTTAGATATTGCACAATTTAATTCAGGGAAAACCTAACAGTAGCTTTTGTTGGAGATCATATCGCCCCTGTCCTACTGACGGTTTCTCCCTACATTAAACATCCTGGTGAGCACTTACTTACCAGTGTTTTCAAAGTACATCAGACCCTGAGGCAAATACACGTTGGTGTATTTCAGTTCCGTATAGTGGGTCAATAAGCATGTTAACCTCCCATGACCCATTACAATTATATCTTTACACACATGCACACACATATATAACTTCAATTACTTTAAGATCATTTGTAGACAAACTAGCATTATCACTTTAGCAGTTACAAACTACATCAACACAGTGCGGCAAGATACTTTTAAAATGTGATAATCAACTTCCCAATACTAGACTTTAATTTTAAATTTGGTTTCTTCATTCTAACATAATTACTTTAGAAATTGCAGCTTTTATCCATATCTGAGTTCTAACAGACTAACACAGCTAGTCTTCTTTCGACTCGGATACAAGTCTGTACTATTTATGTGAAAATCGAATACCCTGCCATCTATCATCTATGTGTATCTATGATTCTTTTAGGCTAACCTATAAATGTTCACCACACAGGGTGTATTTATCGAAAATATAATGAATTTCCCCTATCCCAAGAATGTCACCTGTGGTCAATATAGTTTTGGCACTAATATATGGATTGTTCAGTTTAGATTTGCAAACTCATCCATACTTTAACCAGGGAGTTTACATGACGAGTGTAATAAATATGTCCAGTACAATTATTATCAATAAAGAATCGCCGACAAAAAATAATTTGTGTCAAATATTTGGAGCCATATAACTTGTCATTTAAAGTTTCATTTCTAAGAGAGATTTGGCAATGTCCCGTTAGCATTTAAATATAACTAAATACATTCGAAGGAAAGTAGAAATGCAGTTGCGCGGCAGCTAGTGAAATAATAAACCATTTATAAATCCATTCGTCAGAAAGATAAATGACTCCAAATATTTGACATAAATTACTTTTCTTCGGCGAAACTGTTCTTCATTGACAATAATTGTGTTGGACATATTTGTTACACTCATCATGTAGAATCCCTGGTTAACGTATGGTCGAAGAAATACCTTCCACGTGGTATATATAGGATATCCAGTATCAATAGCCATCTGCAAACACATAATCCTTCAGATTCCAAATCTTCTTCCCAGTGTCTAGGAGTGTAACCTATTTATTTTTTCTAACGGCTTTTTCTGAGTTCGTGGGACTTCAAAGCACGTATTCCGGATGATATATTTTAGTGTGCAATGCAGTACTTGCCAAAAGAGAAAGTAAATGTATTAAAATCTTAGATTCAGGTTGAAACCTGAGCACTTTCCTCCCATTCCATTTTTAACCTCTAAGGACATATCAGCTGCTTTGCCTTTTGGAACTATTGCTCATCCCAGTTATGTCACTCTCAGCCGCGCCGTAACCGAGTGGTTAGACCATTCGCTTCTCACCAAAGCGGCTCGGGTTCGATCCCAGGCAACCGCATGTGGGATTCGTGGTGGACGAAGCGGCGCTGGGGCGGGTTTCCTCCGAGTTCTCCGGTTTCCCCCGCCATCTCATTCCAGCGGTGTTTCATTTTCATTCCATGTATCATCAGTGTCACCGCCTGCGGTGCCGTAGTAGTAAAAGGGGCGTTAAGCACTACAAATGTTATGTCACTCAGTTTCTTTTGTGTATATTTGAGTTTTATTTCTAAACATTAAATTAACAAACGTATTTAAATGTACACACCTGAAGCTATTAACAGTGAAGCAAATTGATCCACAAATAACACAAAATAATTAGAGACTCACACTTCACTTCAATAAATTGCGTAACACTCAATATTTCTCACAACTATCGTTTCGACACATGTATCTGTCACCATCAGGCGAACTGACCTCTACAATACCTACGGAAAACCGTTACAAATTCACGATGACGTTACAGTGACGTCAGCTATACGTCATCCGCCATGACATCCTGTGATGACGTCATTCATCCCCTTCTCTCAATACGAATTTTGTAACAAAATCAGTAAAAGGTACTTCAAAATTCATAAAATGGTCCCTATTTTTCAGAATGAATATTTTTCCCCAGACATCAATTCAATGGGTCCGCTTAATTGCTTTAATAATTTAACCTCGGGATTTATTTCATGATTAATTGACCAAAAATGATCTGCCACCGCTGACTTTTCTGTTTATATTTAATGTTTCTAAAATATCCTTTTTTCTGGTTTCCAAATGTCGCTTTGTCCTACCAATGTAAACCTTATCGCAGTCTAGACAGTCAAATTGATAAATGTCAGATTTCTTGCAATTTGGAATTTTGTCCTTTTTAGAAAAATTGTCGACATGAGTCGAAGTGATCGTTGTGTGAAATATTGAGCGTAACTCAATTTATTGAAGTGAAGTGTAATTACTTTCTGTTATTTATGTAACATACGTATTTTTACACCCTCTATAGCAGGCCTTTCAAACATGACTCCCGGGGTGTGAAGAGAAGAGTCCACCCCTCCTTAAGTGCAGTAGCACGCGCTAGTAGAACCGGTTTTCGCTTTGGTTTTCTCGTTTTCCGATTTGAAGGGAGGGAAAATAGGGGAATATGTTCACACCTGGTGAGTGTTGTTAGACACGCCTGCTCTATAGCCTAGAGGGCATGGGGAATAATGCGCACTGTTTGGAAGCTGTCTTGTTGACCTCCAGACCATAGAGGTAGTCTACACTGCTACCCTTACAGTATTACTTATTGCTCCAAGAAGTAAAAGAAAGAATGTTTCTTTAGCTATCTTTCTCGGGTAAATAGTTTGACTCATCTGGCATAATAATATTGAAAATGTTTAAGACATGGTTCAATTTTATTTTCTTCTAACCCGAGAATGATCCCCGGAATCACTACTCTTCCTTTATTGCTTTTGCAATAACTGCTGTCACTCTTTATTACTCATCTTCGTTCAAATACAGCATTTTATTACTTTCTGTAATATCTTCTTATAGGTACTGGAAATTTGATATCCAGATTCCGCCTGAATATCTTTTGACATCCTTGAGTAAATTTAAAAGTCATCTTTAGAAAGAGATCCATAAGTGTGCGTATGTGCATGTGTGCGGAGGTACTGTGTAAGTTTGCATTTTTTATTCTAATGTTGGGGTAACTTGACACATTTATGACACTGCTGCCGAATTTAAAGCAGCACTGTTTCGTGTTTCTTAAAAAAGGAAAATATAAGCTAGGTATATAATAAACTTACACCACAGAGAAGGGCAGAATGGCCTCTTTATGTAAAACTGGAAAGCCGATAAGTGCCCTGACTATACCTATATGTACGCACACACACAGACACACACACACACACACACACACACACACACACACACACACACACACTCATATTACTACATTGCTACTGGCGAACTGAGGGTTAGTCCGAGTGTTTTTCCGGAGTTCCCATTGTGACTATAGGATGGGAGTGAGGTTCGTAGGATGACGGTTTTCTTTGATGTTGTTGGGATACTTCGAATATATATGCGCTCTCCACAGAGTTTGTCGGTTAGGATGCAGTGGCCATCTCTTATAAATCAGTGGGCCACTACTAACACTCGGCCGAGTGATTGTGCATGAGAGGCCAGACAGCCGTGTCTATCCACATCCACGGATAGACGGCCTGAGTGACGATTGAAGATTGAATACCTGCGGCACTCGTTTCCAGACTCCGGCTGCATTAGACTACCCGAGTGCATTACAGAAATAAATAGGTTCAATCTTCCAACTTGTTCTCATTCATCGGTGCGGTTCATAGTCGCCTTTCTACTGCTTCGTAAAGGTGCATACTGCAGAGGACCCCCGTAACCGGACCCCCCAGGGGCCTACTTCGGTAGGTCTTGGGGCCCCCGGGTTCTCGAGCCGCTCACTATCATTTCACCCCCTCCATATCCATCAACTGTTGCCACGTTTATCTCCTTTCGTTGATACTATTCATCCTCTTCTAGGATTATTATGACTATTAGTTTTAAGGCCTTATATTTATAACTCCTGTCTCACCAGCAGGGATCTTTACTATCTCCATGGTCCTGTCTCAGGGTTTCCCGACATGTGTTGCTTTCCAGAGGTCTCATGCGCGAAGGTCGGGCGGACCATAGGGCATTCGCCTACCGACAGGAAGAAGCCAGAAAAACCTATCAGGGTGGGCGGCCGACGGTGATCGAACCCCGGGCTTTCGAATGCGAGTCACACACATGATCCACTTTTTGGCATAATGTCTTGAAGGCGTACATATTAAAACCTATATTGAATTATTTCCCTTATTCTTATACATACTAGTACTTAAATACTCTGCATAATAAAAAATCAACTTGTACATCAATGTCAGCCAAAAGAATGTTCTGTGACGTCAGTGGCAAGTCTTTTCTTGCTCCTGGCTCTTGGCTGGGAATTCAGTGAAGACGTAGGGCAGATGAGGCAAGTAAAATGGCGAATTTATTGCGAATAAAGTAAATGCATATGTTCTACTGTGTACCCAGGTGGTTGCAAGACAAAGCCTACCTCCTTTCTCTCCGCATATCTTGCAAACGAATACCAGAAACGGAGTTATATCACACGTAATTGATTCAATTTATACCCATTTCTTTTCCAAGTACGCTTAAAAGCTTGAGTAAGTCACAGAAGAAAGCGCTTTACTGAATTATTGTATGATATTACTTTAGTTGCCATCACGTACACAAATTTATGCAGTGACGGGTTTACACGAGGAAAACAAAGCGAAAGAATTGAGATACCAAACCCAGTCTCCGTGAAGTGAATGCACAACATTAATAGTCAGGGGAAGGGAGATCCCTGTTATTAACAACAATGTGATGCATTTTCCGAGCCAGTACTCAATGGAAGGCTTTCTTCAAGATGAAAAGGATCTGCACTGCTCTTAAATTGCTCTAATTATCTCATGTATGGTCACGGTCGCTTAACACGTATGAGCACTCTGCATTTCAACGTGTGCGCCCTATACTTTCTTTTGTTCCCACGCAGTGGAGAGTGAGTCAACTCCTAATAACAACATCTTGCAGGGCTCAAAGTGATACAACAGTGTTGAAAAGTTGCGAGAATTCCAAGAGAAATAAATGGACACAATTTTAGCTACCAAACACTGAAGCAAGCCTCAACAAATAGATTTACACGTATTAAGAATCCGTATTTGTCATACTGATTTGCAGTTGTTGGGGTTCACATGTTGAAAAACCAAAATATTTCTCAGTCACCGCGGTGGAAAATTCCAAAATCGCTTAGTCCAAAACAAAGCTAGGCCATTTATCCACGGAAGAGGGCAGAAGTTCCGACTTCCTTTCAACATTTCGATGTCGAAATTTCTTCAGCAATACGCTTTTTGAGCTCTGAGCTCTCTAGAACCCCCAAAATTATAAGAAGTATATTGCTACAAGTATTTTATTATTATTATTATTATTATTATTATTATTATTATTATTATTATTATTATTATTATTATTATTATTATTATTATTATTATTATTATTATTATTATTATTATTATTATTATTATTATTATTATTATTATTATTATTATTATTATTATTATTATTATTACTATTATTATTATTATTACTATTATTATTATTATTACTATTATTATTATTATTATTACTATTATTATTACTATTATTATTACTACTATTATTATTATTATTATTATTATTATTATTATTATTATTATTATTATTATTATTATTATTATTATTATTATTATTATTATTATTATTATTATTATTAGTACTTGCAAGATTATGAGAGTATACGCCAATACGACTTTTAAAATAATCTATGTTTATTGTAACTTCCAGTGATATTTCTCTTTTTGGTCTGGGTGGCTCAGTTGATTAGGCAATGGTTATAGATCTCCAAAGACGTGGGTTCAAACTTGGCCCAGATCGATGGTTTTAAGTGTGCTTAAAAGCAACAGCTCTATAACAGTAGATTTATTGGCATGTAAAATAGCTCCTCCGGGACGAAATTTCGGTACACCGGACGAGCTGTTATGATTTTGTCAATTGACAGCGTTATTAATAAATAAAATATTGTGTTATTATTAAGACTATTTTGTTGCAATAAATTCATAAAAGAAAAGATTGCTATTTATTGTTGTAGTATAATGACTCTTTCTCTGTAATTAATGTTCTTCCACACGAGCTGTGTACAGGACAGGATTGGAAAGGGCAGAGTGAGACTGAAAAATTCATTTCCATGACCGGGACTGGAACTACGGATCTACCGGTTACCGTCCAGCTGCTCTAACCACTAAGCTATCATTAAATTCTCCAACTCACTCGCGGTTTTCCCAGTGAGTTGTGATAGCCCGAAAGGCTGTTTAGAATTTTAGAAGAACAATAAAGTTATAGAAATGTAACTGGACTGATTTTGTCACAATACTTTCAGATTTTAATGAAATACCTTACAGAAGAATGCGTTTTCTTTCTCTTCCAGTAGTGCTACAGAAAATATTTAGAAAACTGAATATAGATAGCGTCGTAAAAGATTTTTAGTCCCAAAATATAAGGCCATTGTTTAAGGATTATGTAGAGAAATAATTAAAACACATGAATGAGATACTGAATAAACTATTTAAAGTCAATAAAAATAACGAATATATCCAGTAAGCTTTAACTTCTAGTAAAATTATATAGACGCAAGAACAGATCTGAAATATAGAAGCGTTCCTATACCTACGCCGATACTGCAGAAAATCCTCATCGTAATATGAGTGAGTTCAGAGAACTCCTGGAAGCTGAGGCAATGTCACATCTTCCATCCAGTATCAGTTGAACAACACCAAATTAAAACGAGTTTAATATCTCTTCGTATTTTGTAACAACTTTCTATTGTATCAATAAATATTTAGATTGTTACACTTAAATAACAAAGATTAAAAGCGCCTAAAAATTATGAGTGTATTAAGCTTTGCAAATAGTTGGAACCATCAAATAAGGGCAGTAAATGCTCAACGTCATCATTTAAATCAGAGGAAGACAGCTTCAAGTGGTGTGAGGTATTGGAACGAAGAGCAACCCTATCAGTTCGCATGACGTCAGGCGAGTAATGTCATGTTGCCTAGATAAACAGCGCTGTGAGTACGTAACTGGAGGGTTCAGTCAGGTGCAGAACTCTCGATAACAATAACATGGCTAGTACAAGTAAAACGAAGCAGCCAGTGTTTGTCTGGTTCTGTTATGAAATTACTTAAGTCCAAATCCCCAAGTACCTTCTTACATCACAACCAAACATGCAGCCTTGGAAAACACAATGAAACACAAAAGGTGTACGTAAGTTTGTTCTGTATGACTCTCTTCTACTCTGCAAAGAAAATGACATCTGTTCTATTTACTTTATAAGATGACTGTCTTTCACGTAAACTACAATCGTTCCACTCTTAGATCCCAACTTGATGTAAACACATGCAGTGAACTAACCCACAACTACGAGCAAAACCAAAGCACACCACAAAATATAGTACCTTAAATATTGGCGACCATCTGTGAGTTTTCAAGATGTATGATAATCAACCATAGTTTAAACTTTTGGTTAATATAAGATAGTAAACAATATTAATAAGAATAGTGTTCACTGGGCGTTTGTTTATTTGTGTTGGTTGCTTCTGATACGAACACTAGATTACCGCGGAGGGATACAAGGTGTGGATATAAGGCTGGATGGAGTATAGGGTTGTTATATATCTTTTTCATAGCATAGAGTCGAAATGTAGCTGTCTGTAACATCGAAGATGTTAGGTGTGTTATTAACACCAGATATACTTCCTGTCTATTGCTGCATCAGGCAAGCCTAAAATTATTTTCTCTTCTTGGCGGTGACGTCACACGCTGAACTCTTCTTCGGTACTATCATGTTCAGTGGTGTGAACTGACTTCACACTGGCACTACCTGTCCTCTGATTTAAATTCTAGTAAAATTATTACAATATCATTTATGATATAACTAGAACATGTAAACAGTCCTGCGGAAAAATTCGACTATTCATGAAATTATTGAGCTCCTGTTTGCAGATTATTATATATGTTGCCGATTAAGCGAAATCCAATAATCATAATGGTCTTACATTGGAGCATATACAGAATATCTTTACGGTGAAAGGATTTTCCTAAAAGTAGTGAAGTTCAACGGAGAAATCTTTTCTCTGGAAGTGGAATAAGATGAACTGATGCATGACTGACTTATAGTTTACGTCCTTAACTGAAGGAAGTTAATTTGCATCAAGGTAAACACCAGTCTTCCACTTTCAATTGCATTGTAGTATGAACACTCCAATTCTCTTCTTAGGTGCAACGTTAATCACTTGTTTGAACTCATTCCGCACTTTCTCTAACTAACCAAACGGTCCATAGTCGGGTTATGCACTTTGTTTCATTTCTTTGTTCATTATTTCAGATAATCATGATCTTCCAAGAAATTAAAACGTAATGGTTTAGCATTATTATGAAATATTGATACCAGTATCTTGTGTTGATATCAGAATTTGTCGAGAATGAGTAACACTCTTATTTCATTTTAAATGGTGCAGTATTCCCCCTAAGTAAAAAATAAATGTAGGAGAAATAATGAAAGATATGTTTAATTCGAAAATGGAACAGGTTATTTTTTATACCGTGTGTCAATGTACACAACTAATATTTTAACCACATTTCTGAGAAATTTAGTCAAAAATTGTCCTAAAAATTAGTCGTTTTATATTCACATGATTTTGTCTTCTCGCTATTCACACACACACACACACACACACACACACACACACACACACACACACACACACACACACACACACACACACACACACACACACACACACACACACACACACACACACACACACAACACACACACAGACACACACACAGACACACACACAGACACACACACACAGACACACACAGACACACACACAGACACACACACAGACACACAGACAGACACACAGACAGACACAGACACACACAGACACACACACACACACACACACACACACACAAAAACAAAAACAAAAACAAAAACAAAAACAAAAACAAAAATATTTTATGCAATCCTGGCATTAAAACGGCTTATTATGACGACATAAATAGTGCCAAATTACCTACTTTCTACCTAATTACCCTGGAAAAAGGACAGCAATGACGCCATCACAGCCACAACATAAGTTTCTCCAATGTGCCTGTAAGAAAACTTGAAAATGTCAGTAATGTGGTTTCATTAGTCTAACGGTTTTTCGTTTCTCCGTCCACAATACTTTTCATATTCTTTTTCGTAAATATCTTTTGATTTTTATGGAATTATTAAACTCTCAGCACTCTTAGCTTTGTTCAAAACCTAAGGAGAATACAATACATATTTTCAGTAGTTGTATCATTACGTTCCATTTTCCTCAATAAGTGTTGAAACAAATGAAATATCTGCTTAGCAGCCATAATACGTTATACATTTCTGATCTCTGATACATTATAATTTTACATTTAGCAAATTTATAGGATATTTTTACGTACTTTAAAGCTGGAACTGTATAAAACGTTATATGTAACACGTGCATAATCTTTCCATTGTGGCACTCGTAAAAATTAGCACGTTCGCTTTCACTCACGCGTTAAACACATACTTATGTCACAGTCAGATTATACACTAGTTGCATAAATATTTCTTGGCTATGGTCAAGATAAACGATCAGAGAAATTGTTTTCTCCTGTGTTGACGCGTGAACTAATTAATAGAGTAGATATTATTTTCTTCTTGTTCTCCTCCTTCAATGGGACAACAATTTTTCGATGCACCAACTACTCTCCCAGCAAACACGATCGCATATGGCATATACTTCCACGAGCTAAAGTTTCACTCAGTTAATTATTTATAAGCTTGTAATGCTTCGTATTTACGCAGTGGTATATCATTTTGTTTATAATGTGCTTTAAAATTTAGTCAATGTTTTCAAATTAGTTACTAAAATATGCTTTAGAGGTAGTCAATTAGATAGGGTTACCGATTCTTTTAATGACATATATTAAACTAGTTGTCTAAAATGTAGGTCATTACACAAAAATGTAGCACACTGCACAAAAATTTAAGGAAATTAACCTCCAACCCTAAATTACCACTCGAGCATGTATCTAAATTTCTTATACCTCCTTAAATATTTATATACTAAAAAGCTTATATAAAACAGTCTTTGTTATATAATTTTTACGTTTTGCGCATTTAAATGTTTAAATTTATGTTTCTCTTGAAAAATAACTGAGTCAATCAATGGTCTGTTTTTCTTCCTTCTGAGCTGATATAGCTAAAGAAAGGTCGAATGTGTTGCTCTCACATGACTTTCTCTACTCTTGTACAAACTGTTCTTACAAATAGTTCTTCCTCGTGTTAACCTGTAGGTGTAAGGAGAATATAGCAGGCTTTAAGTCAAACCTTTTAAAAACTGTTTTTATATATTGGCTTTGATATTCCATTCTCTTTGCATGGACAAGAGATAAAATAAGGAATAACACATTCGTATTTGAGAACAATATAAGCATTGGAAAATTTAAAAAAATAAAGAATATTTCGAAAACGGTTCACTACGCAAAAAAAAAAAAAGATCTGAGATAAATTGTGTACTTTAAGGGGACCTACCTTTTTTGCGCTATGTTAAAAAGTAAAAATAAACCTCAATAAGCTAGGAAAGAAACAAAATTAAAATTCTGTAAAGTAATGGCAGTACTCACATTTCTATATGGCTCAGAATGTTCGGACATGAAGAAAAAGTGAAGAGATAAAAATAGAGGTCACAAAAATGAGGTTTCTAAAGAATATAGCAGGCTAAACTTTGTTAGACAAAAGGAGGATTGATATAAGAAAGGATTAGACATCTTTAAACAAACAGAGCAAATACATCAAGATAGAACCAGGTAGGAAGAATGGCAGAATACGGCACTCCAAAACTACTATTAAGAGTGCAAACCAATAGGCAAAGAAACTTTGGCAGACGAAGCAAAAGATGGACTCAACAAATGTTTAGTGCATGAGACCGGAATAAGCCTTTATAAACCTTGATGGTGACGATAACAACTTCTTTTGTAATAAGATTCTTTTCCATCTCTTACAGCTTACCAGTTTTGGAAAAGCCATTCAGATTGATGAGGTTGTTGTAGTGTTTAACGCCCGCTTTAACTACTACGGCACCGCAGGCGGTGACACTGATGATACATGAAGATGGAGCACCGGTGGAATGAGATGGCGGGGGAAACCGGAGTACCCGGAGAAAACCCGCCCTGACGCCGCTTCGTCCACCACGAATACCACATGCGGATCCCTGGGATCGAACCCGGGCCGCCTAGGTGGTAGGCGAGCGCGCTAACCGCTCGGCCACAGCGCCGCCCCAGATTGATGAGGACTTTAGAGGTTAATCATAGAAAATTCAAGGTATAGAGTGAGCTAAGCAAATTACGTGATGATTTTGAATAACTATTGTGTGATGAGATCGCAGATTATACATCAGATTCATTGAACAACACATACAACATATTCCATAGCCATGCAACCACTGAGAAAGGAAAGTAGAACAGTTCAGCTATCTGTTGGATACTTCAGAACTACTAGCTATTGCAGAATAAAACGTGGCAGGAAACTGAACTTTGTATCACGGCATTAGGCATCATTACCCTTCAGTTTGTTTGGCATGGAAGTATCTTAAACATGTGGTATTTTAGTCAACTGTAAGTGCGCAGTATAAAAAGCAAAAGCTCGTACATTAGCACAGTGTGCAGGAATAGAAAAGTAAATAATTCCATTATTTCCGATAAAATTATGTTTCTAGTCCATTCGAGTCGCCAATCAATCTGAAACTAAATAAATTTTACATTACTGGAAAACCATCCCATATTTTTTTCAGAAATTGCCCCCGGATGCTGTACAGATGGTAAAAGTGTAGGGTAAATGGAACATTTTCATGCGTCTGGATCCAGGAGGATTCACGTCCCGTAGCTCATTAATAGGGCTCGGAAGTTCTTGCCCTAAAAAACACTGAAATATGCATGCCAATTAGCTCTTAAAAACTTGAAAATTTGCCAAGAAATATGCACTATTTAATTAAAACAATTAACGTCCCTTTGCAGTAGACAAGAGGAGTTAGTATAAGTAATAAAGTTACCTTATTCCTTAGAGGTTGAAGCAGAAGTGGTCCCGCTGCTAGTATTAACTGCTAAATTGCAGTTCACAACCAACATTTTGCACAAATTTTCAACTGTAAAACATTGTCTGTTGTCTCGCAAAATACTTTTGTAATGTGAAAAACTCCACGTCACAAGATGTTATTGGGGCATATTTAAATGATATTAACAGCTTCACAGAGAGAGTCAAGTCTCTTGGTATGACAGATGGCTTCCTTTTGAGGATGTCCCGAATATCGCACATCTGTTTATAACCAGAATTTTTTGAAATTACATAATTCACTCTCTTTCACTTTTTGTCCTATGCTACCAGGAACCGATCTTTTTCAAAGACAGTAAGTGACTCATGCAAAAGAGATCCTACAGCTTCCAATGCCGTTATGGCTGTTGGTAAGAAAGAAAAAATGGGCAGATATGAAACTAAGATCCTCTTTTAATCCAGTGCCTGACAGAATATCTTCAACTGGTTCTATTGAAGTAACATTCGAGTCCAATGAATTAACAACCTCTTCGACTATTTCTATGTGCTCAGCAAAATATAAAACTACATCGACCCATGTTCCCCATCGAGTTAACACCGGTGCAGGAGGAAGTCGGATATTAGGTGCTGTTGATCTAAACAACTTAACTCTTTTATGAGATTTAACAAAAATTCTCTTTGTACTGGACACAACTCTATCTTTAGGAAAGAATCACGTATTGTCTCATAAATGCGATGAAGAGCGTGTGCCAAACAAGTTATGTGAATTTAGTTAAGAAAAATACCTTTCGGAGTTTGTCCTGATTTTACCGTACAAGGACCTGTATCAGTAACAAATAAAAGTAACCGGTCGTATTTGATTCCACACGCCCATAGTAATTTCAAAGAGTCCATCACAAATTAGGTCACAGTTACATTGTCAGTGGCCGACAATTCGCACTCATTAAGAATATAAGGTGTAGTCTTTTGTTCATTGTTTAAAGCACCCACGATTATATTCGCAATAGAATGGCGCTCAAAATCAGGGGTTTCATCAACAGATAACCTTACAAACTGAACCGCTAAGTCATTTTGTATATTTGACAATACGTTATTGTAACAATGTCCTATATAAGTCTTACGCAGTGTACTTTCTTCAGGTACATGTTGTCAAGTGTACTTGACAAGAAGGTTGATACAGGTTATTAAATGTCGGACTATTAATTTTGAAGAAGGGAATAACAGCAGCTAAAAATGCATGGCACAAGTCATAGGAAAATTCAGTAACCCTACTTCCTAAACAGTCTACTAGCTGTTTTTGAACAGGTTCTTTGTAAATTTTCTGATTAAATTCTGCTTATGCTTTGCTGGTTTATGTGCTGAACTGTTTGAAATCTTTTCTCACTTCCTACATTTTTCTCACACGCTCCACAAAACAGCACCCTATTATCTGTAGATATTAAATCACTCGAAAACTCTTTCTGTAAATTAATTAATCTAGCACTCGAAGTTCTTTTCGGCATTTGAAGAGCTTTTTAACATTTTATGCGCCTAATTTAATTTGGTGGGAACCAGTTCACAACACTGTTACCTTTGAAGACCACGACGCGGTGGGCAGGCAAGTGTTGCTATAATCGTGCTACTCAAAACGTTGACCTGCACTTTATCTTTGTTAATATAAACCTCTCAGATAACGCACTGATTATTCTCTACGCAGATACATATAATGAAAGGATGTAAACAGGGGATTCACTTCATGACAACATGACTCAACATTAGTTCTCGCCACCTTGCGAGCTGTATCATCATGTGCAATACCACGAATATGAAAAATATTATACAGATGGAAAAAATAATAAAAAACCATAAAATCATTAAAATATGCAAGATGGGAGCTATAATATTGAAATCTTTGTGAGTTGCATCATCATGTGCAATACTACCAATATGAAAAATATTATCCAGATGGAAAAAATAATAAAAAACCATTAAAATATGCAGTATAGGGGCTATAATATTGAAATAATATGCATTTATCAAAAATGCACCATAAAATCACGTCCAAATAACTGAAAATTCCATAATTCATGCACGTAATGTAAAAGCATACATTTTTAACTCCTATGAGAAAACATGCAAATGCATGAACTTCCTAGCCCCAGTCATTAAAGTAAAACGACACAAAGGCCTGTCTGTCTACTGGACGGAGAAATCTGGCCATAGGAAAACATGGTTTTACAGCTATCGAGTCAGATCACGTGCCCGTTTCCCTTATTCACAGATGGGTAAATGTCTACCTAAGTATCCCGCACTTTTATGTGCACATATATCAAAGATACGCGCAAATTCCCAATTACAGTCGAAGAATTTCTAAGCGGGGATTATAGTAAGCTTTATAATGCAGAGTAATAAATTCGAGTAATAGCGTAATGGAAGTAAATAGTTTTGAATAGACGTCCTCTACAGACGTCCTCTCACAGGTCTTTCATCTCACATTTCGTTGTATGTGGGTAAAAATGGGATACAGAATACACAAAGCCTCAAACCATATTTCCGGTAAAATCTCGACATCGAAATTTTGGGTGGAATGCACTACTTCCGCTACTTACTATAAGTAGTAGAGAAAGTAAAAAATTTGTTAACGCACTCATACCTCCTCAGCAAAGGCCAGCCACCACAACGTGAAGTCTGCAACACCCGCCTCACAGTAAAACATCTCCTCACAGAATGTAAGCAATACGCTACACAACGACAGCTTCATCACATCACTGGAGACTTATCCACCATTCTGAACACGCCATCCAACTGCAGAAGGGTGTTATCATTTCTCAAAGGTACGGGCTTGCATGCGAAAATATAATATGAAAGATACTTGTACTGATTTGATTGTATTCTCATGTTTTTGGTAAAATAATTGTATCAAATTTATTGTATACCGCTGTATTTCATAGAATAGTCGCGATATGACTTAATTGTTAAAGCGACTCTAAATAAATTAAAAAAAAACAAAAAAAAAAACACTGAAACAAGAGAAGAAGCGAGATATGGAAACTCTCTGGAAAAGGGTAAATCAATATATGCTGAATAATGTATAGCTAAAAATAATCCTGCTTTGATTTCAATATCTAAACATAGACCTAAAAGGGATCCAAACATTAAGATGATGAAATATACATTTTGGAAGAAGGGTTTAAAAAAAAAAGTGTGACATAGTAAATAAAAATCTGATGTGTTGCACTCACATGACTTTCTCCACTCTTGTACTAACCATTCCTACAAACTCTTATTCCTTTGCAGAAATTATCTATGCTTATTTCTTGTAGCTGCAAGGGGAATATTGGAATACAGTAGGCTTTGTGCGATAGTCAAATCTTTTAAAGCTTTGAGATTCCGTTCTCTTTGCACGCTTTACACATAAAAAATGAACAACGATGTTCCATTTCACGAAAGTTTTAAGTTTTCCGAAACTCACACACATAACAAGGAATATCTCCGAAATGGTTCACACTATAAACAATTTATTCGGACATAAATTGTGTATTTGATCAAGCTCTACATTTTTTGTATAGTATGATTTGGGGTCTATCTCTAACGGTTTACCAGTTATGCAAAAGTTGTCCAGAGTAGATACCACTACAGTGGCTATAGGCAGAAAATTCAAGATATACCTTTCATTTGTCATAAAAATGTCTCAAACATGACATTTTAATTAACACACACACACACACACACACACACACACACACACACACACACACACACACACACACACACACACACACGGTCCTTTTTCTAAAAATGCTTTTTTTTTGGATTAAGGGGGTCTCAAAACATATTTCCGGTGAAATCTCGACATCGAATTTTTGGGTGGAATACAATACTTCTGATGCCAAGTCGATGCGTTCGTGCTTTGCCACCGTCCCCAATCCAAAGACTGCCGGTGGTAAATTACAAGATGTTCCTAAGAACACAATAAACCTATCACATGGCACCCAGTATGTTTCAAAACCACTAGGAGCAGGCAGGTAAGATGTAGCAATTAACCAATGAACGACGACGTGTTTTAAGCCAGCTGGAGGCAGCAAACACATACGGAAGTTAGTGAGGCCATAAGACACATTTAATTAGAGGGGAGAAACCACAATGCGTGTCTGCAGCACGTTCTCTTACAAATTAAGCCACACATACGTTTTTCATTAAGGAAACGTGACGGTTCACCGCCTGCCCCGCGCCTTCTGGATTATGGAAATGTGGTTTTGTTTTTATAAAGCCTTTACTTCCTGCACATCAAGTCATTTAGAAACTAGTATTGCTCCTCTTTTGATCTTCTGTGTTGGTCTGGCTGGCTCAGTTGGTTAGACGCTGGCTTCCAAGGTCGCGGGTTCAAATCCGGCCCACACCAATGGTTTTAAAGTGTGCTTAAAAACGACAGCTCCATCTCAGTGGCATGTAAAAGAACTCCTTCGGCACACCGGCGACCTGGTGTGATCCTGACAATTGGCAACGTCATTAAACAATAAAATTAAAAAAGGTGATCTTCTGTATATCTGTTCGTAATGCTTTTTAGTTTTAGAAATAGTAATTTCAGTAGTAGTAATATTAAAGAACCTGGGAAAAGGCTCCGAGTATCGCGGACTTCAAGAGGTACCCGTTTGAATCCTATCATGCCCACTCTGACCTTGAGTTTTTCGTAATTTTCCCTGGCCGGTAGGCGACACTTCTATGAATTCTCAGCTACCATCAGAATGTTCTTCCCTCGTTTCATTTCATTGCATTTCTTTCACAACTTTCAAGAATGCTTCTAGATTCCTGGCGTGAGGCAGTGCCGTAATATGGTGTGGATACTTACTCCAAGAAATGGCTGTTTCTCGTGGACAGCACAGGATTCCCCTGATCTAGGGGTAACATGCTAACCTCTGGTTCCCAATGTTGCGGATTCAAACCCAGCGGAGGGCGATGGGCTTAAAAATCCTTAGCAGGGCTTCCTTCAAAGGAGAAATAAAGCCTGTGGTCCTATGCCGTAAACTTACAGCACGTAAAAGAACCTCAAGCCTGATAAAGAGGCCTCTGAGCAAAATTAAGCGGTCTTTCACGCCCAATACACAAAGGAACGCCTACAGTCTAAGCAGCTAAAGGGCATCCATAAATTATTTTTTAAAAAATTAAAATAAAGCTTGATGGGTTGTTCATGCCCCTCTCTGGGCAGCTCTAATGGTAAGTACTTCTCCTGTGGCCTGTAGCCTCCTGTGGTTACTTCGCTTCCTTTCCCTCTGGAGGTTGGTAGCCACAATAGATGTCGCTTAAGTCACAATGTGCGAGGTGTTCCTCTTTGTTGTACACCGTATAGACTACGATTGTAACGTCCATTAACTATGGCTCTGTACCACAAATACATGGAACGCTTTTTGATCTTCTTTTATACTTCTTTCATACTTCTTTCTTCTTCGTCTTCTTCTTCTTCACCACCTGATTACCCTTTTCTTATGTAGGACTTACAAGCCTGTGCCTAAGGTCATACGCCTGTTGAGGAGCACAGAAACCTATGGACCGGACAGAGTGAAGATCTAGAAGCGGGAAGCACCAGGTATCATAGTAAGGAAGATGATGTAAAATGCAGGCAAAATGGATGATTGGAAAGGTGATAATGGAGCATTTAGTGGAATGAATGGCGGGGGAAACCGGAGAATGCGAAGGAAACCCGCCCTCACGCCGCTTCGTCCACCACGAATACCACATGCAGCTCCCTGGGATCGAACACCGGCCACCTAGGTGGTAGACGAACGGTCTAACCACTCGACCACGGCGCCACCCCTTCTTTTTTTACTGATGTTGAAAACATTTGTGTTTCCGATTATCCAAGAAAATTGATACTTCCGAATTTTTGACTCCTCATTGGCTAAAAAATAAAATGTTTTACTCGTACAAGAGTTGGGTACTGAAATATGCTGGATTGCTTTGACTTTTCGTCAATCTTCTTCCAGAAGAAAGACATTCCAGCATATGCATAACAGACACAATGTAACAGCTAAGACTTGAAGGAATGCCAAGCAAACGAAAGACTAGCGAATGAACTGACATATGTGATCTTGCGAATGTTATATTTGTTCCTTTAATTATATTTTATCAAGTACTGCTAATATGTGCTATAAAGTAAACATCAAAATCTTTGATAACTTATATACTTACTCTACAGATTATGTAGTGGAGTTTCTGGATACTAAACCAGTTTTCTTAGATGCGTTACTTTTATGAGATTAGACAGAAAGGAAAAAAATGAATAAATGGAAGGGATTACATATTTTCTGAATGCTTGTTTAGTTAACATTTACTAAGTACAGATGTCAAAAGATAATGTCCTCGGATTACTATCCCTGGTTTAGCAATCTAGAAGGAAAGCGTTCTAAGATTGGCATCTAATTGATAATAAATTTGACCGCGCCATGGTCGAGAGGTGAGAGGCGACAGCATGTGGTGGACAAAGCGGTATAGGGGTGGGCTTCCTCCGTGTTTCCGGTTTCCCCCACCATCTCATTCCACCGTGCTCCATCTTCATTACATGTGTCATCAATGAAGATTATCGGTGTCAACGCCATGGGCGTCGCGAAGGTGGGGCAAGGGAGGGCCGCGGCCCCCCTTGGAAATTAATGAACTTAATGTGCTGACTATTAAACTATTATTTTAATTTTTATGTAAAGAACAATTTCTATTTAGCGCAAATTTATACGGTTATCCGCAACAAATACTATAACTTTTGACAACAAAATAATGAATTAATATTATCTGATTGCAAAATTCTAACATTTGCCCCCCCCCCCCACCCCTGGAAAAGAGTCTGCCGACGTTCATCTCACCGCCAGTCCCTCAGCTCCCCCGAAAAGACCCACTTTGGAGGCGAGTCCTGACTGAGCAGTCCCTCGCGACATCCTCTACGTACCTACCTTTTTGAACCTATGAGACATGATAGCAGAGGGTAGAGTGTATCTTCCCGTTCTCATTGCTGGGCTGTTATGAACCAAAATATTGAGTAATGTCTTACTTCCCGTTGCCGTTGTCGTTCTGGTTATCACTGCTGGGTGATTGTGAACCAGCGTTTAGTATGAGCTTTCTCAGATCTGGGGACCACTCCGATGGACCCTTGGGGT
This sequence comes from Tenodera sinensis, assembly GCA_030765045.1. Lineage (NCBI taxonomy): Eukaryota > Metazoa > Arthropoda > Insecta > Mantodea > Mantidae > Tenodera > Tenodera sinensis. Next base: position 72,244,704 of record CM060968.1, read on the forward strand.
CTCTTACTTAGCAAAGTTACAGACAATTCCTCTATATCCTCGGTGTAACGGATGACCCCTCGGGATTTCGAACACACGGTACTTGGGATGTTGCAGGCTACGCACCGAAATTATTGATTTGCTGCTGATGAGTAACCATTAGGCTGGCGCCTTCAAGACTATGGAAACTTTGTTTCAACTAGGTCGACTGTGAAAACGCCCCCTGCCAGAAAAACCCTGACAAGAAAAACATCTGATTCCTTTTCCCAGACTTACAAGCCACAAGTGCAGGACAAAACATACATTAAGGTTGAAGAACATAAACTTCTCCTTCGACTGTTTTGCACTGTTCTTTTCTGCTACAGTTTGTATTCAGTTTTCTTAGCTGGCATTCTATACTCTGTGTCTTCCCATCTGTAAATTTTCAAATTAGAAATTAAAATTAACAAAATTTGGTGAATCATAAACAGTTAATCGTTCTAAAATTGTATTCTTAATGCCTTTATGAATATAAAGAAATCATTCTAGCTACTTAAGAGTTTTCACAAAATAGCATACTATACTTCTATTAATTATGACAATATAGCAGGAAGTTTGGGCTTTCCTAACTCTTAATGTATCTCCAAAGTAAGCATTGTTAAAGTCAACATCCCATGGAACTTGTGGGACGACAAAACTCAGTTATTATGTGCGTCCAGCAGTGTTTTAGCTCCTGTAGGGATACCACAGGAACTGGTAAGCCCTGACAGTGTGAAGGGGAGATTTGAATGACGTGTTGTACAAGCAAACAGCTTGAGGAGATTGAAAATTATACAATTTGCCACCCGTATACGTATCTAATTCTCACTAAATCAATCTGAAGTAAAGAAATGCACTTGAGAAGTTGCATACAACGTGTATTCTCTCCTTTATATTTAGCTACTGTTTTGGCTGTACTTCCACCAACAAGTATTGAATTCTTGTTAAAGTTTGGTTCCTTGATCCGTCCCACTCCGTCCCCTCCATTCGTCACCCGGTATTTCGTACGTCTTTTACTGTCTGCTGAGGCTTCCTCGTCCTATGGATTTGTTATGTAACCTTCTTCTTGAGAACACTGATTTACATTCATTTATATTGATAAATTGCATTATTTGGCATGAAGAGGTTTGAAAAGCACCTAAATTTGTCTTCAGCTGAGTAATACTATTTGCGGTTTAGTGTGGTAAGTGTGATACGGTAGGTATCATGCGCAGGTTTCTCTGTAGTACACGCTCTCCATGACGTCATGTGGTGTAGCTGTAGGCACTCAGCCGTGGCCATCATTGTCATAATAACAGCTGCCTGAAGTTACAGATGCAAATTTTCCGTATCAAATAAATCGCTAATAAAACAAATAAGTTTGCTCAGCTCTATTACATTTGAAGGTAAGGAGCTATCGTTTAAAATATTAAATTAAATATTAAATGATACAAGACTAGCAAGTCTCGCGAACACAAAAAGGAGTATACAATAAAATGTTGCACGTGATCTAGTGTTTTCTGCGTCACGTATGTGTTTGTTTATTCAGACTTTCCTCATTTTATTTAATTTCTTTCTTGTCAAATCACTGCGTTTGTTTCCGAGCATTTCTCTGATTTTGTCTTGTTCATAGTCTTCAGCCTAGTAAATGTGCGCATTGGAACAAAACAGTTGACGGCGTATTGTTCTATATGTGGATATTTATCAATGAGGCTCTTCATTACTTTTGGACATTTATTTAAGCCACTTCCATGAAACCCAATGAAATATTGCTCTAGACTAACGAGGGAGTGAAGTCACTGCCCAGTTGATTTCATTAGTCTTCCCCTTGAAAGTGACGAAAGCCACGATTTTTCTGCAGGAAAATAGCTTGTATATGTTCCATACAACGAAGCAATTTGATCTAGTTTTGATTTTCGTAATCTATATGCTGCATAGCCTGCCAACATTTGAAAAAGTTGCACATTTTGGGAACTTGTGCTTATTTGTTTCTTGTATGTAATCTAATTGTTCATTAAAATAGTTTACATAGGAAAAAGAACTCATAATCCTCATATTCCTGCTGGTCTCTTATCTAAAATCCCTTCTTCTTTCCCTACTTCTCTGATTTCAGAAAAATAATTCTCAATTACGTCTGAATTACATTTTTATTCCAAAAGATATACTGCTATTGAACATAGATTACTCACATCAAAGCTTTCATTTAAATATTTCAATGTTCTAAACCGATATCGCCAACTGTACTATCAGTAATCTTCATAAACACTGTAATTTCAATCAGAGCAAGCGGCTAGTCGGCTGCACCAGCTGACGTCATTAGCACGGGAGTCTACCGCACATCTAGCTGGTGATACCTATCGTGTTACTCAACATATCGTGGGTAAGTGCATCATTAGAGAGTGAGAAAGTATTTAAAAATGCATAAAAAAACGGGATGAAGTCGAGCATTTTCTTCTTTTCTTTCGAGATTCTCCAGTGCATTCAACTCAAGTGTATTGCATATTACGTACTTTTTCATGATAGAAGTAATTTTACAAAACTAAAATTTTGCCAACACCTGTTGAACAAGTTGACTCCAGTACCAAGATCGCCAAAATTAACCTTGGTGGCGACCGATTATTCACGCCTGGTAGGTTACGTTTAAAAACACTAAGCTTCTGCATAAATTAAATCGTAAGTAAATAATAAATAAACAGGAGGTAATATTTAAATTGTAAAATTCATCTATCAATAATGGATCAAAGGGGAGAATCAGAATAGAAGGAGAAACATCTAAGGTATTTAATATGGAAAAGGAATTAAACAGGAGGATAGTCTTAATTCATTGCTCTTTAATACTTTTATGGATAAAATAATAAAAATTTGTAAAAGGAAGACAGCAAGCACATTAGTAGGTCACTGGAATATGAAACCAATCGAAGTGCAAGCACTGGTATATGCAGACGATATGATATTGATAGCAGAAAATGGGGAATAATCACAAAGATGCATGATAAAATGGGGAGAAGAGCTTGGAAGAAAGGGATTGGAAAAAATGGTAAGAAAAGTGAAGTTGAATTTTCTGGAAATGTCCTCAGAAGACTTCCTTATTCTGGATGATTTTTGCACAAGTGGTAAACAGTAAGAGACACACAAAAGCTTACTAAATAAAATGTAGATCTCGTTAAAACACAATTTATGTCAAATACTTTATTTTTCTTTTGAGCAAACCATTCCGAGATTTTATTTATTGTATGTTTAAAATTTCCAATACGTATATTTATCCGAAATAGGAATATGTTAGTCGTTTTTATCTCTTGGTCTTGAAAAGACAACGAAATTTCAAAGGCATCGCATAGCAACCAGCTGTTAAAACATTTCACTGTCGCTTAAAGTCTACTGTATTCCCACATTCCCCTTACACTTACAAGAAAATTAGCAGCTTACGTCGATTAAAATGAAGCAGATAGAGGAACAAGTATTTGCAAGAATAGTGTGTATAAGAGTGAGTATAGCTCTACAAATATTTGCGAACAGAGTTTCTCCAAAGTGTGTATCGCAATATGTTACGCGACGATCACTTGGTGTATCTTCTAAGACTATGCACTTCGACTTTGTCGCTGAATATTAATAGTCTTGATAAACGTAAGCAGTACCAAAGAAGTCACTAATGAACAGATGTTTGTCACACAAGACTTGAAAGTGCTTTTATAAGTCAAACGCAACATACATATAATCAAACGGCCACTGCAACACAATGCACGTTTTGAGTGTTAGAGACTGGCGAAGTCCGCGTATTGTAGAATGAGGTATACACAACCTCCTCTCTTTCGCAGACGTTGGGCATCGCTGAGTGAGAGTACAGGGAGGAAGGACCCCGAATAATGTGGGATGACAGAATAGAAAAGCTTTGTGGAAAAAGGAACAAGAGTGTGGGAGAAATGATAATAATGTACCGGCATGAATGGAGAAAATGGATTGACCGAGGCACCCCTACGCTGTAAAGACAGAAGGAAAAGAGGTAGAAAATTTAGCTATAAAGTATAATGGCATTGCATGTCTGTAATAGAAAGTATATCAAACATTAGAAGATTTAATTTAGTTCATGCGCATACATGCAGTAAAATAGACAAAGCACGCAGCTAGATTAGATTACCAGCATTGAATAAGAAATTCAACTTTTAACCATGTCAGCATGGACATGAAATAGATAAAATGTACTATCGTGAAAAAAAATTATCCAGGTTTCTTTCATGAGATAGCAAATGAGCTGCAGGGAAAAGCGCAATTCAGTTTTTATTTTTATACAGAACGAATTCGCAAACAAACGACGAGTGGTTAGCATTTCAACACTTTCTTCCAGTTGGCTGGATAAGTAAATCCTATTCTTGCAACGGACAGCATCACAATAGCCCAAATTATATAACTCGTTCTCCACAGTTCGATGGACGAACAATGGGAAGCCGCAAAAGATGCGGAAGCGACCATTTGTCTGTGTTGCCATCCTTAGCTGAATATCAGACAGTAAACTTACTGCAATACCGACTTCCTAATTCAAATATAGAACGCTTTGTGGCGTGACGTAAGCGGAATTCATCTCAACCGGAAGATATAATCGGAACTGCGTGGGAACCAAACAATATTATACAAACGCTTCCCCCAAAAGCGAGAAAGTAAAGTCGTATTTTAAAAAATGTGGGTCAGAGGTGAAGGAAACTGCATATGAGGTTATCTGCAGTGAATAAAAGCGATAATAGCAGCGCCTCGGGGTTTCGACGGAGATGGATGTGGTTAATCCAACTAATATACAGGGTGAGAAGCATTGAAATGTACAGTGGGAGTAGTAGTAGGACAGACGCGAAGAGGAGAACACTTCGACCTCTCCACTGTGTTCGCGGACCACCTTGAGGTACAGTTCGAACCCCGGGAGGCGACGAAGACTTTACGGAACTTGTAGAAGCGACCGTGGATTACCTTTATGAGGAACCACGGCAGCTACTCGAGGAGATCCAAGTTCCTATAATCACCCCGAAAGCGGTGATCTCCGAAATCCAAAGTCTAAGCCCAAATAAATCCCCTGGATATGACGGCGTCACGGCGCTCATACTCCAGCACCTACCCAAAAAGGCTGTCGTTCGCTTGACCCGGATTTTCAATGCATGCCTACGTCTTCGTCACTTTACAGCATGCTGGAATGAGGCGAGGGTGGTGTATATATTGAAGCCCAGCAAGAACCCAGTCTTTCCTAACTATCGCTCCATCAGCATTCTCCCAACCGTCTCTAAAGTTTTTGAGCGGTTGCTCCTCACCTGTCTAACCCCACTTTTTGAGGATAGGCAACTCCTACCGGATCACCAGTTTGGTTTTCGTCGGGGTCACTCCACGACTATGAAGCTGCTGCGTATGGCCGAGAAGGTTGCCCTGGGGTTCCAGGAAAACTTCAATACCATAGCAGTTCTGCTGGACGTGGAAAAGGCATTCGCCACAACTTGGCACCAAGGCCTACTGTACAAACTAAAGCAAGCAAACATCCCTCCCCCATATCTCACACTGATTAGTAGCTTCCTTCAGGACCACACTTTCAGAGTGAAAGTGGAAGGAAGACGGTCCACACTAAGAGACAGCGGCAGGAGTCCCAGAGGGCAGTGTACTCTCCCCGCTACTCTTCGTAGCATACATGTCCAACTTCCTCACGGAATAGCACACTGTGACATGCCAGCATGCGGACGACGTCCTCATCATAGCACAAAACAAGAATGTGAGATATTGCCTCCCTCCCCTTCAACGACAACTCGACGCCGTCGGCCGTTGGAGTGAGAAGTGGAGAATGGCTATTAGTCCTGGGAAAATCTCCGCACTCCTCCTTGGTATGGTACGCCATTGGTGGCCGGAACGGTCACTTCGGCTCAGGCGGAGAAATATCCCATGGGTAACCTCCGCCAAATTCTTGGGCGTTCTCCTCAACCGCGGGCTAACATACGCTCCACATGTCCGCGCAAAGGCAGGACTCGGCCACGCTGCACTCACACAGCTCTACCCTATCCTCCGATCCACCATGCCCACTTACCTAAAACTACGCATTTACCGGGCAATCATCCCGTCATTGATCTTGTACGGCTGCGAAGCCTGGGGATCGGCGGCACCCTCCACCATACGCAAACTGCAGACCGTGCAGAATAGGGCGTTAAGAACAATATATGATACCGGGCGTAGATTCCCGTCTTACATCCTTCACAACCACTCCGGTCTACCCTACATTATGGACTTGGTGAGGCAGCGATTCCGGACCATGCACACCAAACTGAGTTCCCACACCAACCAACTGGTATGGACACTAGGTCAACACGACCACAGAGCTCCTCGCAGAAGGAAAAGTTACCGTCTTCCTAATGACGTCATTGGGTAATGGTAATGCTACTCCCATCGTCTAACACATACCCCAACACCTATTCCTGCATTCAAACTTAGGTATGCAGGAAGAAATCATTGCCCACAGACACAAAAGCTTGAAAACATTTGGAACACCTTCTATACTGCGCAGATAAAGTCGCAATTAGCGGTTAGGTGCTGTGCAAATAAACATACCGTACAGGAGAACCTGTACGACCTGTTCTCGAATGCTGGAAATGCTGGAATGCACAACTTGGAGCAGGTTTTCGTGATAGGGGACTGAGTCACTCAGAGATGTTCCCCATCATGCTGCATCGAACTCCCTTTAAGCTTTCTACCGTGAAATTGACCAAGCAAATGAAAGGGTGAATGAAGTGATTAGTAAAGTGAAATGGCGGGAGAAGAAAGAAATATACCCAGCACTCGCCTGGCGACTCGGGAAAACCCCGAAAAAACCCAAGGGTGAGGTAGGCCGGCCACGGGGACCGAACACACGACCTGAATGCGAGCTATGGCGCTACCACCCGCGCCAACTCGTTGGGTTCTAAATGCTAAGTAGGTACCGCTCATTAAATAACAATGACGTGACAGGGGTGAAACGTGGATTTGTATATGTGTAGGCTAAATTTATAGTAAATTTACAGTTTACAAGTGCAGTTATGTTGCCCCTTTAATCTGTAATGTATATTCATACGAAGTTTGGAAAAGTAAGTTGCATCCGTTATTAGAAACTCCATTATATCTTTCGGTATTCTTGTGAAGTTACCACTATACCTCACAACCATAATGAATACAAACATACTTTACTCTCCTCTCGCAAGATGCTAGCGCCTTAGTATGTGTGCGGGACGGCAAACTGATCGATTTTCAAATAGGAACCGCTGTCTAGGAATATGTATGCAAAATCTCAAAGATATCTATAAAGAACTGCACTATAAGAAGCATTTTGAAGATTAAAAAGTGTAAAATATAGAAAGCGAAGAAAAATGACTTTAAAGTTTCAAATGTATGAGAACATATTTACTGCTTTAGAATTCCTCTGAACCAAATGAACGTCCTTCAGCTAAATGTTCAGTTTCTTCTTCTCTAAGTTTGCTACTCTTAATTGTTTTTGAGCTGCTTTAGGTGTATGCAATGTAATTAATGCACCCTGCTTTAATCTTTGCTTATTCCTAACATTATTAATTCTTTTTCTAACCTACTTTACTAGCCCTGACCCTTAGAGAGTAATTTCATAACCCATATTGCGTGTAATAATATCTGAAGTCGCTGCAATTTGCAATTTCTTTTTAGAAACAAACATTCTTGTATAAAATTCAGAAAAACACGACCACGTGGTTAACACATGTACACAACAAACATTTAGCCATACTTTAGCACTGTTTTATCGGGATGAATGTTTGCAGAAATTTTCACAAGAAGTCCTTGCTTACATTCACTAGCGACCTCCTGATTTAAACTTCAAAATTGGGCGCGATTTTGCTGCAAAAAGGTAATGTCCACCGGCACATGGGTATTTAAATCACCACGCAATGGAGATGCGGCGTAAACAACGGTAAATTCTGAAAGTACAAATTACGGACGTAATTCTAAGGCAAATTTCACCGATAACTACCCCTTAAAAAGTAACCAGATGGACTGAGATGTTTAGTGGACAGGTAAATGTGGATACTGGAAACTTCCTTTAATAAACTTTTTAGCGTTAGCTGTATTTTAGAGTGTGCACATTTTATAAGAATAAACGTTTATAAATAGATGAACATCTGAGTTTGTGATTTTTGTTCTTGGATCACTGTTGCTAATTACAGTCCAATTGTGTTGTTCATAGACATGATTTGTAAGCGCTGTCTACAAATATTCAATTAATAGAGTTGTAGGTATTTTCTACCCATTAAACAACCTGTGTTAATGGTCAATACATTGTTGTTTGTTAAAGGCAACGTCGCCTCATTTTACCTGCTGCTTAGGAGTGCTTTACATGTTGCCTGTTCCTATGACTCGGGGAATTACGGCATTTTCGCCGCACTAGGCTAACATTTCATCTATGCCTTTAGGTTTCCTTTCTCACTATAAATCATCAGAGCATCACGAGTAATTACACCTGCTACACTTATAAAGCAATGAATAATGTCCTAAAACGGGTGTTAAAATTAGATTTACATTTGATCATCGCAAGTGTAATTTATAGCCATCGTTATTAACGGACGTAAAGTTTTGATTTAAACCTGCACCGTCAACTTTAGCTAAATCAGCCAAAGACCCAGTTTCCCGCGGCCGACCGGCCTACTTACTTGATATATTGCCAATTTATGTAAAGAGCTTTAAATTCAGTGTAAGGCATTCATTATTATACTTCAGATTAAAGTGTTCAAGCATCTACCACTTGCACAAATAATGGGAATTTAAACTTACCTTAAATAAAATTAGAGTTTCGCTCCTTTAATTTTGTGTGTGCCAAGTTTTAATGAAACTCTGCTTGAACTCGCAAAACGAGAATTATCTTCGAAGTTCTTTTTATATTGGCATAGTATACAAAAACTAGTTCTAGATAAATCAGTTGCACTTATTCGAAATGTCAAATTTTCTTTCCTACAATTTAAAAGGTTCGAAATTCCTTAAGCATAGACATGACTGAAATTTCATAAAAATCTAGAAAAAAATATTCTACAAAATAATTGAGACACTCGCGAATTCCAAAATATACGATATAATTTGCCTACGGACCTCACTTTTACTTTCTCTACTACATTTAGTAAAGTAGAGGAAGTACTGTATTCCAATCATTGTATTCGTTGTCGACATTTCACCGGAAATATATTTTTATGCGGCCCCCTGAATCCAAAAAAAAGCATTTTTAGAAAAAGGTCCGTGTGTGTGTGTGTGTGTGTGTGTGTGTGTGTGTGTGTGTGCGTGCGTGCGTGCGTGCGTGCGTGTGTGTGTGTGTGCGTGGGTGCCTGCGTGGGTGCCTGCCCGCCCGCCTGCCTGCCCGCCTGCCTGCCTGCCCGCCTGCCCGCCTGCCCGCCTGTCTGCCTGTCTGCCTGTCTGCCTATGTGTCTGTGAACAGCACAACTCAAAAACGAAAAGTCGATTAAAAATCAAAGTCGGTATTTAAGCTTAATGTCTTTCAAGGATGCGACACGAAGATTTTCAAGAAAATTGCTCCATGGAAAATTTTTCGAAAATTTTGATTTTCTTGAAAATGGCTCTAACGATATTGATTAAAATCCGATATGTTTGAGATATTGTTATGATAAATGAAATGGGCTATAGCCCATGAAGCCCTATTTATTCTGGATGAATTTTGCATAATTGGTAAACCGTAAGAGATAGACCTAATCTTACTATACAAGAAATTTAAATCTTGCTAAAACACAATTTGTTTGTAGAGTGAACTATTTCAGATATATTCCTTGTTATTGTGTGATTGTGTAATTTGTGTATTCCTTGGTATTTCGAAAACAAACTAGAACTTGATTTTGTATATGTTAGCCGTGCAAAGGGAACGGAATCTCAAAGTTTTAAAATATTTTACTATCGCTCAAAGCCTACTGTATTCTAATATTCCCCTTGCACCTACAAGGAAATAAGCAAAAAGATAATTTGTACAAATGTTTATCTCAACTAACACGAAGAAGATATAGGAATAAGAGTTTGTAAGAATGGTTAGTACAAGAGTAGAGAAAGTCATGTGAGTGCAACACATCAGACTTTTTAAATTGTTCCTTTAATTAAAAAGGTCATATTGGCGGCCTCTTGTGGAACATATTGCCTATCGTCAATGGTGGTACTCGTTTAACAGCAGTTTTTGGTTCGTTAGGGTTTTTAAACATTGTGTTCACACATACATACACACTCTCATTTATACTTGCAGACTTTGGGGAGGGCAAGGAATACCAACTTCAGTTTTTATCCGACTTTTCGCTTTTTAATTATGCTGCCCACACACACACACACACACACACACACACACACACACACACACACACACACACACACACACACACACACACACACACACACACACACACTCTCTCTCTCTCTCTCTCTCTCTGTCTCTCTCTCTGAAGATGTACGTTTCATTTGTCATAAAATAGCTTAAACATGCGATAGTTAAATCAAAGAAATAAACATGTTCAAAAAATGTTTCATTGTAAAGGGTGGTCAGGGGCGGAGATTTTTTTTGAACAGCTTCATGTAACAGTCCTGGGAGATGTCAAGGTTTGCTATTTACAGGCCACCATACACTTTTCTAAAACTGTTTTTGAACCGAGAGGGTCTCAAAACGCATAGTTCCGGTGAAATCTTGACATCGAATTTAAGGGTGAAATACAACACTTCCTCTACTTACTGTAAGTATGAACTGCTCCGAATCATGAGGAAATTGAGCAGCAAACCCAGCAACGAAACATTCCGTCTGGGGGATGCGTGATGTTGACCACATCTCGTTGTGAGAGGCAGTTAGCTAGACGCAGGTTCCAAACGGGTTGTAGCGCCCAGGTAGTACTATTATTAATATTATTATTAAACTAATATATATTTATGTATATGGTAAATTATTATTATTATTATTATTATTATTATTATTATTATTATTATTATTATTATTATTATTATTATTATTATTATTATTGTTATTAAGTAATGTGAACGAATTGAGTGTGACATGCTTTGATAGAAATCAGAGCATAGTGACAGAAGTGTGACCATGACACCAACGGAAACTAAACATATTCAAACCGCCTCCAACATCCTGGAAATAAAAAGCATTGAAACTTTGTCTAATCTCGTGAAGGAAGTTAAAGTTTCAAACTTGGGCGACACCGGAATAAAAAGAAAAGTATTCATTTCACTAAGTTTCTCAGAATCAGTTTAGACATTTGCAAACTGAGCGAGGACAGAATATCTCTAGGATTCTCGATGTCGAGTTTTCACCGGAAATATATGTTTTGAGGCCCCTTCAATCCAAAAAAGATATTTTTAGAAGAAGGCCTGTGTGTGTGTCTGGGTCTGGGTGTGTGTGTGTGTGTGTGTGTGTGTGTGTGTGTGTGTGTGTGTGTGTGTGTGTGTGTGTGTGTGTGTGTGTGTATCACTGAAATATGTTCAGAAAAAAGCAAATGCATCAACCTCCCCTCTTTCCCCCCTTACTGTTGTGTTATCAAGCTCTGTGATGGGTAAGGTAAAGAACACGCCTCAAATAATCCCAGGAAACGATACAAAATCCGGCTAAGACTTTCTTTGGCGTTCTTTGTACGTATAGTTAGTACAAGAGTAGAGAAACTCATGTGAGTGCAACACATCAGATTTTTATACTTAGTCATCACCATAGTATGGTTAATACCTAATATTCTTACGTCATGGCCCATATATGTGTAGGGTAACCTGAGAAATTACTTAAATACTGTAACTTAAGCACTCTTAGGAGATTTAAGAGATTATTTATTGGCTATAGTCCAATTTATGACTAAAAGCTTATGGGAGAAACGAGTAAATCCATTAGCCTGACCCAATTTTTGTCTTCAGAGAGCAGGAACGCACCATATCATAACTTGTATAACTTTAAGAACGGCAAGCTAGTCGTAACTTTTGTAAGTTTATGAAGAGTTAACTAAATTATGGACCCCGCTCTTACTAACATCCCAAACTAACTTCATTTGTCGCTACGCTCAGCCGGATTTCATTGATTTTTATCTGTAATGTTATTTTGTGTGCTTTCACGGAGATATCCTTATCGCGAAGTCTCTCTTCTGTGGTAAAGTGGATGGCGTCTACACATACAACATAAAGAAAGTTCCAGTGTTTCGCTAGCATTTCCTTCAAATGTTTATTGGGGGAAAATGTAGGGCAACAGGTAAACAAATGAGATGCGTTCCAAAAAGTGAACTGTAACAGTTGAAGTGCGCAGATGCGACCATGCACTACTCCATCAAGGTCACCGTACCTTTCCTTTCAACGGTAGACTGTACAGAATACCTAATTAGGAAGGCTAACGGCTTAGCTTCTTAAAATGCCAAACGGCTGCAGCTTTGCGCTTCAGTTATTAGCGAAACATTATAATCTCCCTATGCCTCTTCACAGTGATATTTATTTTAACCATCGTTTTCATACTGTTCGTTCTATTGTGTTTCCTTATTTTATTCTTGATTTTGTCTTTCTTTTTACAAGCATACAATTATACAATACAGTTTACAATTACACAACTAGGCATGTGTATGTGTAGGCAATATATAAAACATAATTTTAAGTAATTCGATCATTCTTATTATTCAGTTTCTTATTTTGAAAGAAGATGCATAATGCTACACATATTAAAATTGTCATGAAATCAAATACATTTTGCTATAGTAGAAGTAGTGCTTCTTCCACATCAAGGATTGGGTTTTTTCTGTTCCGAAACCAAATTATCACTGAAACTACTGTTTCCATCTCTTTTTGGGCCGTCCTATATAAAATTGCTTGCAGCGGCAGACGCTCATGGGTCATTCTTTGCACATGTTCATACCATCTCTCCTGATATCCTCTCACTTCTTTTACATTACTGTTTTGTACCTTCAATTCTTCTCTAATTTCTTGGCTTCTTCTTTAGTCTCTAAGACTCACCCCTAATACCCACTTTAAAAATCTAGTTTCAGCTCTTCAATGTGTCTTTTATCACTTGTTTTTAGCACCCATGTTTCACTTGCTTACATCAAGGCTCGTTTTGAGGCGACGTTATATAGAATGAATAAATAAATCCATATTTGACTGCACGACTAAAAATAATAACTGCATTTCAATGGATTTTGAATACCTGTAATGCTATTTCAACATGAGTTAGAGACAGAAGCAAGAATATTTACGGAGGGGATTCCACACTGATCCAGTTGTCCAGGCTGTTGTATGAAGGGATCAAGTGGGTGCTCTACGGACGTGTTAGAATCCGGGTGAGGAGGGCAGGCAAGCGTGAGGGTCCCTAACCTGTACAGGAGATACACCAGGATTCACCAAATTACCGGTCAGGCCACTATAACACCACACATCTACGAGAACAGCAGTTACAATTCGCAAAGTCCTCACACGGCAGCGCCAAACTCGCCCGTCACCAATACTACCAAACCTGAAAGACTGGATTGAAATGAATGCGAAATCAAATGGAAGGATGGGAAATTTGGGGGAAGTAATTTGCCTGGTGACCCGGGAAAACCCCACAAAAATCCCATGAATCAGGAAGGTTGGCCACGGGAGCTGAAGCTATGCCCCCCGAATGCAAGCCTCATACGCTAACGCGAATCCATCTCTCTCGTTTCAGTTTTAGGTAACTGTAGTAGTTAAACTTAATTTATTCTTAATATCAATCATAGCAGAACAAATTTGCTCACAAATGTATTGGAGCCAAATCTGCACACGAGCCTTAGAGCAAGATGGTGAATTTCAGGAAATCAGTCTGAAGACACATTTCCAAAAAGATCAGTCAAGTTTGGAGTGGAAGATCCACAATGGTTTTGAGTGGTCCTGAGTTGTTCTGGATTTCCATAATTTCCATTCGCAAGATAGTGAAATATAAAATAGGTTTATGATCAAATCTACGTAACGCTTTTCAGATTGGAAAGTGGAGGAGCTTGTAGTGATAGACTCGCGTAGGGCCTTGAACGAGCCGTTCAAAACGCCTTGACGGATCGTTCATTAGTTGGCCCGCGGGCTTAGGGTTGGCCGCATCACTCCCAGATAAATGACCGTGCTGCCATTATCATTCTTAGAATGACTACAAAATTGTACTTTCTTGTTTCTTAATTTCTCAAATAATTCTGACGTCAATTCACCACATTAGAGCATATGACACAAAAAATTTAATGATTACTGACCACTGAAATTTTTTCTTGTGCAAATAAATGTTGTGAATGCAAATGATGTATTACTGGCTTTACAGCGTGTTTAACTGTACAACACCGCAAGGTTTGGCAATTATCTGATTGTACTTTGTTTTGACCAGGTGCTTCTGTCACCCCTCATTAAATATTCTGTCGGATATTGCAGCCGTCTCAGCAAGTTGAAGCGCTTTATAAATTTTGTAATAATTCCTAGGGAAGAAATAATAATTTGGTTTGAATAATTACTACCCGTTAACGGTTCATAACTTGTGGCCTGCCTTGAGGGACTTACTGCATTCCACCCAAAAATTTGATATCGAGATTTCACTGGAAATACAGCTTCTTAAGCCCCCTGAATTAAAAAAGAAACAGTTTTAGGAAAAGGTGTGTGTGTTTGTCTGTCTGTCTGTCTTTCTGTCTTTCTGTCTGTCTTTCTGTCTGTCTGCTTAACTCAAAAATGAAAAGTTGGTTAAAAACCAAAGCTGGTATTTAAGTTTAACATATTTCAGGGATGCGACTCTAAGATTTTGAAGATAATTACTCCGGCTTAAACTTCCCTTTGCAAGGAAAATTTTTCAAAATGGCTCTAACGCCTTTGATTAAAACACCATATGTTTAAGATACTTTTATGACAAATGAAATGTATATCTTGAATTTTCTGGCTATAGCCGAAGTAGTCCTGTTTACTCTTGATGACTTTTGCATGACTGGTAAACTGTAAGAGATAGACCAAATCTTACTATACAAAAACGTAGATCTCGTTGAAACATACAATTCACCTCCAATGCATTTCTTTTTAGAGTGAACAATTTCGGAGATATTCCTTGTTATTTGTAAGAATGTTGCAATACTTATAGACCGCTCTCAAATGGGAGGCCATTATTCATTTTTACTTTCTTTACTGGTAAGTAGGGGAAGTATTGTATTCCACCCAAAAATTCGATGTCGAGATTTCAGTGTAAATATATGTTTTGAGACCCCCTGAATCGAAAAAAAAAGCATTTTTAGAGAAAGGTCCGTGTGTGTGTCTATGTGTCTGTGTGTCAGTCTGTGGACAGCATAACTGAAAGACGAAAAGTCTGTTAAAAACTACATTTGGTATTTAAGTTTAATGTCTTTCAAGGATGCCACACGAAGATTTTGAAGAAAATAGTCCCACCCTAAACTACCCTTTACATGGAAAATTTTTCGAAAATTTTGATTTTCTTGAAAATGGCTAACAATTTTGATTAAAACGTCATATGTTAGATATATTTTTATGGTAAATGAAATGTATATCTTGAATTTTCTGGCTATAGCCCCTGTGGTCGTATTTACTCAGGACGACTTTTGCATAACTGGTAAACTGTTAGAGATAGACCAAATTATACTATACAAAAAATGTAGATCTTGCTAAAATACACAATTTATGTCGAAATAAATTTTCTTGTAGGGTGAACCATTTCAGAGATATTCCCTGTTATGTGTGAGTTTCGGAAAACTTAAAACTTTCGTGAAATGGATCATCGTTGTTCATTTTTTTATATGGTAAGTGTGCAAAGAGAACGGAATCTCAAAGCTTTAAAACATTTGATTATCGCACAAAGCCTACTGTATTCTAATATTCCCCTTGCACCTACAAGGAAATTATCAATAAGATAATTTGTACAAATGTTTATCTCAACTAAGACGAAGAAGATATAGGAATAATAATTTGTACAAATAGTTAGTACAAGAGTAGACAAAGCCATGTGAGTGTAGCACATCAGATTTTTTATCTCTTGGTTATGCAAAGAGAACGCAATTTCAAAGTCCTCGTGTAGTGACAAAAACATTTGACTATCTCTTAAAGCCTATTGTATTCCCCTTGCACCTACAAGAGAATTAGCAATAAAATAATGACTACGAATCTTTATCTAGATTAACATGAAGTAGATAGATGAATAAGTGTTCGTAAGAATAGTTTGTGCAAAAGTAGAGAACGTTATGTAAGTGCAACACATCGGATTTTTTATGTTTAATCACACAATGGCATGAACTTAGTTGGTAGCACAAAAGACCACTATAGATGTACAAAAATCAAGTTTTCTTAGTCTATGACCATTTTGTCTTTATTTCATCATTTGAAAATATGTAATAAATAATTATTTTCTTGTTGTTAAAGACTATCATGATGAAGTTGCAGAATTTATAATTACATTAGTTCCTTTATACAAACATCTTGCTTGGTTAAATGTTAGACAAAGATGAACAAAAGAAGCTCGGGAAATCACATGGCTAAAATAAACTATCCCAAAGGCTCTGGGAATTTCCGAACATTCAACCCCGGCTGGGATCAAGAAAGTATTCCATTGACCTGAAGAAAGTGTATGTAACTGCAATTCCCCAACTCGCGTGCACATCTCATCGAACATGCACTTGAAATTCGGGTCTCGTACGCACTTTGAAAGTCTTACATAATATTGACGTTGCTTCGGAATTTTCTCCAAGCAGAAGCTCTCTTGCCAAATAACACAAATATTACATCACTCAGTCTTGTTGCTCTCCATGACAACGTTATCTTTTGTTTTTGCTTTCAGCATTTGCTTAAATGGATATAGGCAACATGGCTTGATACACTGCCAAGGAATAACACAATAAATATGTATGAGATAAAAGACGTCGTGTATAATAAATCTGATCTTTAACTTAGCGTGGGCGGAAATAAAAGAACTCTTCCATTCACACTAGTGCTCCGGGGCGTAAAATATGGCACTTTATTTTATTGTCAGAGCTGATATGATATTTCCTTTAACAAGCTCAAGTTAGTGCTTATAAATATACATTCAAGACATCACACACTTCAGGAGCTCTTCATGGACACGACTGTACAGTGTATAATGTTGAAAATAATAGTATTTTATGACTTCCCTGGCCTGTAGGCCGAAATAATTACAAAGATGCACTCTCATGGTTTACTCTACTCCCTCGAATATTATTTAAAACGCGTATTCTTCTATTTCCTTCATGTTAATCGAGATAAACGTTTGTAAAAATAATCTTATTACATATTTCCTTATAGGTATAATGGTAATAAAATACAGTAGGCGTAAGCGGTAGTCAAAACTTTTAAGAGCTGGTCGCTCTGGGATAGATTTGAAATTCCCTTCTCTTTGTACGTTCAGGACATAAAACATGAATAACGACTTTCCATTTCAGAAAAGTGTAAGTATTGCAAAATTCAAACAAATAATAAAGAAAATCTCGAAAAAAGTCACTCCACAAAATATATAACGTAACCCCGTGGCACAACAGCCCATCTGGACCGAGGTCTACCGCCCAACCGCTGTGTCCGCCACCTCTGCACATCACAGGCGTCATGCGTGGAGTTCAGTACTGGAAGTGGGACATGGTCGACCAGGGGCCACTACTACTCAACAAGCAGTTCCTCAACTGGCCCCTCAGGGAACTAACGAGGCTGAGTGCACCCCGAACCAGGTCTCCCAGAGGGACAAAATCCTCACGCTAGTACCGGGAATTGAACCCGGTTTCTCCGTTTGGTAAGCAGCAACCGCACTGAGCAGACGACCCACAAGAATATACTGGATGTAAATTGTATTTTTTAACATCTACATTTTTTGTGCAGTAAGATTTTGTCTATCTCTCACGATTTACCAGTTATGCAAAAGTCATGTAGCATAATCATGAATTAGGTGTGACTTATTTTTATAGAATAGTGCGTATTTCTAAAATATCTTCCTTTCGTGCCTGTATTAAGCAAGAGTTTTACTCTGATCGACTATTGGCAGTCCGTAGCGCCTGAAGACCGCCCTCGTGTTAGCACATACTTAGCAGTAACCGCAAGAAGATTTACCGCGGAGTATTTCAGTGACTTGGGACAGCTTACGATTCTTATTGTTTATACGGAAAGAGTTATTTCAAACCATAAATGTGTTGATACTTCCGAAGTTAACAGATATAGTTCTTCAATAGTTGTAGTTTCTAATGCTAAGATTCAGATGTTATTTTCAAACTCGCTTCAAACAGCTCATTTATTGGCCTCCATTAAATGTATTCAGCAACTTAACTAACATTTGTCTCACACCTACTCTGTTTTTATATCTCTTGGCCATGCTAAGAGAACGGAATGTCAAAGTCATCATATAGCGACCACCTTTAAAAGATTTGACTATCCTTTAAGTACATGTATTATCATATTCCCCTTGCACGTACCAGAAAATCAGTAATAAGATAATTTCTGCAATGTTTATCTTGATTAACATGAAGTGGATATAGGAATAGTTGTTTGTAAGAATAGTTTGTACAAGAGCAGAGCAAGTCATGTGAGTGCAACACATCAGATATTTTTAAGTTGTTTTGAAGGGAAGTTATTTTAAAAAATGTAAGATTATCTGTACACGATCTTACAGCTGTAAACTTTAGTTATTTTCCATTATGGATTCACACTTAATGCTACATGGCATCGTAAATACTTATCCCAAACAGGGAGACAGTTTAATATAAATCCAAAGTATCCCTCTTATGAAAAAAATTACACAACCAAAGCTTATATCCTTAATGATTGATAAGGTTGGTACAAAACGTCTTAAAAGTTATGTAGCTATATTTTCTTTTATTGCCGTATATAAATTGCTTACTAAGGGAAACTGATATTTTAATCTCATTGCAACCATAACGTCTGTTAAAGCATTTACTTGTAGATATAGTAAGTGGAAGAACTATACAGAATTTTATTGAGCTTATTGAAGAAGTATACAAAGTGTAATTGAGCTTTATTGAAAATGCATGTTTTTAGTTTCTGACTCCCACAAATATAATTTTGGAAAAAAGGTTTTGAATGTATATGCCTCTGAACAACATAACTCAAAAATAAAATATAGTATATTTGATGTAGATACTTGACTATATATACAAGTTCAGCGTCTTTCAACAATGCGATACAGGGAATTTAAAGAAAATGCCCGCCCCCACACGCACTAACTACCCTTTACATGGAAAAGTTGATGTTATGTTTGAACTTCTCAAAAAGGCTGTAAAACGTTTGATTAAAATGCCATAGATATGTATAGCAAAGGAAATACACCTATAACTTCAATTTTTTGTGAGCAGCTCTCTTCGTTCTTGATGAATTTGGTATCGTTTTGTATAATCACTAAAGCATAGGAGATAGGCAAGTGCAAAATACGCTTATATCTTTAAAAACAATTTATTTCTAACGGTTTTTATGACATTCTTTGTTAATGGTTTGAATATTTAAATGTTTTATATGATTTTAAGTACTCAATCATTATTAATATCTTTTCTCGTGGTCATGCAAACATTAGGATTTCAAAGCTATCATATACTAACCACTTTTTAAATGTTTGACTATGGCTTCAGCCTCTTGTATCCCTCTTGACCCTACAAGGAAACGTGTGATAAAACCTTTTCTACAAACGTTTATTTGGAAGTAGATAAGGAATTCACTATTGTAAGAATAGTCTTTTAACGATTTTCTACGATTTTTACGTGTAGTGAGATCACGTATCTCTTAGGCTTTTCCAGTTATGCAAAAGTAATTCAGAATGAAGAGGACTTCAGAGAGCTATTTCTATAAAATTTAAGGTATACATTTTTATTTTTCAGTAAAATGTCCTAAACACGTGTATTTTGATCAAAATCACTGGAGCCATGTTTGACAAAATCACAATTTCCATGTGGGGATTTTCTTAAAAATCACCTTGTCGCATGCTTGAAACATGCTGAACTTAAATACCAAGTTTGATACCTATTCAAATTGAGTTATGCTGTTCACAAACACACGGGCCTCTTCTGAAAATGCATTTTAAAATTCAGGGAGTCTCAAAACGTGTTTCCGGTAAAATCTCGGTGTGGGATTCCTGGGTAGAACGCAAGTAATTATAAAAGCAATGGGTGAGAGATTCAACCTTGACAGAACACTATGCTATCTTCTAGTAGTTTTCTCATGAAGTATCATGCTTGTTTCTCATTATTTTCAATGAGATGCATTTGGCGGAAACAAAATTTATCTCGAAGCTTTTCCTGGAAAAAAATCGCTTTCTTTCAGTAGAAGCTTGAGAAGTTCTCAATATGAGATGGTATTTGGTAAGGCTTGCATAATGCATCACCAGATGAAGAAAGTCATAAAAATTGGGGCTATGCAATGGTTTTCTACAAAATAGCATTTTAAAAATATAAGCCGGTTTCACAAAAAATGTTAAAAATACTCTATTCAGAGTGTACTGTCTATTAATTAATGATTTAAGTTTTTTTAACGTTCATCAAGCTAGTGCACTGATATACTTAACTTTTGTTAACGAAGAAAGAGAACAGAACAACAGCTTTCGAGAAGGCGGTGAACAATCCACGTGGCTTCTGAACGCACCTCGATGCACTTTTGTCTACGCATAGCAGCTCTCCCTGTGTAAATAACGAACAACTCGTTAGGTCGATATTGTGATTTTACTCACTGTTTGAGGTTAGAGTCGAGATGTAAACTGGAAAAACTGCATAGGCAGAGGAATTAATGGGTCACCGTTCGAAAATGACTAATCATAGAACTCGTTACTAAGTATAGAAGTACTGAAGTGTGCGAAAAGCGGACGGGCTGCGCTCGATGGGTTCTACATAATCTTAAGGAGGAAAGCATGTGCCAGGCAATGGAAACGGTAAGATTGCACTTAAAATGTTCTGGATAAGTGATGTGCACGTGAAATTGCTTTTGTTTGGTCCGCACACTTCAACAAAAACATAGAACTCGGTAAATACTTACATGCTTCCCAGATATAAACCTAGTATTTTGACTTTTCCTAAAATGAAATTATCACTTAGAGAAGATTGCTTTAGAACTAGACAGGCAATTACAGCAGCAGTAGAAAGGCTTATTCAAAAATTAGTATAAGACGCTGTGAATGGCATCCGCTGTCTCCCTAAAGTATGGAGACAGGTTATTCGTGTTGGAGGAGATTACCTCTGAGCACAGCAATAATGTAACTGTTCCAAAAATTTCTTTACAACATTTAGATTGAGCTATGCACCTTACATGCACTCCGAGCCCTGAAATAACCAACAAGGATGAAAGGTGAAGTGAAATGAAATGGAACGTCAGGAAATTCGGCGTTGTACTCATCCTTCCCAGCATTCGCTTATCGACCCGGAGAAACCCACGAAAATGGTTGTGGTGCCCAAGGTAATGAACATAATAAGAATAAGTAGGAATAGCATAAATACAAGATAGCACCTGGACTTCAATTTATAGGGAAGGGGTAAGCTGTTGTTGTGTAACGAACTTGCCTGAAATGTCCTCAACATTTATATCTTTCAGGATTCTAAGCACTGCCCTCAGGGAATGTGCTGAACTTTTAATGTTTCCATATGCGCAGTAATAACATTTCTACGCTGTCATGAGCTATTTCGTTTATATTAAACATATTTTGCATACAATAATTATTACTTTGTTATACAAATTACATAATATTGAAATTTATAACCTTCATTTATCTTATGCACGTAATATCCTTACGCTGCCTCATAATTTTAACATAATTGTTTCTCTTTCACAATAAATAAAGCAATAAAGTTACCTTGCTACTTAGCCATAAAAATATTTTAAACTATTTGATCAACACAATAGGCCCTTTGGCATTAAACTTAATATTATCTTTAAACTTAGAAACACGAAGCACAATAGTTTATACTAAATAAACTAATAGAAACTAAACCCCTAAACATATATCGTCCCTTTTATATTATTACAAATACAAGTATTGAGAAACTGCTTTTTTAAATTGTAAATAAATATCTGTAAATAAGGAAAAATTGAAGCTATTAACAGTGAAGCAACAATATTCTAAAGTAAGAACAAATTGGAAATTAAAAACTTCACTTATCTTATTGTTTGATGCTAACAGGGTTAGCACCAAAACAATAAGATAAGTGAAGTTTTTAGTTTCTAAGTAAATATCTGAAAGTTTGATTTACGCTTCTGATCAAAGTGGCGTTTGATATTGTAACGCTTTATATTTGCAAATTGAAATCTGCATATTAAACAGCATACTTTCCTGTTTTTGCAACAAATTCTACCACTCTTCATGAAACAGTCATACCCGCCCTGAATGAGGCGTGTCTGAATCTGAATAACTGTGATGGAGGGAGGTAATAACGTGTTCCAGTGGAGTGGCCCAATTGAGCCGATTTTGCCCATGCCTAATTTAGGCCCCTAAAATTGAGCTTGCTGATTAATATTACAAAACTTATAAATAAGTCCTGTAAATAAGTATGGTATTAGGTAGACACAATATTTCAGTTTTCCTCGAACTTTTTACATATATTCTGCACATTACGATTTTTCAATTTGCACATGCTCATATGATTTCCTTTTCCATTACAATGTTGTGTACTTTATTGTCTCGTTCCCTAAATATTGAGGGTAAGGGTTGTTGTAAGCCCTAACCTTACTATGTATGGATTGTAATGATTTTTATAATGTGATGCTGTTACTGCAGTTCGAGCCGAACGTTGGAACGAGTTTTGTTTTGTTTTGTGAATAAAAATTTGGCTATTATTAATTTTCTTCGTTGGAATGAAAGCCTTTACGAAGTTTTATTACTCGCGGTCTAGCATCAGTCTGAGAGGTATAAGCTTCTATTACTGTTGTCACAGGGGTAGTACGGATCTATTTGATAGATGAAGCACTTAATATTGTTTTAATGAATGCTTTAAGCAATTTATTAACACTTAAAAATCATGATCTTATCATGAAACACTTACAATTTTCTCGCTAAATATGGCGGACTTCTTCGCTAACGAATAAAATAGCTAGGCACAGCCAACGATTGTGAAAAGTCAATGTTCTTTTCCAACCTCACTGCACTCGATTGATCTCTATCAATTATTGACGATATTGTTTCTTTTTAGAATATTGCAAAATGTCACAATTAGTTATTCACTTTTCGATGCATGACTAGTATTTCTCGTAGTTATACTGTCGATCAAAATCACTTCCTCCTTCGTTGTAGCACACATGAACAGAAGTCAGCCTACGCTACCTGTAATTTAACATGTTATTCCAGGGGGTTTTCTGTTGTATATTTACAATTTGAATCATTTTAGAGGGCTTACGCGAAACTACTTCCTCATCAAGAGATTGATTATTACTGACTTTTTATGGGAACTTAATTGCTTAATAAGTATTTTTCTGATTTTCCTCCATTTATAACCATTTTTTCTACATTTTTCACTGAAGAAACCTGAAAAAGGATCTCAGGGGCCAAAAGCTAGGTGATGGAGAGAAGAAAGGGAAGAAATTTATTGCCAGTTTTATTGCAAGCTGCATCTGCTCCTATTGAAAGGGCATACTAGAAATTAGCTAAAACATAATACGTGTCTTGGAGAATAACATCAATTAGCAATTGCCTTGATAGCTTATTTAACTTGAGGACCAATATTTTGAGGTAGTTGTGGCTGTAGAATACTTCACAGAATTAAAGAATATATCACTTTGGTTTTGAAGATTACCTAACAAGAAAAAACAGCTAACTTAAGGTCTTCAGTATTTTATTTTTATCTGCTGTTGATATTTATCAGCAGGATGTCTTCTGGTACTATCTGGATAATTTAACTTTCTACGCTTTTAGCTGATGATACGCTAAAGGGATTAAAATACTTAGGAATGTCTACTGCATGAATAATGATGCCTGGGAGAAAGGAGATGCGTGAGAAAACAAGTCACTCATTTTGATGTCATCATCATTGCGTGGACAATTTGTTGCTCGTGATAGGATACTTTTATTGCAGAACTGTCCTTTCGCAACAACACTGGACATTACGAGGAAGGCAGGCGTTCCTGTGTGCCGTAGCCAACCCAGTTAAAGTAACAGGACTGTGAGAGAATGCTGCCGTAAAGTGTATGAAGTGTGTGCCTTGCATGGTTGACAACATACGTTAATGTCCTTTACTCTCCCAGTAGTTATTTACGAGAACTGCCTGGACAGTAAATCGACAGACTTTCGACAGATTCGCTTCTGAAAAGTAGCGTTTCGTAATATACATGACATCTCTGTAAACCTCATTTGTGCTCTCTCTCAATCAACTTTCATGAAGGGAATGTTACCCACGTGTGTTTGCTGAAAGTATGTATCTTATCATGCCAGACAATAAGCCTTAAGAGTTATTTTAGGTGTCATCTGTTTCATTGCCCTTAATGGTAATCAGCCTAAGAGTTTCATTTTATCTATTTAATGCAACATTTGAGGGTTGCCAAGAGGACAAAGTGTATACAACCTTACGCTAACATCTTTTTTAAACAAATCTGATGTGTTGCACTCACATGACTTTCTCTACTCTTGTACTAACCATCCTTACAAAATCTTATCTCTATATCTTCTTCATGTTAGTTGAGATAAACATTTACAGAAATTATCTTATTGTTTATATTCTTCTAGGAACAAGGACAATATGGGAATACAGGCGAGTCAAATCTTTTAAAGCTTTCAAATCCCGTTCTCTTTGCATGGTTAACATATAAAAATGAATAAAGATGTTCTATTTGACGGAAGTATACATTCTCCAATTATTGGCATTAGAGACAATCCATACTAGATTTCCAGAACATGAGTGGCTGCATATTTATACTGATGGATCATTTATATCAAACAAAGATGGAGCAGGTGCTGGAGTCACGTGTCACCTCTTTTCCTATTACAAATCTTTAAGTTATGGAACTACGAACTTTAATGGAGAAATTGAAGCAATTCGAATGGCCCTACAAAATCTTTTGTACAGAATTTCACATTTTCAGCAAGCAGTTATTCTCTCAGATTCCAGGGCAGCAATTATAGCAATTACTCCCAAGTTGTCACCAAAAAACCAAACTATTCTAGAATGTTGGAAGATGCTTAGCCATCTAACAGCGCTTCAAAAACACCTAGTCCTCCAATGGATACCGGCTCACTGTGGACTGAGTGGTAATGAGAAAGCTGATTTTCTTGCAAAAAAGGGTACCAGCGGTGTACAAAAATCTATAGTTAATTTACCATTTTATGCAGCTAAAAGATTAGTCAACTCTGAATTCAAAAAAATTATTGCAAAATATTACTATGAAAAATCAAAGAATAAAAGATGGGAACTACCAAACATTCAAACAGTGATTCCTGGGTATCCTCGAAAAACAGCAGTTGCAACCTTCAGGTTGATTACAGGACATGATTGTCTGGCAAAACATTTAAACAGAATTGGGATATATTCCTCACCACTCTGTCCTCTATGTGATCTGCAAGAGGAAATGGACCGAGACCACCTTCAAATATGCCCGGCCACTTCTAGTGCCCCATCCATCAGTGAAAAATATTGGAGAGCAAGAGGATTAATGACTTCATTGTCAGAAATCCAGCATTAGCTAACAACAACAACATTCTCCAAAACTCACACAGACAACAATCAATATCTCCGAAATGGTTCAGTCTACAAAAAAAGTATTGAGATATAAATTGTGTGTTTTAGCAAGATCTACATTTTTTGTACAGTAAGATTTGGTCTATCTCTTACGGTTTATCAGTTATGAAAATGTAATCCAGAGTAAATAGGACTTCATGGGCTATAGCAAGAAATTTCAAGATATACATTTCATTTGTCATGAAAGTATCTAAAAAATTTCGAAAACATTTCCATGTAAGGGGTAGTTCTGTTTACTCTTTAGGACTTTTTCTTAACTGTTAATTCGTAAGAGAATGCTGACGGGAGATTCCCTTGTCTAATCGGTAAAAGTACGAATCAACTGGGGAATTTAATGTCGTACTGGCAAGTTTGGCATGGTAGCTTAGTGGTTAAAGCAGCCGGTGGATAAGCAGAAGATACGTGGTACAAATCCCGGCTATGGCATTGAATTTTTCAGTCGTGATTCAACCTCTTAAAACATTGCCCACACACGGCTTGTGTGTTTAAAAAGAACCACCAGCAGAAAGCTTGTTGGCATAAATAAATAATAATTACACAATTTATGTCTAAATACATTTTTGGTAGAGTGAACCATTTCGGAGATATTCCTTGTTGTTTGTGTGAGTTCTGCAATACTTATACTTTTCTCAAATGGAAAGTTGTTATTCACTTTTTTATCTGTTACACGTGAAAAGAGTACGGAGTTTAAACAGTTCAAAAGGTTTCAGTATCGCTCAAAGCCTATTGTATTCCCATGTTCCCCTTGCGCCCACAAGATAATTTCTCCAAATGTTTATCTGCATGAACAGAGAGGAATAAGAGTTCGTAGGAATATAACAAGAGTAGAAAAAGTCATGTAAGTGCAACATATCAGATTTGTTTCAAGTTATGGTTGTCTTATGATGGAACTTCAGCTGTTGTGACTACCGCAATGGTTTTTCCTGAACGTGAAACAATACCTACTCCGGTCTAATTCAGTCATGAAGAATACCACGAGTCTGATTGTCACATGGATGGGCCGCACGTTGTGGCATTTCATCACGTGGTGCACGTGTTAGTGGGCACTGCTAGCCATATACGTCGATAATGATCGATCAACTCGTACGTAGGTTGGTGGCTATACGAAAAGGAAAGTGAGGGGAATGAAATGATAGAGTTGTTATTCCTGGAGGGTACATCAGCGTCATCATATCTCTCCCCATGCATGAACCTCATGAAGAATGTGCTACCAGTGTTATGCTGAAATTGATGTATACAGAGATACGAGCGAGCATTCACTTTGAATTGTGAAACAGTGAAGATGCTATGGTGATACGTAAACCTTCACCTCATCTTTCTCTTTCACCCCAGTGGCAACCAAGCAGTCACAAGGTCCACAGTTTCAGGCAACGAAGGCCCGAAGATTCATGGTTCAATTCCCGGCTATGGATTGAATTTTTACTTCTCTTCTACGTAAAGCACAGGAAATATTGTATTCCACACAAAAATTCAATGTCGAAATTTCACCGGAAATACATGTTTTGAGGACTCTGAATCCAAAATCAGCATTTTGCATGTGTGTATCAAAAACGAAAAGTCGATTACAAACCAAAGTTGGTATTTCAGTTTAATGTTTTTCAAGGATGCAACATGAAGAGTGTGAAGAAAATTGCTGCAGCCTGAAATACCCTTTACATGAAGAATTTTTCAAAATTTTTTATTTTCTTGAAAATGGCCCCAACAATTTTGACTAAAATGCCATATGTTTGAGGTATTTTTATGGCAAATGAAATGTATATCTTGAATTTTCTGGCCATGTAGTCCTATTTACTTTGGATGACTTTTGTGTAACTGCTAAACCGTAAGAGATACACCAAATCATGCTGTACAAAAAATGTGGATCTTACTAAAACACACAGTTTATATCTGAATACATTTTTTGTAGAGTGAACCATTTTGGACATATTCCCTTTTATTTGCGTGAGAACATACTTCTGTCATATTTAACATCTTTATTCAGTTTCAATGTTAACCGTGCAAAGCTTTAAAAGATTTGACTATCGCTCAAAGCCTGCTGAATTCTAATATTCCCCTTCCACCTACAAGGAAATAAGCAATAAGATAATTTGTACAAATGTTTATCTCAACTAACACGAAGATATAGGAATAAGAGTTTGTAGGAATGGTTAGTACAAGAGTAGAGAAAGTCATGTGAGTGCAGCACATCAGATTTTCCAGTCTTATTCTATTCATTTACAACCTTGTTCTACACAGGTAGAGTAGAACAATTAATATTCCATTGATTGACCTTATAATTGGTTAAGCTATGAAGCTCAGGACTTAAGTATTTATAGTATAGTAAGTCGCCATTAAAGTATGTTATCTCATATGAATTTGAGATCTTCCTGGAGGTTTACAGGGAGAAATTTGAGTGAGTTGACCATTTGGTTGGAGCAGCCGGACGAAGACCGGAAGATCCGTGGTTCAAATCCCGGCTGTGGCATTAAATTTTTCACTCTCGTAGAATGGTTGTATTTCAAGAGATCGAATGCGTATAAACTTTTTTTCTCGCGTGTTGCAATGAACTTTCTCTACACATTATGAATCATTGTTATCTACCTTACAGATGTCTCACAACAAATATATTACTTTCTCTACGTAAGTAAGGAAGTGTTGCGTTTCACTCAAAAAATAATTCTAATATTTCATCATAAATGTATGTTTTGA
Source organism: Tenodera sinensis (assembly GCA_030765045.1). Classification (NCBI taxonomy): domain Eukaryota; kingdom Metazoa; phylum Arthropoda; class Insecta; order Mantodea; family Mantidae; genus Tenodera; species Tenodera sinensis. Next base: position 72,273,011 of record CM060968.1, read on the forward strand.
AGCTCTTCTAATCTGTGTATGTGTGTATGCGGGAAAACCGTAGCTTAAATGAAACACTGTCATTTGCCTACGTTTATATATAATTATTCAGGAAACTGTGGTCCTTAATTTGTACCAAAGAAGAAAAAAAAAATGTATTTTTGATCTTCATAACGTCCATCTTACCCTATAAGCTAAAGATTCAAAATACGATTTTGGTATTCAGGTTCAATATTTTCCAAACTGCGACTCAAAGATTTTTAAATAAAATGCCTCCACCCCAAAATACCCCTTATGATTCTTAGAAATTTTCAACTTCCTCAAAAATTGTTCCAATTGTTTTCATTAAAATAACATAGGTATATACCAGGTGAGTCAGCCGAGCCTTATTGTCGGTCTGGGTGGCTCAGTTGGTTAGACGCTGGCCTACGGTTCCCAAGGTCGCAGGTTCAAATCCGGCCCAGGCCGATGGTTTTTAGATGTGCTTAAAAACGACAGCTCCATGCCAGTAGATTTACTGACATGTAAAAGAACTCCTGCGGGACAAAATTCCGGCACACCGGTGACGCTGATGTGATCCTGGCAATTGACAGCGTCGTTAAACAACAAAATAATTAATTAATTACCGAGCCTTATTTTTTTGGAAGGTAAGCCACCCATCTAACGGCATGTGCGCCTTAGTCCAGTTTTGCGCTTACTAAAATGTATTGCTTGACGTTCTTAAAGAGAGGAATGCGCAAAATTGAGAGCAACAGTGCTTTAAGGGACAGAACGTACTCCTCGCTAGAGTACACCTCAAAAACATACGACTCATTTAATAGCGAATTCCGGTTTCCAGCCGATTTTACAAACTTTTTATTAGAGTATACATAGCAACGTAATTCAGTAAACGCCTCGGAAAAATTGGACCTATCAAATGGGTACGCTAACAACGTCAGCTAAAAATAAAATGGTGGATTCTTGTACTTAGAGCAGGGATTGACTGCCAAAAATTAGGAAAAATTTAGACACGCCTCATCCATCATGGACCCGTACAGTCAACACGGACATATTATTAAACAACAATTTATTTGAATTTTTGCGTGAACTACGCCTCGTGCATCTCAATTAATATGCATAACAGCTTTTGCCATTTAAGTAATATTAAAACGCCCAGCAAATGATTAAAACTGTCTTAAAAGGCTAAATCAAGCCCGTAAACTCGCAAGGTGGCAATGGCATAGCGCCAGGCGTACAAGTCCTACTATTGCACGCGGTAGGTGCTTCCAGTAATTTTTTTTTTTTTTTTTTTTTTTTTTTTTTTTTTTTTTTTAATGTTCATCAAAACTTGGAAACCGAATTCACAATAATATAATTATGAAGTCCCTGAGGGTTTAGGACATTATAATTTGAATCGTTTTTGGTTGTCTGCATTTTTAATAGCACAATAATTCATTGTGTGCAAAATTGAGTTTAACTTCCGTGTTAAACTCTGACAATGTAATTTTCTTGCTTTCTGTGTTCAAATGTATATTATGAATGATCCTTATTTCAATTGCACCTACCTATAGATGTGTTTAAACATATGTTGGTATAAATAAATAATAATTACCATGTGATTGTATATTCGATTTCCTCTATGCCTTCAATGAAATTATATCTACAAACGTTTAATTTGACTAAAGAATAAGCATTCGTAAGAGTAGCTGTATAAACATAAACGATAGTGGATGGAAAAGGTTATGTGAATGCAGCATAATTATTTTCCCTCTACTTCTGTTAATAACGATAAACCTATAGAATGGCTTTCATTACACACTGTGTAATTGATAAAACAGCTTAAAGTAGACTAAAATTTCTGTCAACGCTTTAAGAATCAGATCGACATATCTTGGGCCCAAACAAAATTTAATGGCGGGTGGCTCAATATCCAATCAGAGGCTTGCTGTGCTTTGCAGTTGTTTATAGTTAAACGCGGTGTGAAATCATGTTGTAAAGCCGGTGATATAAATAGCATTTGCACCCACAAAATGTATTTGTACAACAGGAAAGAGAATAGGAATGATCAGATATCAGCCGCCATTAACTTTTGTGTCTGCCATAGTAGATATTTATATTATATTCACTTTTGCATTAAGGTCATAGAAAGAGACGGAACGGTTGCTTTACAATTCAAACTATAATAATGGGCGTCGGCAGACTTTTTTGCAGGGAGGGGGGGGGGCCGCATGCTGGAAGTTTGGAATCAAATAATGTTAATTCATTATTCTGTTATCAAAAAGTTATGGTGTTTTGTGTGGATAACCGTATTAAATTGCACTGAATAAACTTTTTTTACATAAAAATTAAAAAAATAACTTAATAGTCAATATTTGACTGCACATTAAATTTATTAGTTTTCAAGGGGGCCGCGGCCCTCCTTGCCCCCACTCTCTTCGTGACGCCCATGGCTATAATTCTTAAGTTTTGAGGACTTTGAACAGCAGTGAGGTCGTACCTTGATGCATTTTATATGAAATATATTTATAAATTAGACACCGTTTATTTCTTAACCTAAAAAGTGTATTATTATCTCAGCGTTCAGGGTATAACGAATGCATTTAAAAAAAAAAAAAAAAATTTCTACGAATGTTCTAAGAAATTGCTGCAAAATGGTAATGGCCACATGAACAAGCCTGCTAATAAAGTGGGGTGTAGAAGCAAAGGTAAACAAAATACATTAAGGAATTTCTAAAAGGAAACTCTTGTTTCTGCACAGCAAGGCAGGGTTCAATTTTACAAGAATATTTTATTATAAATATGCTTTAGTACAAAATAGTATATACATATTAATATCCGAAGTATTTTAAAGTAGTCTTTGGTTTGCTTTAGATAAAGCAATAAACACATAAATTATTGAATAACGCGGGGCTGATCATGTTCTGCAACTCTCTTGACGCCAGCGATCACGAGGTTAAGACAGATGATGATCTGAAAAGTGTTCATAAAACTGCTCCTCCATTTCCATAAAAATCACATGTCAATCCGTACAGAATCTGTACCAAACATTTCACTTTCCCATACTCGAAAGGCAGCCGCCGTTCTTTGCTTTAAGAATGCTGCACAAGTTCAGTTGTGTCGTCACTGTGGTTATGGGACACGGCTCCACTCTCCAGCGACTTTGTGTCGTTCGTTTTCTTGATGTCTACAGTCTCATCATCTTCAGTTAAAGGGACATCCTCAGATGTGTGGAAGACGGGTTCGTTGTCGGAATGCTGTGCTCTCTGACGCACTACTCTGGAATATCCAGTTGCTGCCGCTAGTGATGAAGGCTGAAATCCACTTTCTGCTGCTAACACTGGGTCAGTTCTGGAAGAAGCGGGATAATTAACTGACTGTGTCAAAGCAGGGTTGTAGTTATGAAGCTCTGGGTGGTACTCTGAAGTTTCCTTCGGTGTAGAGTAGGAGAACGTAGGCTGGCCATAGGAAGTGACCGGAGTTGGCTGTTGTTGGCTGGAGATCTGCTGTGAACCTACATTATTGGGGGTATCGTAGTAGTGTGCTGGCTGATATGAAGGAGGAGAGAATGACTGAGCGGCTTCTTGAGGAGGTGAATAGAATGCCGTTGGTTCATCTGTGGTCACCTCGTATGAAGAAGACGTTTGCACACTCAAGACTTGACTTGTTTGAGGCGTTTCATACGTCTGTGACGGGCTCTGAAATGGAGAGTTACTGAAGGATGCCGACGTTTGAGCGTTGAAAGTCTGAGCAGGTGCTTCATAAGAAGAAGATGGCGCTTGGTATGTGGAAGGAGCTCCATAATAAGACGAAGGTTCTTGTGCATTGAAAGAATGATTGGCGTCTTCTGAAGGTACTCCATAGGAAAATGTAGGTTCTGGTGCACTGAAAGTGTGGGCTGATTCTTTGGGCACTCCATAAGAAGGAGCTGGGTAAAAATAAGATTCAGATTGCTGCGGAGGGCCATAAGAGCTAGGGGGATATTTGGCAACATAGTGGCCATTATGTTGGAATTGATAGTTCTCTGGGAGTTTAATTTGAGGAATTTCAGGTAGATTAGGAAGTTCTGAAGTTTCACCCAGTAGTGAAGCAGGAAGAAAGTTTGACAGACCATTCTTTATTCCGTGAAGTATACCTGCACCTCCAACCGCTGCTGGCTTACCAGCAATGCCTTTTCCTACCTTAAACTTTAGCAGGAAGGGCTTCTTCAGCTTGTAGAGCTTATTTAGGAGCAGATACTTCTTTAAGAGTGCAAGTTTGTATATCTTACCTTTAATTGCTGCCAGTTTTCCAAGCTTGGCTAATTTAACAGCAACAGGCTTTGCTAGTTTGGCAGGAATCTTAGATACCTTCACTGCCTCAGCAACAACTTTCCCATCCGAATGAAATCCACCCAATAAATTGCTTAAAAATCCGTTATTGGAATTTTGGTCACGTGGAGAGGTCTGATTTGGTGGACCGTATGTTGTAGCTGGCTGAGGAGGAAGTTCTTGTGTTATGAAATCCAGCAGAGGAGCTAACTCTGGCTTAGAAAGCAAGAAATTGGCCAACGATTCGAGAGTAATTGCTCCATGCTTGTCCCATGGAATAAGGTTGAGCAAACGGTTAAAGCTATCTACATTACCAGAAGTTGGAGGTCCGTAGGAAACTGCAGGAGGGCCATATGAGCTTGCAGGTGGACCATATGACTCAACAGGAGGACCATAGGACTCTGCAGGAGGGCCATAAGATTGCGCAGGAGGGCTATAAGACTCTGCAGGTGGGACATAAGATTGCGCAGGGGGGCTATACGATTCAACAGGAGGACCATATGTTTCCGAAGGACTACGCCCTTCTCTAGGTGGACCATAAGTTGGCGAAACAGGTAGAGGACTGATGTGAATGCCCTGATACCTATGGACTTGCCAGAGTGGATGTCTCGAGATTACTTCACTGAGATCTGATGCGGCAGGTGCAGGAGTACCCTCCTCCTCATCCTCTTCACCTCCCAAAAAGGAGGGTAGGGATATGGTACGCGACTGGGCCTCTTGCTGGTCCTTTATAGACGTCAAGGTCTCATTGCCTTCAGCACCTGCAGGTAACAGTCCAGCAGAGACGAATAACGTCACACACGCTACTGCAAGAAAAGCCTGTGAAGAAGAAAAAATTGCTTTAATCACCACAAATGCATTTAAAGATAAAAGAAAGGCCATTTCTTAAGCTATTACCTTGTATTATACATTTGTATTCAAAGGGGTATAATACATGAAGTCATGAAGTGTTGCTGATGCCTAACACCTGAGCAATAATTTGTCATATAAAGTAGAAATTTAACTTTCCAAAATGTACTCTATAAATCCACGCATAAAAATTTCCATCAGGGTATATTGAGTTTTTATATGGAAGTCAAGTTTCTTAAAATCATTTTTGCACGATTAGTTATTTATGTAACTGTATAATAATCTGACTGATTCTGTTATGAATATAAGTTTAGCTTTCGCTCACGCGCTAGTTTTATACACGTTTCACATACAACATGTTATGCAATTCTAGCAGTAAAATATGTAAAAGTAGCTAATAAATTTGCTAAATTATAGAGATCAGAGATATATGACGCAATATGGTTGCTAAGCTGTTGTTGATTCATTTGTTTCAACACATATAGAGGAAAATGGAAGGTAATGATAAAAGTTTTGAAAATATGGATATATTCCGCTTGACATTTTCAACGAACTAAGAATGCTGAGAGTCTATTAATTCCAGAAAAATTAAAACCTATTTAAGAAAGAGAATATGACAAGTTTAGTGGATGCAGAAACGAAAAGATACGTTAGTTTCACTAATAAAACTACATTACTGACATTTTCAGGTTCCCTTACAGGCACGATGCAGAACATTGTTGTGGCGGTGATGACGTCATTGCTGTCTTGTTCCCATGCTAATTACTTCATTTTATGGCACCGTTGTCAGAAAGAAGATAATTTAACACAATTTATGCCATCATAATAAGTCACTTTAATGCTAGGGTTGCATAAAGAATATTTATTTTCAACTCCAAATCAATTTGCAAGTTCAGTTCACTTTTGCTTAACGTTTTTGGGAATATTGTATGACTATGTAACATATTTAAAGAGTTCTTAACGATCATGTTTTGATGATATGTGGAAAGAAACTATTCAGCAACTGTTAACAGAAAAAGACTGTTTAAGAAGTCATAACAGTTTATTACAACACTGGGATGTCCATTGGATTTTTGTTTCTCTTTGTAGACTGTTTTCATATTATCGAAATATGGGAGTTAATAATGAAGAGGAACTTCAAAACCCTTCTGTTTATTTCTACTTTACTTAGTCTCGTATTAAGGTCATAGTTATCTTTACTAATGTGAACTTAAGCATATTTTTCGACTGGTGGGTTGATCGATAGAAACAACCGCTTTTGGTTTTTTAATCTATAATTACTTCAATGTTATGGTGAACATAGAAGCTTTATAATATCCATTTAACATTTTGAGGCATCCATTTTTACTTTTTCTATTACGTTCTTACAGCAAGTACAGGAACTATTGTGTTTCACTCAAAATTCGATGTCGAGATTTCCCCGGAAAATAGCTACATGTTCTGAAGCACTCTAAAAACACACACACACACACACGCACACGCACACACACGCACACACACACACACACACACACACACACACACACACACACACACATTCCCTCTCTCTCTCTTTCTCACATAGTGGGAGAGATACATTTTTTCCAAATATACCTTTTTTTTGGTTTCAGTGGCTTGAAAACATGTATTTACCCTGAAGTCCTCGTATAAATTTCTTGGAAGGAACACAATACTTGCTCTACTTACTGTAAGTACTCGTTAGAGAGAGAGAGAGAGAGAGAGAGAGAGAGAGAGAGAGAGAGAGTAAAGTGACTTCTTAGCAAATGCTCATGTATTACTGCACTTAGTAGTTATTATTAGTTCATTAATCTTAATCTTTTCATATGAATAAGGGCATTCAACACATATAGTTGAAACTTAAGCTACAGTTTTAGCGAATTGTATTAAAAGCTATATAAAAGTTTTCCTCAAGCAGATTTTCCTTTAAATTGTAGTGTCTCGAGAAATACCACACACGAAGTATTTAATACAACATGGTGTCTAACCTTAACCTTACTTTAAGGAAACCAACCAGTTAAAATTTACAAAATTTGTTTAAAATGCCGATTTATTAATTTCTGAGCATGTAGAAATGATCAGCTCTTGTATAGCATACGTAAGTTATTTTCAGCTAGTTGCGCTTTGAGCACCTGTGAGGTGAATATTTAAATGCCCATAACGTTTTAAATCAGTCATTTTTCTCATCATGTACTTCTTCAACACACGCAAATGTGATTTTTACACACTATATCTTTAACATTCCAATACATAAAATGTTTTGCGTTGATATTCATTCAAGTTAAAGTGTTGATGTGCATATTTTAACAAATTTCTTGTAATCTCTAAAATACAATAAAAATGATGTAAACCAGCTAGATAAATTTTTCTACAATAACACTTGTTTGGTATGAAACTCATTTGACTATTTTATACATAGAGACCTTAAATTATCATATTGTCACCTGGCCATTCTTTTGTTTGTATAAATTAGGTCTAGGGCATTCTTTTATTTAGCCAGTGTTGCCAACTGTATCCCATAAATAGCTGAAAAACTATTTATTACACATTGTAGTCAATTAACAATCAAAATAACACTCCATTTCAATTTGGCAAGTGTTCTTAAGAATTGTCCTTTTAATAATTAATGTATTTTTTGCAAAAGAAGGGTTATTTGTTAATGTTAAAAATAAAGTGACATATACTTGAGATTATAAACTGGCTTTCTGTTATAATAATAAGAGAAGATCCAAATACATGTGATTCTTGGGTTTCATTTTCTTCAGTTGGCAGCGAGTAAGTCGAACTACAAAAATGGAAATGATATATTTTAGGTTATTTTTATAGAAGTTAACATTTTCTGATCAAATACTTATAGTGTTTAAATTCATATTTGTTTATGGAATAGTCCAGATAAATATTTGATGGTCTGACCTTCCCAGATAATTTCTCCAGCTGCAATTCGTTACAAAATTTTGAAAACTGAGCCGCAAGAAGGCTTTTTGTAGTGAATTTTTAAAAAAGAATTTTTTTCTTTAAAACTATTTCATTAATTTGTTGAATTTTTGGGAAATAATTATATATAAGGTTAGTAGTATTTGGTAAAAATGAATTTTATTAGTTAAGAAACATAGGATAGGAAATGTGCACAGTTTGGTCCTCTTAAGAGAAAATTTTCTTGATATAACTGTGTTACAAATTGGAATTTATATGTTAATGTTGATACTGAGAAGAAATCTTAGTTTATTGCTTGTACGCATATGAACATAACATAACTTAACATTGTCTCTTAAACATGAAGGTGTAAAACTTGCCCAGAATAAGTATGTTCTGATTTATCTTGTTCATTCACATGATTTATTGAAAATCACCTGAGCAATCGTGCGGTATTTGGTCAAGATGTATTTCCAAAATACTGCTCTGACATATAGCAAGCATTTTCTGTGTGTATATACATATAATGTATAACGTATTGTGTATAAATAGTACACAGAAATAGTTCTACATGATATAATGTTTTGATCAAACCCCACAGAATTGTGACGGAAAGATTCACTGTTTTAATTTCGAAACTGTCTTGCTTGAATATCTAAGTATTCCATTTTTATAGTATTTAATGCTTGTTCTTACTACATATACCTAATGAAATTATATATGGGGAAGGAATTTCTGGAGGAAAACGTTCCAGACTTAAGAATCTGCCAATTATGAGGACTGAGCAAAACCTAGAAAAAACTTCTGTCATGAAAGATGGTCTTAGCGGGAGTTGAACCCCGGACTGGCCCAAATCTGAGCCATATATCAATATAGGCTTCACAATTTAAACATATATACTTATTTGTTATAAATTTAGTGTAACAAGGCGACTTTTTCTGGCCTTTGGAGCTGCTGATTTTGCTCTCTTTGGGATAGTGAAATGGAAATTACGATGAAGAGTATGATTTTTACAGCGCCTTAAACCTGCATCTATTTTACCATGTTTTTATTAACTCGCTTTCTTGCCTGTCTGTCGTTTGGTTGTCTGTTCGGTAAAAGGTTTGCAATCGATTTTGAACTAACTTCCCGATGAGATAGAAGCTTGAAACTTTAAATATAGCTCAGAACTGGATGATAATGTAATGTTAACTCGCTTTGTCTTTTCGTATATAACAAAAAATATATAGATTGATATATTATTGGTAGGTAAGTGTAACAATTCTATATTTCAGATATGATCAAGTGAAGAGAAACTGAAACAAACCCGAAATTTGCTACATGTCTGCCATAATCTCATAAACAGTTTAAAATCGAGAAAATTTCACAAACAGAAGTCTAAGAAGTCAAAAATAATTATTTAAATAACACAAACTGTAATGTGCCATGTTTTAAAACGAACTAAAAAATATATTTTTCTGAAGATTGTGATTGTAAATTTTAATAACTATGAAAATACATATGAAAATACGTTTAAAACGATTGATTAATGAATAGTTCACCTAAGTCACTGACAATTTTATTGCACTTCAAATGATATAAACTACTGTGTTAGTTTTCTCAGCTACACCTCTTCCCTACACTTCTATAGCAAGAGCCCCACGTTTTTTGTTTTATATCCTACAAGTATTTTCATAGCTATTAAAAATTCATAATCACAAACTGTGAGAACAGCATATATGTAATCAGGAATCTTAGTGTTGTAAATCTGTGCAGCGGTAGGAGAAATTACTTTATACTTCTTAGTTCGTTTTAAAAGCTGTTTATATTGTATTTTATTTAAATAATTGCTAATCTATGCTTTCGCAACAATTTCACAGTACTAATGCAGAAATTTCTAAATACTTCAAAATAGCGTTTTTAGAATATTTTAGTATATTTAGTGTATTTCCCAAGCAATCGAGATCTGATAAGTAACTTACAGTTCGAGGTTAGCCAATTATTTTTACAATACTTGAGAAAACCGTAAAAAGCAATAATAAATCAAAATTGCTTTTCCAGACATTAAGAAAAAATGAACTCCCAATGTGAACAAATGAAAAGCTACATATATGTTGTCTCATATAGGCCTAATAATTTGTATATTTAATGTGAAAATCCAGGTTACAGCTCAAGATGTACTGAAAAAAATAAAAAGAATTGAATCGCTTGTTAATGTTGACAACATGTCCAATTGCACATTTAGTATTTCAATCAATAAATAAGTTATACGCTTGTATATTTTGGTAAAGATTCATTAATAACTTATTTTTAGGTTAGTATGCTGTTGGGTGTGACGTCATTTTCTACTGGTACCGTAATCATTAAAGTTCATTGTTAGCCTTTGCCACGGTAAATGATAAATGAATTGTAAATTTAGCTAACCCTACCAATTATGCGTTCGCAATAATTAACTTAAGTATCAAGTATTTCAAAAAGATTCTTGTTAGGCACCTATTAAAATATTTTATGGATACGATTGCATTATTTCCTGACAGATTCAAGTCGATATTCTCAATATAATTTTGTACTCTGTTTATTTAGTATGTGAACCAAGAAAAGATTCATTAGAAATGTCAATAGGAACATAAGAACCAGGGAATAGTCACTTACCATGCTATAGTCAGGCTGTTTCTGCAGATTAAATTCACTTTTCAAGTAAGACTGAACAGGTTACTTCCAACACTAATGTATTTTATATGTTTGTGTGTGTCCGCATGGTGAATGGGGGTAGAACAGAGAAGGGGTAGTTATTGTTACACCTTATCTCATTCCAGTGACCTAGAGAAAGTATTCTTTCAATAGAGAATCCGGGTCATGACTAACGGTTTATTATTTGGGATTCTAAGTTCCTGGTCAGAATTTACTTGTCTGAGAAACAATGAAGCTAAAGTATACAGGAATTCCTTGAATTTATCTGTACATCTAATAAAAACTATAAGAAACACTTTTGTGGTAATTTTGGATAATTCATGCTCTGGATAGTGATGATGATAAGGTCATATAGTTATTAGGGGAAACACAGTATTCCAGCGAAAAATTCAATATTGAGATTTTACCGTAAATACACGTTTTCCAGGTGCTGGAAAACGAAAAGTCGTTTAAATACCAACTTAGTATTTAAGATCCGCATCTTCTTGGTAGAACACGAAGATTTTCAAGGAAACTTGTTGTGTCACAAATGCTCATGACATGATTAAAGTACCCCATGTTTAATCAACTCCGATAACAAATGAAATGCATATTTTCATTTTTCTGCGAATATTCTGTGAAAACGTATTCATTCTGCATGATTTCTGCATAATTGGTAAGTCGTAAGAGATGGGCAATATATATGTACATACCTAAATTGGGGGAAAGTTGGCAATCTTCGAGGTATTCTTTGTTATTGGTTTCAAATCCAGTCGCTATTGGCTTTTCCTCAAGTCATCTAAAGATTTTCAAATTTCAAAAACGACATGTAATGATTCGCCTTTTAAAACTCATGCCTCGAGTTTTAACCTACTATATCCTCATTATATTTACCTTGAAATGTGTAATTAAAGTTTATCTCAGTTAAGAAGAAGTAGATAAAGTGAGTGAATAAGTGAGTGAGTGGGTGAGTGAGTGAGTGAGTGAGTGGGTGAGTGAATAAGTGAGTGGGTGAGTGAGTGAGTGAATGAGTGAGTGAGTGAGTGAGTGGGTGAGTAAATAAGTGAGTGAGTGGGTGAGTGAGTGAGTGGGTGGGTGGGTGGGTGAGTGAGTGAGTGAGTGGTGTTTAAGGGTCCGTCGACCACTAAGTCATTAGGGCCCGAAGTAGATAGAAAAATAAGCATTTATAAGAATAGTTGGTAGAAGAGTGAGTAGAAAAGGTGGAATGAAACATCACATCAGATGAATGGAGTCAAACAGTGATTAAATGGGTTTTTGTGGTTTCATTACATTATTTTGATAACCATGGAGAATTAGGGAACAGCGCAGTTAGGAATCCATAACAAGTATAAACACAGTGTTTTTGACTTTACTGACATGCTAGCTAAAGCCAAGTAACAATTGTGCCCAATTTTTCCTATTTGCCGTGACACATTTTTATGCTATTCTGATAAGTTTTCATTATTAAATACTAATTTAATGACCGAATCTCTAAATGGTTTTAATGGTTCTTGTGGTTTTAATATCCATTAGAGTACATATTCACCATTATTTTCTATGTTCTAAAAAAGTTCAGTGTCGTCCTGTAAACCAGTATTAAATTACTCTGCCTATTATTTGATCCTAAAGTGAGTTGTATCAAACATTTGTGCTCACCTGTCTAGAGTTATCCTGTTATATTGTTGGAAAGCATTACTATAAGTGCAAGTCATATTTGGAAATATATTTTGTTTCTCTCATATATATACTGTTGTATATAACCCCTATTTTTCATTTAACTCCAAAGGCCATAACGGCGGCCTCTCCTGTTGAACATTTTGTTCTATCGGCAATGGTGTTAACTCGTTTAACTTTAGAATGGTTTTATACGTTAAATTCACGCGCGCGCACGCACACACACGCGCGCACGCACACACACACACACACACACACACACACACACACATTCGTACTTCCAGACTCTGGGGAGGAAAAGGAATAATCCTGACTTGACGAAAATTCCCATCCCCCAGCCGGGAATCGAACCCGGCATCCCTTCCATAGGAGGAAGGTGCTCTAACGAGAGTTACGGGGCATTCTCTATATAAACTATTAAGCTTCTAAATACGCATACTTGTAGTGGTAATTGACGACAGTGTAATGAACGATATTACATCAATATTAGCTCCATTTGAGAACTTACAGTTTAACTTATTAAAATTAGTATGTTGATTACCACCGCTGTTGATGAGGTACAGAAGGAATGGTGGTCTTGTGATATCAAATGGTGTACCGTAACTGAGATCCAACAATTTCTGCAGGACCAATGAGCTCGCACTACCTAGTCCAGTAGGTCACAACAGATACTTATAGATTGTTCTTTTCGCGGCGCATTGCAACCTTGCAAAACACATTGATTGTTTTGTGGTAAAACTGTTAGACAAAACAAAAAAGCAACTGACGCACCAAACTGGATACATACTAAGGTATCAGTTATCAAAATATCTGCACTTATATTCCTAACAGCCTGTACAATGTATGTAAATTTTTAAGTTTACGAAAACAAAAAGCTAATAACAGAGCCTAATTCCCCCAAGAGCCTACTAAGGTATGTAGGGGTTTGGCGCACCCGGGGTACCACACTCTCGATTGGATTCCTCTAAGGGATGAGAGGGCATATGCTAAACGCCCAATCATGTTTGGTCCCATATGCGTTTCATCTCCTGTCTTATACCTTAATGAACACTGTCTGATGGATGCCTTTCGCGCGGGTTGCTGGTGGATGGGGGACATCAGGGGTGACGGAGTAACCGAGTAATTCCCAGCCTCTGGTTATCATGTAGCACCTGTATTCGTGTTTTCTGATAAAAGTTAATACCAGGGAGGGACTATTGCATTACTTGATGCATTCCTGAAGGCTATTGGGTTCCTTTGTCTGTACACTGGAAGGTGAGATCCTAAGGTGACCAGGACTCTCATTCATAGGAGACATTTGCAATGGTGGAGGATATCGCCAGGTAAATGAAGACAAATAAAACAAACGCGTAAGGTTAGTGAAAAGGAAGTAGTAGAGTTGAGCGGTCCTCGCTACTTGGAAATAGCTAGAACAGAGGAAGGAAAGACCTTTACGTTGGTGAATCCATTCATGATACAGAAGGGCCTTGAGAAAATAACTGGCCCAGTGAAAAACTGCACTAGGTCTCGCAACGGCACGCTCCTGGTCGAAGCTAGTCCGCATTCCAGACAGCTACAATAATAAAAGCGAATTTGCGTCAGAGATGTATATATGGAATCTCTACCCTTACGGCCTGACATTGTACAATCAGTCGCCGTAAGGATTCTACTGCCAACCATTCAGTTTTCCATTTCTAACATGTATTCACCTCCGTGCCATGACTTCTTGTTCATTGATTTCCTAGATCTAGTTTCCCAGTATCAACACCGTTTCTGTTTGTGGGAGACCTCAATGCGCATCACCCACCTTGAGGTTGAACTCGCGCCTGTGCGAGAAGTCGCTGATTTGAGGAATAATTACAACCTAGCTCTGCTCATCACACGAGAGAGCCTACATTCCTTTCTGACTCTTTCAATAGATTCTCACGCTCACTTGATCTTGTAGTTTGATTACCACAGTTGGGAGTTTCCTTACAATGGAATGTTATCTCTGATTTACACTCTAGTGACCACTTTCCATGTCATTTAGTCCCTCAACGCAAGATCTATGCTTCACACGTATGCCTAGATGGTCCTTGATCCATGCTAACTGTAACCTTTACTCCCAGTATTTATTTACAACAAGCACGACTCAGTGAATGATTTGACGCAGCATCACACCCAGAGGTTTCATTCGGTTGCTGAGCAACCTGTTCCGCGTTTGACGTACCACACCCTTTGATCTCTGTCCCTTAAAGAAAGGATGAATGTTGGAATGCCATTCGTGCTGGAAGATGTGCCTTAGGGGTTTTCAACGTCACACTACAACGTCAACCTAATTTAATACAAGAAAATGTGCGTCAGTTCCAGAAGAGTCATTAAGGACAGAAAACGGACGTCATGAAGCAAGTTTGTAGCTTCATGTAACCAACATCCAACTTTCTCGCTTATATGGGATAAGTTAAGGCGCGTAGCCGGTAAATCGACCTATAGGTCAATTGTGGGCCGTAATACAGCTACAGGAGCTTGTGTTGATCCATTTGATGTGGCCAACACGTTTGGGAGTGCTTTCGCTCAAGCGTCTAGCTCAGATAACCAGTTCCTTCCAATTAAGACTCGGGTGGAATCTCAAGGCTTCGCGTTTTGTTCTAGAAAAGTAGAAGATTGCAATTACCTTTTCACCATGGTGGAGCTAGAACATTCTGTTTCATCTTCGCGACTTTTGACACCAGGACCAGACTGTGTTCACGTGCCAATGTTACAACAGCGCTCCCCTGAAGCAAAGGCATTTCTGTTCGATCTATAATCGTGTTTGGGTTGACAATATTGTTCTAGAAAACAGGCTGGAAGCCACCGTTGTACCCATTTTAAAAGCTGGAAAGGATCGTCATCTTCCCTCCAGCTACCGCCTACCTATTTTTGTTACCAGTTATGTTTGCAAAGTGATGGAACGCATGGACGGTTGGTATGGTGGTTAGAAACTCGCAACCTCTCACTAACATTTGCTGTGGTTTTCACGACACCGTTCAACTATAGACCATCATGCGTCGATATCGACACAGATAATGAACAGATTTATGAACTATCAAGCTATTGACATATTTGTCGACCTCGTAAAGGCTTATGACACCTCTGGGTGAGCAGGATATTACGTTCCCTGTATAGCTGAAACATATGTCGACACCTCCCACTGTTCATTCAGGAGTTTATGAAGGACCGCGTTTTCCGAGTAATGGTCGGCTCGGTTTTTTCTAATCCTTTAGCTCAAGTGAACGGACTACCTCAGGGTTCAGTAGTGTCACTCTGTTTGCTATAGCAATTAATTCCATCTGGAAATGTGTTCGACCTAGAGTTTTATCATGCCCATTCGTAGTTGACTTCGCCGTGTACTTTACTTCTCAGCGCACGGCGTTTTTGAAACGGCGCCTTCAGGAATGTTTGGACAACCTTCTAGAATAGAGCTCAAAAAATGGCTTTCGTTTCTTAACTGAGAAGTCTATCTGCATTAATTTCTGGCACCGCAGATTATCATCTTCACTCCTTTTCGGTCCAGAATTACTTCCCTTCGCAGACGAAGCGCGTTTCCTGGGTTGAATTTGGATAGGAAAGCTAGCGTATAACACAGTTAAAGGCACATTGTGATCGTTCCTGAATATCTCTATAATGGCAAATCGTGGGGAGCGGATCGAACAGTTTTGCTGCGAATTGCATCTCGCATTGGTGTTAGTTTATGGGAGTATTGTTTATTCTTCAGCAGGACCATCTGTGCTGAGATCAGACACAGTCTATAATGGGGCATTCGGATGGCTTTCCCAACAAGCGTAGTTGTGAGCTTTCATGCCGAATCGGCAGAACCTCCTCTGCATTATCGGCGTGATGTTCTCTTAGGAAGTTGCCTATCTCTAGTATATCCAGTTGTTTTTTATAATTTTTGTCGGGTTACAGTGACCGACGTCTGAATTACACTGATGGATTAAAGAAGACCAGCGGTGTTGGATGTGCTCATGTTTATGGAACCAAAGCACATACATTCGGTTTACATAATAGCACTTCGATTTATACTGCAGAGCTGTATGCAATATATCGAGCCGTTTTATATGTGCGCCGCTGTAAATTAGGTGACTGCCTGATTTCCAGTGATCCCCTTAGGTCACCTCAGAGCCTTCGTGGGCTGTACAACTACCATCCTATTGTAGAGCGCATCCAGGATCTCCTCCATGTTTTACACGCTTCTGGCGTTAATGTGTGTGCATGGATTGCTGATCACGTAGGATTGCCGGGGTATGAAATGGCAGATTTGGCAGCAAAGGCGGCAATCACAGAACCCAGTATTACCATCTCTCACATTACTTGGAAGACTTTGGGCTTGAAGCGCGGAGAACGGTGCTGTCGTGCTGCCACGAAGAGTGGTCAGCTTTCTAGGGTAATAAGCTTGTAGAAGTGAAAGAACTTCCGATAAACTGGGTAACTTCCTTTCGCATATCTCATCACGAGGAGATATTTTTGGATCGGTTGTGAACTGATATTTAACGCTTAGTTACCTTTTTAAATGGGACCCTCTTTCTCTTTGTCCGCTGTGGGACAACCTTTTGTCGGTGCGTCACGTGTCACGCCTACTAGAGCAGGCTGGTCCATGGTCAAGGAGAGTTGGTTGCAGGCCACATGATTGGATTTTTTTACGGTATTAAATAGGATAAAATTCTTAACTCAACCGATTAATTAAAAAAATAGCTAATATATTGATGTATTTGTTATTTTTATTGAAACATTAATCCTATATTAATCAAGTTAATTTTAAAATTAAATTATATATGAATATATATTATGTATATGTGTGTGTGTTTATGTTTCATTTATGACCTAATTCTAAAATATAAATTGAACAATATAAATTATAACTAAGGTATTATTAACCCTTGTGTACTTAATAGAAAGTTAGTTTAAAATTTAAATAAAATTGTCATATTCAAATAATTGAATTAATATTTTGCCTACCAATGCGGCATCTGACGCTACTTCTGAGGAACAAGGCATCCAATATCTGGTTTGATCGATGTAGCAATTCGAATCGAACTCTGCACTCGGTGATTTGCAGTTCATAAGTTTTACCCTAGAGAACAGTTGTTCCCATATGTATGTTCTAACGAAGTGCATGTCTATTAATGCCCGGATAGTATTCCCTGGGAAAGTAGTGATAGAACTGTGGTAAGAGAACATTGTTAAACTTTCTCTTTTGGTCACGGGTTGGACACACCTGTGCTAGAGTGTATTTCTTAGCGCACCTTCAAAACTCTCTGCAACTGCCTATCAGTCTTGCAGAGGTCCTGGCGGACGATAATCAAGCGACCGAAAGAGTTTTGAAGTTTTTTGTAAAGGTAAACATGAGCTTGAGGATATAAAACTTTTGAGATTGAAATATATACTTTTTCGAACTCTTTACAAGTTTATTTTATCTCTGGCTTTTACCATAATCCTGGTTTAAAGGCGCTGATGAGCTAGTGGTTGAGCGCCCTTAAACCTATAATGATGATGATAAATAATAATAATAATAATAATAATAATAATAATAATAATAATAATAATAATAATAATAATAATAATAATAATAATAATAATAATAATAATAATAATAATAATAATAATAATAATAATAATAATAATAATAATAATAATAATAATAATAATAATAATAATAATAATAATAATAATAATAATAATAATAATAATAATAATAATAATAATAATAATAATAATAATAATAATAATAATAATAATAATAATAATAATAATAATAATAATAATAATAATAATAATAATAATAATAATAATAATAATAATAATATAGAAAGAAAAGAAGAAAAAGAACGATGTGTGAAAACAGATTTAATGCCTTTCTAAGCTTTAATATGGGTACCTTAGAAAATAAAATTATTCTGAAAAAAAAATAGTTGTGTAATTTACACAAAATACGTATTTTTCCTCCTACCCTCATGCTTTTAAGGATTCTGTAGTTAGGAAATGCTCAGTTAAAGTGCTAGGCATATGAGTCCATTTTTAGTGCATGGAATTTATTTCTCTTATATGTGAATACAACAAATAATAAATATACAGAAAGCTGAAAGGGGCTAATAAATAAACAAAGAAAATACAGGACGGTAATTAATTTATTTCACAAATAAACATTTACACTTGATATATATATTTTATTATACCATCCAGTCTCATCTTAATACAAACAGGTGTAATTCGGAAAATACAGTTAGTTGTTTCCTACTGCTATAACTAATTTATTAAGTCTTACATTTATGAAAATAGACACATACAATTTGCAGCTAAGGATGCAAGTTTCATTTTACTTTAATTGGAATTTTGCAGCGAGTATTTAGAGTTTTTGAAGTCTCCTGAATGTTGCATCCAGAACTAGGAAACACTGTAGTGAAAGAATGCAAAATAATTTTGAAATAGACACCAGAAATGTCAGTGTTAATGTATATTTTGATCAAGAAGTGATTAGAATCATGATGATCCAAGATTTAATTAAAATGGGATTGGATGGAGTTAACAACAATTAGACGTTTAAAATGTAATCACCCATTTATAATTTGAAAAACATTATTTCAGTCTGCACATTAACACATATACACATAAATTATAAAATATTTCTTTTGTTATATTCAGGTTCAATATGTTTTGTGGAGAAGTGTTTTCTCATTGTGTTCCGTAAACGTTAGCCAAGTTGTCAGGTATTGTTGAGTAGCATTATGCAGAAACCACCGGCGCCAATTGCTGCTCTGCGGCGATCTGTGGAACTTCCCTCTTGAACATCATTCGCCTCTCGTAGTTGTTGACATTGCTTCGCTCAATCTCGCTTTCCAAAAGCTGCGACAAACAAAAGAAGAAGAAGAATAATTAGCGAGCCCCTGTGTCCAGACCCCTGCACTAGAAACTGCTCTTAAAGTGATGAATGAATGTGCAACTCGAAGGTTCAATTTAGGGAAGTGGATTCTTGGAGTGGCATCATCCATCACGGCGGGCACCGTACTTCCCAGTTCAAAATATCCCACTGATTTAGGGATATGGTGACCACAGAAAGAGTACACCATTTTTACTTTCTCTACTGATTAGGAGAAGTATTGTATTCTACTCAAAATGTCAATGTCGAGATTTCACAAAAAAATAGGTTTTGAGGCCTTCTGAATCCAAAAAAAGCACTTTTAGAAAAAGGTGTTTGTGGTGTGTGTGTGTATGTGTTTGAGTGTGCGTGTGTGACGTGTGGTGTGCATGTGGTGTGTGTGTGTGTGTGTGTGTATGTGTGTGTGTGTGTGTGTGTGTGTGTGTCATATTTAAGTTTAATATCTTTCAACGATGCGATACAAAGATTTTGAAGAAAATTTCTCCCCTAAACTAACCTTTACATGGAAAATTCTGATCTTCTCAAAAATAGATTTAGCGATTTTTGCTAATAAGCCACATGTTTATGACATTTTTATGGGAAATGAAATCTATATTTTAAATTTTCTGGTTATCGCCTATATGGTGCTGTTTACTCTTGATGATTTTTGTACAGTTGGTTAACCTTAGAGATAGACCAACTCTTACAATCTGATGTGTTGCACTCACAGGACTTTCTCTACTCTTGTACTAACCATTCTTACAAACTCTTATTCCTATATCTCCTTCGTGTTAGTTAAGATAAGCATTTGTACAAATTATCTTATTGCTTATTTCCTTGTAGGTGCAAGGGGAATGTTGGAATACAGTAGGCTTTGTGCGATAGTCAAATGTTTGAGATTATGTTATCTTTGCACACTTAACATATAACAAAATGAACAACGATGATCAATTTCACGAAAGTTCTAAGTTTTCCGAAACTCACACACGTAATAAGGAATATCTCCGAAATGGTCCACTTTACTAGAAAATTTATTGAGGCATAAATTATGTATTTTAGTAAGATCTACATTTTTTGTATAGTATGATTTGGTCTATCTCTAACGGTTTACCAGTTATGCAAAAGTCGTCCAGAGTAAATATTACTACAGCGGCTATAGCCAGAAAATTCAAGATATACATTTCATTTGTCATCAAAATATCTCAAACGTATTTCATTTTAATCAAAATCGTTAGAGCTATTTTCAAGAAAATCAAAATATTCTAAAAATGTTCCATGTAAAGAGTAGTTTAGGGTGGGGCTATTTTCTTCAAAATACCAAATTTGGTTTTTAACCAACCTTTCGTTTTTGAGTTATGCACACACACACACACACACACATGGACCTTTTTCTAAAACTGTTTTTTTTTTATTCAGGGGTCCTCAAAACATATTTTCCGGTGAAATCTCGACATCGAATTTTTGGGTGGAATACAATACTTCCCCTACTTACCAGTAGAGAAAGTAAAAATGTAGATCTCGTTAAAACACACAAGCTTTGTCCAAATACAACTTTGTGTGAATTTTGCAATACTTTAGCTTTTCTGAAATGGAAGATTGTTGTTCACTTTTTATCTGTTTGACCGTGTAAAGAGAACGCAATTTCAAAGCCTTCATACAGCGACCAGTTTTAAAAGATTTGACTATCGCTCAAAGCCTACTGTATTTCCCCAAGAAAATAAACAATAAGATCATTTCTGCAGATGTTTATCTCGAAACATGAAGAAGATAGAGGAATAGGAATTTGTAAAGATAGCTTGTACAAGAGTAGAGAAAGTCATGTGAATGTAACACGGATTTTTTTAAAAATGAGATCTGCCTTTAATTTACAAATTCTAATGATAGTGTAAAAATGTAGCCGAGTTCTAAATGATAACAGCTTCCAACTTGGCTAATAAATGGAAATGCTGTTCAGAGAAGCATCACTTAAATAAATGTGGTAAAAATATACATAGATATTTTTTGCAGACAACAGCTTCCCCGTCACACTTTTTTTTCCAAACTTTCTAATATTTTTGACAGAGACAGAAATGCCTTGTAGCAAGTTTGGATTTATATTTAATGTGTTGGCGATGATACGGAAATCAGATTTAATACGGAACTCATGTAGGATATCCGCCCAACTTTCCACTTCAGACAAATAGCTTGCGGTTCATGAAAGTTGTGCGGTTGTACAAGATTAATTCTACACAGGAGTATGTCAGCCTTTCTACCACTGTATTACTCCCTGAAATAATCACACACTTAGTGAAAGTATTGTCTGCAGCTGTCCAGATAAAACTGATAAGAAAGGGTAGCTACTCTTCGATCGCAGCAAACCTGTCGCCAAACGAAGTACAGTTCTCCACTGTTGTAAGAAAAATCACTGAGCCACAGGAAATTTTAGATCCAGTATCACAAATTCTCCATTCTTATGGCCTCACTACAGAGTTTTGCTTTTATACTCTATTAAGCATTTTTGTGTAATAAGACTTTATCGATTTGTTACGCCTTACCAGCTAGGCAGATGTAATCCAGAATAAAGAGAACTACTGAAAACACTCCTAGAAAATTCGACATGTGCGTTTCATCTGAGATCATCCTGGATACTTTTCCATAAACGGTAGAGTTTAGACAGTGTCTTATTATATTACACACACACACACACACACACACACACACACACACACACACACACACACACACACACACACACACATACACACACACACTGTGGCGGAATGTCGTTGGGTGGTTCACGTTGGATCGCCATTTGATGCAAAATGTTGTTGGTCACGTTGTGTCGCCCTTTGATGTGGTTCGCTCAGTCGGTAGAGTTCAGTATGAGATCTCTTTCTTTATCTCGGGTATGCGTAGGTGTTATAGCTTACCCCAGAAAAACGGTTGTATATTGTTTATTCTTCTCATACACTTTCGGGAGTTATGCCGACTTTCTATACGCAGAGGAATCGACTCACGTGTGTACACCACAACGTGCAGCACCAGTCTGGTCTGAGTAGTGACGCTTTCCGGCTTCCCCACGCTAGAAAACGTTCTCTCCAATTTTAAATGTCATGACGTCATCCAAGAAAGCCTCGTATCCAAAATGCTATTCCATTCCTTTTCCCGCAATTTAGAAATGTCCCTTTCTATTATAACATGTTCTTTTTTGAATTTCGAATATATAATTACCTTTTTATGATTAAACGATGTTTTCTTTATATTTTATTAAACATATCGCGCGACTTTTAAGATTGGCAGACCTGAATTTCAAACGTGAATTTAAACTATGTAGTATGACGTCATAACTCGTTAATTTCAAACCAATAATGCGTTTATCCTACAAATTTAACGACTATTATTTACTCATATCTTGCTCACCTTACAACACTTCCTACTCTATTATCTACATATGTTATTACTCAACACTTATCGCAAATCTCACATCCGGCAATTAAATTAAAACGTGTCTTTATCAAAAGCCCATTCGATTTGAAATCTAAATTTCGGTATCAACACATACACACACACACACACACACACACACACACACACACACACACACACACAATGATGTTTTTAAACCACAGAATTTACGTGAAATACATTTCTTGTGGAGTTAATGATTTTTTAGATGTTCCTCATTATTAGTTTGAATTTTCAAATGATTATACTTTTATCAAATTGGAGATAATCCATTTTATTGCTTTTTTAAGCATACGAAGAGAATGGAATATGGCGACCACAGCGACTAGCTCTTAAAAGATTTAATTATTGCTTAAGGTTTCTATATTACCTTACAGCCAATATACCTATAAGGGAATGTGTTAATCTCTCCTATTTTCTATTAACATCTATCCCAGTTAACATGAAATAGTAGAAGAGTAAGCGTTTGTAAGAATAGTTTTTACGAAAATAGAGAAAATCTCACATTTTTTACTTTCTCTACTATACTACGTATAGTAAAGTAGAGGAAGTATTGTATTCCACCTAAGAATTCGATGTCAAGATTTCACCGGAAATATCTTTTGAGACCCCCTGAATCCAAAAAAGAGCACTTTTAGGAAAAGGTCCGTGTGTGTGTCTATCCGTGTCAGCCTATGCACAGTATAACTCAAAAACGAAAAGAAGGTTAAAAACCAAAGTTGATATTTAAGTTTAATGTCTTTCAACGATGCGACAAGAAGATTTTGAAGAAAATTGCTCCACTCTAAACTACCCTTTACATGGAACGTTTTGCAAAATTTGTATTTTCATGAAAATGGCTCTAACGATTTTGATTAAAATACCATATGTTTAAGACATTGTTATGACGAATTTAATGGATATTTTGAATTTTCTTGCTATAGCCGATGTGGTCCTATTTCTGAATGGATTTTGCATAACTGGTAAAGCGTAAGAGATAGGCTAAATCTTACTATACACAAATGTAGATCATACCAAAATACACAATTTGTGTCTAAACAATTTTTTCTTGTAGAATGAACCATTTCGGAGATATTCCTTGTCATTTGTGTGAGTTTTGGAAAACTTATACTTCACTCAAATGGAACATCGCTATTCAGTTTTTATATGTTAACCGTGCAAGAGAACGGAATTTGAAAGCTTTAAAAGATTTGACTATCGCTCCAAGCTTACTGCATTTCTATATTCCCCTTGCACATAAAAGGAAATAAGCAATAAGATAATTTGTGCAAAAGTTTATCTGTATTAACATGAACAAGGTATAGGAATAAGAGTTTATAGTAATGGTTAGTACAACAGTAGAGAAAGTCAGATGTTTGTGGCTTGGTAATAAAACGCACCACAACTTCTAAACCATTTGACCAGATTGAAGTAAATTTGGAGTGCTGTCTATCTGAACTGAGATAAATCATAATTCAAACCAGGTTGAAGTATGAGTTTAAAACCTCAACATTTCGCTTGTAGATATACTCAGATGAATGTTCAAAAACAATGGGGACAAGATGGCGCTTACAAATGTGAAGAACAAATCGCCAGGGACGTATTTTTCCATCCTTTTACGGCACGTCACGATTTCCTTATTCAAAAAGTGTATATGAGTTATCTGTAATTATTTAACAGAGCCACTGTTCCACGCTGCTCATTACAATAGGAGGAGAATCCGCGTTGCGTAACGTTTATGGACTCGATGGTGTCGTTTATACTTTCACTGCTCCAAGCACACTGCAAGTCTTTCACTGGTAGACTAAAACGTATCACCGCACTCTTATAATTCACTTGGGTAACAGTTTCCCGTGAAAGTGAGAAAGCATTGCATCGAACCGTATTTAGATGTTACCTAGTGAAAATGCACATGCGTGCAAAGGTCGAGCAAACTCCAGTGTTTTGTCTTTCACAAAATCCTGCGAGAGCTTGGCATAAGAATATGTGTTTATTTTATTCCTCTGCGTTGAATCCTAGGACTAATTGTATAGTGTCTATAGTTGCCTATTTTCTAGTGTGTCCGTTTTCATAGCTTAAGGGAATAGCTTAAAATTGTCAAAGAATTAGTTTTTAAAAATCTGATGTGTTGCACTCACATGACTTTCTCTACTCTTGTACTAACCATTCTTACAATCTCTTATTCCTATATCTTCTTCGTGTTAGTTGAGATAAACATTTGTACAAATTATCTTATTGTTCATTTCCTTTTATGTGCAAGGGGAATATTAGAATACAGTAGGCTTTGAGCGATAGTCAAATCTTTTAAAGCTTTGAGCTCCTGTTCTCCTTTCACGCTTCACATATAACAAAATGAACAACGATGTTCCATTTCACGAAAGTTTTGTTCTCCGAAACTGACACAAATAACCAGCAATATTTCGGAAATGCTTCACTCCACAAACAACTGTATTCAGACATACATTGTGTGTTTTAGCGAGACTTACACATTTTGTACACTAAGATTTTCTCTATCTCTTACGGTTTACGAGTTATTCAAAAGTCATCCAGAGTAAACAGGGTTACATAGGCTATAGCCGGAAAATTCAAAATATACATTGCATTTGCCATAAAAATATCTTAAACATACGAAATTTTAATCAAAATCGTTGGAGCCATTTTCAAGAAAATCAAAATTTTCGAAAAATGTTCCATGTAAAGGGTAGTTTAGGGTGGAGCTATTTTCTTGAAAATCTTCGTGTCACATCCTTGAAAGACATTAAACTTAAATACCAACTTTGGTTTTTAACCTACTTTTGGTTTTTGAGTTATGCTGTCCACAGGCACACAGACACACAAACACACACGGACCTTTTTCTAAAAATGCTTTCTTTTGGATTTAGGGGGTCTCAAAACATATTTCCTGTGAAATCTTGACATCGAATTTTTGGGTGGCATACAGTACTTCCTCTACTTAGCAGTAGGGAAAGTAAAAAGATTGAAATAACTTTATATTAGAGATAAACCTGCATAAAAGTTTCCGCCATACGCGTGTAAATTACTTTTGTGAAATTTTGTGGCATGAAAAAAGTTATTATTTAGCAACTTTGCATAACTTATCAATATAGAGGAATTAATTGTTGAATATCATTCATTTTTATGCGACATAAGCTATACCTAGCCCTAAGGGCATATAATAACGTTTATTTTGCAAGGAAACGTTTTAATAACGTTTTTACTAATCTTAATTGCTTTATTATCAGTTATTTATTAAACATATTTATTAATGTGATTTTAACCTTAGTATTGCGATATTACTTATGAATATTTTGCGCTCTCTGAGGCTATGAGCCATTGTTGACAACATTCTTGAGGAAGTTTGCAATATCGATGTTCTTTTCCTAACGTCAGTAATTCGTTTGTTTCGAATAATATTAACATACTGGATACTTAGCAAAACTGGATACCTTTTATGCTCTTTCTGGGGCCGTGGGTTGGAAAAATGATGCATAACCAAGACAAATTATAGTGAAATGGTGTTATTTGAGAAAGGCAATATAACCTTCACATAAACTGTTGGTTTAGAACAGGTGAATCGATTACTTTAGTATTAATTAATGTTTTGTTGATTAATATGAATGGCTTATTTTTTACTTATCGTGTGTTAAAAATCACAATACTGGCCTAAAACACTATTTAGTCTGTTTAACAATCTAACAATAATACGCAACAGAATTAATACTCGATTATTGTAAACCAAGGAGTGGAGAGCTATTATTGCTTTGGAGTTGTAATAATAATTAATCCCCCAGAGCAACAATAGGTATTGCAATCTTATTCTTCCGTTAGCTAAGTAACAATTCAGTGAATGTTTGGCCTTCGTTATTCTGTCTGCGACGGCCCTGACCTACGCGCACGGCAGCAATGTCAGGCGAACCCAATTCTTGACCTTGATATAATTTGCGGACTGTCAGCGCTAGGAAAGAACATCATGTATGCATAAATAAAGCACCTCTGTGGTTTCCTCGGGCCAGAAGGCAAATTCGTTCCTCTTCCTATCCATGTTTCGTCTATTCACCACTTCCTTTGTCACGAACACCCCGGGATGCGTTAAATCTGGAAACGTTAAGAGACTCCATCCACGCCTGCGTATGTCGTCACCCAGATCTGGTCGCCCTTCGGGTCTCTCCCTCATCACTCCCTTTCAGAGGTCGCGTTGAAGCACAAAGGGCATGTTGACTTTTGTGTGGTGCTGTACCACGGTTTCGGGAGCCTTTCCTTGATAAATATCTTTGTCTTTCTGCTTATTTGTTAAATAGTTCGAATAACAATGACAGATAATATATTTATGCATACTCTCTCTTGTACAATTTTTTCTTGTCTTTTTTACTTTTTAAAAGATAGCTCTGAGGAATTTGAATAAAATGACATGCAAATAAAAGTGTTTTTCTTGAATTTTCTGTGATTTTTTCTTTACCTGATACCCTCCCCTTATTAATGCAAATACCCACTTGAAATAATTGTCATTTATAGAATAGTTTATAAAAATGTCAGGAAAAGCCATTGAGAACTTTAAGAGTAATAGTAATTTAGCTAAACTCAGTCTTTGAGTGTGTTCAGACAACCTTGTCCTCTTAAAAACATGGGTCTAGACTGGATTTGAAATGAAATTTCACTCGGAGCTTTTTTGTTCAAGAGTTCATTGTCTTCAAGATCAACAGTCTCTCTTTCTAGACATTGACAATAATGCTGCAAGGCCGGCTGAACGTCGACAGGAGGTCATTGCTTTCAATATAATCGTCTTGTTTACTCTCTCTCTCTCTTCATCTAAACAATATGTAATCCCGCAATTAGAGATATGTGGTGCATCTCTATCACCTTTCACTCTCACCGATTGTTTCAACCGTAGAGAGGGAAAATAATGTGTTGCACAGTCGAAAGTTTTTACTATTTCATTTCGATCCTAAATGGATTAAATTAGCGGCTTCAGAAACTTCAGTAATAATCTTCAAAGATAGGTGAGACTTTCTGCCACGATTCTGCGAAATTATTTCTATACCTTCTTTATCCTTGTTTACCCACCTTTCTCTTCATTATATCATACATTGCATTTTTTACTTATTTCTCTCCTGGCTGACTATGGAATTTAAATTCGGGAAATTTCGGAAATGTATTTCCTGGTCACTTAAGAAACATAATATTTGGATTCTTTTTCTACTACCACTACTGCTACTTTTGCTTTTTCTCCTCCTCGTCATCGCTCCTTTATTCTTCTTCATCCCCTTCCTTCTCACTTTCCTTTCCCTCATTGAATTCTTTCACCTATGTTTACTGTATTAAACTTGTAAATTATGGTCGTTTCACGGACCACGTCTGTATATGGTTCCCTTGCACTGCAAGCATGGAGGAAGCATATACGATGCGGTCTTTGGCCTCACCATAAAATGACCGCATTGTACATAACTAAATACCTAACATTTATTACTTCCCATTCCTCAGTAAGGCATGGCTTTTTCATCAAGCTTTCTGTAGCCTTTCTTTCCGCCAAAAATTCATTTTAAGGTAATACGCACCCCCAAATTATCCATTGCATGGCAAATTTCTTTTTCATTTTGATATCTACTATATTTGCAAGATATTTTTCATGTATATCTTGAATTTTCGTGGAATAGACTTCATTCTGAGTGAGTTTTGTATAACAGCTTAACTGTAAGAAACTATACAAAAATTTAGATATCATGGTATTCATGTCAAATGAGATGTTTTGTAGCATAAACCATTTCCGGGGTACTTTTTCTAATTGGATTGAATTTTAAAATACGATATACTTTTCTTAACTGCAGTTTGTAAATTATTTTTCCTGTTCATTCAAAGAGGACGGGATTTCAAAGCCAACATACAGCTGGAAAGGGATAAAATGAGACTGAAAAATTCAATGCCATAGCCGAGATTTGAACTACGGATCCTCCGGTCTCTGTCCGGTATTAAATTCTCCAACTCACTCGCATAAACAACAAGGAGATCGCAAATTCATATGAGATAACATACCCAAATAGCGACTTACAGCATAGTGTAATGTGTCGGCACGTTGGCCATGGTAGCTCAATAGTTAGAGCATATGTAAACATGTAATAAAGGATACTCTATATTAAAAAGAAGTAGATAAAAGAATATGGTTCCATAAGACCAGTTTGCAGAAGATTGAGCAGAGAAAGTCATGTAAATATTTTAAATGCTAGTTAAGAAACGTATTGTTTCGTTGCACCATCGTTTGTTTCCGTGACATAACTTCCCTCTCCGATGCCAAGTTTACGGGCCATCTCACATGAACTTGATGCAATACTCAACTGAACAGTCCAAGATTATGCAAAACATTCGCATAGCCCAAGGATCGCAGTCTATTTTTCCGTTGCGATAATAGGCTGAGTATTGCTATCATCTCTCTGAAAATCATTATTGACTTTCTCTTTGGTCCGGTCATTGTTGATGCTTCCTGATCTTTCCATTTCCTGCATGCGTGATGCAGGTGCGCAGCGGGTTATTTTCTGCATGTAGAACTCTTCTAACGATAACAAGACGGTGATTTATTCTCCTAATTAGTTCTGTAACAAGCAGTTCTGGAAGTTAAATGGTAGTACATCGTTATTCTCACGGTATTGTGGCCATAGGAAATCTGTTAACTTGAAACAAGTATAGGCTCTGGTACAAATGCCTTCTAAGTGATTCTTCGACTACACATTCCCACAGCATGTGTTTATGGTCAGCTATATTTTCCCTAACAACCAATTAATTAATTAATTATGTAACCATAATAATTTAAACTCAGGCTAAACTATCATTTTATATTTTCCTCTTCGTCTCCATATATGAACCATCTGGGATTTTTACTTTGTCTACCATGTATAGTGAGAAGAGCAAGTAATGTATTTCATCCCAAAAATTCGATATCAAAATTTCAAAGCAGCTATATATTTCGAGAATCCCTGAATCTAACAAAAAAAGCATTTTTACTTTCTCTACTGGTAAGTATAGGAAGTATTGTATTCCGCCCAAAAATTCGATGTCGAGATTTTCACTGCAAATATATGTTTTGAAGCCCCCTGAATCCAAAAAGCATTTTTAGAATAAAGGTCTGTGTGCGTGTGTATCTGTTTGTCAGTCTGTGGACAGCATAACTCAAAAGCGAAAATGCGGTTAAAAACCAAAGTTGGTATTTAAGTTTAATGTCTTTCAAAGATGCGACACGAAGATTTTGAACAAAATTGCTCCACCCTAATCTACCCTTTACATGGAAAAATTTTCGAAAATTTTTATTTTCTTGAAAATGGTCCCAACGAGTTTGATTAAAATGACATTTTAAGATATTTTTATGACAAATGTAACGTATATTTTGAATTTTCTCGCCATAGCCTATGTAGTCCTGTTTACTCTGGATGAGTTTTGAATAACTTGTAAACAGTAAGAGATAAATCAAATCTTACCATACAAAAATGTAGATCTTGCTAAAACTCGCAATGTACGTCCAAATAAATTATTTTGTAGAGTGAATCATTTCGAAGATATTTCTTGTCATTTGTGTGAGTTTCAGAGAACTTTAACTTCTGTCAAAATGAAATATCGTTATTCATTTTTTATACGTTAGGCGTGCAAAGAGAACGGAATTGAAAGTTTTAAAAGATTCGACTATCGCTCAAAGCCTACTGTATTCCCATATTCTTCTTGCACCTACAAGGAAATAAGCAATAAGATAATTTCTGCAAATGTTTATCTTAACTAACACAAAAAAGATATAGGAATAAGTGAAGGTTAGTACAAGAATAGAGAAAGTCATGTGATGCAATGCGTCAGATTTTTAGAAAAAGGTCTGTGTGCATCTGTCTGTAAACAGCATAGAGAACAAAAATGAAAAGTTGTTTAAAGGCCAGGTGTACCATCTATTTGATTAGAATTTACATATATTCCAGATGTGTTCACTTCCTTGCATAAGATATTGACTCGTACGATTTTTATTATGTAAATATACAATGTATTCCACGACAGCAGCCAATGAGAGTTGACTAGTAACGTAACAACTAAGATATAAGGGGCAAAATTATATGGAACAGACCTTAAAACAATTTAATTGCTTATTATGTTCATTTCAAATCTCCATTCACACTTTCAATCAATTTTCCTCATTTCGTTGCAATGTAAGGGTTTCCACGCCACATAGTGCTATACTCGCACGAAGTATGTCACCAGTATCCACAAAGTAAAGACTTTACAATTGCTTATTTTTTTACAACAGTTTGTGTTACGATAAACAGTACGATAAACAAGTAATTAAAGTATTTTCTTGCTTCTCTATTTCATCACGAATTTGTAATTGTGTCGTCTTGATTTTCTTCCTATTCCATTATTTGATATCGTTTGATTCCATCAGGATCTTCTGTACCGAATTTCGCCTCTTATTTTGGGAGGAAATGGTTGACGAATTCATTAAATAGATGTCGAACAAGGTTTCGAGAGAGGTTTGCATATGTATTCCATTGAAATATTATACATGAAAATCTGATGCGTTATCATTTCTCTCTTATTTTGGAATGAAAATTTCGATGAATTCGCCACTGCGTATCTAATATTTAAGGCGTCAGAGTATAGAAGTGGAACAATATTCACTCGATGTAAATGTGGAAACATATAAATAAAAAATCGTATAAATCCACATATTCACTGACTTTCTCTAACCACTACGGTTTATTTTTAAAGTTTCTACAAGCTTTCTTACGAAACTGTATTTCTCTATCCATTTTATATTAATCGACACAGACAATTCTGGAAATAGTTTTATTACAGATATCATTGCAGATACAACAGGGCTACAGGAAACCGAATTGATAGTCAGATGTTTAGAAGTTAGTCGCTATATGCGGGTCTTTAAATTCCAAAGACTTACATAACATGACAAGAAACAACTGAATAGCGACAGTGCTTTAAAAATGTCTTCCAAATGCTCAAAACAACAATGATTAATACTTCGGAAATGGCTAAAGATAGAAAAAATTGAATAAATTGTGTGTTTTTAAACAGAGCTGAATTTTATGCAGTACGTTTTTGCAAAACAACATTAAATATATTGTACTGACTATTCACTGCTTGCGTCTTGCCAAGCTTGTATCTTCTGTTTGGCTCCCAGAGCGTTAACGGTTCAGTAGGATTATCTTCAGCTTTCCTCCTTGTTTTTTCTTATTATCTTTGTCCTTCTCTAGCCAACATTCTGATCTTTACGTCCTTCAATGTCCTTATCCTTTCTTTCCTTACAAACTCCCTCAAGGCCTCAAGTCTCTTTTCTCCCTTTACGGTCATTTTATTGTCACGTTTTATTGATTCATTCTGTCCAAATGTTGAGACCCAATTTTCTTGTCTCCATTTTTAACACTTTACATCTACAGCAGATAACACACATGCTCGATCCTCCACCTTTTCTCATCCATGCTAACACTTTTATTTCCTGTGTTTTACAAAAGTCAACAATAACTTCTCTTCCCTAATTTATCTTAAGGGCTCTTTTCTTTCAAGACTCCCACAAATGTCTTCTCTTTAAGCCTTCTACTCTGTTTCTCACTACCTGTCAGAAATATTTACATGTTTGCACCCATTTGCCAAATATTCACCAGCCCTTCCTCTTCATTGTTCTTCCCATCTTCATCCACCAACTATACTTTTTTTATAAATTGGCCATTGTTGATTTACACATATCGTAGATATATATATATATATATATATATATATATATATATATATATATATATATATATATATATATATATATAATCTTTAATAAGTCCTCATTTTTGCTCTATAAAGCTTTAATATATCAAAATTTTTCGAGAAGTAAGCCTTTCCCCCCTTGGCTTCCTAATCCCACCATTGCAGTTTTCCTTGGTAACAAGCTAGTGTTTCTTCTTCTTTTTCTTCCTTCATGGTTTAGGCATTTGCCTGTTCCGATCTCATATTTGTTGAAACCAACAATTTGGGATTGATTTTCATTCCCTACATTTGTAATAAAAGCCTCGCTTGGGCAGTTCAGCAGCTTGTTTCTTAATTTTATCCTTTTCCTTTTCAGTCTTGTAACTTATAACTGACACTACCATAACTATATAAAATCTTAATTGTATTTCTCTTGTTATCTTATTTTTAAAGATTCATTTAATAGCTCAGAGACTGCTTGGAGTGTTGTATTTTTTGTTTATATGTTGACTTGGCCATAAGTTATATCGCAGCCAAAGTATTGAAAATCTGATACTTGTTTCAACACGTTGTCTTATAATGCTATTTTACATTTGTTGAATGTGTTTCCTGGAGTGCCATAGGCTTGTTTTTGTCTTAGATATATTCAACTGTTCATTTATATCTTTTACATATTTTATTCAGCTTCTGTAGCTTATCTTACTTGTCAAAACGTTATGGAAAGGGTAGAATGAGACTAAAAAATTCATAGCTAAAGCCGGGATTTGAACTGTGTCATTCTATCCTTTCCAATCCTGCCCTACACATGGCTATTATGTGGAAAAACGATTAACTAACCTTGTTAATTACAGTAGCTGTTTGCAGAACACTCTATTTTATTGTATAATTCTGCAAACTCACTTATTTTCACTTCACGTAGCGTATCTGCTTTAATTATAATTTCGTGGATCCTCTCCAGTAATGCAATGGTATTTTTCACAACTTCTTATATATGCATAAACCTACATAGCAGAAATAATTGTAATTCGAAGCATTACATCTATAATTGTTATAACAATTTTCTAAAAGTGAAATTAAACGTAATTTATAATCATTTAGTCTATAATATAAATAAAAATATTCTTTGAAAACATTTTCCTATCATACACTTCTCATTCATTGTATTATTTAGTCCTAACTCCTAGATAATCAAATATCTCTACTAAGTCTAACTGTTGTTCATTCGTGTAGAATATTACATTCTTTTTTAACCTTTTTATTTATTCATACTAGTCGGATCTACATCTGAAATTTAATTATAGGCACCTGTAGTTGAATAGGTAAGAAATTCCGTGTTATGTTTATCTCTTAAATAATTAGGCACTTAAAAATTTCGGATAGGATTTAGGGCCCGACATGAGCATACGTTTATCTTCTAAAGTATCTGCTGTCTTCATTAAACACGTTCCTTAGTTCCCTAAGTTATATCTTCTTCTCTCTCCCTCTCTCTTTCTCCTCTTTTCTTCTCACCGCTATCCTATCAGTGAAGAAATCAATATGCACTGTCAACAGCTAAGTTGCCAGTTAGAAGCTTCTAGGCAAGTTCCTAAAGTAAACATAACGCTATACTTAGATACCTTAAAACGCTGAGGCAACTTTTAAAAAGCTTTTCTAGTTTCAATTTTACAAAAGACTACTTGCCTCATTCGATTGTAGGCTTTTCCACTGCAGTAACTTTTTATGCCAACAGAACTTTTAATGAATATTTCATTAAGTATTTAAATCAATGTTTAATACTTACGCTTTTAATTAGAAAAAGACGAGAAAGCTACAGTTTTCAGCAAAAAGATAACAGTTACTAGTTGCTGTGAAGCAAATATTTGCCATGTATAATAGACAATTTTGTAACCGTATGCGAAAGGAAAATGTTATGTATCTGGCGCTTATATAAGAAGTGATTTAGAGGAATAATGTTGGTAAGGTGTCCAAATCATAAAAAGTTGATATGTTGCTTTACTCTTGTACTAACCATTCTTACAAACTCTTATTCCTATATCTTCTTCGTGTTAGTTGAGATAAACATTTTCAGAAATTATCTTATTGTTGTAATACAGTAGGCTTTGAGCGATAGTCACATCTTTTAAAGCTTTGAGTTTCCCTTCTCTTTGCATGGTTAACATACAAAACTGAATAACGATTTTCCATTTGACAGAAGTGTAAGTTCTCCAAAACTCATACAAATAACAAGGAATATCTCCGAAATGGTTCACTCTACAAAACAATTTATTGGACATAAATTCTGTGCTTTAGCAACATCTACACTTTTTGTGCGGTAAGATTTTGTCTCTCTCTTGAGATTTACCAGTTATGCAAAGGCTACCCGACTAAACAGGACTACATAGGCCATAGCCAGAAAATTCAAAATATACATTCCATCTGTCATAAAAATATATCAAATATATGGCATTTTAATCAAAATCGTTAGCCATTTTCAAGAACATCAAACTTTTCGAAAAAAATTTGCATGTAAAGGGTAGTTTAGGATGCAGGAATTTTCTTCAGAATCTTCGTGTCGCATCTTTGAAAGACATTAAACTTAAATAGGAAGTTTGGTTTTTAATATACTTTTTGTTTTTGAGTTATGCTGTCCAAAGACTGACAGACAGGCAGGCACACACATACACACACACACACACACACACACACGGAGCTTTTTCTAAAAATGCTTTTTTGGATTCAGGGGGCCTGAAAACATATTTCCGGTGAATCTCGACATCAAATTTTTGGGTGGAATACAATACTTTACGTAGTAATATTAGAAAATAATTTTCCCTTCCTGTCATTTTTACTTTCCTCGGAAAAGAGTGTAAGTTTTATATGGTCAAATTACAGAATCTTATTGTCATACAGCATTCACTTAAGAGTCTTGGTTGGAAGTTGAGAAAAATTGCAGAATGAGATAGTTTGGCTTGATCTTTGTGCTACCTGCTCTAGCCAAAGAGAAAACATGACCCAATGATGACACACACTACTACTGCGGTATGCAGGCCAAAAACCCGTACAGCACCAAATAGCGAAAGTATATGGTAGGAGAAATAATTTGGGAACGGTACGGTTATTTGCCCGCGGGATATACATTTCTAGGAGAAATCTACTTGATGTTCAACTGAAAAATACTCGTGCTAATTTAGGCAAGATTTCGCGTCAAACATTTTAATTTAAAGCAAGGGTTCATATTGTTGCTAACAAATGCTTGTCTATCGCTCAGTAAACACTTGAAACCTCGTCATCACCGCATGGGCCATTCTCCTCCTCATTGTAATCGATCCTCCAAAGTCATGGTGGTCTTTTCATAAACACTGCCCTGCATGTTTTTCAAATAACTGCAAGCTCCCAAACAGGTTTCTTTCTTGTCTATTTTTTATCTTTTCTATTTTTTTTTCCTTCTTCTTTGTAGATTTTCTTTACTCCTTATGCTACCCTAAGATATTTAATCAAATATTTAAGTGTGTTAAGTAATAATAATATTAATAATAAATAATAATAGTAATAATAAATAATAACCTCCAAAGCAATTTAAGGTTATTGGGCAAGTGCAGACTAGGTTCGAAACTTTTAGGGATAAATCGTCAAACTACGAGGTATTTCAGCTAGTAAACTTATAAAAACAAAGTTCATTGAATGCAGATGTAGTTCAATAAATTTCCAATAGTTTTATTTGCTTAGATATGCATAAAGACTTCATCTAAATCTTACGTATGTGCAAAAAATTCCCGATTTAATCGTTAGTAAGAAGGTAAATATTTTTCGTAATCATAACAAAGATGTACCCATTACAAAAGCTGATTTTCCTCAACGATTCTTGGACAGTTAGAAAACAAGAGAGTTGGGCATTTTAAATTACTCAGATGTCAACTGTTTCTCTGTGATACACTCGGCATTTGATCACCTTCTGGCCTGTAAGGACATACTCCAAACACAACGGAGTTATTTTTTTTAATCTCTTGACCTTATTTACACAAGATGCTGCCGTATCCAGTGAAAGTTACATATTACGTATCTAGAAGCTCATCTCATTTATATTCATTCGAATCTTCTTTTTTACATAAGTGGTACATACAGGGAAACCTGCTGACGAGAATTAAGAAATTCTAATGAAGGACGTCTGTCTTAAAGTAATATTGAGAACGGCTTATATCTAATATCGAGGGCATCAAACATTGCATTTTATTGACTTTTTAAATGTCAAAAGTTGCGTTATATAATACTATTAGCTTCGAAACATCAAATCTCTTAAAGCTGGTCACTATGTGAAGGAGTTAAAATTCCATTCTCTTTGCAGGCCAAGAGATGAAGTGAACTATAACCTTACATTTGACGAAAGTAAAAGCATTGCAAAACTCACACAAATAGCAAGGAATATCTCCGAAATAGTTCACTCCACAAAAAATGCATTTCTCCTTAACTTGTATGTTTAATGAGGTAAGATTTGGTCTATCTCTTATCGTTTATCAGTTACACAAAAGTCATCAAGGGTTAACAGGACT
Source organism: Tenodera sinensis (assembly GCA_030765045.1). NCBI lineage: Eukaryota > Metazoa > Arthropoda > Insecta > Mantodea > Mantidae > Tenodera > Tenodera sinensis. Next base: position 72,309,865 of record CM060968.1, read on the forward strand.
ACATGGGTATAGCCAGAAATTCAAAACATATATTTGATTTGTCGTAAATATATCTTACACATATGGCAGTTTAATCAAAATCGATAGAACCATTTTTGAGGAAATAAAAATTTCCGAAAAATTTTCCATGTAAATCGTAGTTTAGGGTGAAGGGGTTTTCTTCAGAGTTTTCGTGTCGTATCCTTGAAGGATATTAAACTTAAATACCAACTTTGCTTTTTAATTCACTTTTCGTTTTTGAGTTATACTATTTACAGACAAGATACACAGGGATTTTTTCTAAAACGTATTCTTTTTGGATTCAAGGGCTCTCAAAACATACATTTATGTTGAAAATCTCGACATCGAAATTTCGGGTCGAATATAATATTTTCCCTGCTTACCATAGATAGTAGAAAAAGTAAAAGTGCATTTGGACATAACTTGTGTGTTTCAACAAATCTATATTTTTTGTATGCTAATTGATAATATATAAATATTTTTCTTGCCTTAAAACTATGACAGAAAATTTGCCACAGCAACTTTTGTTTATATAGGTGCGTGTTAAGTTTCAGATAAATTATTTAAATATTTTCATAGGAAGGACCTTTTAGATATAACTGAATTACTAAAATAATTAAAGCTATCGATCAGAATGACTTCAAATTCAGTACACATCGTAATTCTGATCACTAATAAAAAATGTGGTGCCAATTGGATAGAGAATAATTTCCAAAGGAAAGTAGGGTTCCTCCTTAAAATCTCGAGCAGATTTTTATCTGTGGAATAATTATGTTCACTCGCTTTCAGTGATATTAATATTTTAATATCCTTCTAATCTTGGGTTATTACATTAAATTCACACACGTATATACCACACTCATAAATACTTCGAGACGTTAAGGTAGATGAGGAATAAGTCTGAAGAAAAATTCTCACCTTCGCTGGGAATCAAACCCAGGGCCTATCGATTTGGAGAGGTGACGACGTTAATAATCTACTAATGGAAGTGATACTTTTAACAACCAGGGCTGTTAGCTTTCTAACAGGGTGGAATGAATCCGTATTATTAGATCTTCACTAGTTGCATCATTTCGTGCGCCTTTCGATGAAGTAAGAACACTTCCTATTGCAGTTCCTGTTGTAGAGGAAACGGAAGTTCGGGTCGAGGATGAAAAGGACGACACTGTTTTTCGTGAACATTTCGCGGGAGTCACGACCTGGAAATGAGACGCCAACATGAAATGGTTTTTGTTCCCACGAATGTCGGCAAAGACTAAGAGATAAATCCAAGAACGTCACAAGAGCCTTCCCACTAAAGAAGTCGTTAATTGCCTTTGGAACTTTTGACCCCCTCTCAACAAGAAGTTGCTGCCTATTTGGCCTAGAAAAAAAAAGATAAATGAATATCGACAATATAAGCTGCATATTCTAAACTACGGCCAAAGAAATAATAATTAGGGCTCAGATTTTTAGTTAAATGCATATTTTGTGTCCTAATACGAACTTAAACTCAGTTTAATATTCTGGATACCTTATTGCACATAAAAAGACATATTTTATGATTTTGTTATGTCAATAAATATTTTCATATATTCACATAAATTACACAAAAAACACAAACGAAACATTTACATAGAGTGATATAAAAGCAGCAGAATTATTTTTAACAACTCGCTATTCACTTGTTTAATGCTGAATTACATAGTTCAGATGTCGCAATATGTTATTCTTTATTGTAAGAACTGATGTTAGCTATAGCATCCCTTCAGTTGTAAACATCCTGCTTTCTCAAGCTACATGAGCCCACAAGAAGCCCCGAAAGTTTGTGCGAGAGCGAAGAAGTGGATGTTATGAAATAATGGCAAAAGATGATAGGAAAGGTGATGATGGAGGAAATGGTGGAATGATGGCGGGGGAAACCGGAGAACCCCTGTGCCCGTGTGTCTATCACACATTCCATATGCGGAAGCCTGGGATCGAACGCGAGTCGCTTTGGTGGGAGTCAAGTGATCTAACCGCTCGGCTACGGTGCGGCCTAATCCAATTTAGTATGTCTGTTAAAAGCAGGATAAAAAAGAATTGAGTGAATGTTAACCTGATTAGTTGGTTTCAAGTATTTCTCCACATCATGCAATTAGTTTTTTGAAAACAAGAATTAGTTATTAAATTACTTAAAACTATATTAATGAATTATAGGTGATTTTTTAAATTTTTTGCTAGTATGATACAAAAGAAATGTTAAATATTATTAATGTTCAGTAAAAATGCCAAAATTAATAGCTATGAAAACATGAAACTGTCGCTATGGTCCAGAGGTGCCGGGTTCCATTACTGGCTGGAGGATGGGCAATTTTCTTTACACAGTATCATCCCCATTTTTCCTAGGGTTTGCAACTGGCCAGAGCGACTCACGGGGTACCTCGAGCGCCATCGTTTTTTTTTTTTTTTTTTTTTTTTTTTTGCCCAGTACTGGTCTGGAAGTATTAATGAGAGCGTGAATATGTGTATGTGTTTGTGAATTTAATACAAAACAACCCAAAGGTTAACACCACTGTGAGTGAATATTATTGTTGTTGAACAATTGTTACAAAGGTAAAAAGCCTCCCATGTGACCTTAAGGGACACTGGGAGTGAAATTTTGGTCAAAATTGTCAAAAAGTCGAAAATTGTTTTTTTACCTTAAAATGTTCCTGGAACACCTGTGCATTGGGATCAGCTAACATTTTTCATATCCCCCACTCCATGTGGTCATTACGGCGATTTCAAATAGTGCTCTTCCCTTAACGTACACAGCATGTTCCTATATAAAAGCCTGTTTTTCTCAAAATTACATTTCTGCACATTCCAAAAGAAGGTCGCGCCTGATTTTTGCTTCAAATTCAATGAAAATTTCCAAAAGTATTCATAAATAGCAGCTAAACAAAACTATAATTCAATATTGGTGTTAACATGAATTCCAAAAAAAAAGTTTGTTTTGTATGAAAAAAATCAATAATTTTTAAGATTAAATTTTCTTTGTTATAAAAAAAAATATGTACAGCATAATCAGCAAACATATTTGAAATATCTCTTCATACAATTGTTACCCATGTTTTAGAGTATCAGTTCTGCCAATATAAATTAATTTTGAAAGTCAATAGACGCGAGCTACATTTTGAAAATGTGCCTATTAAATTCATAAAATAATTTATATATCATAAACGAATTATCCAATTTTAATGAAATTTGGTGTACCTACTATTCTCACATAAACACAAACGGAGTAAAACTTTCAAAAAAATCTATCAAGAAATGTGGAACTTTCAAATTTCACTCCCAGTGCCCCTTAAATTCTAAACGCGGGATATAAATGAAACTTTTAAAAAATCTGAAGTGTTGAACTCGGATGACTTTCTCTACTCTTGTATTAAAGATTCTTACAAACTCTTATTCCTGTATCTTCATATTAGTTGAGATAAACATTTGCAGAAATTATCTTACTAAATTTTCTTGTAGGTGTAAGAGGTATATGGGAATACAGTAGGCTTTGAGTGATAGTCAAATCTTTTAAAGCTTTCAAATTCAGTTCTCTTTGCACGGCCAGCAGATAAAAATGTAAATAACTACCTTCTATTTGGGAAGAGTTTAAGTATTGCAAAACTCACACAAATAACGAGGAATATCTGCCAAATTGTTTACTCTACAAAAAAATGGATTTGGACAAAATTCTAAATTTTTTGTATAGTAAGTTTTGATCTATCTTACAGTTTACTAGTTATACAAAAGCCATCAAGAGTAAACAGGACTATATAGGCTATAGCCTGAAAATTCAAAATATAAATTTTATTTGCCATAAAAATATCTTAAACGCATGGCATTTTGATAAAAATGGTGACAGCCATTTTTGAGCAAATAAAAATTTTCTATGCAAAGGATAGCCGACATTGGAGTAATTTTCCTCAAAATCTTGGTGTTGCACCCTTGAAAGATATTAAACTTAAATACCAACTTTAGTTTTTAATCAACTTTTGGTTTTTGAGTTATGCTGTCCACAGACACACACAACGACTTTTTTCTAAATCTGCTGTTTTGGATTCAGGGGCCTGAAAACATATCCGTAAAGTCTCGAAATCGAATACAATATTTCTACTTAGTATACGTTGCAGAGAAAGTAAGAAAATATGGATGATATTTGATCTACATATTTATGCATCAACCTTTGATTGGTATATTAAGGACTTCAAATAAATCAATCGTATATTGTAAAATTTTTAAACTTCACAGATGACTGTGAATGGACGACAATGCATGTAAACAGCAAATAACTTCAATTGTGTTTACGCAGAAGGCCACGCATGGATAATTCTTCAGATTTTCCCACACATACGTCTTTTGTTTGTCGGTAAGGTAAAGCCTGAACGACGCTTATTATCTGAAAGCTATACTTTCAGAGAGATGAAGCACACTCGAAGGTCTTAAGAAAAAACAAACAAACTCTTCAAAACTACACACAATGCGTGAATAGAGCTCACGTTCGAGAATTTTCTCTCTAGTCATCACACACATTGTGAACAATGAACATTTATTCACACAGGGACAGCGATGTTTATGTTAGCGGAGAAAGAAGAACGGTGTCACTGCTTTTTCGATGAATTGTTTTCGTACGATTACCGCGGCCGTTTCAAGTCTTATGTTCCATATTATTCTTCCGGTTGTTCAAGAATTGGATGTTGTCTTTAAGGGAAAGGACTGTTACAAATGACAGCTCTGGGAAAGAAGTGTTTTTCACCGTAATGATATAAAATGGCAATAATTTTTGCCAACAACAGCCTTTCAAATACGAAGTATTACACTTCACTGTACTTTCATACTGCCAGATTCAATCTAAATGCTTTGACCAAAGAGAAAGTATATTATTACAATAAGCAATGGAAAATATGTATTATATAGTGTGACGCCGGCCGGTGAACAACAAAGGAAGCTCGGGCTTCACCACCCCACTAGCGTGCCCTATCAAAGGTACTCAGGGTCAAGCTTCCCCACACCGCTCACGTGAGCAACGCATGACTAACAACAATCAAGAGGCAACACAAAGGGTTTCCAGAACCTTCGAGGGGCATCCGGTGGCCGGCGTGTTTGTGAAAGTCGAGAAAGGTCCATGTTACGTCATTCTAAGTATATAAGGAGGCAAAGAAACAGCTGAAGAGAGAGTTACAGCCAAAGAGATGGGTCGGTCAGTACATCAGTGAGAGCAAGACAGCTGTGTGTGTGTGTGTGTGTGTGTGTGTGTGTGTGTGTGTGTGTGTGTGTGTGTGTGTGTGTGTGTGGTACGGTCGTCGTGAAAGATACGTCGCGTGGAAGTGAAGAAGATTTAACGAGCGTTGAGTGATTGTATTATCGAAGTTGGTGTATGAGAGACAGAGAAAGTGAGAGTGAGAGGACTGAGTGAAGGTTACGAGAAGTAAACAGTTGTGACTTTTGATTAAGGCTTCTCGGGTTACCAGCTGATGATGAAGGCCACAGAGTTAAGATGGCCGAAAGCTCGAGCAACTTCATCAACATCACACGGCTGGTAACTCGAGAAGCCTTAATCAATATCATCGCCGTGAAAGCTTCAAGTCTTACAGTTGTGACTTGTAATATCATGAAAGATTGTGAACTGTGTTAACGTCAGTAAAAGAAAGCTGTGTGTTTGTGCAAACATTTTAGAGGACAATAAAGTGACAAAAGAATATGTTATATGCGCGCATGTGCGCATAACCAGATAACACAAAAATGAAAAATTGGTTAGATGCCGATTTTCAAACTTACGCTCAGCAATTCCAAAGATTCGACAAGAAAATTTTGCCACTCCAAACTAAACATATTACATAGAGGATCAAAAATTCTATACCAAAACTTCACCACAAATACAAATTTAGAGTTGTTCTACTCCCCATATCAGATTTTTTTTAATTTATTTTTCCCTGAAACACGACGGCTTTCTCTGTAGTTGTCCACACCAAAGTAGACTTTATAGGTACAGTGTGTTCGTAGATTAGCCGGACCACCCCGCGGGGGCTCCGGACCGAGCAAGGACCGGCGTACCCTCCGTCAGAGTTACACGTAAACAACCGGCAAGTCATTAGTAGGGTCAACAAGACGGCCACGCAAAGAATATTGATAATGTTAAATTCATCATAAGTATACGTATATTTAAACATTTTACTAATGTCCTGTGGATTTTAGCCACAAGAAAATATAGAAAAGCATTGAACTGTTTTCTCGAGTGATATTATTGCATCAGAATTTTATGACATTGCCTTTGCTGTCAGTTGGTTTATATCGTTGTATAATGAAGTCTTCTAGAGAAAGTAACGGACCATATTAAATATGTATAACCAAGTATGCAATTAGTCCGCCTCGAAGAGCCTCTTTGAAAATGTGACGTTATTTCACTGTTGCCCTGAACGAGTCACTTTCACCAAGTGGCGTCCTCTAGGTCGGGACTTCCCCATTTGCTCCCACGGTTTAACATCGCTATTCTGTATTCCTGGCTATAGTGCTTGGAAACCGCAGCATTGCTTTGCAGTCAGGGTTCCAGTGATTAATGTTTTACTTCAAGGAATGCAAATTTCTTTGATATTTAGGGCAATGAGTGTAATTCATTTTAAATGCCTTGAACTGTCCATTAAGGCCTTTTAATGAGCTGGAACTGTTTAACCCTGCATGATACATTTATTATTCTTTACTGTCTTAAAAATGGCTCAAATTATTTTGAGCAAAATGCTATCCATACATTAGAGATACCAAAATGGCGACAAAATGCATTATTATGTTCAATTTTCTGTAAACAGGATATAAAATACCTTTCATCTGTATTTTAATTTTACATAACGAGAAAAGGAAAGGAAAATATTCGTACAGAAAAACTGTAGTTAAAATATTCTTCTTTATCTGATTACCCTCCCCATATAGAAGCAGTCACTCCCTAGGACTTTAAGTTGTAGTTGTGCTTAAGTTAAGCTTGTGCCTAGGGTCTGATACCTGTCGGGGAGCAGACAAACCTATGGACCAGGCACGGTGATAACCGGGAAGCAGGTGGTCAGCCCAGCACCACGTATGAGGATGACACGAAATGTACACAAAATGGATGAATGGAAAGGTGATGATGGAGTAGCTGGTGGAACAAGTGGCAGAAGAAAACCCGCCCAGATGCCGCTTCGTCCACCACGAATCCCACATGATCCCTGGGATCAAGACCTTGGTGGGAAGCAAGCGGTCTAATCACACGGTTAGGGTGCCGTCCTAGTTGAAATATAACAATATTAAATAATATTTTATTTAAAGTATTTCTGAAGTAGTGTTCAATTGAGCAGTTATATTCAAGCTGTTCTCGGGCTTCGAGCCAGGTGAAGTGATGAAGAGCCATCGACGTTTCGGGAGCGTACATCTCTCCCATCATCAGGATGATGAATGGCTACCAAGGTTGAAGGTTGAGCAGTTGTTAATAAAATTGCTAGTTCAAAATCAGTCGGAACATTTCCTTAAAATCACGCGGTGTATAATAGACAGCTTAATTACAAAATTTGTATTGTTAAACACGGAATAATATCTAATAATTATATAATATAATAGTATATTATATTAATATAATGATAATTATAATATAATGTATTATTGTTAATTACGCTTACAATTTGAATACATGATCATGTTTAATGTTAATATAATTTCCCCATTTGGTAGTAAAGATGGTGAACAAAGTTTTATCCCAGATTTCACTGGTTTTAATAAGAATAGCTCCGAGTTTTGAACTTTTCAGTTTTTAAATGATTCTATAATTTTAATTAGCAGTATGTTTTAAATTGTGTTATTATTGTGTCGGTTACATTAATAAGTGTTCCTGTTAAAATTTAGAGTATAAAATTTAGTCTTCTATGCTTATCCGATTGTATATGTCAACAAGAAATATAAGAATAAGATGTGTAAGAATTTTTTTAGAAGAGTGAGTCAAGAAAGTTGTATGAATATTACACTTATATTTTTCTGTGCTCGCTATTTTTGTACGCAATTTGATGTTCCTCATGCCACTGAGTGATAGTCATTTATTTGTAGCCTTCATAGTTTGTTGGAAATACAATGTTTCTTTTGAATATGTAGATAAAAATACGCTTTTGTATCTATCATTTGCAGAATGTTTATAAAATCACGAAAGCGAAAGTCGTTTGAGTATAATGCGTTATATTTTTGTAATTTCTATTTCAGATGCCTTTTAAAAATATTTTGAAACTGCACCTAATATAAAACGGTTAGAACAATAATTTCTAGTGAGATAAGTTCAATGCCAATTTATTTATGCATTATAGAAGATGGGACTTCTTCGAAGTACAAACACTGTACTTGTTCCCATGTTCCATAATAGCACATACATTGACACTGAGGAACATTCCGAGCGCGTAGAAACAGTTATAACTTTCTCCAGTTCAAATGACATACGTGCTTATGGCGGTTTACGTCCTTTCCTGGGCAGAAATAAAACAATTCGCCGCATATTAATGTTGCACCTTCCTTTGTTGGTGTGTGTCGGAAGCGGAACTTCTCAGAGGAAGCCTAGTTTAGTCAACGAGTCAAGCAATACTGACAAATTTTGCAAAGATTACTACCCAGTTACGTCAGAAGCACGTGTTCGGCACCTTAAGCACTTTAAAATTCGGAATAGGTTATCTATTTATTTATTTATTTATTTCACGAGCTTGTTTACTTGCTTACTAGTATAACGGTTACGCCACGTCAATGGTACAACGTTAAGTTAAAACTAGATGAATTCTTATAAATTTCTTCCCGACTACTTTTCTCAAAAGGCGTCTAGCCTTTCCTTGACAGCTTTTTTCTATGCATAAAACCTAGATTCGCAACTGTCTGAATAGACTGTTATTCATACAAGAGCTCATTTTATTTATATTTCTTATTAATCCTTGTAAATATTCGCTAGAAGCTTTTAATTACAAATATTGCTGAGTACTGAATTGCATGCAGCAGGGTGGGATTACACTTAACACCCCCCCCCCCCCAATCTTTGACAGTAATTATTCTTTGCTTTATTTCATGAAGTCTTGATTATAATTGTACCACCATTTAACATTTCAAAATGTGGTACTCAAAATATTTAAAAATTGAAACGAACAAGTTTAAAAATTGGTTAATGCGTAGCTTTTGAAAATAATATTTTTAGTCTTCTCGTGTCTACTGATCGTATTTTCTTAGCGTAATACTTTAAATTATTAAGCATATCTAGTAAAAAAATTCTTAAATAGTTTTAAATTAAATCTTATTGCGTTGTTCATACTCTCAGGAGTTTTAAAAGCGCATTTTCAGCCAAACATTAATAATCGTACACAATTTTTAAGTTCCAGCATTAACGGTATCCGAAAAATTTAATAATTGCTTAAAAATGCGTAGCTTTTTAAGAACCTATTCAAAAATAAATGCAGCTGAGTTTTATAAAACCAAAGAAAAATGCTTAAAACGGAAAAAAGAAGTGAAATTACACAAAAGCAAATTCCAAATACATGTAGCAGGTATTAATGTTTGAACCACATCAAAGAAAGGCTTCAAAATGGCATACAAGTAACTCAGTATATGCAGAATATAATAATCATGATGATAATTAAGATTATTAGTAATAATAATAATAATAATAATAATAATAATAATAATAATAATAATAATAATAATAATAATAATAATAATAATAATAATAATAATAATAATAATAATAATAATAATAATAATAATAATAATAATAATAATAATAATAATAATAATAATAATAATGGATTCGATTTATTTCAAACTATTGCAAACTATGCAAACTATTTTGTTTAAATTGCAGTATTACCGTTAAAACAAGAAGACAACAAAGAATTACTTGCTCAAAAATACAACCAATACAGTATGAAGAAGCTTACGTCTCTAAGAAGTTCCCTGAGTCTGTCGAGCCGATCGTCCTGACTCCTGGTGGGCAGATAGCGAGCTTCTGTCGCGGCATATAGAACCATCAACACTAGGGCGAGCAGCAGGATGTGGCGACTGCACATGGTGATGTCTGCAACAATCAGCAAGTCAAAAGTGTTCAATTAAAGTGCTTTATTTATTATGTTTATCATTATTAATGCTTTAGTTTCGTGATTAAAATCAGGGGTTTAATTTTGTTTGTAGAAGAGTTATATTTTCTGATGACCTGATTGCCAATTATTTTGCAAGGCTGAGGTTTACAAATTAAGTGTGAGCTGCTATTTAAAACTTTAAATGCAATTACTTTTCAGAAGCATTAAATACAGTTTCATTCATAATGGTATTGGATCAGATGTGCCCTAAGCTTTAAGCCTAGAACTACCATCTGGAATTACTGTTCCGAAACTAAATTTTGTTTTACTTAGAACTCCAATTATATCTACTGCATTTAAATAAACGTGAAACATTTAGTATATTTGCTGTCATTTAAACGTCTAACTGAATTTTGAAAAATCTGATGTGTTACACTCATATGACTTTCTCTACTCTTGTACTAACCATTCTTACTAATTCTTATTCCTATATCTTCTTCGTGTTAGTTAAGATAAACATTTGTACAAATTATCTTATTACTTATTTCCTTGTAGGTACAAGGGGAATATTAGAATACAGTAGGCTTTGTGTGATAGTCAAATGTTTTAAAGCTTTGGGATTCTGTTGTCTTTGCACACTTAACATATAAAAAAAATGAACAACGATGATCCTTTTCACGAAATTTCTAAGTTTTCTGAAACTCACACACATAGCAAGGAATATCTCCGAAATGGTTCACCCTACAAGAAAATTGTGTATTTTAGCAAGATCTATATGTTTTGTATAGTATGATTTGGTCTATCTCTAACGGTTTACCAGTTATGCAAAAGTCGTCCAGAGTAAATACTACAGGGGCTATAGCCAGAAAATTCAATATATACATTTCATTTGCCATAAAAATACCTCAAACATATGGCATTTTAGTCAAAATTGTTGGGGCCATTTTCAAGAAAATCAACATTTTTGAAAAATTGTTGATGTAAAGGGTATTTCAGGCTGCAGCAATTTTCTTCAAAATCTTCATGTTGTATCCTTGAAAAACATTAAACTTAAATACTTGGTTTTTAACCGACTTTTCGTTTTTGAGCTATGCTGTCAACAGACTGACAAGCTGACACACAGACACACACACGGACCTTTTTCTAAAAATGTTTTTATTTTGGATTCAGGGGGTCTCAAAACATATATTTCCGGTGAAATCTCGACATCGAATTTTTGGGTGGAATACAATACTTCCCCTACTTACCAGTAACGTAAACCCCGCGCGACAGCCCACGAAGGGCCAAGGCCTACCGCCCAGCAGCTGCGTCCCCCACCTCTGCCCACTACAGGCGTCATTGGTGAGGTGCAGTCTGGAGGGTTGAACGTGGTGAGCGCCCCGAGCCCTCCCGGCCAGTTATGACTTACCAGTAGAGAAAGTAAAAAATTGAGAAAGCATTAACTATGAATTAAATATGAATTAAATAATAAAATGCTTTAAAAATACATACATGGGTTTATTTACTCTGTGGTGCCCAAATTTCTTTTGAACATTTCAAACAAATTTATAAAATAAATTACATGTATAAAAGTGTTGGCGTAGTTTTAAGAAAAGTGAAGTTAAAATGTTTAATCTGGACATCAGTAAAGCACCTGCAGAGTCCTTGTTTTAAAAATTAATTTTAAACTTCAAGGTTTAGGTAATAAATTTCCTGTTACACAAGTATAAGTTATTTATGGACTAACTCATATATTACAGATGTAAATATTTCTACACCATTTATATTAACTCTCTTTTTCTTCTTTCTACTTTCTCTCAGATGTCATTACTGACTATTAATCATATTTCTTAGTTTTCCGCAGTCTCAGTAAAACGAAATCTTTTATTTAATTTTGAACGTGCTTTCTGTTATAACGAGAAAGCGATAGTAACGAAATTACACTGGCAATGAATTTATTACACTTCTTTTATGATTCTACAAATAAATCATGCAGAACTCAACAAAATTTCCTACTCTTATTGTTTCTTTTTGTACCAAGTACGTAATAGATAGAATTGTGTTCCACTAAAACATTGGTTATGGGGAAGTTTTATATAATTGGGAAACTATAAGAAATAGACAACCCTTACTCCACAAAAAGTCCAGATCGCTTTAAAACACACAATTTATTTAAAATAGCCTGAGTGATTCGCGAAATAGCATGAGCAACTTTTTTTTTCCTTCTGAAGATACAGTTACCAGTACAAGGCTGTGAGTTGGCTGCGCTCAGAGAGCACCCGTTGCCCAGGCCTGCTTTTGCACAATCAGACATTTCGACATATCAGTTATTATTGTTACGAGAGTCGCTCAATTGTAATTAAAGTACTGTCGCTATTTAGTTGCCTTTTAAGATATCCTTTTAAGAGTATTTTGTTTAAAAGCAGCGATTCACATGAAGCACGTAGAAAATTAAATTTTCGTAAGAATAGTTTGTAAAGCCATATCAAGTAAACATAGTGGATAAAAAAATAGTTTATTTATGATCGGTCTTAAAATGATAAGATGTTCAGTGTGCCATACAATATTGAACGCGAAAGACCACTTAATTTTGCTCAGAGGCCTCCTTTCAGGCTTGAGGTTCTTTTGTGCTTTAAAATTACAACACTGGGCAGAAAACCATGTTAAGAACATTTGCGCCCGAAAAATACCATGGCTCTCCGTTGTGTTTGAACCCGCAACATCGAGAACCAGAGACTAGCATTTTACCCTTCTTGTAGCGTATGATACCTATAGCGGACAAAGAAATTTTTTTTTTTTTTTTTCAGTTAACCTTCATTGCTGGAATTTGAAGTTTCAATTCTTTGGAACGTTAGATACTGCTTTATAAGCTGTTAAATTAACAATACTTGTTTTAATATTTAGAAAATTTGATGTGTTGCATTCACACGACTTTCTCTACTCTTGTACTAACCATACTTACAAAGTCTTCTTCGTGTTAGTTGAGATAAAAATTTGCAGAAAATTTCTTATTTTCTTGCAGATGCCAGGAGAATATGGGAATACAGTAGGCTTTGAGCGATAGTCAAATCTTTTAAAGCTTTTAAATTCCGTTCTCTTTGCACGGTTTACATATAAAAAATGAATAACGATGTTCAATTTCACAGGAGTATAAGTTCTCTAAAATTCACACAATAACAAGGAATATCTCTGAAATGGTTCACTCTACAAAAAAATTAGTCAGGCATAAATTGTGTGTTTTAGCAATATCTACTTTTTTATGTAATAAGACTTGGTCTATCTCTTACGGTTTACCAGTTATGCAAAAGTCATCGAGAGTAAATAGAACTACAGGGTCCATAGCCAGAAAATTCAGGATATACATGTCATTTGTCATACAAATATCTTAAATATGCGGCGTTTTAATCAAAATCGTTAGAGCCATCAAAATTTTCGAAAAATATTCCGTGTAAAAAGTAGTTTAGGGTGGAGCAATTTTCTTCAAAATCTTCGTGTCGCATCCTTAAATACCAACTTTGGTTTTTAACCGAGTTTTCATTTTTGAGTTATATTGTCCTCATAGACACACATACACGGAACTTTTTCTAAAAAAATTTTTTTTTATTCAGGGGGCCTCAAAACATACATTGTCGGTGAAATCTCGACGTCGAATTTTTGGTTGGAATAGAATACTTCCTCTACTATACGTAGTAGAGAAAGTTAAAATATGATGCTAATGTGGCCAGATTTGTACCTTTAAAATAACCCTAAAACAAAACCCTGTGTAAGCGTTTGATAACCTGATCCAAGCAAGAGTGGGGCAGTGCCCATCTGAAGAAAGTTCCCTCAAGGTCGAGCACTTGCTACACGTGAGGCATCCTCCAGACAAAGAAGAAAGTTGACCACATATTTCTTATTCTTCACCTCCGGGCACTTCATTAAGTGTCCAGTACCGCAATTACAGATGTAACCACAACGTAATGCTTTACATACCCCGCCTTCTTTATAGCCTGCTTTACGAAAATGGCTATAATTTTGTCTCAGCAAATCAATTGGCAGGACTAATCACTTTTGTATGGGCCATTTATAAGATGATGAGTTTCCGGTAATAAAATTTAAATAGAATTGGGGTGTTTACCTTGAAATATGCTATAATAAACTGACGCTTAGCTTCTATGCCCTTCAGTGATCAAACAGCCTGCATTTTAATAGCGTTCCACTTAAGGCTATTAATATTCTAACGTCTCATTCAACGTCTCTGTGGATAACTCGTATGTAATATAGCAAGATGTGAATAATTACCATTATGTAGCAACAAAACTTTAATTACAGCTACTGTTAACCCCTTAGATAACGGGTGGTAAAACATCCGAAAGTCAGCAAATAAGCAACACCACATCACCCGAAACAAATAACTATGGACGGCCAGTCACAAAATGAAGCGCGACGCCTGGGGGTCCCCGAATGACTCGCGAGTCCCTGTAACTTACTTTTAGATATGATTCTTTGCAAAAAGGTTATTGAAACATTATAATCTTATTTCTATGCCATTTCTTTCAGAAGAAAAACGTTTTATCCCCGTTTCATCGCTACATAATACGAAACGGATAATGGAAACGTTATTATAGTACATTATAAAATAATAGGTGGTGTGTATTGTTACAGAGCGAGAGGGCCTTTTTTGCATTCCACCCAACAATTTGATAGCAAGGTGTCACCAGGCATACTCCCTGAATTAAAAAGAGAAGCAAAGCTGTGTCTGCGGATGTTTTATGTGTCTGTGAACAACATATCTCAAAACGAAAACTAGATTAAATACCAAACTTGGTATTCTCTCTCTCATTCACTCTCTCTCTCCCCCCATACTATAGGTAGTTGTTGCTAGTTTAATTTATTAAATCCTTTGTTGTTTTTTGACTGAAAATATCACTGCAAAAGCTCAAAATATTATCAAAAATTTTATATTCTGATTTTAACTTCTAAAAATAATTTTAGAAATCAACTACTTCTGTCCTAAAGTTACAATTCAGTTCTTAGCAGTTTTACAATATGCAGCTCAGTAATAGGAAGGTATATTTCTGTCCCTTTTTTAAACTTTCAGCAACTTGCATTCTTTAGTATTCTGACAAGTTGGGCAGCAGTCACCTGAAAACTTTTCTTAGCTAGTTTTGAAAGCGTAATGAAGAAATTGAAATATACTTTTTAATCCTCTCTTTGTAAATCTTTGACTATCATTCATTGAACGTTTGAAGCACATTTTACAATTCGAAAGAAAATTTGTAATTAAACGTTTATAACCTCATTTTTTAGGAAAGAACTATCTGAATTCAAAATTATTTGTAAGTTATTATGCTATAATGGGACAACTATTTCACGATTAATTACTTAATTTATTACAACCTTTTTCTTTTTTAAAAACAGATATTTAATTATTTATAATTAACCAAACATTATATAAGACGGAAGTCTCAAAACTATTGCAGTGTTTAAATTATATGTAGTTTCAAATATGTGGTCAAATTTTAAGAAACTTTGGAGTAAAACGTTGAACCTTAAGTTGAGAAACCACTGCAACTCTTTAGTAAATATTTTGTGTTTAAGTAACTGCTGCAATATGGCCTAAATGTTAAAATAAATAACATACAGGAAAATATAGCTATAATCTTAAAAATAAACATCCATATCGTTACAAAATATCTATAATATATAAACATAATTTTATTCTATAACATAATTTATTATAAACCAATGCCACCAATAATGTATAGTCTTGTCGCAAAACAGAGATAATTAGATAAGTGGTGCTCAACTTTATGCGAAAGAGGGGAGGGTGGATTTGCCTCCACCTACCTCATGGGACTAGAAAACAAACCGTTCTAATGAGTGAAGGGGAAATACTTCTTGCACAAAACGAAGAAGGTGGGGTAAAATTACAAGGTGACGTCATTAACACATAGAGACAAAGTTGGGATAATGATGATGCAGTCTACATAGCACTTCGCGCTTTATTGGTTTGTGGCAATCATATATAAAGCTTTGCAGCACTTGAATACAAATATTTATTTTCACTCTTTATTATTTTTATTACATGTTCTTTTGAACATAAATAAATGTTTTCGTAGTGGGTAGCCAATATTTCAAGCGCTGGTGCTCAGATTTCCTAATTAGTATATTTTATCAACTTTTTATTCAAAACCCAAGCAGGCTATTAAAGTCTTGGTTATGAACACAAGATAAATAACCGGATGTTGGATGGGGCTTCTGAATTTACATTTTTTCCCATCTTACTCCCAAAGCTTGTCTCCAGAACAACTTTCCCTTGCTGGTGGTGAAGGAATTCCTGTCTTCTGGTAGATTGTATCGTGTTATGTAACTATTGTCCAGTGTTTTAGGCCGCAACCCCTTCCATCTTTCTCTTCCATGCTCATCAATACTTCTAAATTGCGTCACAGATGTGATTAATATCGTCTTGATGTCAGCAAAGCTGTGCCGTGTGTACAGTTATGGAGACTTCAACAAGCTTGTTTTGTCTATCTTGTGTCCATTCTTTCATAATTAATATTGTCTTGTGCAAGATCGCTTTTTTACTTCCTCTGTTGCTTACGTATACTAAGTAGAGGAGGTAGTGAGCGAGATGGCTCCGCATTCGGGGAATCCCGGGTTCGATTTCCGTTCACCACCCTCTCAGACCCTGGGTTTTTCATTTTTCATGGCGAATGATAGGATTTTTTCTCTTCTATCATCATTTTCTATCCATTATTTCTCTATCATTCCGATACCTTCTCATCTTTCATATAAGAGGTTTGGAGAATTTAATTTTGGAATATGAGAAAGAATTTAAGAATATGAAAATATAACCAAGAACGTCATATTGGAGGAATAATTGACCAGGGCCAATTCCAATATACCCAAAGTGATCTTAGCACGAATAAGTAAATCATAGTCATATAGGAAAAATACCAAAAATAGAGTGTGTTTTTATTTAGTTTATTTAATCACCATGCTCCATTACATGCAGTTGTATTTCATGGTTTATATTAACTTATTTATCGTATTATTGTTTTCGTTTGTGTCCAGTTGTCTTTTGTTGGATATTTCGTGGTTCCACTATTATGTACATTAAATTATATCAAAAAACTAATAGAATAATTACAATAATTCAAATTTTATGCTGTTAATGTTTTGCATTAATGGCCCCCAGTATTTGTTCACAATGTCACTGTGGTTCATTGGCCAACTCTCCTCACTTTTGGTTCTCGCCTTGAAGACACTGCGTTGCCGATCCAATATTGGGCACTCCTATAGAACACGATCAACGGTTTTTTCAGCGTTATCGCAAGGACATCTAGAACTTTCAGAAATCCCAAATTGCTGGCAGTAATACCTCAGTTTTCCATGTTTAGATAGCATTATTATGTTTGATGTGGAAGTTATGTTGAAAATTGTTGTTATTAGTAATAAAGCTCTGATTTCTGAACAAAATGCTTAACTTTTTCTACACTTTTAAGGATAAGTAGAGATGTTATAAGTTGTAAGGCACACTTAAATGGGCAGTTTTAACTATGTTTGTGGTTATTTATAGTTTATTTCGTTGGACAACGTTTTTGCTTACTTATTTGACGATGTTTAATTAAAACAGCTTATTTTACCCAATACTGTAAATTTAAAGTGCATATTTCACAGTTATCCGTGATTTATCACTTATTCGCTATTTTCTTGGTTAAGTGCGTAATAAAGAAATGCCAGGAGATAGCCAAGTGTTGTGGAATAACTGTAAAGAGGAAAAAAAACTTGCTGCAAATGAGTAAAGAATCAATTCATCAATCGGCTATTGTCTGAGATAGTGCAATAAACTCATGGGCAAGGACAGTGATTCCCCGAGTTCCAAGGAGCACTGTGTTGTGCAAGAATTTAATCTCTCCAAAATATCTTAAATTTAAAGCAGCTGGAAACCTGAAGTAATTCCTTGGAAGTTCACTTTCTCAGATTGACGAAATTTCAGTAACATTGTCGTCAGAAACAAACACACGGGGTTGCAAAAACTGCGTTTGACAAGCCCAATCAGGAGCTACAGAAAAACTCCGGTTACAAAATACTGTGTCAAATTTCTAAAACGCTTTCTGGCGAAGAAACCCATATTGAAGAGGAATTCATCGAAGAATTGTAGTGGTTTTCTCATAATCCTGTGACGTCATTATGTTTCCTGCTTATTTACTCGCTTATTTTCCAGAAATAAAACCTAAGAAAGCCCAATTTAAGGATTTAGAAAACCCAAAACGAAGGCTAAAACGATCTAGAAATCCAAGCATCTATTTCAGTAACAAAGTTATATTGAAGTAATTTCCTTGCCATCAGGAACATTTCTGTGCCAAAGCCGCAGTGGCACGACAACTCATATGCATTCTCTTCAACAAGAAAGGGCAACTGCGTTTCTTGCGCCTTGGCAATCATTTTATAGCTCTGCAGCAAATTATTTAAGTACGGACGTCTTCACAGTGACCAGCAATATATCACAGTGATATAAGACAGGGGTTGTAATATGTGTGTGTTGAAAACGCGAAACTTTGGGTTCGGCGCCGTGAGGGAGAAATAAAACTGGAAGTGCACCAGCGTCTGGAATGGTTCCAAATCCCAGCGTCGTTGTTGAGTGTGATTACTACATAAAGTGACTATCATTCACACTCGAAATGTCTTGAGCGAGAGAGGCGTCTAGACGTCCTCAGATCCGCAACTGTTAACGCCTTTCTTTATTGCAGTAATTAATGTGCAAGAAGATGCACTCAAGTGTGAGTTTATAGCTCGGAGCGTAGTGTCTCCCATTGCATCAACTGACAGTCGTAACACTTTGAAAGCGCTTCGTTTTATACACTGCTTTAATCCTGTCTTTAGACATTTTACTTCTTCTGTCACTTATCTAATAGGTAGAGAAGATTTCGCTTAAAATTTCTATTCCATATTTCACTGGAAATGTGTTTTGAGTCCCCTTAATGCAATAACTTATTAAAAGTCTGTGTCTGTGTGACTATAGACAGAGTTACTCAAAAACTAAACCTCCGACAAGTATCAAACTTCCATGGCCATATAAACGGAACATGAAAACTTGGTATTTAAACTCAGTACTCTTCAAAGATTATACAAGGATTTTCAAGGAAATCCTTCATCCCAATCTACGCTTTGTATGGAAATATTTTGTCAAAAGTGGCTCTAAGGGTTTTCATTAAAATAAATACATTAAAGATATTTACATGATAAATAAACATTTAATCTGGAAGCCCTCATTCGGAAGGGATATTCTAGAAAAAATGAAGATATATATAAAACACGCAGTTAATTTCAAATTTTGTGTGGCATCAATCATTTCCGAGATATTTGCTGTAATTGATTTGGACGTTTCAATACTTGGTCATTTTTTTAAGTTTTGAAATTTAGTCGTTTCTCGCCATATTAAAATTTGACTATCACTTCCGTTTCCTGTATTCCCTTTGCACCTTCTAACGAAAGTGTAATGAAAGTAGTTTTGCAAACGTTTATTTCGATATTATGTTACTGTCACACAGTCCTCTATTTATTTAATTAATTAATTTTTTTTTTTTACAGGTATACCTATGAGATCAAAAATTCATGAATTTGAAACCCAGTTTCAATGTCTCCTTGTTATGCGATGTATTGAAAGTCGATGCATTTTCATTTTTAAGTATGTGTAATTTCTCTAGAATTTATTTATAGAAAGTCCATCTGTGTATGCGCGCGCACGTATGTACAAGAAAATCTTCCCAATCCAAGCCATCCTTTACACGGAAATTTTTCATTATTTTTATTTACTCAAAATAGCTCCATCGGCGTCGCGAAGGGGGGATGGCAGGATGGGGTCGCCCCCTTGGACGTTAATGAGCGTAATGTGCTGACTACTAAACTATTATTTTAATTTTGATGTAAAGAACAATTTGTATTTAGCACAAATTAATACGGTGATCCACAACAAATGCTATAACTTTTGACAACAAAATAATGAACTAATATTATCTGATTGCAAACCTCCAACATGTGCCACCCCCCCCCCGCCCCCCTGTAGAAAAGTCTGCCACCGCCCATGAATAGCTCTAGAGAATTTTATTAAAATCCCAATTGATAAGCCGAAAGAGACATCAGTTCATAAAGGATATAGATTTCCTTAAAATGCACAATTTACTTCAAATGCTCTGTGACTTTCTACATGTAACAGATATCTTTACTAAATAATGACATTTCGACGCTTTGATATATTTTTGAAGTGCCAAGTCACCATCCTTTATTTTATTTCTTTGTAGTTGCAAGGATATATTTTTCACATCGTTCTGGAGGAGTGCTATAAAATGAGGTCAAAGAGATACTCAGCACTTAGAAAAGGAATTTCCTGCACAATATTGCTTACATTCATCAAATTTGATTCACGTAATAGAGCTCCTGTGAAAGAAATATGTCAACTTTATTGTCAACAAGAATTTAATAAAGCACATAATATTCCCGGTGGTGTCTAGATTCAGGAGAAATGACCTACTTCTACTTCAAGGTAACGAAACAAGAATGGGGGGGGAATGGGAATATGTATATAACCAGGGTGCTTGAAAACCGCTGCATTCCACTCCAGAAAACCTGCGAAGAATCAAGGATTGAAGCATGAATCAGTTCAGAAACAATTCTGATATACATTCACATGAATTTTTCATTTATTACTTTCCCTACCATATACATAATAGGTAGAGAAAGTATTGTATCCAATCCAAAAAATTGACGACGATTTTGCTCGAAATACATGTTTTGAGTTTGATCATGTTATACCTTCATCTGAATTATTACATATGCCCCAATTTAGGAAACGAAGAACATTACATACTTTATTAGTTCCCTATTAATTCCTTCATTCTTATGTAGAAACTATCTAAATGTTCGCTTTTAATACCTTTCCGACTTAAGAAACTGGTGGCAGACACAAAATTTAATGGTGGCCAATATATAACCACTAGTATTCTGTTTTCTGTTGTGGAATTGCTATTTATTTAGCTAGTGTATGATCCGACTGTGACACGACTTCATGATGAAAAGATTAAACACGTGTTACATACGTGTTATGTAATTCTAGCATTAAAGTACGTAAAAATAATTAATAAATTTGTTTGATGTAAAATTATTATGCATCAGAAATGACAATTTATGACGTAATATGGTTGCTAAGCAGATGTTTCATTTGTTTCAACACTTATAAAGAAAATTAACGGTAATGATAAAACTAATGAAAATATGGATTGTATTCTTTTAGATTTTAAACAAAACTAAGAGTGCTGAGAGTTTAATTCCATAACATTAAAAGAATGTGTACAAAGATAATATGAAATTTTTTGTGGATTCAGAAACCAAAAATGCATTAGTTTGCTAGAGTGGTGGTTTCAGGTTTTCTTACAGGCACACATTGGAGAAAATTGTGTTGTGGCGGTGATTACATCATTGCTACCTTGTTGCCGTGGTAATTATATCATTCATTTTCTAGCATTAGTGCCAGAAGCAGGGTAATTTTGCTCAATTTATGCTATCATAATAAGCCTTTCTAATAGAAATGTTTTACTCGTACAGGGCGATTTCACAGCGTGTTTAACAATACCTGTACAGCACTGCAAGGCGTGGCAAGTCTCTGGATTTGTGTTGACCAGCTCCTCCTGACACACGCCATTAAATGTTGTGTCACTCTGTGACAGACATAAATTGTGTATTTTAGCAAGATCTACAGTTTTTGTAGAGTATGATTTGGTTTATCTCTAACGGTTTACCAGTTATGCAAAAGTCGTCCAGAGTAAATACGACTACAGGGGCTATAGCCAGAAAATTCAAGATATACATTTCATTTGTCATAAAAATATCTCAAACATATGACATTTTAATCAAAATCGTTAGAGCCATTTTCAAGAAAATCAAAATTTTCGAAAAATGTTCCATGTAAAGGATTGTTTAGTGTGGGGCTATTTTCTTCAAAATCTTCGTGTCGCATCCTTGAAAGACATTAATCTTAAATACCAACTTTGCTTTTTAACTGACTTTTCGTTTTTGAGTTATGCTGTCCACAGACAGACAGACAGACTGACACACAGACATACACACGGACCTTTTTCTAAAAATGCTTCTTTTTGGATTCAGGGGGCCTCAAAACATATATCTCCGGTGAAATCACGACATCGAATTTTTTGGGTGGAATACAATACTTCTACTTACCAGTAGAGAAAGTAAAAAAATCATTTTTCGAAAAAGGTCCGTGTGTCTGTCAAATGGAACTTCGCTATTCATTTTTTATATACCAGGTGAGTCAGCCGCCCTTATTTTTGGAAGGTAAGCCACCCATCAAACGCCATGTGCGCTTTCGTCCAGTTTTGCGCTTACTAAAACGTATTGCCTGACGTTCCTAGAGAGAGGAATGCGCACAACTCAGAGGAACAGTGATTTAAGGGACAGAAAGTACTTCTCGCTGAAGTACACCTCAAAAATACGACTCGTTTACTGAGAGCGAATTCCGTTTTCTAGCCGATTTTACAAACTTTTTACTAGAGTATACATAGCAGCGTAATTCAGTAAGCACCTCTGATAAAAAGGACCTATCATATGAGTACACTAACAACACCAAATAAAAAGAAAATTGCGGGCACTTGTACTTAGAGCAGGGATTGGCTGCGAAAAATTAGGCAAAAATTGACACGCCTTATCCACCATGGACACGTACAGTCAAAACGCACATAAGATTAAATAATGGTTTATTTAAATTTTTACGTAAACTTCGTCTCGTACATCTCAAATAACAGGCATAATAACTTTTGCCATCTAAGTACTAAAATTAAAACGCCCAGCAAAGGATTAAAACTGTCTCAAAATGCTAGATCAAGCATGAAAACTCGAGAAGTGGCAATGACATGGCGGCTGGCATACAAGTCGTACTATTGAACTCTAAACGTGCTTTCAATAAAGTCTCGAAATAGCTGAAGAGAACAATGAATGTAGTTTGTGCGCTAGCCCTCAGGAACACGGGTTCGCGTCTCGGCATTGTGCAATTTTTTTTTATGCTCATCAAAACTCGCAAGCCGAATTCACAATAATCTAATTACAAAGTCGCTGAGAGTTTAGGACATTATGACTGAAATTGTTTTTTATTGTCTGCATTTCGTAGTATAACAGTTATAATGACTTCTGTCCCATTGGACTGGCATGGTGTATTGTGTTATTATGTTATGAATGCCAACTCCCTTCATTCTCCACGCGAAAGCTGCTGTATGATATTTTGTACCATTCCTTCATCACATATTTGACAGACGAGTACATTGATATGCTTTTGATCTATGGAGAAACAAGGGCCCATGCACGAGCAGCCCAGCATCTATACCGGGAGAGATATGCTAATAGACAATACCACAAAATGGAAATAAAACAATTACCAATTAAAATAATAACAGCTTTTAACATAATAATTGTTCAGCCAATTTATTTGTGAATATTACATGGTAAAAAATAATGGAGAGGAATCGAACCACTTCTACGCCAGGCGGATTACTTAGGAATGGGCGCTCGCTCCAACTGAGCTACCTAGTAACGTGAGAGGCAAACATTCCGTTTAACATGTATGGTAGTATTCGCTCGTTCCAATGAATATTTGCAGAGGTGCAAACGTCAACTGTCCAACTACAAGTATATTAAAAGGCGGTGCTCTAGCATCTATAGTAGTACCTAATGATTTCATCGAGTGTGTAACTATAGACATCCATGTTAAATACTTGGGTACAACCTAGCATTGGAGCCGATGTTTTCATGTTAGAAAATAAGATACGGATTGCATAAAACTGGACAATAAGGGGCAGCTGACTCATCTGGTATTAAGCGTGCAAAGAGAACGAAATTTGAAAGCTTTAAAAGATTTGACTCGCTCAAAGCGTACTGTATTCCCATTTTCTCCTTGTACCTACAAGAAGATAAACAATAAGGTAATTTCTGCAAATGTTTGTCTCAACTAATACGAAGGACATAGAAGAATAAGAGTTTGTAAGAATGCTTAGTACAAGAGTAGAGAAAGTCATGTGAGTGCAGCACATCAGAGTTTTTCTTTATGGTACTAAACGAATACCCTTCCACGTAAAGGAAATTTTGCGGTATTGTTTAAAAGTCTTCGTGTTTAATCCTTGCAAAATGCTGAAATTTATTACCAAATTTTGTAACTGTTTGCCTTTCGATTTTCAATTCTCACTCTCATGCACGCTCACAAGATAACTTTTTCTAAAAAATACTTTACAATTTTAAGGACGATGTGTTGGTTTAAATCAGTGCAGAGTAGTCTAAAAGTACTGGTATTTTTAATTTGTTGTGCATGTTGTCCGTGACAAAATAAATGCTAGTGAAATATAACGCAATCCTAGAGTTCTGCTGTAAATTTTAAAGGTCACAGAACATTAATTAAAACCCCATAAGATGACACCATTCCGGATAGTTGCTAAAGGTTTTGGAACATCGATGGTTGAAACAGTACTATGCATTTTCTTACAGTGTATAATTATATTATTTTATACCACCCCCCCCCCCCCAAATATTGTTCCTTTAATTTCTATGGTCAGCCTGCGACATCTTTAGTCGTTTGCTCGAGTACAGTTAAGGGAAATAATCCAGTTATGTCCTACATGGTCTTAATTGCAATGATCATCTTAATTCTAACATGATTATAGTGCCATTTAGATTTATTTAAGGGAGGTTTTATGCAACTGGATAAAAACATGAGAAAACCCGTCACATAAGTCGGAATAAAGCAATATTTCTCCAATATGAAACTTTGCATTACCCATTTCTCTCTCATTAAACGTGTAAAGCCAAAAAATGTGGCAGGTGCAGATAAAAATTATTGGCACAAGATCATATTCTAATATTGTGTTATCCCAGCAATCACAGCAATCTGCATATGATCATATGATGATACCAAGATCAGAAGAAGAAGTCCGTAAAACATATATAATTAACCAGATAATGAAGACATATAATTTACACATTCTTAAACAAAGCACAAGTTGGATGTACCAGGATTTTCTCCATTGTCCGTTGAGAATGGAATGGTTCAATGATGGCTGAACATTGAAATAATTTGCAAAATTTGTCATAAAACCGTAAAAATAGGTAGTCCCGCCATCTACCGCAGGAGGTGTTAACCTCATCCAACACTACGAGGTCTAGACTCTCCACAAAATTCTTCTTTGAATTTATAATTACATCAATATCATTAACATTAATTTAAACAGAAGCATTTGACAACAAATTTAATTGCTGTTTTTACTTTCTGTACTGCGTACAGTAAGTAGGGGAAGTATTGTATTCCACTCAAAATTTCGATGTCGAGATTTCACCGGAAATATATGTTTTGAGGCCCCCTGACTCCATAAAAGTCCATATGTGTGCTCGTGTGTATCTTTGTGTGTCTGTCTGTGAGCAGCGTAACCCAAAAACGAAAAGTTAGTTAAAAACCAAAGTTGCTATTTAAGTTGAATCTCTTTCAAGGATGCGACACAAAGATTCTGAAGAAAATTCCGCCACCCTAAACTACCCATTATATGAAAACAATTTCTCAAAAATGACTTTTAACGATTTTGATTAAAATTCCACATGTTTAAGATATTTTTATGACAAATCAAATGTATATCTTGAATTTTCTGGCTATAGCATATGTAGCCCTGTTTATTCTGGATGACTTTTGCATAACTGGTAAACCGCAAGAGATAGAACAAATCTTACTGTACAAAAAATGTTGATATTGCTAAAACACAATTGATGTGTAAATAAATTGTCTTGTAGAGTGAAGCATTTCGGAGGTATTCTTTGTTATTTGTGTGAGTTTTGGAAAACTTAAACTTGTCTCAAATGGAAAGTCGTTATTCACTTTTTGTCTCAGAATTTTCATATAGTAACCAGCTTCAAAAGCTTTGACTATCGCTCAAGGCCTACTGTATTCCCATATTCCCTTTGCACCTACAAGGAATAAGCAATAAGGTAATTTCTGTAAATGTTTATCTCAACTAACATGAACAACATATAGGAATAAAAGTTTATGAGAATAGTGCAACAGTAGAGAAAGTTATGCGAGTGAAATACATCAGATTTTTATATTATCGAGTTTCTTTGTTTCTCTAATTTGCCAAGCTGTAATACTTAAGGAGCAAATTTGTGTCTAGACACGATAGTTTGAAATTGGGAGATGATTATACATATATTTCCCATTTTAATGTTTAATACATATTCACAATTTTGATGCACTGGCTCAAAAATGGTTCTCGATTAGACTATGGGGTTTCTCCAAACGAGAGACAATGTATGAATATGCCACAGCATATCAGAAGTATCTGATAGTTTAAGGACTTGCAGAAAAAAACAAACGAGTAAAGAGAAAAACAAGTGATAGTTGTTGGACCTACCTTGGGCTGAAGTTGGTTGTGGTGGGGTGCGAGTTTGAAGATGCTGCTTCTGTATCTGGTGCACAGCGTCTAAATGTTTCCCACAAACACGACGCTTATATAGACGCGCGTCTCAAACGCTCCCAGGTCAGCGGGGAAGGGGAGGGAATGGATGCTCGGAGCATCAATGGAAGCGTAATCTGGACGTAGGGAGGGTGGGTGGGTGCGGGGAGAGCGGATTTAGGACCCTCGGAAGCTCTAAATGTGAGGGATGGGAGGGGTGGATTTGGACCATGTGACTGCGTGGGATGAAACCGGGGGAGAAGATTTTCCTAACGCTGCCAAATTCCCTTTTATGTGATAGTATCATTTTACCAAATTGTATGGGCGGCTATTATTGTTAAGGAAAGTGCAGTGAATGTGTTGCTTTGTTCAATACAATTACTGTATTATTTACTACGTAATTCAATTGTTTCGCCCTTTGTTATGTTGTAGTTAATTAGATCCCTATTCTCGTATGTATTTCTGTCGTTTTCTTATTCAGGTGAAATTCACTCACAAAGCGTTTAAGGAAATGCAACTGTGAAAATAAATGATATATACTCAAAACATAAAACATATATTGCAGACAAATTTTAACGAGCTATGTACGTCAAACCGCTGTTAAGATATATTTTTATTCATAACTAACATTGATATAAACCCTATGATTTATTGCATCGCCACCAAAAATTTAATTTGAGCATCATATACAAAGAAATTCTCGTGCACAAATTCCTTAATTTTGATTAGTTTAAGAGATATTTTATAGACATATTATTCCATTTTTCAACCTTCTCAATATGAGTTATGGACAATGATCAATTTTAGCCAGATTATATGGTCCTTTTAACGTTCTGTGTTACGTGTAGTAAAAGGGAAGTATTGCATTCAACCGAAAAGCTCTATATCGATATTCCACCGGAATAAATGTTTTGAGACCCTTGAATCTAAAAAGAAATCTTTTGAGAGAGAGAGACAGAAAAACATCTCAAAAATTCCCCTATCCCAGATTATCCTTGAAATGAAACATTGCTCCAAAATTTTTATTTTTTCAAAAATTGTTCTAACGGTTTTGATTAAAATGTCGTGTTAAGATATATTCAAGGGGGCCTTGCCATGGAACAGCCGCTAGATCTCTCTTGTTGCGAGCTAGAAAAAGTACCATTGGTCACTTAGAAACAAATGAAACTCCAATGCACAATACCGACCTCCACTTCCTATCGATAAACTGATCGATAGTGAATCTTGCCGTTCTCGTTGCCGCGCTATTGTAACCAAAATATTGAGTGCTGCCTTGCTTCCCGTTGCCGTTGTCGTTCTGGTTACCGTTGCCGGATGGAAGTAGGTGAAGGCAAATCAGCCTTCCCCTCTTTCGCATAAGGTTGGAAATCACTTTCATTGCAGATCAGCTTGATGATTTATACTCGTACGTAGTGTAAAACAAATGTAGGTCAGTAATTTGGAGCATTTTCTAAATTGCAATTACACAATAGAAGAATTAGAATGTGTTATACTCACAAGATTTCCTCTAGACATTCGTATACAAATCTTATTCCTTTATTTCTTAATAGAAACACTTGTGTTCCGGTATTCTTTTTTTTTTTTTTTTTTTTTCCAACGACCTTTAACCTCGTAGGTCATATCGGACGATGAATCAAATGGGTGAAATTATGCTCAAATGTGTCCGAGCTTAGAGTTACTCGACATTCGTGTTCTCAGGATAAGGGAAAACCTCGAAAAATCTCTTATCCAGATAATTCACCCTAACCGAGATTCGAACTCGGGACCTTTCCTCACACCACGGAGGTGGGCTCGTTATTCCTTTTAGATATAAGAAGTAGGCTAGAATTAGATTTTTAAAAATTTGATCGCTAAATAATGGTTTTGAAATTCCACTCTGCATGACCACGAGGAAAAAGGAGTACCATCTTACCACTTAAAAATATAAGTATTTAAAACCTTACCACTAAAACAGAATATCCCGTAAATATTTAATGCCAAAAAATCATCAATTGACTTATACATGCTTTAATGTCATCTACATTTTTTGTAGTAAAGATTTTATCTACCTGTTACAGTTTATCAATTGTGCAAAAGCCATCAAGAACGAAGAGGATTTCAAAGGGTACACCCAGAAAATTCAAGATATACATTTTATTTGTCATGCAAATATCTTGAAATATATACGGTATTTTTTGCAGGTAAAGAGTATTTTAGGTTGGGAGGATATTCTTGAAAAGTTTCGTGTTCCATCCTTGAAAAATGATTATATCTAAATATCAAGTTCGGTATTTGACTCTCTTAGGCACAGAACATTTTTTGTTTTCTGAAATATTATTACACAACTCTCGGAAGTATATTAAAAGAAAGTGATTCTTATATAAAACATTTACTTTAACAGTTTTAAGTTTTTTTACTTAATTTCTTTACCTAGAAATCAACGTAAAAATAATATAAGTGCTACTCACAACTCTGGCTAGATTCACTGTGTGCTCTATCTCGCCTGTGGCTTAGGATGGGGTGGGCCCACATTAAGTAATCGGTGGTACGGCATTGCTGATAATACTAGTATTGCATTATAAACAGTGATTTTGTGATCGCTTTCAATAAAGCACAGCAATTATTCTCTAAATCCAGAATATATTTCTATCCATTCAAAGAATATCATAAAAATCACAGTAACCTAACCAAGAAGACAAAATGTTAGCATCTTCAAGTGCAGGTTTTCGAAGTTAAAAAATACGGTTCAGATGGCAGCACGTTACTCGGTTCTCTCAAGTGTTTTCGCTTGGAACCGCTGTGTAGGTTGTGCGGAAAAGAAAAAAAAAATACTTGGGTAGTTCCAATTGAGGCCACTGTGCTTTTAGTTTGACTCTCTCTCAGAGAGAGAGAGAGAGAGAGAGAGAGAGAGAGAGAGAGAGAGAAAGATGAGGGGGGCGTTTTTCTAAAAAGAATTTTTAATCATGGAGCGTCAAAATGTGTATTTTTGATAAAATTTTGTGTAGATTTTTGGGTAAAATGTGGTGTTTTCTCTACATACCATAAGTAAATAGTAGAGAAAGCAATGCATGCTGATGGAAAAGCAGCAATACATGCATTATAACTCATTGCCACACTTAATTCTGAACGTGCTGATATATCCCTGGAGAATGTAGAATTTTCCGGTGCTTATAAAGCAAGCAAGAATATACAGTAAAGCATCGCTGGAACAAAAGTAAGTAAATACATTAGATAACAAGTGGAGATTCCTAAAATTACGCGCTGTTACATCGGCCCCAATTACATTCTAACTTCTGCTTTTAATTTAGTTATTATGCAGAGTGGTTTTGACACGATAGCTCCAAACAAAAGCATCATATTCTGCGCATCGTAAAACGTCGGCAGAGCTATAAAGGAGAAACTGCAGAAAGAGATTGAGGCACTTGGGTAAGAAATGGGTTCATTTGCCGAGACGAAAAGGAAAGAGGACAGAGGGTAGATCAGGGACAGCTAGATTTTCAGTAAAGATATTACACACGATGCAGTTTTCATCTAATTCTTCTGAAATTTGTCGCGCAGATTCCCAAAACACAAACAGGTGAATCTTTCTTAAGACTATTTAGCTGTATGAAACTAAACAAAGCTAGAAATTTCAAATGTCAGAATTACAAAAGTAATTTTCTAAGGTTATTAAAACAAAATTACATTACACATTAGTACGTCATAATAAGATAAATATAATAAAATTTTAAACAACGGAAATTTTTTTTAAAACTTGCATCCTATGGGCATTTGTCATAGGATAAAAAAAAAAATTCAGATTTAACATTTCATAACTCGAAAACTAAATCAGATATCGCACTGAAATTTAAAACCCTATATATATGGCAATATCTTATTCTGAGCTCAAAAAAAGCACCAAAATTATTCTAGAAAATCACACTATAATTTGAATAAGCGCTTCGTATGCCTTAATGAAAAATCTAAAGTGTTGCACTCACATGACTTTCTCTACTCTTGTACTAACTATTCTTACAAACTCTTATTTCTATATCTTCATATTAGTCGAGATAAACATTTACAAAAATTATCTTCTTGCTTATTTCCTTGTAGATGCAAGGGGAATATTAGAATACAGTAGGCTTTGTGCGATAGTCAAATCTTTTAAATCTTTAAATCTTTACACGCTTAACATATAAAAAAATGAATCACGGTCTTCCATTTGACGATTTTTTATTTTCCAAAACACACAAATAACGAGGAATATCTCCTAAATGTTTTACTGTACAAAACAAACTTATATAGACATAAATTATGTGCTTTAGCCAGATCTACATTTTTGTATCGCAGATTTTGTCCATCTCTTACGGTTTAGGAGTTATTCAAAAGTCATTCAGAGTAAACGGGACTATATGGGCTATAGCCACAAAATTCCAAATATACATTTCGTTTGTCATACAAATATCGTAAACATATGACATTTTAATCAAAATCGTTAAAACCATTTTCAAGAAAATCAAAATTTTTGAAAAATGTTCTTTGTAAAGAGTAGTTTAGGGTTGGGCTATTTTCTTGAAAATCTTCGTGCTACATCCTTTCAAGACAGTAAACTTAAATACTGACTTTTCGTTCCTGAGTTATGCCTCCCACAGACAGACAGGCAGATAAGACAAACAGGCAAACAGGCAAACACACACACACACACGCGCGCGCGCGCGCGCGCGCGGACCTTTTTCTAAAAATGTTTTTTTTTTTCTTTGTTCAGGGAGCCTCAAAACATATTTCCGTTGCAATCTCGACATCGAATTTTTGGGGGAGTACAATACTTCCTCTACTTGCTAAAGGTAGTAGAGAAAGTAAAAAGGGAGCATTTGAAAATCATAGGAGAATCTTAGCAACACTTTTCCGGAATGTGCAGCTTGAACACAACATTACATTCTTAAATATCAAATGAGAATCAAATATCACTTTCTTTAATATTTCTATTACGTTCTACAGATAAAATTTGTTTTAGAGTAATTAAAAAAAATTTTTTTTTTTATTCAGCGTCTATAATACTACAGGAATTTTCAAGTCATGAGGACACAATGGGCTCTTATGAACCATGCTTTTCTCATGGAAGAATCGAGTGCACCGTTGTCAAATGTGTTTTTAAACGTGACTAGGGTAAAATAGGAACGTGCATTTCGGTATGAAATGTGACGAAGAAAACGATGCTATGGACAAAAAAATATTTTATATAATTGTATATTTTTTTAGGTAATAAAGTCTACAATTTTGTTGAAAGCAGATTTGTAACATCTTTCTGGCTCCAAAAATTAAAATATGGTTTTAAAACAAAATAATTGAAATTAAAAAAAAAAATCTGGATTATTCGCTTGCTTTCATTGGTAACGTATTTGGATTATATCAATGTGTATAAACACATTTCTTGAAAAAAATAAAGTAAAATCTTCCAGTGACAGAGTTGTCAAGGAAATAAGGAAATTATTTTTATATACCAGGTGGAAGGGGGGGGGGTCATTACATTAATTTAAACCAGTGGTAGATCTCGGTATTTGGAACATATATTGCACCTTACGCTTTTGCCTGCAACCATTTCCGTCGGTCTGGGTGGCTCAGTTGGTTAGACGCTGGCCTACGGATCCCAAGGTCACGGGTTCAAACCCGGCCCAGGCCGATGGTTTTTAAGTGTGCTTAAAAACGACAGCTCCATGTCAGTAGATTTACTGGCATGTAAAAGAACTCCTGCGGGACAAAATTCCGGCACACCGGCGACGCTGATGTGATCCTGGCAATTGACAGCGTCGTTAAACAAGAAAACAATTTTCCAACCATTTCCAATGGAGATATTTTATTTTTATCGAAAACAACTTGGCAACACTGCAGATTGAATGGGTGTCACTTTCCCTAGCTCAGTACATAAACAAACAGCGAAACGTTGCGTTTTGAAAACAAACTGATACCCTGCCTTGTCCTTCCGTGTTGCACTGTCTCCGGGATGTACAGAAGCGTAACTCGTGAAGTTCTTACAACCCATTGAAACTAATATTTGCTTTTAAACTCTCAACTGATTCTACTAATTGGTCGATGAAAACTTCTCAGAATCAGAGTGACACAATAAGGCAAGAGGCTGAGCTGGCTTTTGTGAGTAAAATATATAATAAAAAAGGAAATAATGATTGGCTCTTGTTAAGCCCTCCAAGGGCTTCAGATATCAACGTTCATTCAGAGTGGAAGAAGAGGGGGGATATCCTGTGTTATGGGGATGAAAGCACCGGAAAGCGTTGGAAGTGACCTATCTAAAATTTCTGCTAGTTATCGATAAATATCTTCGTCACAAATTGGCGCTGAGGATTCAAGAGGGTAGAGCTAGGAGAAGAATGAGATTCGTCTTAAGATGTTGATGTAGTCTATTCATAATACAGTATATATAACTTCAAGCAAAGGAAAACTATGTTAACAAAGCTGAATTCCCATAGGAATTCCCAGTTTCCCATAGGTATAGTATTTTGCAAAACATGGAAATTCACCCCGCTACCCTGCCAAAGACAGCATTGCTATGAGGTATGGGTTTTACAAGGTTTGCGGTTTAAAATACAAAGCAACCTCAAAACAGCTGCATTGCCTCTCGCCCTGCTTATGAGGGTTGCCTTTTGGCTAATGGTTATTACGCAGTGGTAGGGGGAGCGGTCGTTATTTGAGAATTTTTTAGAACTGCAGAAATACTCAAGCTTCCACGGCCAGCATTAAAAATATATTGACTATCCGGTTTTTACCACGTCAAGTTGGATAAAACCGACCTTTAGCCTCTGAAGACGACCACGACAAGATGGTGGAAACGTCGTTTTTATCCAACTTGATGCTGCAAAAGCCGGATAGCTAAGATATTTTTGAAATGTATATAGTCATTTTCAAAGCATGATAACCCTTAAAGAGGAACGTTGACTCTGTCACTGGTTGTAATCATTAGCAAATAAAAGGCGAGGCTATAAACAGGGCGAGACTTTTAAACCGCAAACCTTGTAAATCCACATTTCAAAGTAACGCCACCTTTGGCAGAGGAGTGGGACGGGGTCTTCTTTTTGAAAAAAAAAAAGTCCAACGGAGTTAGATCTGGAGAATGCGGTGGAAACTCAATTGGACCTCTTCGTCCTATGGAAGATTGGCATCAAGGTAGAGTCTATTTACTAAACTCGAGTGCAGTTGCGTCACAAAGGAAATGCATCTAATCATAACTAACCACTATCATAAATCCATCTTCATCTTCAGAAGAACAATAAGAACCCCAATTTTGTCTATGTTGACTCCACGAAGGCTCCATTGCCAAAATTCTGAATTCCGGTATTCTCTGTTTCACATCTTAAGAAGTTGTAACTCAGCAGAAAGGGCCGAAGAAGGAGGGTATATGTTGCAAAACGATTATAAGTATTCCTCAAAGGATGCGGTCGAACTGCACACAGACTATTCACGTGCATCTCGGTGGTAATGTGGTGATGCACCATCTTGTTGGAAGTAAAATTCCTCATTTTCATTGAATGTATGGTACAAGTGGCAGGTAAGGCGGGTGTGCGTATCATGTTCTGGTACACTTGGTCACTTCCTGTCCCTTCAAAAATATGGTACAATTAGACCCTTAGATGACAATCCACACCAAACATTAATTATGGGTAAATGAAAAGTATTTTCCACAAAACACGTGTATTGTTTGTGTACTAATAATACGGTTATGACGGTTAATAATTACATTCAACTTATTTAAGCCTCATGGAACTAAAAAACTTTTCCTACGAAGACCTCTCTTCTTGCACCACGTTCCGAAACCACTCGCCACTTTCAACTTTGCCGCTTTAATAATACGACATACGCTGGTTCTTCTAATCCCAATCTCACGTGCACATTGCACTGTAGAAAATATTTTCCGACTTCTAGCCGCGGAGGGAAGCCAGACTTACCTATTAGTTATGCCAGGTAGTCTCAAAGGTCGACTTGCCAGCTCATACCTTACTACAAGGGCGAGGAGCGTAAGGTCTTTGTAAGTCCAAAGAGAATATAATTCCAACATTCCTTACACAACGAATTCGTAGCGAGAATGGAAACCAAATACTCGTCCTTCAGTTGGGTCCCGTCTTATTTCCCTATATCTTATCCGGTCTCTTATTGACATTTGTAGTATTGTAGTATTTTCCTTTAAATCTTTGTCTGGGTAAACCGTAAGGATGTCGCTTGTTGCTGGGTATCTTAGCTTGGGAGGATGTAGCTGCTAGGTTTTCTAATTTTATTTAAAATATTGTACCGAATTAGAACACGAATGTCTTCTGAAACATCAAATGAATCCTCACTTGCAATTCCCTGCCCATCAGACGTTGCAAACTTGATTCAGCTCCGCCATGGCGTTCATCCATATATTCATAGCAGAACAATAGTCTTTCATTGGCAGGAAAAGCCACTTTTGTGTCAGTTCTACTGATTCGATAAGCACAAAAGCTTCACGGAGTGCCAAACCGTATAAAATCTCAAGCGTCACTTCAGAGGTTATTAGCATATGGCACATTTTATGTCTACCTCGCATTGATAACTCTTTCAGGAAATCGAAGTTAATTCACTTGAATTTCTCTGCATATTATCGTGTATTTCCGACGGCTTCCATAACCTAATTTCACGAAATACTTATTTTTCTAGCTTATTTTAGTCGAAATAGTTACATTTGGTTGTAGTTACAAGAAACATATACGAAAAGAAATCGATAGTCAGATGTTTAAAATCAAGTCATACTCTTTCCATGGCGTCATGGGAAACAACTGAATAGCCACAGGACTTTGAAACAAGACATGTATCGAAAAATTAAAGCAACAAAAACACATACATCGTATATTTCTTATTAAGTATGCTTTTGTCTACCGCGTACTATTTACCATTTATACAAAACTATATAAAATTCCTTCCTAATGAAGAGAGCTTCGGAGATTATTCCAGTAAATCTAAAATATATATTTTATTTGTCAAACAAATAACTTTAATGCGCCATGTTTTAAGAGGCATTTTTGAATAAATTGAAAATTTCAAACAATCTAGTATTTGCAGTTTTTGAAAATCTTTTTCTAAACAATATGACAAAGAAGATTATATTTTGCAATTGTCATAAAACTCACAAAATTATAAAACCAGCAGAAACTGTAAAAAATTGTGGACAAAAGCAGAAACTATATATTTCGGTGCTTAAAATCTTTAAAACGAAGAAGTATAAAGTGATATGTTGCACTCACATGAGTTTCTCTACTCTTGTACTAATTATTCTTGCAAAATCTTATTCCTATATCTACTTAGTGTTAAGACAAACATTTGCAGAAATTTTTATTGCTAATTTTCTTGTGAAATACAGGAGGCTTTTAGTGATAGTGAAATATTTTAAAGCAGGCCGCTATGTGAGAGCTTTGAAATTCCTTTCTCTTCGCATGGCCAAGAAATAAATGAATAACGCTTTTCCCATTTGAGAAAAGTATGAATATTACAAAATGCAGAAAAATAACAAGGATTATCTCCAGAGTGGTTCATTCCGGAAACATGTGTTTGACATAATTTGTGTTTTTAACAATCTGTTTTTGTGTAGTAACATTTTGCTTATCTCTTACGGTTTGCCAGTTATGCAAAAGTCATCCAGAATGAACAAGACTTCTAAACACATTTCCAGTAAATTCAAAATAAGCATTTCATTGCCATGAAAATATCTTTAACATGTGGAATCGTAAGTCATTTTTGATAACTAGAGTGGGCAGATTTTTTTTTTTTAAAATCTGATGGGTTGCACTCACATGACTTTCTCTACTCTTGTACTAACCATTCTTACAAAATCTCATTCCTGTATCTTCCTCGCGTTAGTTGAGATAAACATTTGCAGAACTTATCTAATTGCGCATTTCCTTATAGGTACAAGGGGAATATGGGAATACAGTTGGCTTTGACTGACAGTCAAATCTTTCAAAGCTTTGAGATTTCGGTCTGTTTCAACACTTAAGTTAAGCCCAAATGCTTTCTTTGTGAAGTGAACCATTTCGGAGATATTCCTATTTATTTGTGCAGGTTTTGCAATACTTAAACTTTTCTCAAATGAACGTCGTTATTCACTTTCTCTTGTCCGTACAAAGAGAACGGAATTTTAAAGCTTTCATACAGCGACAGCTTTGAAACATTTGACTATCGCTCAAAAGCTACTGTATTGTAACATTCCCCTTACGCCTACAAGGAGATTAGTGATAAGATAGTTTGTACAAATGTTTATATTAACTAACATGAATATATAGGAATAAGAGTTTGTAAGAATAGTACAAGATTAGAGAAAGTCATGTGAGTGTAACGCATCAGATGTTTACAAATACTTATTTTTCGTATATAAGAGATAAATGTTCATTACATATTTTTTGAAGGATGTATTAGGCTAAAGCTACAGATGACATAAATTCTTTAGTTACCGGAAAAAAATTTGATTACATAAGCTGCGCTCGTGCCCATTAGTACTCGGCACGGCTTCCCCTGTATCTTGCCGTCCACGATGTCCACCAGTCTTCTATTCACGGCACTCAGCGTCACCTGTTTAGACGGCTCCGTCGGTTCCTCCATGACCCACGCCAAGTTGGTACTTATTTGTTCCTCGCTAGCTCGCAGACTTCCCTGCTGACAGTACTTCGCGTATCCGTTTGGCTACACACTCCTGTAGCTGATCCTTGTCGACGTCTCTTTGACTTCATCGTATCGTACACTTCCGTTCTCCAATGCGGACATAACTGTCTCCTCGGCCAATCCGTACTATTCCGCCCACCTCTGGCTTCTAGCTGCTTTAATGATGCCGTCGACTCTTCCTTCCAGGGTGTTAAAACATTCCCCGACGTCCTCCACGACGTCCACGCGCTAGGATAGGAGTTCCACCTTCCCGTCGAGTTGTTCTGCGTCTTCCTTCACGCCGACCAGTTCCCCGTCTCTTCGCCAATAGCCCCATCTTCGTATCGCTCACTTCAGTCATCTTTCCCATTCCAGAATTAATTTTTGTCTTCACTTCTTCCTTTATACTCCTTATCTTCACCTCTATCTTCTCTTATAGCGGAATTCCCTGTTTTTTCGTTTCCCATCTTATCAGTATGCATTTCATTTCTTCCATTCCCTAGTTTACGTTTTCCATTCTTTCACCATTTTTTCCATTCCCGGTTTCAAGTTCTTGATTTGGCCTAGTAGGC
Source organism: Tenodera sinensis (assembly GCA_030765045.1). Taxonomy (NCBI): domain Eukaryota; kingdom Metazoa; phylum Arthropoda; class Insecta; order Mantodea; family Mantidae; genus Tenodera; species Tenodera sinensis. Next base: position 72,347,554 of record CM060968.1, read on the forward strand.
TAGTAATTCCTTCATCTCTTCCATGTTGACATCCATATATTACTCTTGACAGCAATATAGCAAAATGGGAATTCGACGAATCCCACCTCCGACATCAGTGCCCTCTCTCAACTTCGCCCTCGCAGCCTCTCAGCCTCGGCTCATCGCTCCAGCAGTGCCTTCCGCGAGATCAGTCACGAAGTCGCTCCCGAGATAACGAGGTCCCTCCCCCCGGTGTCACCAGCGGTGTCGTACCCGGCGTCGTACCCGGTGTTACTCTCGATGTCACTCTCGATGTCACTCTAGAAGTCACTACAGATGTCACTCCCGACGTCACTCCCGACGTCACTCCCGACGTCACTCCCGACGTCACTCCCGACGTCACTCCCGACGTCACTCCCGACGTCACTCCCGACGTCACTCCCGACGTCACTCCCGACGTCACTCACGACGTCACTCACGACGTCACTCCCGACGTCACTCACGACGTCACTCACGACGTCACTCCCAACGTCACTCCCCATGTTACTCTCGATGTCACTCTAGAAGTCACTACAGATGTCACTCCCGATTTCACTCCCGATGTGCCTTCCGATGTCACTCACGATGTCACTCACGATTGACTCTCGGTGTCACTCGATGTCACTAGATGTCACTCTAGAAGTCACTACCGATGTCACTCTCAATGTCCCTCCCGATGTCACTCTCGATGTCACTCCCTTGCCTCTACCTCACTCCAATTCTCAACCTCTCACTTACCCTCGTCCTCTCTCACTTGCGCTCGACCCCTCTCACTTGCCCTCGACCCCTCTCACTTGCCCTCAACCCCTCTCACTTGCCCTCAACCCCTCTCACTTGCCCTCAACCCCTCTCACTTGCCCTCGACCCCTCACTCGCTCTCGACCCCTCTCCCTTGCGCTTGACCCCTCTCACTTGCGCTCGATCCCTCTCATTCGCTCTCGGCCCCTCTCACTTGCGCTCGACCTCTCTCACTTGCCCTCGACCCCTCTCACTCGCCCTCGACCCCTCTCACTCACTCTCGACTCCTCTCACTTGCGCTCGACCCCTCGACCTGGACCTCTGCCTCGGCCACGCTCCCTCACCCTCACCCTCAATCAGTCACCGCCACCCCTTCTCCCGCCTTCCTGTTCCGCACGATCTCTATCTTTCTATCTCTCCTCATCGCTCTCCGTCTCGCCCCATCCCTCTCTCCAGATCTCTGCATCTCTCCCCTCTCTCGTTTCATCACTTTCCCCTTCTCTCTCCATATTCCTTCCCCATCTCTCTCTGTGTATATACAGAGGGATATATCCCTCCTTCTCTAGATATCCCTCCATCTCTCTATATCTATCTCTCTATCTGTATGTCTATATATGTGTATGACACTCACACACTTTCTCACTCACCCTTGGAATCCGTGTCTCGTCGTCCACATACAGGCACACATTTTCCTAAACTGTTAATATATTATTTAATAGTTTATTTATTATTCGAAAATCTCAAAACCAATATTTCCGAAGAAATGTGTCAAGGTTTTGGGCTGAAAAAGTAAGAAAGATTTGTAAGATGTGGTTAAAATAAACGGCATTTTCAGTATATTTAATTTTATTATAAAATTAGAAAATTTAACTATTATTAAATATTTTGTACAGGTTACTCATGTTTATGGTTTAGCACAAAATATTTAAATACTTCGGCTTAACTGATTCAACTGCAGATTTTCTTCGAGTTGCATAAGTAAAGTACAACATAGAGGTTGTTGTAGTATAAAGAGATATTTGTACTGGTAATTGAGGACAGTTTAACGAGCAATATTACATCAATATTTGCTTCATTTGTGGACTTATAAATTTACTTGCTAAGAATAGCATGTTTTCAGGTTAGTACCTCCCACACACAAGTTATAGGGTTTATTTTCCCCCGAGAGAGCTTCGGAATTCCTTTCTCTTTGTACGGTTGAGATATAAAAATTAAAAACGATCTTTCATTTGAGGAAGCTTTAAGTATTGCAAAACTCTCACAAATAAGGAATATCTCCGAAACGGAACTACACGAAAAATTCGCTTGGACATAAATTGTGTATTTTAATAAGCTCTACATTTTTACCTACTCTACTAGCAAGTAGAGGAAGTGTTGTATTTCACCCAAAAATTCCATGCCGAGTTTTCACCGGAAATATATTTAGAGGCCCTGAATAAAAGATCTGATGTGTTGCACTCACATGACTTTCTCTACTCTTGTACTAACCATTCTTACAAACTCTTATCCCTATATCTTCTTCGTGTTAGTTGAGATAAACATTTGTATAACTTATCTTATTGCTTATTTACTTGTAGATGCAAGGGGAATGTTAGAATACAGTAGGCTTTGTGCGATAGTCAAATGTTTTAAAGCTTTGAGATTCTGTTGTCTTTGCACACTTAACATAAAAAAATGAACAACGGTGATCCATTTCACGAAAGTCCTAAGTTTTCCGAAACTCACACACATAACAAGGAATATCTCCAAAATGGTTCACCCTACAAGAAAATTTATCAAGACATAAATTGTGTATTTTAGCAAGATCTACATTTTTTGTATAGTATGATTTGGTCTATCTCTAACGGTTTACCAGTTATGCAAAAGTCGTCCAGAGTAAATACGACTACAGGGGCTGTAGCCAGAAAATTCAAGATATACATTTCATTTTTCACCAAAATATCTCAAACATATGACATTTTAATCAAAATCGTTAGAGCCATTTTCAAGAAAATCAAAACGTTCCATGTTGTTGTTGTAGTGTTTAACGCCCGCTTTTACTACTACGGCACCGCAGGCGGTGACACTGATGATACATGAAGATGGAGCACCGGTGGAATGAGATGGCGGGGGAAACCGGAGTACCCGGAGAAAACCCGCCCTGACGCCGCTTCGTCCACCACGAATACCACATGCGGGTCCCTGGGATCGAATCCGGGCCGCCTAGGTGGTAGGCGAGCGCGCTAACCGCTCGGCCACAGCGCCGCCTAAAACGTTCCATGTAAAGGGTAGTTTAGGCTGGGGCTATTTTCTTGAAAATGTTCGTGTCGCATCCTTGAAAGACATTAAACTTAAATACCAACTTTGGTTTTTAACCAACTTTTCGTTTTTGAGTTATGCTGTCCACAGACTGACACACAGACACACACGGACCTTTTTCTAAAAATGCTCTTTTTTGGATTCAGGGGTCCTCTAAACATATATTTCCGGTGAAATCTCGTCATCGAATTTTTGGGTGGAATACAATACTTCCCCTACTTACCAGCAGAGAAAGTAAAAAGGCCCGATAACTTATGACTTATTTCATCCACGCCAAACATTTAATTTTGAGTGTTACGTTCACCCTAAACTATTCTTTAGGCGGAAAATATTTCAAATATTTTAGTTTTCTCAAAATGGCTCTAACGATTTTGATTAAAACGCAATATGCTATATCCCATGACGTCCTGTTTACTCTGGATGAATTTGTATAACTGGTAAACGGTAAAACATAGATCAAATCTCACTATACAGAAAATATAGATCACATTAAAAGACACAAGTTATGTCCAAATGTATTTTTTGTGGAGTGAACCATTTCAGAGATATTCCTTATTATTTGTGTGAGTTTGCAATACTTAAGGTTTTTTCAAATGGAAGGTCGCTCTTCAACTTTTTATCTCTTGAGTATGCAAAGAGAATGGAATTTCAAAGCTTTCATATAGTGACCAGCTTTAAATGATTTTATCATCGCTCAAAGTCTACGGTATTACCATATTCCCCCTGTACTGCAACAAAATTAGCAATAATTTCTGCAAATGTTTCTCCACTACCATGAAGAAGATAGAGAAATACGAGTTTGTAAGAACAGTTAGTAAAAATCATGTGAGTGCAACATATCAAATTTTACTTTATGGAAATGAATGGTGAATGGTGTCACATACCTGGATATGTTTGAAAATTCCCCTCTACTTCCGATTCATGGAAATTTAAACGTGCTAACCAATAAGTGAACCTTTTGTTGTGGAAAACAGTCTGTCCATACACAAAAATAGGAATAACAGACTTGCCAATTTCAAAACTATAAACTTTGAGTTTCTCTACATTTCAATGCAGACCGACACCTGTAAATAAACTTCAACTAGTTTATTTAGGCCCAGAAGGAACTGTTTGCACTTTAAGATAATTTTCTACCTCCATCTTGTGCTTTCGGCGGGCCCTTAAACCCCACTCACTCACTCACTCACTCACTCACTCACTCACTCACTCACTCACTCACTCACTCACTCACTCACTCACTCACTCACTCACTCCATCTTGTGTGGTTGACATTCTGTGCAAGTTATTCTGTAGTTTGTATTTCTTTTTCACCACGTTATCCAGATTCCTCTCTTCTCCTTTTTCATAGGATAGTCATTTTTGCTACTGAGCATAAAAACTTTATTTCAACTATTTTAATGTTGCTCGTGTCTGAGTTCTTCAGTGTCCCATCTTTTTCTCTTGGGGCTCAACATTAACACTGCCATAATTTTATACAGGTTTACAATAGATAATTCAATAAATTGTAGATAAACGATAGTGACATTTACTGTTTTTGCCTGCAAGTCGTGGAATTGTATTTTTTATTTTATTTTGTGTTTTATAAGTAGTATTGGAAACAAAAATGGTAACGTCAAACTATATGATAGTTTATTGAGCGTCTGGGAGGAAGGATGAGATGAGCGTACCCTACAGGCGGCCAGAACGCGTCACAGGAGGAACTACAACTACGGTAGGTTTCTAACAGGTGCACCACCTAACATTACGTAAAATAAATGGAAATCCGGACACCGCCCGCCAGAAGGCAGCAGAAAAATGCTAAATGAGACACCTATACGCTGTGCTTTTATTTAGATTATTTTAGCAACAGTAGCAGTGGTCGTAGGAACCGGCTTGCGGTTTACCTAGCAGCCTCGAAAATTTACCAAAAATATCTGCATCTGGATAATGTGTATCGTTTAGCAATCCTAGAGGTTCAGTTCTTTAGGTTTGGAAAAGAAATAAACTTACTAAGAAACACACAATCTGCTGTAGTTCTGTTGTTGTTGTTGTTATTATTATTATTATTATCATCATCATCATCATCATCACCATCATCATCATCATCATCATCATCATCATCATCATCATCATTATTATTATTATTATTATTATTATTATTATTATTATTATTATTATTATTATTATTATTATTATTATATTTAATGATGCCAGTGTATACACTAAGCAACATTGCCGGTTAAAAACTCTACTGTTTTCTCCTTTTTTTTTTTTCAAAATCAAATCTTCTACTTTTACTTCGTTACCTCATATCCATCGCGTTTTTACGTATTTTGATAATGTTTTAATAGATTCCTCTAAAAACCGAAAGCGTTGAACTTTCAACCTTCTCGAAACTGAGAGTGACAATAATATATATATATATATATACTTACATATAGAGTGTCCCAAAATTAGACCGACAGATAGATCACTGATAGATGTCGTTTTTTAAACATTTTTTGTTAAGGAAAGTTTGTTGTTGCTGTGCTTCGTTTAAGCACTAGACGAGTTAATATCATAGATTACTGCCTCCCAACTAGTTTAAGTATTTACGGCAAAATCAACAATGCAAATTAGTATTGCATTTATCTTAGTACGGCACACAATCTTAATCCAAGAAACAAACACAGAACACATAAACAAAACACAAATATCTCATTGTTTACGGTTAATCACAGCTTTACTATTCAAAATTAGACCGACAAACTTTTAAACCAGAGTAATGGTTGGTATGTTAGAGAGTACGGCAGAATAAGGCACGTCGATACACTCTTTGTGCTAATCGCAATGGGCGTGCGTTCCAACATTTACTTTGAATAGTATCTACATATATGGCCACTTCTACGGAACATTAAAAAAGTATTTTGAATCGAAGACACTGATAGTGGTCATGAGTAATGTTATTTTCAACCGAAAAGCACAATTTTTATTTTGATCACAGTGATCAAACTCACTGTCACAGTTTTTGTTGATACAGTTATCAAATTACAAAGACGATACTAAAGTAAGGCAAAAATAACTTGATTGGCAGCTGCTGAATGGCTTGTGTAATTGACCAACCAGCGAATCAGGGACATTGTCTTCCTAAAATGATTGGTCCACCAAATAGCTGCCTCTCAGTGGATGACGTAGCTTGATATCCTTCGTCACCTTAACCTCAAATTTTGGGTGCAAGGTATGACAGAGAAGCATGTGTCCTTCAGCTTTAAAAAGCATATTTTTGACCATTCCATTGCGTCAATTTTACACTATCAATTTGAGTTTCTATTTCATTACAAGAGGTATAAACAAAATTTACTATACATTTAACCACACACTAGCAACACCGCTCACTACTAAATCGCGCGAGTAATGCCCCAAATTTTAGAAGTTGGCCCGGAGCGTAGGCCAAATGTATGACGTCAGAACCGAAAAGGCGTGGCTTGCACTGTGACGTCACGGCGCATCCTGGCGCCGCATCCATCACACCTGCTACTGGGTGCGTGGTGCCTCGATTTCCCACATTTTAACTTAATCACCCCACAAGGTGATTTGTTAGAAATGTGGATCCTCAACAACAGTTTCACGTCTGGCATATGTCAAAAGGTTTTGCATGCAAAACGTTCTGAGTCGCTTCGTATATTCATCACCAATTCTGGATTCGATATTAAAAGGAAGGGAAAAAGTTCTTTACAGAAAGTGCGAAGAAATAACACGCTAGTCGTACATACAATAATAAAGGCTTAATATGAAATTATATAAATAGAAATCTTAAAAGTTTTTTTCATTTAAATTGTCTGGCTTATGTACCACATTCAGGTACGCTCGGTTCCGTTTATGCCGCTCTTGCAGCTTCTGGAGATGTGCTACTGACCTTCCCAGGTGGAGATGTGAGTGACAAAACGAAAAAATCAGTCCATTTACTTTTTTTATCACTTTATTTTCCCTCAAAACTTCTGCACAAATGTACAGCTCTCCTTTCGTCGTTAACACAGTCCAGTCTTCTTTTGCGATAATAAAATTCTCAACTTTTTTCTTCTCGCGACCTTGACTCATTCCTTTCTCTGTCTCTTAAACACTAACTCCTTCTATAGCGAGGATGATGTAACATGGACCTTTCTCGACTTCCACAAACAAGCCGATCGCCCGACACTTCTCGAATCATCTGAAAAAAGACTCTGTGTTGCTGCTTCATTGTTGATAGTCACGTGTTTGCTCAGCTACAGTTAAGAATATTGTGACTTAATCTTCTAACATTTATTTTTATTTTAAAGCTACTTATTTGAAAAGTCACACACCTTTTATAAATAAATAACTGAGAAAAAGTTCAAAGCTCTAGCTCAAACAATTTCTCAGTAACGAATTAAGTATTTTTAATTTGCGAAAAAATAAAAGCTATCTCCAGCACTGAACTCCGCTAGAGTCATAATTAGGGCTCGGAAGTTCATGCCCTAAAAAACACTGAAATATGCATGCAAATATGCTCTTAAAAACTTGAAACTATGCCAAGAAATATGCACTATTGAATTAAAACAATGCCCCTTTGCAGTAGACAAGGCGAGTTAGTATAAATAATAAATGAAGTTACCTTATTCCTTAGAGGTTGAAGCAGAAGTGGTCCCACTGCTAGTATTAACTGCTAAATTGCAGTTCACAACCAACACTTTGCACAAATTTTTAACTGTAAAACATCGTCTGTTGTCTCGCAAAACACTTTTGTAACGTGAAAACCCTCTCCACGTCACAAGATGTTATCGTGGCATATTTAAATGATGTTAACTGCTTCACAGAGAGAGTCAAGTCTCTTGGTGTGACAGATAGTTTTCTTTCGAGGATGTCTCGAATATCGCACATCTGTTTATAAGCATAATTTTTTGAAATTACATAATTCACTTTCTCTTTCACTTTTTGTCCTATACCACCAGGAACCGAACTTAGATCACGTATTCTTTTTTCAAAGGCAGTAAAACATTCATGCAAAGGAGATGCTACAGCTTCCAATGCCGTGTGGTGTTGGTAAGAGAGAAAAATGGGCAGATATGAAACTATGATCCTCTTTTAAACCAGTGTCTGACAGAATATTTTGTACAGTTTTTATTGATGAAGCATCTTTCGAGTCCAATGAATTAACAACCTCTTCGACTATTTCTAAACTGCATCGACCCATGTTTCCCATCGAGTTAACACTGGCGCAGGAGGAAGTCGGATATTAGGTGTTGTTGATCTAAACAATTTAACTCTTTTAGAAGATTTAACAAAAATTCTCTTTGTACTGGACACAAATCTATCTACCAATGGGAAAGAATCACGCATTGTCTCAGAAATGCGATGAAGAGCGTGTGCCAAACAAGTTAGGTATATGAATTAAGTTAGGTAAAATACCTTTCAGCGTTTGTCCTGATTTTACCATATAAGGACCTGCATCAGTAACAAATAAAAGTAACCGGTCGTATTTGATTCCACATGGCCATAGTAATTTCAAAGAGTTCATCACAAACTGGGTCACAGGTACATTGTCAGTGGCCGACAATTCGCACACATTAAGAAGATAAGGTGTAATCTTTTGTTCATTATTTAAAGTACCCACGATTATATTAGCAATAGAACGGCGCTCAGAATCAGGGGTTTCATCAACAGACGACCACACAAATTGATCCGCCAATTCATTTTGTATATTTGACAATACGTTATTGTAACAATGTCCGACCTAAGTCTTGCGCAGTGCACTTGCTTCAGGCACATGTTGTCGAGTGTACTCGGCAAGAAAGTTTTTAAATGTCGGATTATTAATTTTGAACAAGGGAATATCAGCAGCTAAAAATGCTTGGCATAAGTCATAGGAAAATTCAGTAACCCTACTTCCTAAACACTCTACTAGCTGTTTTTGAACAGGTTCTCTGCGAGTTTTCTGATTCAATTCTCCTTATGTTTTGCTGTGTTTATGTGCTGAACTATTTGAAATCTTTTCTCACTCACTACATTTTTCTCACACGCTCCACAATACAGTACCCTATTATCTGTAGATATTAAATCACTCGAAAACTCTTTCTGTAAACTAATTAATCTAGCACTCGAAGTTGGTTTTATTTTCGGCATTTGAAGAGCTCTTTAACATTTTATACACCTAATTTAATTTGGTGGGAACCAATTCACAACTGTTACGTTTGAAGACCATGGCTCAACTATTTGAGGCCAGGTTGCTGTAATCGTGCTGCTCAAAACGACCTGTACTTTATCTTTGTTAATATAAACCTCTCAGATAACGCAGTGATTATTCTCTACGCAGATACATGTACATATAATGAAGGGATGGAAACAGGGGGTCCACTGCATGACAACATGACTCACCTTGCGAGTTGCATCATCATGCGCAATACTACCAATATGAAAAATATTATCCAGATGGGAAAAAATAATAAAAACCCATAGAAATCATTAAAATATGCAATATAGGGGCTATAATACTGAAATATTATGCATTTATCAAAATCAAGAAAATATGCAGTTATATGTACCATAAAATGATGTCCAAATAACTGAAAATTCCATAATTCGTGGACATGATGTAAAAGTATACGTTTTTAACCCCTGTAAAAAACATGCAAATGGATGAACTTCCTAGCCCTAGTCATAATATTTATTTACAATCTGTTGAACTAGATATGGAACAGAAGTGCAAAATTGCTGTCGCAAATGAAATTGCGAGAGCCAATAAACTAAGGTTTTTCCTGTGCATGTTCTTGGCGTTCGTCTGCGACTATCATAGAATGGCTTGAATGCAGCCATACAACATTTTTAAAACTTTTATAGACAATATTAGGTTTGTTAGGTCATCGTTGGTTAGACAGAAGCTTGTTCCTCGTCCGGGCAGCTGATAGACGTATTACACATTTTTTTTTCCCCGCCATCAACGTTCCTACTTCTATTGCCAACATCGAAGGGTGTTTACCAGACCTGTGGGGTAGTGCTCTTTCTCACACAACGTTCACTATGTAGTTAATATTGGACTGAGTGTGAGATTTGGGAATCTGCGATAGATCCTTCGTAGAGTCCTAGCTGTAAAAACATTTGACTAACACTCAAAGTCAAAGTATTCCCAGTTCCCTTGCACCTACAAGAGAGGAATAAACATTTGAAAGAATGTACAAGAGTGAGTAGAGAAAGTCATGCGATCACATCAGATTTTTATTACGTTTTGCGTTTTCGTGTTCTTAAAATAGGTGAGCGCACTGCATACATAGAATTGAATCGGTCGTTTGGAAAAGGGCACAAAACCTGAAAAGCAAACTTTTATAGGAGAGAGAAAAAACTCAGTTGATGGAAAATGAGTGAACCTATCAAATTCGCGTTTTGATATTACCTGTACTAAGGGACTTTTGTTAACATCATATAAATTTTCTTATACATTATACAAACATTACACATCTGAGCACCTTTATTAATGTTTGGAAACTGTATTTTCACCTTAAAACCTCTCATTTTGAATAAACCATCAACCATGACATTTGGAAGGAAAAAGATCAATTGGATGCCCCAATACATTAAACGAATTCGTTTTGAAAAGAAAATCAGAAAGAGTTTTCATTAAAGGTTTTATATTGCCATTACAAAAATCTGAAGTGTTGCACTCACATGACTTTCTCTACTCTTGTACTAACCATTCTTATAAACTCTTATTCCTATACCTTCTTCGTGTTGAGATAAACTATGACACAAATTTGTTATTGCTTATTTCCTTGTAGGTGCAAGGGGAATATTAGAATACAGTAGGCTTTGAGCGATAGTCAAATCTTTTAAAGCTTCGAGATTCCGTTCTCTTTGCACACTTAACATATAAAAAAGTGAACAACGATGTTCCATTTCACAAAAGTTTTGTTTTCCGAAACTAACACACATAACAAGGAATATCTCTGATATGGTTCACTCTACAAAAAAATGTATTGAGACATAAATTGTGCATTTTGTGCAAGATCTACATTTTTTGTATAATAATATTTTGTCTATCTCTTACCAGTTATTCAAAAGTCATCCAGACTAAACAGGACTACATAGGCTATAGCCAGAAAATTCGAAATATACATTTCATTTGTCATACAAATATCTCAAACATATGACACTTTAATCAAAATCGTTTAGAGCCAGTTTCAAGAAGATCAAAATTTTCGAAAAATTTTCCATGTAAAGGGTAGTTTAGTAGTTTATTTTCTTCAAAATCTTCATGTCGCATCCTTGAAATACATTAAACTTAAGTACCAACTGTGGTTTTTAACCCACTTTTCGTTTTTGAGTTATGCTGTCCGCAGACTGACGCACAATACACAACACGCACACGCACAGGCACACGCAAAGGCACAGACACACGCACAGACACACGCACAGGCACACGCACAGGCACACGCACAGGCACAGACACAGACACAGACACAGACACAGACACAGACACAGACACACACGTCGAATTTTTGGATGGAAAACAATACTACTGTAAAAACACTCATTTGCTTAAACCTAAAGTCATAAATAGGGCTAGGAAGTTCATGCATTTGCATGTTTTTTCATAGGGGTTAAAAAAGTGTGCTTTTACATTATGTGCACGAATTATGGAATTTTCAGTTATTTGGACATGATTTTATGGTGCATATAACTGCACATTTTCTTGATTTTGATAAATGCATAATATTTCAATATTAGAGTCCCTATATTGCATATTTTAATGACTTTTATAGTTTTTTATTGTTTTTTCCATCTGGATAATATTATTCATATTGGTAGTATTGCACATGATGATGCAACTCACGAAGATTTCAATATTATAGCCCCTATATTGCAAATCTTAATGATTTTTATGTTTTTTTATTATTATTTTTTTCATATGGATAATATTTGTCATATTGGTAAATTGCACATGATGATGCAACTCGCGAGGTGGCGAGAGTTAATGCTGAGTCATGTTGTCATTCAGTGAATCTTCTGTTTCCATCCTTTCATTATATGTATGAGCTTTATATTAACAAGATAAAGTACAGGTCAACGTTTAGAGCAGCACAATTATAGCAACGCTTGCCTGCCCAGCAGTAGTTGTGTTGTGGTCTTCAAACGTAACAGTTTTGTGAACTGCGTTCCACCAAATTAAATTAGGCGTATAAAATGTTAAAAAGCTCTTAAAATGCCGAAAGTAAAACCAACTTCAAGTATTAGATTAATTAATTTACAGAAAGAGTTTTCGGGTGATTTAATGTCTACAGATAATAGAGTAGTATTGTTTTGTGGAGCGTGTGAGAAAAATATAGGGAGTGAGAAAAGATTTCAAATAGTTCAGCACATAAACACAACAAAATATAAGGAGAATTTAATCAGAAAACTCGCAAACAAAGAATCTGTTCAAAAACAGTTAGTAGAGTGTTTAGGAAGTAGGGTGACTGAATTTCCCTATGACTTGTGCCAAGCATTTACAGCTGCTTATATTCCCTTTTTCAAAATTAATAATCCGACATTTAAAAACGTTCTTGGCGAGTACACTCGACAGCATTGACCTGAAGAAAGTACACTGCGTAAGACTTATGTAGGACATTGTTAGAATAACGTATTGTCAAACATACAAAATGAATTAGCGGATCAGTTTGTGTGGTTGTCTGTTGATGAAAGCCCTGATTCTGAGCGCCGTTCTATTGCTAATATAATTGTGGGTGCTTTAAATAATGAACAAAAGACTACCCTTATCTTCTTAATGTGTGCGAATTGTCGGCCACTGACAATGTAACTGTAACCCAGTTTGTGATGGACTGTTTGACATTACTATGGCCATATGGAATCAAATACGACCGGTTACTTTTATTTGTTACTGATACAGGTCCTTATATGGTACAATCAGGACAAACGCTGAAAGGTATTTTACCTAACTTAATTCATATACCTAACTTGTTTGGCACACGCTCTTCATCGCATTTCTGAGACAATACGTGATTCTTTCCCATTGGTAGATAGATTTGTGTCCAGTACAAAGAGAATTTTTGTTAAATCTTCTAAAAGAGTTAAATTGTTTAGATCAACGACACCTAATATCCGACTTCCTCCTGCACCACTGTTAACTCGATGGGGAACATGGGTCGATGCAGTTTTATATTATGCTGAGCACTTAGAAATAGTCGAATGGACTCGAAAGATGCTTCATCAATAGAAACTGTGCAAAATATTCTCAGACACTGGGTTAAAAGAGGATGTTAGTGTCATATCTGCCCATTTTTCTTTCTTACCAACACCACACGGCATTGGAAGCTGTAGGATCTCCTTTGCATGAATCACTGTCTTTGAAAAAACAATATGTGATCTAAGTTCGGTTCCTGGTAGTATAGGACAAAAAGTGAAAGAGAAAGTGAATTATGTAATTTCAAAAAATTCTGGTTATAAACAGATTTGCGATATTCGAGACATCCTCGAAAGAAAACTGTCACACCAAGAGACTTGACTCTCTCTGTGAAGCAGTTAACATCATTTAAATATGCCCCGATAACATCTTGTGACGTGGAGAGAAGTTTTTCACGTTACAAAAGTGTTTTGCGAGACAACAGACGTCATTTTACAGTTGAAAATGTGTGCAAAGTGTTGGTTGTGAACTGCAATATAGCAGTTAATACTAGCAGCGGGACAACTTCTGCTTCAACCTCTAAGGAATAAGGTAACTTTATTATTTATACTAACTCGCTTTGTCTACTGCAAAGGGACATTAATTGTTTTAATTAAATAGTGCATATTTCTTGGCAAATTTTCAAGTTTTAAGAGCATATTTGCATGCATATTTCAGTGTTTTTAGGGCATGAACTTCCGAGCCATAGTCATAATAATGCATCTGTTATAACCACTGACACGTTTGTTTAATTAAATGAAAAGAAAACATCAAATAACTTCTCTTTAAGATAATCAGAATGCTTCTTCTGGGTGTGCCTCCTTCTCAACAGTTAGCTGTTCGCAATGCTATGGTAGAAACTGATATGTTCATCATTTATATACCGTAGTAATGTGTCGACAGTTGAATTGCTCAATTGTAAGAAAAAAGGGGAGCTGTTCCCTTTTCCAAATGACTGATTCCATTGTGTCTGTCCCCACATAGAACTGAACTCAGCAGTAAAGTAGGCTGGTAAGGGAGTCGAACACTGTGTGCGCATTGTCACACTGCGGTATATGGATATCGCGTATATCTGCATCGGGGCGTGCATGTTGATTAATAGCTCGGGGATGAGAACCAAGTTAAAAAACTAAAACATGAAAAATGTGGGCAAAGATACACAAACTTTCTGTGTTGGAGGAAATGCAGCATTCCGTGAAATAAAGGCATTTATCACACTAAAATAAAGTACCAATTGCCTTTTTAGGAGACCGTGCATTTTATTTCCTTCATTTTCTTTGAGATCACATGCAATTTAGAAGACCGTTAGTGAGAAAACGTAAACTGTGTCACCCCTATATCTACTTAAATTATTCTTATTTAAATCTATATTACTGTAACAAACCAGCACAACTAAAGAATGGAATAGTAACCGAAAACTTCAGATTAAAAAGGCAAAGTTTACAGGATCCGGCGCCTTGAAATTGAGCCCATTTGCTTGTTATTTCATAAAATCAAAAATAAGGTTAAAATTAAACTTCTTTCAGAAATATATATTTAAACTGAAAAAATACAATATATAAATAACTATTAAAATCGTAGATAAAAATAAATTATAAACCTTAATTCAGTTAAATATATTGATTGTAGACCGCCAATGGTAGTGTGCCTGCGTTTGGCACAGAGGATCCGGGTTCGTTCCCCGGTATCGGAAATTTTTTCCCGTTGGAAGGTGTGGTTCGGAGTGCACTCAGCCTCGTGATGGCAACTGGGACTCCATATTCGGGCCACCGGGAGGCACCATGGAGGCAGTATACCTAGATTGATCACTACCTAGATCCCATCAAATCCTGATACCTGACAAGGAGATCAAGGAACACTGATGGAATCTAGACGTACCTGGGAAATGTAATATGCCAGCGTAGGCAGGCATCAACACTTGGGCGATAAGAAATGGAAAAACCGACAAGGTAATAAAATAAATTTTGGATCAAGTGAACATTTTGATGCACAAACATCTTTTAGTTCGCGTTGAGCACAAGAATATGACACATTTATCTTCCCATTTTATACAAACTTAGGACAGTCAGCATTGATCTTACTAGTGTGGTTTTAAAGTTGTCCGAAATTAAAATCATGTAACCTTTTAATCAAAAATATTTCTAGTGATAAGCTGCTCGTTTTACATAGGAGAAATTTCTGTCAGACTATCTTAATTGTAATAATGCATTTGTTAAAATATCTATTCCTTTTTTAGATTTCGTCGAGTGGTTTTATTTTGGCGATTGCAGCTTCTCATGTAAACAATGCCGAAGCAGTATCTTCCACCCGGTAGAATATTGTGACATCGGCCTCGGCGCACAACAAAGGATGTACGGGGCCAAGTTACGTCATAACGTCGCGGAATGGGCAAACACGATCAAGGTCAGGCTGCCTCGCGCAACTACTGTTTGTACGCGACTATCAACAATCGAAGTGGTAGGAACAAAAGGTGTTTCGGAACGTTCGCGAGATATCTGCTTCACGTCCGGTGCGCGTGTGTGTATGGAACTAGAGAAAGGTATCTGTGACGTCATCGACAGTATATAAGGAGGTCAGAAGAGAATAGAACAGTGAATTTTTAGAGTTACAGTTTCAGAAACGGGTCGGTCAGTGTGTCAGAGTGCCAGACAGCTGTGCATGTGCGTCGTCTTGGTACGTCGTAAGGATATTCAACGAGCGTAGCGAGTGCCTACATTGTCATAATTAGTGTATGGAAGACAGAGGAAGTGAAGAAGACCCTAAAACACTAAGCAAGGTTAGGAGAAGTTAAAGAAATGTTTGGTTGTGAACTGATAAAATTCTTATTGGATTTAGAGTGAAATGATTTGCATGCATTTGTCCAAAACTTGAATGCTACCAAAACCACACTCGGATTTCTTGCCATTATATCATGTCGAGAGTCTTAGAACTTTAATTTGTGGAAACCATGTTAGTCAAAGATGAAAGCGACACCCATTAGTAGCTGCAAATGGTCACACAACTGCCACAGTATTAGGAATGCTACATTGGATTTTAGATTTAGTTCGCAGCACTTGTTTAGATATGCCTAAACACAATGACGTGTGTGGCAGTTTATTTAGTTGGCAGGGCACAATATATATGTGGAATGTAATGTCCAATTTCAAACGTATGTATTAAAAGGGGTTTGTACTCGTATTTAGGGCAATATGATCAATGCAATGTTTCTTTAAATAGAAACCATCAATTAGAAAATAACATTCCACATGCACCAGAAGAAATGTTTTGTTTAATCCAGTCTTTCCTTGTCAGATGCTTAGTGGAGGTCGAAGATGCCATTTCCGAATCACTTTACTAGGTACTTCATCCCAGTATTCTGTGATGTCCTCTCTTCTTTGAAACATTCGAGTGTTGGTTCACTGTTTGCCTCACACCCCAAATCTCGAACCATAAGGATAGTATCAACGTACGTTCCACGCCCTATTCATTTGTCCTCTTCTTGTCTAGTCGTTAACTGTTATTTGTGCTGCACTAGAACGAAATCGATGTATGCGCAGATAGTGTGATTTCTACCGTTGTGCTCAATTCGTATCCACTCATAGGTTTACGCAGCTGTTGATGTACGATCTCAACTCTGTCGAAATGATAAGCGTAACGATAGACATAAATCCCAGCATATTCATAATGTTTGGCCTAAGAGTGTATAAATCTCACTTGCTCCTAATAGACAAGTTATATCAGCATTATTTCCTTTTGTATTTCTTTTCTCTCCTTTCTCTACCAGTTCCGATCACTTCAGCTCCCGTGGTGCGGACGCTGCGGGCCTCTAGCAGACATGATACTTCCGATTTTACAAAAACTACGTCTGAGCCCCTATCTTCAAATTGGGTTGGTCTCGACAGCGCAGTTAGTTGCGGCAACCATGAGAAACTCAGTACTCCTGCGTGGTGAGCCTGAGCGGCGTCAACTTCGACAGTTGGTAGACAGCGCGAGGTTCTTCGATAGTCTTCCCTTGACGTGCGCAAATTGTATATGTATATGCATTGCGTAAGCATTTTTAGGAAATCAAATATGGACCTAATGAAAAATTCCGGGATGGCCACCCCTTTTTCTGAATTTAAAGACAGTGCAGGAGACATTTACGTATCGTAGGCAGGCGAAGTAATCATACTCCGCTCAACAGTTTTTGTCCATATTTTACTGAAAAAAATACATTTTGAGTTCCAATGTTCCCCTCAAAATAGGCGTTTTAGAAACAATTGTTCTTTCTCTGTTGAACTTACATGGGTTTTCAGCCCGAGGCCTAGTATGCGAGTGAGGAAGTGGATGATAAGAAATAAGGGGAAATGGATGAAAGGAAAAGTGATGTTGGAGGAATGATGATGATTATTGATTGGTTGAATGACTGAGGAAACCGAAGAATCCGAAAAAGTCACCCAGCCTCTGTGTTCATCACAAATCCCACATACGGCCGTGGGGCGATCTGGCCGATCTACGAACGCAGTGTAGCAAATATTTTATGAACAAATAGAATTTGGTACTTTTACCTGGCGATGCCGAAACTTCCAGTCGTGTATAAAGATTGAATAATCTCATCCTTCACACCTAGGTATTTACCTGTTCCGGTCTTATTTTAGTTTTTAGGGGTCCTTTCAATTGATCTTCGTCCTTCAAAAATGTTTGTTTGGGTATTCTTTTGGTGATACCTCATTTGTTCGTCCCATCCGTTTCCTATTTGTTTCTATATTTTAACTTTTTCTTCTAATAGTCGTACTTTAGCTATTCTCTTTTGTTTCTGCTCATTTCTAATATATATAGCGCTTGACCGATTTGAAAAACACATTTTAGCTGCTTGTATCGTACTCTTATAGTTTTTCTTCAGAGTGCACACTTCACTCCCATGATTCATCACTGGCACTGCTATAGCTGTATAGAATCTTGATTCCGCTTCTCTCCTTACCTTATTTCTAAAGTTTCATTTAATAGTTCCACAGACTGCTTGGAATTTTTCTGTTCTTTTGTTTATATTCTTATCTTGATATAGGTTACACCGCAATCGAGCTATTGAAAATGTGATTACTTGTTCCAATATGTTGTTTTCTAATACTATTATACTTCTTCTTGGATATTTTATCTTTGTTTTCGTCGTAAATATGTTTCTATAATATATTTTACTTTTGATTCAATTAATATAGCGTTTTATGTAGTTTGTCTTCCTTGTCAAAAATTAAAACTAAGTCATCCACAAACAAAAGGGTATTTAATGTTCTTCTCTGTCTTCTTGTACCATCTTTTTCCATTCTTCCATATACACATACACACATAGAGATACTTACACGTCATATGCATATGTATGCACAAATTGGAGATTTGGATTCTTTTGTATTTATTTTATTACCTTCCTATCCAATTCAATTCTCAGTTTCGTATTTGTGTATAAACTTTGTATAGTTTTAATTAAATGTATTGGGTATCCTTTCTTAAATAGCATATTCCAAAGCTGTGAATAGATAAATGCCAAATGGATTTCTAGGTTAAATTTCCTTGGTCTTTTGCTTTATTGTAAAAACATAGTCTATACATGCTCTGTGTATTCTAAATCCATGTGGTTCTTCACCTATGTATGTGTATTTCAGTTAATATTATCACTCCAGAAACAATGATTTAAGGGTATGTTTTATATATTACGTTTAAAAGGTCTATACCTCTGAAAGTATTACATTCCTTCTTTTCCCTTTTTTTAATATGATTCTAACTTCAGTGATCGGCCATTCTTTTTGGGTTTTATTTGTTCTTCAACATATATTTTTAAAATGCAATAATCGAGTTGTGTGTTTAAGTACCTATATGTGGATATTATCTAATCTTGGGGATTTTCTATTCTTCATACTTCTTATTGCTTCTCGCAATTCATCAAAACTTACCATATCTACTGTCATTTCCACATATCCTTCGTCTAATAGATTTTCTATATCTTTACCATAGGATAGTATTTCTATGGATACACTACTCAATCCATTTGTCTTGCGGAATATATAATAATTTCGCTGTACCTCTTTCTGACTTTAAATCTCTTATCACTTTCCAAGATATATTTTGTCGCGCATAAAGCTCGTCTTTCATACTTAGTTATTATAAATGTATTCCACAATTCTTGGCATCTTTCCCTTATTTTAGTTCTAGCGTATTTCTCTAGTTTGAAAGGTAAGTAACAAATCCTTTGCTCAATAAATAGATAGCTTGATATTTTCATTGTCAAAAATGTGAAATTTTACCCTTTCTCATCCCATTAGTTCCAAGAACTCCAAGTCTACTATAAAATACTTGAAACGATGTCTGTGTAAGAATATATAATAAGTAGTTCACTGCTGTATAATTTTATTTTTCCTTTCCTTTTTCACTGAACCATAAAATTGGTGTGTATTTTGGCGAAGACACAAAACCAACGCTAGGCAACACATTGGTAGTTTCAAGTTTACAGATCTTTCTGAAATGAAGATGATTTCTTAGGAATTGTGTGTTGTATAATGCAATGATATCTTTGACCCGCAGTTTTAGTAGGCCATCACTTCTCATAGCCCACCTGAAATAGATAAAACTTCAGTTTATAGTTCAGTTTGAGTGGAATCTCAAGAGGAACATTTGCCAGCATGTGGCTGTTTGTTGCTCTGTGATACTTGAGCTCTATTTTCATCTTCTTTCATCTTTCTTCTTCTTCGTGAACATGAGTGCATTTAAAATTTTAGTACGTCTGCACTAAGAGTAAAAGGATAGGAGTCAATGTCTCAGAATTCACAAGCGAAAGTCAATTATTGCTGTTTTAAACAACAATCGGAGTTAAAGTTCAAAATAAAATCGACCGTTTTGTCAGCGAGTAAAATTCTATTCTCGCAAATATGGAACACAAAGGCAAATGTAACCTATAAAAAAGAGACGCTGACTTTTGAAACGTTCCTGCTGAAATTCTTTATTTTCTCATCAATGTATGTCCTACTATTTTTCAAAAATCCAATATACTATATTCACATGAATTTCTCCACACAATATCTTGTACAAACTGTTCTTACAAACGCTTATTTCTAGGCTTCGAGCTTTTATACAGCTATCGCGAAATGAGGCGGCCGCAAGTTACCTGCCACATGGACAAAGCATCATGTCATTGCACGAGTACAGTGACAATATAAAACACACTGCCACAGTGCATACTGTATCTCGAATATGTTCACTACTTCCATACAGTAAACTGCTTGCAGCACGAAAATCGAAATAAAATTGTACAAGAATTTGGGAGGGTATGTTTACTGTAGATGGTGACAGCATTGACTGCAAGTTATGCAACAACTTTATCTACAACGTTCCTACGTCGACTACACCTGGTCTCCTCTGTGTTGTGATCATGTGACAGACTGACCCCTCCCACTTCCTATAGTCCAAACTTCGCAACTTTTCGTTCTCGTTCGTTCCCTATTTATTACTGTATCGAATTCATGATATTGTCGAGATATTTTCCAGAAATTGTTGTAATGTTAATTTTCTTGTAGGCGTTAAGATATGTTAAAATATTTTAAGAGCTGATAGCTACATGATGGCTTTGAAATTCCGATCTCTTTGCATGGCCAAGAAACAAAAAAATTAAAAAATATCTTCCCATATTTCAGAGAAATAACCAGTAATATCTCCAAATTGGTTCGCCTTACTAAAAGAAAATGTATTTGACTGTGTTTTAATGATATCTACATTTTTAGGAAGTAATACGTCTGTCTTTTACGGTTTACCAGTTATACAAACAGACATCCAGAATGAAGAAGACATCTGAGGCTTTCACAGAAAACTCAAGATACGCGTTTCATCTGTGATGAAAATATCTTAAACATATGCTATTTTAACTAAAATTATTAGAGCCATTTTGTGATAAAACCAATATTTTTGAAAAATGTTGCATGTAAAAGATAGTCTGTAGTGGGGAGATATTCTTGAAAATCTTTGTGTGGTAGCCCCTTAGAAGATGCTGAACTTAAATGAGAAGTTTGATATTTAACCGAAGTTTGCGTTTTAAATTATGCTGTTCACACAAAGGCGCACACACGCACACACGCACACATGCACACACACATGCACACACACACACACACACACACACACACACACGCACACACACATATATATCGGAAGTTATGCCCTTTGAAGAAAAGTTTCCAGTACGAAAATAGTCAATAACAATGAAATGAAATAGAACAGTCATCAGTTTTAATTATTTGGGATGCCACATATACTGCGAAGGAGAGAAAGACTTCAGTAAATGAGTGAATAAATTCCAACAAATGTGTGAAACTATTCAAAGGATATTGAAACCAAACTAGAAAAGGGACAATTATGAAATGTTATAAAATGCTTGCGGTCCCTCTAGTGAAAACTGGGTCCTCAGTAGATCTTCCAAAAGGAGATTGGAAACAGCTGAGATGCAATTCCTCAGACGAATATCAGATTGCAGATAGGCTACCTAATATTCTAATCCAGTTTTAAGTAATTCGTATTTATACGTAAGTTTGTGTAGGTCCCTATAAAATGTAATTTAGAAACGTGTTAATAGAACCTTATTCATACCTAATTCGCTGTTATACGTATTCAAGTTCACTGAAATACAACCGAGTTTTACGTAATTATAATGAATATGCGCGATACGCATCTTGAAAGAAACTCCAGGAGTATTTTGCTTACATTTGTTGATACAGACGCAAGCTCAGAGAACGGCTTTCGGCCGCGGAAACAAAGACAAAGATGCTTCTGGTAGAACCTACGGCTTTTGGCTCGACAATATTATAGCAACAAACGAGAGGTAAAGATAAAAAAAAATCGGTGTCTGCCTTTATTGTTGAACAGCGATTTTGTCTTTCAGTTCTCGGTTACTTTTAATCAGCCATGGAGAGCAGAAAAAAGAAATAGTACACACTAGATTAGAAAGTAAATTCAATTCAGAGGTGGAACTTAATCCACACAAAAGCAACACCGAAACAGCTTCAGACTTAGGAATTGCTTAGATATACCACGCTACGTACAGACATAGTAACAAAATGAGGTGTATGCACTTAATGCAAGAAAAGTGAAACAAGCCAAATTACCTGATTCCTTTAACCCTTTCAGTCCTGAATTATTTTGCCACTTATGCCGTTCTTCCTCTAATTCGAAACCGGTTTAGATTAGGCGGTCTAGGAAACCTTCAGCCTGCTGGCTTGGATAGCCAAGATCGTTAAGGCAACACGTAGTGCACTGGCCGTGTACTCAAAGCCTGAGGTCGTGAGTTCGAGTCTCGGCAACCGCAGTCAAATGTGCCTGTGGTAAAGGACGGGGAGGGCCCACGTAAAATAATCGGTGTGATGGCACGCGTAGATGATGACGGGGTATCATTTGACTGCGGTTGCATGGATTTTGCTTCTTTTCTTATAAAAAAAACACTACAATTTAAATTGTAAAAAAAATAATTTTTTACAATTCAAAACGTCTCAAATATGTATTTTTAATTGGTGACAGACAGTATAACAAGGGTATAGCAGAAAAAAAGTTAAAACTACTACAAATAGGAAAAAAAAGCCTATGTATCCTATAGTACACACCAGGACTGAAAGGGTTAAAGAAGGACCAAGCTCAAAATAATGTTTTATTCGTACATATCTTTGTTCTTTGTAAAATTTTACACGTGTAGGCCCACTGTATTGCTTTTTTTACTTTCTCTACTACGTATAGTAAGGTATTTTTTTTTTTTTTTTTTTTTTTTTTTTGGTAGAGGAAGTATTGTATTCCACCCAAAAATTCGATGTTGGGATTTCACTGGAAATATGTTTTGAGGTCCCTGATTCCGAAAAAAAGCATTATTAGAAAAAGGTCTGTCTGTGTGTCTGTCAGTCTGTAGACAGCATAACTTAAAAACGAAAGTTGGTATTTAAGTTTAGTGTCTTTCAAGGAAGCGACACGAAGATTTTGTAGAAAATAGCCCCACCCTAAACTACCCTTTACATGGAAACTTTTTCGAAAATTTTGATTTTCTTGAAAATGACTCTAACGATTTTGATTAAAATGTCATATGTTTGAGATATTTTCATGACAAATGAAATGCATATTTTGAATTTTCTGTCTATAGCCCCTGTAGTCGTATTTACTCTGGACGAGTTTTGCATAACTGGTAAACCGTAAGAGATATATCAAATCTTACTGTACAAAAATGTAGATCTTGCTAAAAAACACAGTTTATGTCTGAATAAATGTTTTTGTAGATTGAACCATGTCGGAGATATTTCAGGTTATTTGTGAGTTTTGGAGAACTTATACTTCTGTCAAATGGAACATCGTTATTCATTTCTTTATATGTTAACCGTGCAAAGAGAACGACACTTGAAAGCTTTAAAAGATTTGACTATCGCTCAAAGTGATTCTAATATTCTAATATTCCCCTTGCATCTACAAGGAAATAAACATTTCTGCAAATGTTTATATCAACTAACACGAAGAAGATACAGGGATAAAAGTTCGTAAGAATGGATAGTAAAATACTAGTGCAACATGTCAGATTTTTTTAATATGATCCATTATCAAAATCTTATTTGTAAGTAACTCTGAGTTACAAGTAATATTTCCTCTTCCCCTTGATACACAAATAAATCAGGGTCAACTGTTCGATTGAGTTCAACACAGAAAGAATGGTTCATGCCAGACTGCAATAACAAACCAGAGAATGACGTTCAAGAAGATGATCAAAAACCAGATGGGACGATGTTTTTGCGTCGGAACGGCCTTTATAACCTAACCTTGAAGTGAAAGACATAGAAGAACAAGAAGCTACCCTAGCATTGGTCTAGTGACCAGGGAAAATCACAAAAATCCAAGGCCAGGGTGGGTGTTTGAGGGGAATCGAAGCCTGGACCACTTCGCTCGGTGGTAGAGGAAGTAAATAGGTGCTGAAATGCATTGGTAGCTACGCCAGAAGAGTGACAAATGTGCTGCACGCGAGTTGGGACCTGCACATTGGCAAGAAGCTTATGTAGGTGACCCATATCCCAGCAGGTAAAGAAACAGTGATCCAAAGGCCATCTGAATACAAAACGAAACGAAACGGAAGCCAACGTTCACACTCGACTGTTCCCCGGGAATAGTGGTCGTTTTCGTTCCCTCAACTATTCTTTTTCTTCTTCCTATATTTCTCTACCATAAAAGGCACGGGGGAAGGGGGGCACAGAGAGAGAATTTGGGCGCCCGTCGTCTCCCGGTCTTGGCGCCAGCGTGCCGAGCGTCCTTGTAATTCCTGTTTCAGTTCCAGACCTGCTCCCCGCCACTCCCCTTTGTTTCGTAGAGGTAATGCAATCCACGTAAATAAACTCCACGTTGTGTAGCAGTTAAAACGTCCAAAATACGCGTTCGATTCCATTAAACACAGCGCGAGGGCGTATGAACTTCCTCTTTACTCTAATTTTATTTTGATAGCTCAAGCCAATCACTCTTTTAATGATGATGAAAGCTTTTATTATTACAACCACATGGGAAATGCTTCTGAGAAATGCGCTTCTAATGTACCACAGTAAATGGTTTTAAATGCTGCAGTATAGACTCTTTGCAACAATAAAATTGCAGTCCGCTATAAAACCCAAAGTGTTAACTACAATGATTATCAGTATGGTTAACACTTCAGGCAATTAATCGGTGAAATTTGGTAAATAAATAATAAAAAATACTCAAAGATTTTCGAGATTTTGTTTTCCCATTTTTATTTTGTCTACTACGTATAGTAAATAGGGGAGTCACCGGAAAGATATGTTTTGGGGCCCCCTGAATCCGAAAAAAAGCAGTTTTAGAAAAAAGTCCATGTGTGTAAACACACAACTCAAAAACTCAAACTCGGTTAAAAACAAAGTGGATATTTAAGTTTAATATCTTTCAAGAATTGCGACACGAAGATTTTGAAGAAAATTCCTCTACCCAAAACTACCCTTTACCCTGATTTTCTCAAAAATGATTCTAACGATTTTTATTAAAATCCCATGTTTAAGATATTTTTATGGTAAACAAAATATATTTTTAATTTTTGAGGCCAAAACCTAATTGGAATACCCCCAAAACCAACTGTGGCATTTTCCCACCATTATGGCGCGATCTGGTTATATTTGGTGATATTCCATCTGTTAGGTTGCATTAGTGCTGCCAACTGTTCGTAAAATATAACCATTGTAAAGCTACGGCCATAGTTGGTGTTACTGCATCTGTTATGTTGCCACAGAAGTCCTTGTTTTTGAACTGGTTGCAGGGAAGTCAACCTATAGATTTTTAAAACAAGATTTTCTTTAGAGGCTGTAATAATTAATTAATTCATTACTCTGTGGACGCCATTGTGCTGCTCGAGTTTGCGTGATTTTGTATTGAATTCCTTTAGAGCAGTATATGGAGTTATAGTTACTGTTATTGTTATTTTAGTGTTCACTACGCAGTAGTACATTCGGAAGTGATTTTATCCAAAAGTGTTACTGCAGAATAAGATTTTCCGAAAAGAGTATGTTCATATGTTGTGTGGTAACAATGTCCAAGCATTATTATCGTTTAAAAACATGTTAATTTAACCCTGTCACATTTGAGGTTAGAAATAATGCTTTTATTATGTACGTTCGCAGTACTGCCTTTTGACGTAATTTTATCTGCAGTTTAATGTAATGTCGGCCATATTGAATTCTTGGGAATAGCCAATAAGCTGTTAGCCCCTGTACTCTTGATGAATTTTGTATAACTCGTAAACCGTAAGAGATAGACCAAATCTTACAATACGAAAAATGTAGATTTCGTTAAAACAGTTTATGTCCAATTTATTTTGTTGTGGAGTGAACCATTTCGGAGATATTCTTTGTTATTTGTGTGGGTTTTGCAATACCTATACTTTTAACAAACTGAAGGTCGCTATTCACCTTTTATGCCTTAACCGTGCAAAGAGAACGGAATTTCAAACCCTTCATATAGCGACCACTATAAAAACATCTTACGATCGCTCAAAGCCTACGCCATTCCCCTTGTACCATAAGCAATAAGATAATTTGTGCAAATGTTTATCTCGACTAACATGAAGAAGATGGAGGAATAAGTGTTTGTAATAATATGAGAGGATAGAAAGTCATGTGAGTGCAACACATTAGACTTTTTCTCTAATTTTATTTTGATAGCTCAAGCCAATCACACTTTGAATGATGAAAGCTTTTATTGTCACCATCACATGGGAAATGCTTATGAGAAATGCAGCACAGGGTTTAGTGCAAATGGTTTTAAACCGACGCAGTATAGATTCTTTGCAACAATAAAATTGCAGCCCGCAATAAACCTCACAACGTTACTATATATTTAGAGTGGCAGTTTCAAAAGCAGAGATTTAGACGACGGACCAAGAGTGTGTTTTAATAGTCCGAGTTACTTACCCTAATTTTGTGACGTGTTGTTTACAATAATTTATCTACGTTAAGAGTACTTTAGTATGTGTTGTATATTTAGTAAATTTAACCAACTTTATTTATTGCTTAAATTATATGTTTACAGAAAGAGTAATATGGGCTTTAGAGGGAAAAGGAGAGCATATATTAACAAGCATTATTATATTCTGCAAATTTGGATCTCAATTTAAAGTAAAAAAATCTGAATTGTTGCACTCACATGACTTTCTCTACTCTTGTATTAACCGTTCTTACAAACTCTTATTCCTATATCTTCTTCGTGTTAAGATAAACATTTGTACAAATTATCTTATTGCTTATTTCCTTGTAGGTGCAAGGGGAATATGGGAATACCGTAGGCTTTGTGCGATAGTCAAATCTTTTAAAACTTTGAGATTCCGTTCTCTTTGCACACTTAACATATACAAAAATGAACAACGATGATCCATTTCACGAAAGTCGAGATGAACATTTGCAGAAACTACCTTATTGCTTATTTCCTTGCACTTCTCCTGTACAATTTTTGCAGTTAGTGTCTTGTAAATTGGTATTATTTATTCTTATTGCATTGATTCTGTTGCTTTGTGAGTTTTAAGTTCTTCAGAATTTAGCAGCAGTACTGTTAAAACACCATAGACGTTCACCCACTGGAATTTTTGATGCATTGGTATTTAACATATGCTGGAACAAAGGTATAATATTGCAAGAATCGCGTATTTAATATGGTTTATCTTTTTTACAAAAGCAGCTCTGCAATAGTGATTTAATTTTACTATTGCATTTTTTATAAAGTTCCAGGTTTTCCTCCACCAAGTGTTACATTTTTAATTTTCCATTATTTAAATATGTAAGCTCCTATATCCAGCCTTGTTGTGTATGAGTCACACCCTCCTGCATTAGAGTGAAGAATATCTTAGGTATTTGTTGTTATTTGTGTCAGTTGTGTCCTTGTGGACGGTCGTTATTCACTTTATCTCTTAGCGGTGCAAAGAGAGCAGCATTTCAAAGCGTTCACACGGCGACCAGCTTTAAGCCTACTGTATTCCCATATTCCCCTTGCACCTACAAGAAAATTAGCAATAAGGTGATTTTTGCAAATATTTATCCCAACTAACGTGAAGAATATAAACGAATAAGAGTATGTAAGAATAGTACAAGAGTAGAGAAAGTCATGTGAGTGCAACATATCAGAATTTTTGTTCAACCGATATAAAAAGAAATACAATGTTTTAGGCATAAATTACTCACCCTTGGGACACCGTTCTTTACTTTTCTTTGACTAAGCCCTAAAACGCAGTTATTTGTTTCAAGAAAGAGGACAGAAAGGGAAGAGGAAGAGAAGATGAATGAGTTAATGAGCCCCTTGATCCCATTGTATATGGTAAAAAGTCTTAGCTCTCAAAGTGAGAAACTAGGAGCATAAAAATAAATGGGAACAAAACCAACACACTTTGCAAAATTCAAAACCTACAGGAAACAGAAATGAAATATCCCCTTGTTCCTCGCTCAATAAATTTTCAATGAAATATTTCTTTCTAGACGACAAATATTATCGTTTTATTTTATATTTCTGAAAACCTCAACATAGTAGGCATAAGAAGCAAAAACTCAAAGCAAATGCTGAAACAAGCAAGAAGAACATGAAAATGTATCATCGAAATCGACGGTAATCTAGAAGAAAAAAATATTACCATTTGGCTGAAGGCGTAATGACGTCATAACGCGGTCTCTTCTGTTTCTGGGTAGAGGAAATGGGTTAGACATTTATTCTCCCTTTTTTCATTTCTTACTTTAATGTCTTTACTCCATAAGCAGTTTTTTAAGAGTGTGATGTTTTCCCCAACGTTTGCTTACGGAGTTGTTCCAACATTTCTCTCCTAGATTTGCCTGCACAATAAACGCAAACAAAGGCTCTCTGGGAGAAAACGAAGCATGAATACTAAACGGACAACCTTCCTCCTCCGGTTAAAATAGAGATAAAGTATAATTACAGTGGGTCTCAATGTTCCATCGACTGTGGACAAAATGGCGATGTTAAACCTAATATATAGGTTTGTTTACATGGATAAAGCTAGTGAGGAATTATTTTATTTCTTCCAGAGAGTGGAGAAAATCCAAGCGAAATAAACACACAAGTATAAAAAGCAAGATTCCTAATGAATATAAATCTAAAACATTACAGAAAAGATGTCAGGAAGCTATAAAGTGATATTAAAGGCAGCAGCGGTTGTTCATGAGCAAAAGCTACTCAGGTATAATGGTGCCGTTACGATACAGAAAGATTAAGTCATACAGAAAGATGAATACCAATGCAATGCAAGTGTAGGGAAAAAAATTTGATGTGTTGCACTCATATGACTTTCTCTACTCTTGTACTCATCATTCTCACAAACTCTTATTCCTATATCTTCTTCATGTTACTTGAGAGAAACATTTGCAAGGGGAATATTAGAATACAGTAAGCTTTAAGCGATAGTCAAATCTTTTGAAGTTTTGAGATTTCTTTCCTTTGCACGCTTAACATATAAAAAAATGAACAACGGTATTCCATTTCACCAAAGTTTTGTTTTCCGAAACTGACACAAATAACAAGGAATATCTCCGAAATTTATTCAGGCATAAATTGTTACTTTTAGCGAGACCTACATTTCTTGTTTAGTAAGATTTGGTCTATCTCTTACGGTTTACGAGCTATTCAAACGTCATCCAGAGTGAACAGGACTACATAGACTATAACCAGAAAATTCAAAATAAACATTTCATTTGTCATACAAATATCTTAAATATATGGCATTTTAATCAAAATCGTTAGTCATTTTCAAGAAAATCACAATTTTCGAAAAATGTTCCACGTAAAGGGCAGTTGAGGGCAGGGCATTTTCTTCAAAATCTTCGTGTTGCATCCATGAAGGACATTAAACTTAAATACCAACTTTGGTTTTTAACGGACTTTTCGTTTTTGAGTTATGCTGTCCACAGACTGACACACAAACACACACACAGACACAGAGAGACACACGGACCTTTTTCTAAAAATGCTTTCTTTTTTGGATTCAGCGGGTCTCAAAATATATTTCCGGTGAAATCTCAACATCGAATGTTTGGGTGGAATACAATACTTCCTTCTACTTACCAGTAGAGAAAGTAAAAATAGAAGGTAGGGGATTAAGTTAAGCCGGTGTCCCAAGGTCCAACTTTGTTAACTAAACTTTGTATCCAATGGAATTGCACACAAAAGAAACACTGTCTGTTACACTATGATTCATTTTGGTCCAAAACAAATGACAGTTCACGTAGTAAGCATGAGAAATAAACATGGCGGACGCAAATATTAATTTAGTGACTGCTATATTAAGTATAGGTTTGGGATATATTTCCACGAGTCTGAGTAGGAGGAAAAGATATATTTTAAGTAAAAGATGTTGGTTACAAAGAAAACAGGGCACGGGTCGAGCTATATTGGGTCTACTACAAAACGAATTGAGGTTAGAGGACCCGGAAAACTATCGCAATTTTCTACGAATTGACGAAGATTTATTTCTCAACCTTTTACATCCTGTCGAAGACAAAATTAGGCATCAGGGCACAAATATGAGTCAATGAATACAATGGCTTCCTGAGTCCAGTTTTTGATTTCTAGAATGCTGCAAATTCTGTTAAAACCACAAAGGCAAAGCCGTACACACAACAGTTTACTACATGTTGCGTGCGCAGTCCGCCATAATATTGCGTTACTGACGCTGATTGGCCATTTTCATGTTGTTGGATGAAACAATTAGGCATAACTCAATCGCGTTGGATACAAACAGGTTGCATGCAAAAAATAGGATAGAAATTGTATGCTACAAAATTGTGTACAATTGCATCGATGTCACGATGCACTTTTGTTGTATACAATGCTTTGGATCAAAAAGTTGGACGATGGGACATTGGTATTAGGAGAATGTAGATGGTCCCTCAGACAAAAGAATAAGCTTCCGTAAGCATAGTTTTAGAAGAGTGAGTGTCATGTGAACACAACACAAGATTAGCAATAATAACTTATTATCGTTACCATTATTATTAATATTATTAACTAACCTAATCTGACCACTGTGATCCCCACTTCTGCACACACAGGCGTCATGAGTGCTGTGCAGCACTGGAGGATGGGACGTGGTCAGAGTCAATTTACGGCGTTAGATATATAGTCATTAGGGCCCCTGCCCTCTGCTGTTGCCTCTTCTCAGGTCTGACCACCCTGAACATCCTCCCACCTTACCTTCCCTCTCAGGGGGCACCCAGTTAAGCACAACATATTTCATTTCTTGAGGTTGTAAGCCCTGCCTAGAACCTTGTTCATTCATCTGTTTACTAAAATCAGAAAATGCTACTTTCCAAACTTAAGCAATTAATTCGTTATAATTAAGACTTGTGTAAAACATTCCTGATAAATTAAAAAATAAAATAATCTTCAAGCTCATCACCGCTTTCATAATTCTAAAATTCTGCGTCATAAGCATGGTAATCCTAAGTTAATAGTCTTTTAAAACATTTGTAACACGTTACACACTTTCAAACACAGAAAAACTAGAAGTTCTTTTGTAAGAAAGTTTACGCTCTCACAGAGAAATTAAAGCAGGTGGATTACGTGAAGTAAATTCTCCTTAAGTTTCTGGAACTATCGAAGTATCAGCATCGACCAAGTAAATCAGTGGTAGACGTCGTTCTTTGGCTCGTAAAATTACAAATTTTATGTTCTAGCTTTAGCTCTTATCTAACTAAAAGCTACTGACTTAGCACTTTTCTCTCTTCCCTTTTCCTTGTTCTTCTGTCTTTAGAAATGTTCTCAGACAGAGCAATTATCCGAAACTTTTCTTTGTAGTCAAGGGGTACATAGACGTAGATGGTTAATTCTAGATGTTAAACTTAAAAATAAATTTTCACAGCAGAGTACACTCTCGTTATTCGTGTGCGGGTTATTCGGGTATATTTGTACAGAAAAAAAAAAAAAAATAATGTGTTGTATTCACATGAATTTCTCTACTCTTGCACGAACTATTTTTACAAATTCTTATTCTTCTGTGTTCTTCATATTAGTCCATATAAACATTCGTAGAAATTATCTTATACTTATTTTTCATGCAGATGCAAAGGGAATATGAGAATACAGCAGGCTTTGAACGATAGTCAAATCTTTTAAACCTGGTCGCTTTGTGAAGGCTTTGAAATTCGTTCTCTTTGCATGGCCAAGAGATAAAAAGGTCAATAACGACTTTGCATTTGAGAAAAGTAAAACCATTGCATAGCAAGAAATATCTCCGAAATAGTTTACTCCACAAAAAGTGCATTTGGACATAAATTCTGTTTTTTTAATGAGTTCTACATTTTTGTATAGTAAGATTTGATCTCAGTCCACCAATTGCTCCATCATCACCTTTCCATTCATCCATTTCGTCTGCACTTCGTATCATCCTCTTCCTCACTATTACACATAGTGTTGGACTTACCACCCGCTTCCAGGTCTTCACTCTGTTCAGTCCATGCGTACCTATCTGTGCTCCCCCCCCCCCCCCCCCGGCTTGTAAGTTCTAAAGGGTGTAAATCCCACATGAGAGGGTAATCTGGCGAAAAAGAAGAAAATACTTGGTCTATCTCTTGGTTTACCAGTTACGCAAAAGTCATCAAGAGTAAACAGGACTATATGGGCTATAGCCAAAAAATAAAAATATACATTTCATTTGGCGTTAAATATCTCAAACATATGGCACTTTAATCAAAATCGTTAGAGCCATTTTCAAGAAAATCAAAATTTTCGAAAAATTTTCCATGTAAAGGGTACTTTATGGTGAGGCTATTTTCTTCGAAATCTTCGTGTCGCAACCTTGAAAGACGTTAAACTTAAATACCAAATTTGGTTTTTAACCGACTTTTCGTTTTTGAGTTATGCTATCCGCAGACTGACACACAGGCACACAGACACACAGACACACACACACACACACACACACACACACACACACACACACACACACACACACACACACACACACACACGGACCTTTTTCTAAAAATGTTTTTTTTTTTTTTGGATTCAGGGGGTCTCAAAACATATATTTCCGGTGAAATCTCCACATCGAATTTTTGGGTGGAATACAATACCAGTAGAGAAAGTAAAATTAAGTCCGATTTATGCCAAACTTGGTATATAATTTC
Organism: Tenodera sinensis; assembly: GCA_030765045.1. Lineage (NCBI taxonomy): Eukaryota > Metazoa > Arthropoda > Insecta > Mantodea > Mantidae > Tenodera > Tenodera sinensis. The sequence goes on from CM060968.1 coordinate 72,380,338, forward strand.
AATATCTTTTATGTATGCGTCATGACGATTTCAAAAAAATTCCCCCATCCAAAGCTATCATTTACACGGAAAATGTTTGAAACATTTGATTTTTGTAAAAATGATCCATGATTTTATTTGAACATCAAACAACTCTGAGTTAACCTGAATTTGTATGCTCCTCGGTAGGCATCTAACCCTAGGTTCTCACTTATGCGTCCTGGGCGTGGGTCTGGGGGTAGATCCTGTATGGGAGGAGGGCAAACGGAGAAAAAATATGTCTGTAAGACTAAATGTACCTATATGTTTTATGTTTTAATGTTTAAAAATGATCACTGCAACACAATGCACGTGAGTGGCAAAACCGCGTATAGCGGAAGGAGTTAAGTCCAACCTCCCCTCTTTCGCAAAGGTTGAACATAACGCAGAGTTGTGGGTTATCCCTTTAATTGTATAAAGGCTTAAATTAGTATTCGTTGGTATTATCCACCAAAACCATCTTCTCGCGTTCCGTTCTATTTGCCAAGGCAATTCATTATTACCGAGAATAAGGACGGACAATAAAACTTCATAAGTTCTACGCTAACTCCAATAACTTCATGATATCTAGGTTATGTCACATAAAACTCATCCCATTTCGACTTGGCATTCGATTTCCTGAAGCCATCCATCGACAAGAAGTCTAGCGTATCGCCGCTGTCAATAGATAAAAAAAGAAAAGCGATATGATGATGTTTGCGTGACAGAAAGAGGAAGAACGTTTTCCGTTTATCACTGTTTCGTATCTTGCTCACACTTGTTCGTTTCTATTGCTTTACTTGTAACAGAAATATAATATCAGATCACTTCCACCAACAGGTATCATAAAGATCTTTATTACGGTTCTCTGAAGTGTTTCTCGCAATCTATACTTCCATATCTCTCCTATTTGGCATCGTCTTCCCGCTTTACGGCTTTTACCAATCAGACTTTGAGTCATTGTTATCGCGTCGCAGTATCTCTTGCTCTTTTATTGACTTTACAAGTAGTTTCTCTAAATATCTAACCTTAAAAAGTATCCAAGTCAAACATCTTACCTTTGTACCCACTCATGTATAAAAAGAAATGCTTATCTGATATTGATTAGAGTTATTAACAATTAGCACCCAAAATAACAAATCACATTTCTTATTTTAACACACTTATTTCAACATTCTTCATTTTAACGCACATTTGCAAGACTCTGAGTAAAAAACAAATGGCTTGTACTCGGAAGCGTGACTATGTAGTACAAAAAAGCATTCAATGTATGGACAAACTGGTTGAACTGACGTTCTCTTCAGGTTTAATTCCTTGGCGATCCACCGCTGGCTTTTCTTACATGGTTCACACTATTTTTCACCTATTTCATTTACCTTCTTCCCTTCTTTCCCGACTAAATTTTACAAAATTTCCTTGGCAATCGAGGTTTCTTGACAACCTACTGTGGGTTTTGTTCAAGAAATATTAAATATATTGAAATCAGAAGTTCATAATATTTTAAGTTTAAAGCAAATAACTAATTCAAACTATGTAATTTTATTTCATTGGTCCTCAACATTCCCATAAGGTAGGGGTAGAATATAGATGGAGGAAATTCCACCCTGAGCCAACTGTTGAAGCTAGACCCCAGGAGAAAGGGGTGTTGGAAGCCGGGCGAGAGGGTCCCTAACGTATGCTGGAAATTCTTCACTTCGACATCGGCTTTCGCCAAGCAGACAACCCTCAGTGGTTTCAACAGCATTCACTCCAGCAGGTCAGGTGACTACAACGCCGCCCATCTGTGGAGAACAGCCGTTAGAGTTCGCATAGTGCGCACACAGCAGCGCTAACTCGTCCATCGCCAGCATTTGCGACTCTAATAGACCGGATTGAAATGAAGGTTTAAATAAAGCTCTTCTTGTTATTTTATTTCTGCTGTATTTAATAAATCACTACATATCAACATTACAAATTCAGGGCACTGCAAAGACAATTGTTTTCGTTGTACCCTAGCTTTATAAAACGTTTGTAAACTCAAAATACATACAAAATCTGTAAAAGTAATTAAATTTTAACACTTCCAATTAATCCGTATTTTATATCTTTCTTGTTTTTGCAAAACCTACAATAAAAGAATCCAAGTGAAAGTGTCACTGATATTTTTTTTTGGAAAGTAGCTACTTCTCTGACTTTTTGACTTACGTAAACAGTAACAGTAACCTGTTTTTATTTTTCTGACATTACAGGGCGTCCAATGTTGCCACTTAAATGGCAAATATGTCTTAGGAAAATAAGATTTTGTCGAAACATGTACCCATATGTGCATTATCTTGTTCCCTGAAGGCGGTTTGTCTGAATTTACTTATCAAGGATTACACTAAGTGTTTTCATAGAGTTCATATACCTGTCGTTCTTACATTTTGTCAGCCACTTCTCCAAATACGAATGAACGAAAGTAATCCTCTATGAGGAATTCTTTTCTTGATACTGTGTGCCATTTTGATTACATATCTTTGACAATCATCTTTAACAACAACTGAACAAATAATAATACCACCAAGTAATTTTTGCTCTCTCTAATATTTTTTCTAGCAAGTAGCTATTTCTCCTAAACCCCTTCTTGTGTCTGTGGACATCAAAATGCAGATTTCTGATGAAATTTCTGTATCAAATTGGATGCTTCAGTTTTATAAGATGTTGACAATGTCAGAAGTTAGAATATATGCTGTTAATTTATAATTTCGTTCAATACAAAATTTGTCAAATTGATCCCAAACATATTTCCTATTGTATTCATGTTCTGAGGTTTCCCTCTTCGGATTATTTCATCTATTTCAGCATTAAACACCTCACCGAAGCGATTCAGCCGTATTTGACATTTGAATAGCGGCTCCGTAGCGTCAAATTACGTCAGCTGTTGCGCATCTGAAGCACAGTGCAGCTAGATTCTCTAAGCTCATCATAACATAAGAAAAACAGAGGACGTGATAATGAAATACGATAATTTTTTCGTGAGTTAAGGGTGTCATTGGTTAAATTTTAAATTGTTATGCACATGATTGGTTGATTTCAACCAAGTCACATATGAGCGGAATAGTCAAAGTAATTTCCAAGCATTGCTAGGAAACTCTACAGATAAAAACAAACCTTGAAGTTAAACTTTAAAAAAGTACATTTGGAACTATTATCATCCAGCCTGAAATAGAACCCGGGACCTCCGGATTTGGAGGTTAGCATGCTAGCCACCACACCACTGGCAGTCTACTGTAAAACGTGTTTATTTTTTTAAGCACGATTTTAATGACACAATGCAGGAAATAAAGATACAATGAAGTAAGAAATAAAAAAAATAATTGCGGTTTAAGCTGTTTTAAAAATATATTATTTGCAAGTTTACAATAAGTGGATAAACAAATAAAAATGACGAACAAAGCCGGACTTTCCTGCTATATTTTCTGTTGACGTAACAACTTTGCTTTATAAAGTTTAGCCATAAAGGACAGTAATGGGTAATTTCATCTGTTACACGAAGTGCATATGTACTTCGCGACAAAAAAACGAAAAGACAAGAAATATAATGTGCCACCATGGGCGACAACTTCCGCCAAAGTAAAAGCCCCTAGTTCGTCTAGCTGGGGCCAGCCCTTTTCATCACTTGAAACTGTCAACTCCTTCTCTAAGATGACGTAAAGGAAGGAGTGGGCCGTAACAACTATGTTAGACTCAACCCCACCCCTCATCCTTAGGGACAGTAGATCCCTAACAAAGGGGGATGATGTTTGGATGGTGACCAACTGCACTCCCACGCTAACCTTCTCAAGTGGATTTCAATTTTCTTCTGCCAAGAAATCGCTCGTTTCTTTTGATTTGTTTTTACCTCCAGGGAAACAAAAGAGATCAATGAAGATGTAAGTGAATTGCAACAAACTTCAGAACTATATTAGGGAAGCAAGAATGGGGGCGTTAGTGTGGTTTACTGGGGAACAAACCTCGACAGCACTGTTTAGATTTAAGCTTTACCTCTTCTATCGCGCTGTTTTGCTGTTTTTCAACCCTAGTGCTTCTTATAGAATACATTGATTATGTATTCAACTACAGAGACATGTGGCAAATGGTATGCATCTGCGCGAGTGACGTCAAACAAATAGATGGTGTGGATAACGTCTAGGTTTCCTTCTTTGAAATAAACAAGACTGGAATCGTCTTGTTCTGCCACGCCATTGCCTTCGGCCCGCGTATTTACAAGCAGTGGTGTGAGGATGCTTGACCTTGAGCGGCTCTGATGACGGCTGCTGGTCGCCGTCAGAATATTTAGGGACATCGTTTAAATCCTAATGAAATGTAGACCTGCAGTGAATAAAATTTGTAAAACGAAAACTAATAAAAGGTTTCTGAGTACGTTGTTCCTCAAACAGTTTTGATGTTCGTAGCTAATTCATATTATGAATTATGATAAGTAGAGTCTGATTAAATTTTAAGCGAGGTGTCGTCAGCAATTCATTGTGTAATTAATTAGTAATTTTAAAAACAATTTTATATCGTCATGTGATATGGTATAAAATACTGATAATTAGGTATAATTGCTTCTAAAGAGAGGATTAAGCATGTAATCTTGTAAACACAACCCTTCCTTTAAAAGAGGCTTTCACATGAATTTCTCTGCTCACACCTGTGCTTCATGTTAATCTAGCTTATAGCTACAATTAAAACAGAGGCTTGAGTGATACTCAAATCTTTTAAGAGCTGGTCGACATAAAAAAAATTCTGATATATTGCACTCACATGACTTTCTCTACTCTTGTGCTAAGCATTTTTACAAACTCTTATTCCTATATATTCTTCGTGTTAGTTGAGATAAACATTTGTACAAATTACCTTATTCCTAATTTCGTTGTAGGTGCAAGGGGAATATGGGAATACAGTAGACTTTGTGCGATAGTCAAATCTTCTATGAGATTGCATTCTCTTTACACGGCTAAGATGTAAAAACATAAACAACGATATTGCATTTGACGAAAGGTTTTTCCCGAAACTGATACAAATAATGAGGAATATCTCCGAAATGGTTCACTCCACAAAAAATAATTTGGAAATAAGTTGTGTGTTCTAGCAAAATCTACACTTTTGTATTATAAGATTTGGTACATCTCTTACGGTTTACGAGTTATTCAACAGTCATCCAGAGTAAACACGAGTAGGCTATAGCCAGAAAGTTCAAAATATACATTTCATTTGTCATAAAAATGTTGTAAACATGTATCATTTTAATCAAAATCGATAGAGCCATTTTCAAAAAATTTTCCATCTAAAGGGTAGTTTAGAGTGGAGCAGTTTTCCTAAAAATCTTCAGGTCGCATCCTTGAAAGACATTAAACCTAAAAACCAACGTGATTTTTAACCGGCTTTTCGTTTTTGAGCTATGCTGTCCACAAACTGACAGACACACACGCGCGCGCGCGCGCGCGAATCTTTTTCTGAGTGTTTTTTTTTATTTTATTTTATTTTATTCAAGGGGCCTCAAAACATATATTTCCGGTGAATTTTTGGGTGGAATACAATACTTCCTCCACTATACTAAACGTAGTAGAGAAAGTAAAAAATCTGTATTTGACATAAATTGTTTACTTTAACGAGGTATATATTTTTCTCTCTTACGGTTTATCTACGAGGTATTGAAAAGTCATTCGCAATGAGGACATCACAGGCTATTTCTGGAAAATTCAATACATGCCTGCAATTCGTCATGGAAATATCTTAAATACATGGTAATTTAATCATAATCGTTAGAATCATATTTGAGAGAGTAAATTTTTTCTAAAAATGTTTCACATGAAGAACATCGGGGAATTTGCTAGTATTTAGGTAGTCTCCGGTGAAACCTCACTCTCGAATTTTTGGGTGGAAAATGAAACTTCTTCTATTTAATGGAAAAAGATGAAGTAAAATGCTATGTTGAAAAAAAAAAGAATAAATAAATAAATAAAAAAAAGCAGTTATAAAGAGCAAATTCACTAGCCACATTCGAGTCAACAGCCTTTATTAGGTTGTCTGCAGGTTATGATCGCACGGACATTAGGGTAAGGTTAGGCATGCTATGAATACATAGTACAGTGTAGTGCTTGCGAATAGGAAACCTACATAACTCTGGATTAATTTGCAATTGAAATAAATATTTAAGCATGTCTCAACTGCAGGAGTTATGAATTCACGTACACAATTGAATCGATTATTTTTGAAAGGGGTCAAGAGGCAAAAATTGATCAAATGTGTTAGTCACAGATAATTACTGACGGAGTCAAGTCACCACTATTGACCATTTCAAAGCCAAGCTTACGGAGTGGTCCACGATACCACAAGAAAATCACATATTCCCATGAAACCTGTGGCAGAGAAATACGTCAAGCCTTAAAGGAGAGCTTTAACATTTCTGCTTACAAGCAATTCCATTATAACAAAAAAAACAAAAGGAAAAGTAGTGGTCAGTAAGTTCATAGACGGCGCACTTAAGTTTACATTCACTTTGTTGAAAACCACAAAGCCTCCAAACTTATCCAAGAGGAAAGGTTTTTATTAGCATATTATCACTGGTACATTGGAGTCTTTTAAAACAATCAGATTTTAACTGTAAACAACAGCTACTTGTAGGCCTTAAAGGGTTGTATTGGTGCTCCTTTTTGGTACCTACCTATAAACTAAAGAAGATGGCAGAAAATGCTTCAGTTTGAAGACATAACATGAATTGTTTGGAATATGACATAAACTGTTTTTTTGTTTTTATCACTCATGTATTGTAAGTTGTGTAACAGCCACAACCTATTTTTAAAGTGTAAATACACTGTTGCATATTAAAATTGTCAGATTCTTTACCCAAAATACCAAAAAAAAAAAAAAAAAAAAAAAAAGATATAAAAATGTTGGGAGTACAAACTACTTCAAATGTTTTTGTTGATTACTGTTGACCGGTGCTCAAATATCAAACACTTTTTTCTATAAAGGGGTGTAACATAAAATATTCTTTTTTGCTGAGATACTTGTGTACCTTAAAATGAAAACTATCACAAACCTATAAAAATTAATTTTCTTGTGGAAAAGTTTTTTATGTGGTCCAATCGATGTTGTCGACCAGCTGTGAGTCATTCTCTGAAGATGCAGTCTTGGGTGAAACGTCAGAAAATTTACCGACTGGATCACGGTCTACAAGCCCGAAATCTACCATCTATTGAATGAACGCCGGCCGTGAAAACCTAAGCATGTATAGTACACATTTATTTATTTTGTGTTATGGAATGTTGAGAATACATGCAGAGTTTATGATGAAAATCCTGAGACACTCTCCCGCTTGTTGTCAGAAGAACTTGAAGCTTCAAAAGGCACCATAGATTGTCATATTAACACACTTAAAAATGGGTCAGAAGATGTATACCACTAAACTTGACACCTGAACATCCACGACGTAGATATCTGTCGTCAGTTCATCGTTAAGCCCCAGAGTGATATGTTTATTGTCACATGTCAAAATTGTGGATTGAGACCTGTCAGTCTGCAAACGATGTCTAAAAAAACCTGATGTGTTGCACTCACATGACTTTCTCTACTCTTGTACTAACCATTTTTACAAACTCTTATTCCTATATCTTCTTCGTGTTAGTTAAAATAAACATTTGTACAAATTATCTTATTGCTTATTTCCTTGTAGGTGCAAGGGGAATATTGGAATACAGTAGCCTTTGTGCGATAGTCAAATCTTTTAAAGCTTTGAGATTCCGTTCTCTTTGTACACGTAACATATAAAAAAATGAACAACGATGACCCATTTCACGAAAGTTCCAAGTTTTCCGAAACTCACACACATAACAAGGTATATCTCCGAAATGGTTCACCCTACAAGAAAATTTATTGAGACATAAATTGTGTATTTTAGCAAGATCTACATTTTTTGTATAGCATAATTTGGTCTATCTCTAACGGTTTACCAGTTATGCAAAAGTCGTCCAGAGTAAACACGACTACAGGGGCTATAGCCAGAAAATTCAAGATATACATTTCATTTGTCATCAAAATATCTCAAACATATGACATTTTAATCAAAATCGTTAGAGTCATTTTCAAGAAAATCAAAATTTTCGAAAAATTTTCCATGTAAAGGGTAGTTTAGGGTGGGGCTATTTTCTTCAAAATCTTCGTGTCACATCCTTGAACGACATTAAACTTAAATACCAACTTCGGTTTTTAACCGACTTTTCGTTTTTGAGCTATGCTCAGACTGACAGACTGACAGACACACAGACACACACACGGACCTTTTTCTAAAAATGCTTTTTTTGGATTCAGGGGGCCTCAAAACATGTATTTCCGGTGAAATCTCGACTTCGAATTTTTGGGTGGAAAAATTGGTTCGGCTCCCAAAAGAACGTGTCTGGTGGAATTTTTAAGGTGTGATTCACTGGAAATTTGTTCCAAATGGACGTTCAGTCAATGCAGATCTTTATTCTCAACAACTGGGACGAGTTCAAGTTCGAGGCAGAAACCTCAGAAATTCAGAAATTAGAATGTATCCAACTGCCGCACGTAGCCTGATCTCGCGCCTCCAAATTGCAACCTATTTAGCTCCATGGCCCGTTTTCTACGTGGAAGAAATTTTGAAAACATTGAGGAAGCTGAAATGAGTATCAGCGAATTCTGAAACCAAAAACTTACTATTGGGGATAGCAAACGTCGCTGAAAGTGGCTCAGGACTAGACAATCTAATGGTCTTTACTTTATTAGAATAATTTCCTGTAACAACATATTTGAAATAAAGTGTTGCCCAAAAACCGACATTACTTATGAGCAGGGCGTGATATTTCGGGGTCTGCCTCTTCAGGTTTAGCGCACACTGACCGTAGCCCTCGAAATGATGGGCTGTGAAAACGTAAACAAACAACGTACAGCGGCGTACAAAGTAAATGAGTACCTGTAGATGGCCAGTTAATTTGAAATTATGTGTAGGGTTAAAGGGTAGCCATTCAATTGCACATTGATATAGGTAATAAAAAATTGAATACAATGTGACATTGAATTACTTGCCATTAGCATTCATAAATGTATACATAAATATTTTCCTAACCTGCTGAATGACCATGTATATATTTTCAAAAATAAAACCTTAGTTGAGTAACATACCTTACATTTAAGGTTTCCTCCATCTGTAAGGAGATTCTTTGAATCTAGCTCCTCCAAAATTGTATATATGAATTTTATAACTAGTCCTGCCTTGAGACAACTTATTTCTATTACACAATTAATCCGGAGTTAGGTTCCCTATTCGCAACTTCTGTATGTGCTGTGCATTCTGGAGCGGCTATGCGTAATACAGCCAGTGCCTGACCTTGCTCAACTGTTCGTGTGATTTTAACCTGCAGTACTCTTGTGGGAGCGGAAAGGTACTAGGAATGCCTTGCCCTGCTTATGAGACATCGTCTATTCCTGTTTCGGGTGACCCGCAATTGGTACGCTGACCCTACGAGCAGTCTGCTGTTTGGCAAGAACAGAATGCATACGGCGACGCTGTGTCTATCGGAGAAGTCCGGCTACAGGACAAGCTCGAGAATGGCCATTTGATCATATCTCGAACATTCTACGTGACATTACAAAACAATGGCGTCTTAAACATGTTTCCATACAGCTCTATTTCACTTCGGTGAAAAGTGTCTTGTAAGCCATCCCATTTCCTAGGTTTTCCTCGTTCTTTTCCGGATTAGGAAAACCTGTCTGCTTCTTACTTCAGAATCGAAACTCTTTTGTTCACTTGCCTCTAACTTCTTTGGCATCACATTTTACTTCTCTTTTTAGTTTTCCTACTACGTATAGTAAGTAGAGGAAGAATTGTAATGTGTGTGTGTGTGTGTGTGTGTGTGTGTGTGTGTGTGTGTGTGTGTGTGTGTGTGTGTGTGTGTGTGTCAGTCAGCATAACTCAAAAACGAAAAGCAGTTAAAAACTAAGGTTGGTATTCAAGTTCAACGTCTTTTAAGGATGCGACACGAAGGATTAGAAGAAAATTCCTCTACCTTAACTACCCTTTACATGGAAAAATCTTTCGAAAAGTTTGATTTTCTTGAAAATGGCTCTGACTTTGATTAAAATGTCATATGCTTGTGATATTTTTATTACAAATGAAATGTATATCTTGAATTTTCTGGCTATAGCCCGTGAAGTCCTATTTACTCTGGATGACTTTTGCATAACTAGTAAACCGTAAGCGATAGACCAAATCTTACTATACAAGAAATGTACATCTTGCTAAAACACAATTTATGTCCAAGTAATTTTTTTTTGTACAGTGAACCATTCCGGAGATATTCCTTGTTATTTTTGACTTTTTGAAAACAAACATTCGTGAAATGGAACATCGTTGTTCATTTTTTATATATTAGCCGTACAAAGAGAACGGCAGAGGCAGAGCAACTATGGTGGGTTCCTAACAGGTGCAGGCAGTTCTTCAGCCCAACTGAGTTTCAGGCCAGGTCCGGATGGGTAGGGCGACTAGTCGATCGGAGCGCCTTCCCTCAGCCGAACACGTACTTCCAAAGCGCAACCTCCACCGCAGTGTATCCTTTCGGCGACCCTGCTGAGGTTTTCAACTTGGAAAATCCTTCCCAGCATTGGGTTGAGTGACCCGGGAACTCAAGGAAACGAAAGTCAGAAGATCGAGCACGGGAATCGAGCCCGCGATCTCCCCAATGCAGGCCACAGACGTTACCACCTGAGTCATTTCGGTCGGTAGCCTACTGATGCACCTATGTAAAGCCAATGCCTCCTGCAACAGAAAAAGCCCTTCACTGTCTTGTTCACGTGTTGAGCTAGTCAATGTGGGCGGGTTACATAATTGTGTTAAATGGCATGAATATAGATTTTTCAATTCAGTGTTAATTCTGCAGCATTTAGAGGCTTATGGCGAACCCACAGAATGTGTGTGTTGGAAATACCGCAGCACCAGAGCGTAATTAGAGCGTGCTTTTGGACTGAATTTTCAACATCTTCATCCAGGCTAAGAGAGGGTAGGGTTCTTGTGTAGAAGAATGCACGCACAAACAACGGGGTCTTTTGAGGCGTGTTCTTCACCTTACCTGTCATAGAGCGCGATACCTTGATGACTCAACAATAAGGGGGAAAAGAGGGGAGGTTGATGCCTTTTCTTTTTCTGAAAACGATCCAGTAATACATACTCATGTTTAGAATCACACAGACACACAATTTTTCATATACGTTTGCTTAGAGCAACACTTGTAGGTGCCCAAAACCGCCAATAATTGAAACCAACTGGAAACAGCAATATTAAGGAATGTAATATATGATATATGCTTGTATATAGTGATTTATAATTATGATACATTGAATTCAAAAAAATTATTGCAAAATATTACTATGAAAAATCAAAGAATAAAAGATGGGAACTATCAAACATTCAAACAGTAATTCCTGAGTATCCTTGAAAAACAGCAGTTGCAACCTTCAGGTTGATTACAGGACATGATTGTCTGGCAAAACATTTAAACAGAATTGGGATATATTCTTCACCACTCTGTGATCTGCAAGAGGAAATGGATCGAGACCACCTTCAAATATGCCCGGCCACTTCTAGTGCCCCATCCATCAGTGAAAAATATTGGAGAGCAAGAGGATTAATGACTTCATTGTCAGAAATCCAGCATTAGCTAACAACAACAATTATGATACATTTGTGAGAATAAATATATCTGTGATTAAATAAATTACCCTTTTGTTATAACTGAACGGTCATGTTTAGGAGCTAGAGATAAATATAGCACCTGAATTAAGGCAGTTCTTTATTTATTTGTGGCAGGTCATGCTTCAATAATGTCAATATATCATATATCTGAATTGGAGGGCACTCTTTTTTGTATAATAGCGTAAAACGTATTCTGAAACAATGCTCTCATTTACCAACATTGGACTATACATAATGGTTGGTTACCGAAATTTTTTAATTATATCAATAAGAGATGGCAGGGCAATAGTTTTCTTGGCTTGTTTTTGAGAAAAGCAGAAATGAATTTTCCTATAGGCACAAGAGGAATATACGAATACTGTAGACTTTAAATGATAGTCTAAGCTTTAAAAACCTGGTAGCAATGAAATAATTTCTGCAAATGTTTATATTGATGAACATGAAGTAAATAGAACAATAAACGTTTGTGAGAATAGTTTGCACAAGAGTAGAGAAAGTATTGTGAGTGCAACACATCCGACGTTTTTTGTTTTATATATTCAGCATTGTTTCTTTACTTTGCCTATTGGGTTGTTGCCCCAACAATTGAAAGCGACTTGTAAAAACGTGATGATTGTAATTAAATAAGTAATTGTTACCTATACTTATTAATTACGGAAGTGCCACTGCCAGTTATTGCAGTATTATTGGAGAGATTGAGAAAAATTTGTTTGAAGAGGCGCCACTCAATTCTCCTGACACTTACACTTACTTAGCATCTAAAATCCTCTTCTTCTCGTTCAATTGCTAAGTCGTTATTACTTGTTCAGTAGCTTTGCCTGGCCAGAGACTGTTAGAAAGGGCGTGGCATCACTTACAAATGAAGGTTTTCAAGCTACTAATTCGAACAAGTTTGAGTAGGAAGTAATTACGTTACTTTATTGTATACGAGGCACAAAAGAATTTAAAATATTACAGTTACTACACCCAAATGAATTGACGAAGATTGCAGTTCATAGCTTTACCGAGATTTTAGTTTCAGTATGAGTCCCCGCGCACAAGTCACTACGATGAGAGCCGCAATGATCTTGATGTTAATTTAACCTACTCTATGATGAGCCGAAATAATTTCTTGAAGTGAGATTTTCCTATTCCACGCAATGTTGCCAAATAATTCTTGATGTTAATTTAGCCTATCAAATTTCTAGTGTACTTACTTAATTCGCGCGTGTTCTAAGTAATGTCTCAGCGTAATAGTTGACGACTGCTCCGTTCGTGTAGTAATTTGCGACTTCTCTGTTCGTGTGATATTCTTCGACTCTTCTGTTCGTGTGATATTCTTCGACTCTTCTGTTCGTGTGATATTCTTCGACTCTTCTGTTCGTGTGATATTTTTCGACTCTTCTGTTCGTGTGATATTCTTCGACTCTTCTGTTCGTGTGATATTTTTCGACTCTTCTGTTCGTGTGATATTCTTCGACTCTTCTGTTTGTGTGTTATTCTTCGACTTCTGTTCGTGTGATATTCTTCGACTCTTCTGTTTGTGTGTTATTCTTCGACTCTTCTGTTCGTGTGATATTTTTCGACTCTTCTGTTCGTGTGATATTCTTCGACTCTTCTGTTCGTGTGATATTCTTCGACTCTTCTGTTCGTGTGATATTCTTCGACTCTTCTGTTTGTGTGATATTCTTCGACTCTTCTGTTCGTGTGATATTCTTCGACTCTTCTGTTCGTGTGATATTTTTCGACTCTTCTGTTCGTGTGATATTCTTCGACTCTTCTGTTCGTGTGATATTTTTCGACTCTTCTGTTCGTGTGATATTCTTCGACTCTTCTGTTCGTGTGATATTTTTCGACTCTTCTGTTCGTGTGATATTCTTCGACTCTTCTGTTCGTGTGATATTTTTCGACTCTTCTGTTCGTGTGATATTCTTCGACTCTTCTGTTCGTGTGATATTTTTCGACTCTTCTGTTCGTGTGATATTCTTCGACTCTTCTGTTCGTGTGATATTTTTCGACTCTTCTGTTCGTGTGATATTCTTCGACTCTTCTGTTTGTGTGATATTTTTCGACTCTTCTGTTCGTGTGATATTCTTCGACTCTTCTGTTCGTGTGATATTTTTCGACTCTTCTGTTCGTGTGATATTCTTCGACTCTTCTGTTCGTGTGATATTCTTCGACTCTTCTGTTTGTGTGTTATTCTTCGACTTCTGTTCGTGTGATATTCTTCGACTCTTCTGTTTGTGTGTTATTCTTCGACTCTTCTGTTTGTGTGATATTCTTCGACTCTTCTGTTCGTGTGATATTCTTCGACTCTTCTGTTCGTGTGATATTCTTCGACTCTTCTGTTCGTGTGATATTTTTCGACTCTTCTGTTCGTGTGATATTCTTCGACTCTTCTGTTTGTGTGTTATTCTTCGACTTCTGTTCGTGTGATATTCTTCGACTCTTCTGTTTGTGTGTTATTCTTCGACTCTTCTGTTTGTGTGATATTCTTCGACTCTTCTGTTCGTGTGATATTCTTCGACTCTTCTGTTTGTGTGTTATTCTTCGACTCTTCTGTTCGTGTGATATTCTTCGACTCTTCTGTTTGTGTGATATTCTTCGACTCTTCTGTTCGTGTGATATTCTTCGACTCTTCTGTTCGTGTGATATTCTTCGACTCTTCTGTTTGTGTGATATTTTTCGACTCTTCTGTTCGTGTGATATTCTTCGACTCTTCTGTTCGTGTGATATTTTTCGACTCTTCTGTTCGTGTGATATTCTTCGACTCTTCTGTTCGTGTGATATTCTTCGACTCTTCTGTTCGTGTGATATTCTTCGACTCTTCTGTTCGTGTGATATTTTTCGACTCTTCTGTTCGTGTGATATTCTTCGACTCTTCTGTTCGTGTGATATTTTTCGACTCTTCTGTTCGTGTGATATTCTTCGACTCTTCTGTTTGTGTGTTATTCTTCGACTTCTGTTCGTGTGATATTCTTCGACTCTTCTGTTTGTGTGTTATTCTTCGACTCTTCTGTTTGTGTGATATTCTTCGACTCTTCTGTTCGTGTGATATTCTTCGACTCTTCTGTTTGTGTGTTATTCTTCGACTCTTCTGTTTGTGTGTTATTCTTCGACTCTTCTGTTCGTGTGATATTTTTCGACTCTTCTGTTCGTGTGTTATTCTTCGACTCTCCTGTTCGTGTGTTATTCTTCGACTCTCCTGTTCGTGTGTTATTCTTCGACTCTCCTGTTCGTGTGATATTCTTCGACTCTCCTGTTCGTGTGTTATTCTTCGACTCTCCTGTTCGTGTGATATTCTTCGACTCTCCTGTTCGTGTGATATTCTTCGACTCTCCTGTTCGTGTGATATTCATCGACTCTCCTGTTCGTGTGTTATTCTTCGACTCTCCTGTTCGTGTGATATTCTTTGACTCTCCTGTTCGTGTGTTATTCTTCGACTCTTCTGTTCGTGTGATATTCTTCGACTCTCCTGTTCGTGTGTTATTCTTCGACTCTCCTGTTCGTGTGTTATTCTTCGACTCTCCTGTTCGTGTGTTATTCTTCGACTCTCCTGTTCGTGTGTTATTCTTCGACTCTCCTGTTCGTGTGATATTATTCGACTCTCCTGTTCGTGTGTTATTCTTCGACTCTCCTGTTCGTGTGTTATTCTTCGACTCTCCTGTTCGTGTGATATTCTTCGACTCTCCTGTTCGTGTGATATTCTTCGACTCTCCTGTTCGTGTGTTATTCTTCGACTCTTCTGTTCGTGTGATATTCTTCGACTCTCCTGTTCGTGTCATATTCTTCGACTCTCCTGTTCGTGTGTTATTCTTCGACTCTCCTGTTCGTGTGTTATTCTTCGACTCTCCTGTTCGTGTGATATTCTTCGACTCTCCTGTTCGTGTGTTATTCTTCGACTCTCCTGTTCGTGTGATATTCTTCGACTCTCCTGTTCGTGTGATATTCTTCGACTCTCCTGTTCGTGTGATATTCTTCGACTCTCCTGTTCGTGTGATATTCTTCGACTCTCCTGTTCGTGTGATATTCTTCGACTCTCCTGTTCGTGTGATATTCTCCGACTCTCCTGTTCGTGTGTTATTCTCCGACTCTCCTGTTCGTGTGATATTCTTCGACTCTCCTGTTCGTGTGATATTCTTCGACTCTCCTGTTCGTGTGTTATTCTTCGACTCTCCTGTTCGTGTGTTATTCTTCGACTCTCCTGTTCGTGTGATATTCTTCGACTCTCCTGTTCGTGTGTTATTCTTCGACTCTCCTGTTCGTGTGTTATTCTTCGACTCTCCTGTTCGTGTGATATTCTTCGACTCTCCTGTTCGTGTGATATTCTTCGACTCTCCTGTTCGTGTGTTATTCTTCGACTCTTCTGTTCGTGTGATATTCTTCGACTCTCCTGTTCGTGTGATATTCTTCGACTCTTCTGTTCGTGTGATATTCTTCGACTCTCCTGTTCGTGTGATATTCTTCGACTCTCCTGTTCGTGTGATATTCTTCGACTCTCCTGTTCGTGTGTTATTCTTCGACTCTCCTGTTCGTGTGATATTCTTCGACTCTCCTGTTCGTGTGATATTCTTCGACTCTTCTGTTCGTGTGATATTCTTCGACTCTCCTGTTCGTGTCATATTCTTCGACTCTCCTGTTCGTGTGTTATTCTTCGACTCTCCTGTTCGTGTGATATTCTTCGACTCTCCTGTTCGTGTGTTATTCTTCGACTCTCCTGTTCGTGTGATATTCTTCGACTCTCCTGTTCGTGTGATATTCTTCGACTCTCCTGTTCGTGTGTTATTCTTCGACTCTCCTGTTCGTGTGATATTCTTCGACTCTCCTGTTCGTGTGATATTCTTCGACTCTCCTGTTCGTGTGATATTCTTCGACTCTCCTGTTCGTGTGATATTCTTCGACTCTCCTGTTCGTGTGATATTCTTCGACTCTCCTGTTAGTGTGTTATTCTCCGACTCTTCTGCTCGTGTGTTATTCTTCGACTCTTCTGTTCGTGTGATATTCTTCGACTCTTCTGTTCGTGTGATATTCTTCGACTCTCCTGTTCGTGTGATATTCTTCGACTCTCCTGTTCGTGTGATATTCTTCGACTCTCCTGTTCGTGTGATATTCTTCGACTCTCCTGTTCGTGTGTTATTCTTCGACTCTCCTGCTCGTGTGTTATTCTTCGACTCTTCTGTTCGTGTGTTATTCTTCGACTCTTCTGTTCGTGTGATATTCTTCGACTCTTCTGTTCGTGTGATATTTTTCGACTCTTCTGTTCGTGTGATATTCTTCGACTCTGCTGCTCGTGTGTTATTCTTCGACTCTTCTGTTCGTGTGATATTCTTCGACTCTTCTGCTCGTGTTATTCTTCGACTCTCCTGCTCGTGTTATTCTTCGACTCTCCTGTTCGTGTGTTATTCTTCGACTCTCCTGTTCGTGTGATATTCTTCGACTCTCCTGTTCGTGTGTTATTCTTCGACTCTTCTGCTCGTGTTATTCTTCGACTCTCCTGTTCGTGTGTTATTCTTCGACTCTCCTGTTCGTGTGATATTCTTCGACTCTCCTGTTCGTGTGTTATTCTTCGACTCTTCTGCTCGTGTTATTCTTCGACTCTCCTGTTCGTGTGTTATTCTTCGACTCTCCTGTTCGTGTGTTATTCTTCGACTCTGCTGCTCGTGTGTTATTCTTCGACTCTTCTGTTCGTGTGATATTCTTCGACTCTTCTGCTCGTGTTATTCTTCGACTCTCCTGCTCGTGTTATTCTTCGACTCTCCTGTTCGTGTGTTATTCTTCGACTCTCCTGTTCGTGTGATATTCTTCGACTCTCCTGTTCGTGTGATATTCTTCGACTCTCCTGTTCGTGTGATATTCTTCGACTCTCCTGTTCGTGTGATATTCTTCGACTCTCCTGTTCGTGTGATATTCTTCGACTCTTCTGTTCGTGTGTTATTCTTTGACTCTCCTGTTCGTGTGATATTCTTCGACTCTTCTGTTCGTGTGTTATTCTTCGACTCTTCTGTTCGTGTGTTATTCTTCGACTCTCCTGTTCGTGTGTTATTCTTCGACTCTTCTGTTCGTGTGTTATTCTTCGACTCTCCTGTTCGTGTGATATTCTTCGACTCTTCTGTTCGTGTGATATTCTACGACTCTTCTGTTCGTGTGTTATTCTTCGACTCTTCTGTTCGTGTGATATTCTTCGACTCTTCTGTTTCTGTGTTATTCTTCGACTCTTCTGTTCGTGTGTTATTCTTCGACTCTCCTGTTCGTGTGTTATTCTCGACTCTCCTGTTCGTGTGTTATTCTTCGACTCTTCTGTTCGTGTGTTATTCTTCGACTCTCCTGTTCGTGTGATATTCTTCGACTCTTCTGTTCGTGTGATATTCTTCGACTCTTCTGTTCGTGTGTTGTTCTTCGACTCTCCTGTTCGTGTGATATTCTTCGACTCTTTTGTTTCTGTGTTATTCTTCGACTCTTCTGTTCGTGTGTTATTCTTCGACTCTCCTGTTCGTGTGTTATTCTTTGACTCTCCTGTTCGTGTGTTATTCTTCGACTCTCCTGTTCGTGTGATATTCTTCGACTCTCCTGTTCGTGTGTTATTCGTCGACTCTCCTGTTCGTGTGTTATTCTTCGACTCTCCTGTTCGTGTGATATTCTTCGACTCTCCTGTTCGTGTGTTATTCTTCGACTCTCCTGTTCGTGTGATATTCTTCGACTCTCCTGTTCGTGTGTTATTCTTCGACTCTTCTGTTCGTGTGTTATTCTTCGACTCTCCTGTTCGTGTGTTATTCTTCGACTCTCCTGTTCGTGTGTTATTCTTCGACTCTCCTGTTCGTGTGATATTCTTCGACTCTCCTGTTCGTGTGTTATTCTTCGACTCTCCTGTTCGTGTGATATTCTTCGACTCTCCTGTTCGTGTGTTATTCTTCGACTCTTCTGTTCGTGTGTTATTCTTCGACTCTCCTGTTCGTGTGTTATTCTTCGACTCTCCTGTTCGTGTGATATTCTTCGACTCTCCTGTTCGTGTGTTATTCTTCGACTCTCCTGTTCGTGTGTTATTCTTCGACTCTCCTGTTCGTGTGATATTCTTCGATTCTTCTTTCCATACCGGATTACGAAAGACATTCGGTTCCCCTCCACATAAAATTTTTGAGTTTCACTCTCATTGGAGCGGGTTCTGCTGATTATTTCAAATCTGTGTATTTCTAAATTTTCTGATTGGCTCATGTCGGTGGACAAGACGAGACCTTGCCGCTGAAATGCCATGTCCTGCCCCCTTGCGGTAGCATTTTGAACAAGCTTGACAGACAGCTTTACGACTTTTACTTTACAAAGGAATAATCCTTCCTAACAATGGAGCTTACAATTTGGTTGGCATCAGGCTGTCGCTCTTTCAAGCAGAACGAATTTGGGTCAAAGACTTCATGTAGTGTCTCTGAAGCGAAATCTTTTACCTATAAACTGCATTCTACGTGGGTTATTTCTTATTATTTTAAATATATACACTAACATTTATGATTATTTACATGTACACGTTTACACAATAACTTATATTAATCCTGACACTTGCCCTGTGAGTGGTTCTAAAATAAAAGAATGCTGGAACTTATCACGTGTTATAGCGTCAATTTATGTTTATCTGGGGCACGGTATAATTACCGTCTCATGTAATTTCCTTATACGTGCAATAGGAATTGGAGAGCGCATTGGAAAATTCAAACAAATAAAAAGTAATATCTCGGAAATGGTTCACTCCACAGAAAAAAAGGAAAAAGAAAAAATGTGTTTCGCACACATGTGTTGTAATGCAAAGGACATTTAAAATAAAGACGGCTGGTGAGGATATCTCCAGGAAAATCATGAAAATGCTAATGATAATGTCTTAGACATATGCTATTTTAATTAAAATCCATTTTGAGAAAATCAAAGATATCCAAAAAGTTCCTGGAAAGTGCTGACTTCTGTATGTACCAAGTTTGGTATTAAACAGACTTTTGCTTTTTAGTTATACATTAAGGCATACGTTGACCTAAAAATGGTTTTTTTTTTTTTAATTTATTCAGGGGACCTGACAACATGTATTTCCAGTGAAACCTTGGTATTAATTTTTGGTTAGAATTGCTGTCTAGCCACTTGCACAGTCATGGAAAAAATGATTAAACGCATTAGAGGAGAAGAATATTTTTAAGTTCCACGTCTTGTGGCAGCACAGTGTCCAAAAGTCGATATGTGATGTAACCCGGTATGGCGACAGATAAAAAGACACAAATCAATGCGTTCAGTCTATTTCACCTTCTAGATTTCTTTGTGGTGAAAAATGTAATAAGATGCATGCTTTAAAGGTAGTTCTTGCTTCATCAGTAATGTCAATTGATCATTTATCTGAATTGCGGGACAATCTTTCTTGTATAATGTATAAGTACCTGGGGGACCGAGCTTCGCTCGGCGATTTTCGCCTCTGTTTTTGTGAATTTTTTTGTGTAATACGTTGCATTTATATTTCAATCATAGAAAATTATATGTATTGTATGTTGAAGGGGAAAACACGGGGATATATGAATGTGCTACGTAAAAGAAAAGCGAGTAGAAAGCCATTTGAAAGTAATATATTGTGTAGTAAAACTGTTATCATAAAAACTTTCTTCAAGGAAAAATACATATACGTGCCGAATTTCGCGGTGATATGATATGATATGAATTGTTTAAAGAAAAGTGAGTAGAGAAAGATGTGAATGTGCTACCTAAAAGTAAGTAGAGAAACCACTGTGAATGTAATATGCGCATTTCTATTTCAAACATACAGAAAATTGTATGACATTTGTAGAAGAGTGAGTAGAGAAAGAGATGTGAAAGATGTGAATGTGTTACCTAAAAGTGAGAAGAGAAAACAGTATGTATATAATATGTAGTATTTCTGTTTCAAACATACAGAAAATTGTATTACTTAATTTAAAAGTGGGAATAAAGTGGTTTGTTTGTTTGTTTGTTTGTTTTTTTGTTTTTTTTTCTTTTTTGGTGTAAAATCACGTTTTTTATGGAAAACTGTTTATAGAAGAGTGAGTAGAGAAAGCGATGTGAATGTGTTACCTAAAAGTAAGTAGAGAAACCACTGTGAATGTAATATGCAGCATCTCTATTTCAAACATACAGAAAATTGTATGACTTCTTTTTAGAAGAGTGAGTAGAAAAAGAGATGTGAATGTGTTAGCTAAAAGTAAGTAAGAAATCACTGTGAATGTAATATGCAGCATCTCTACTTCAAACATACAGAAAGTCGTATGATATCTTTGTGGAAGAGTGAGTAGAGAAACCACTGTGAATTGTGTTACTTAAAAGTGAAAAGAGAAAACAGTGCGAATGTAACAGTATTTCTATTTCAAACACACAGAACATGGTATGACTTATTATAAAAGCGGAGATAAAAATGTTCTTTGGTGTAAAATCAGGTTTTTTATGGAAAATTGTTTATAGAGGAGTGGGTAGAGAAAGAGATGTGAATGTGTTACCTAAAAGTGAATAGAGAAAACACTGTGAAAGTAATATGCATGTATACAAAAATTTAACCAAACCTTTAGAGCCGTTTCTGAAATACCGGGAATATATATACAAGAATTGCTCTGTGGAAGCGGGAATAAAAAATGTTATTTTTTATGTAAAATCGCGTTTTTTGGGGGAATCACACCTATATAGATGAACTTAAAAAAGCAAAACCCTATCTATATGAAAATATATAAAACCCTATATATATACAAGAATTGCTCGTTTAAATATATAAGATTTACATCTTCATGCAGGTCACCGAACGTTTTGAATTACATCAGCAAGAGATGGCAGGGTAATAGGTTTGTTGGCTTGTTTTTGAGAAAAGAACCACGAATATAGCATGTGATAGAAATATCAATATAGTTAAGAGTACATCTTATATCTGAATGTTTAGTTTTCAAAAGAGTGGTAAGCTTGTATAAGTGTAATATTATTTTGTAAACTATAGGTAAAAATATCAATGCAGCTTGCCCTGAAGCTGCGCATGTTAAAGTATATCTCTTCGAAACACACCTGGCCAACAGTTCTCCCTCTTCAGTGCACCACGTGATGGATCTTAGGAATTTTTGAAAGGAATCGGGCTACTGAGTGAGTCCGATTCCTCAGATTTATACGTATTTTTGCTTTCCACTACTAAGTTTAGTAAAGTAGAGGAAATATATGTCACCCAAAAATTCGATATCGAGACTTCTTCGGAAATATATGTTTTGAGGCCCTCTGACTCCAAAAGAAGCATTTTTAGAAAATAGTCCGTGTGTGTGTCTGTCAGTCTGTGGACAGCATAACTCAAAAACGAAAGGTTGGTTAAAAACCAAAGTTGGTATTTAAAGTTAATATCTTTCAAGGATGCGACACGACGATTTTGAAGAAAATTCCTTTACCCTAAACTACCCTTAACGTGGAAAATTTTGATTTTCTTGAAAATGGCTCTAATGATTTTGATTAAAATGCCATATGTTTGAGGTATTTTTATGAAAAACGAAATGAATATCTTGAATTTTCTGGCTATAGCCCATGTAGTCCTATTTACTTTGGTTGACTTTTGCATAATTGGTAAACCGTAAATGAGAGACCAAATCTTACTGTACAAAAGGGTAAATCTGGCTAAAACACACAACTTTTGTCTGAATAAACTTATTTCTAGAGTGAACCATTTCGGAGATATTCCTCATTTGTATCAGTTTTCGAGAACTTATACTTCTGTTAAATGGGACATCGTTATTCATTTTTTATACGTTAACCGTGCAAATATTTGACTATCGCTCAAAGCCTACTGTATTCTAATATTTCCCTTGCACCTACAAGGAAATAAGCAATAAGATACTTTGTACAAATGTTTATCTCAGTTAACATGAAGAAGATATAGGAATAAGAGTTTGTAAGAATGGTTAGAAAGTCTGGACTTTCTACCGTGCGTACTTCCAACCCTATTCCTAACTCACTTCGTAATTTGTCTTCGCTTACTTTTTCCCTACACTTTTGCACTTTTTTTAAATATTTTATTATTACTAAGTAACATAAATTTTCTCTTCCTACTATTGATCGTCTTTATTTTCTTGCATCTTTCAGAACTGCGTCTGTGGGATGTCTGGAAGTTCTCCAATGGTCTTTTCCCGCTTACAATGTGGCGATATCTTTTTTCTAAGAATTCTTCAGACGATACCGAGATACCTTCAGCTTCCATCTTCATGAACCAGGCTGACCTCCGAAACGTTGGTTTGTAGTAAATTTGGTATACTTTTATCTTCCTTTTCTATTTATTGGAGTCTCTGTTCTTGCTGTTGCCCCAGGTTCGAGCGAGTGTTATGCCGCCGTTTTGATGTGTCCTTATCTGCAGGGTCTTAACAGTTTGCGTAAAGGAGCTAAATAATTCTTGGTGTAAGTTAGTCCCTGCAAATACGTAACATCTTCTAAAACTTGAGAAATTTGTTCTTATGTATGTTGTTGAACTCATACATAGTTACCAATGATACAATCCTTGCCTCTTCAAGGCTGGTCATGTGTATTTACAATATGGTTTTGTCTTTGTTTCTTGTACCTTTACACTAAATCACAAGCGTAAACGTTGCTCTCAAAAACACTTATATTATCCAACATAAAAGTAACTATAAAACATACTTTAAATATTTGCTAACTTTTCTACAAATATGTCAGTTCTTTAAACGTAAACTCATTCAAACATACTGATACAATAGCAAAGATAGGCGTAGTTGGAGTAACCTCCTTCCGTATGACGTCATCAGGTGATCGAACCCGTGTCCTCCGCGGCAGAGGCAGGCGCGCTACCACTGCGCTACCGAGGCGGTCTCACAATAGCTTTTAGCCATATAAGATAGTAAAATGCTTATAGCCTAACATATAGCCTATTTAACAAACATCCTTGACTAAATACCGCCTTATCTGCTAATATTTCTGCATTTGCTAAACAAAAGGCATAACATGTTATGTTTAATTTCTATGTAAATATATTTATGTTTCTATTATGAGTCATGGTATGTCATCAAAATGAGACAGGATTTTTCAAAACATGATGGCCTCGGCTTGAGAATTGGTTTTACAAGGTTTGCTGGTTAAAGCAGATCTCCAGTTGCCAAAATATACTGGTTCTAAAGCTGTGGGAGGCGATTCTCGGATGGCACAAATAAAAATGTATATTTGCTTAAAACTTAATTATTTATTGTGACAACCAGTAAAGCGCGCAACTTCGCTCCCCTTGTGTTAACTAACAAGATTCCACTCCATCCCATCTTTTCTTTCACATTCTTCAACATCCGTATTGCTTATTACTGGCGAACTATATACTTAAATGCAGAATGAGGTAAATCGTAAATAAATCGTAAGTAAATATTGCGACGTAGCCCGACTAACAATAATAAAGCGGCAGAACAAAGCAATTTCTAGAACGTTCGCGAAACATCTGCCTCCCGGCTTCTGGTGAATTTCGAGAAAAATCCTGCTACGTCACACCCGGTATATAAGGAGGAGAGACGACAAGTTGGGAGGAGTGTCTGGGACTGTTTTAGTAGTTAAACGG
The DNA here is from genome assembly GCA_030765045.1 of Tenodera sinensis. Classification (NCBI taxonomy): domain Eukaryota; kingdom Metazoa; phylum Arthropoda; class Insecta; order Mantodea; family Mantidae; genus Tenodera; species Tenodera sinensis. The sequence goes on from CM060968.1 coordinate 72,404,583, forward strand.
GGCAGCTGTTGCCGCACCGTGTGTGTGTGTGTGTGTGTGTGTGTGTGTGTGTGTGTGTGTGTGTGTGTGTATGTGTGTGTACAGTCGCCGTCATGAGAACTATGTGTCGACAGAGACAATTTGGAACAATGATTCATCGAAGCCAACAGTTTATTAGAGAGAGAACTGAAAGACAGAAAAGTGTGTGTGAGTTAACGAGAGAGAGACAGGGAGAGAGCAACTGTCAGTTGCAGGGTCACGAAGGGCTGTAGACCGTGTTAACGACAAAAACAGAACTGTGTTTTTATGCTTCAGTTTAGAGGAAAATAAAGTGGCAGAAAAGTAATTGAACTTTGTTGTTGTCATTTTGTCACAATATTAACAAATAAAAAGGAACTAAAGACCCAAGTAACATTCCAATGGTAAAATTCAACTATCGAATGTTGTATTCAGCAATAATAAGTATAAGCCAGAAATTTAATACAGTTCATACATAACATGCAGTAAAATAGCCAGTTAGGTTAGGTTACCAGGACTGATGAAGATTTCTCTTACAGTATTGCAGTATTAATAAAATAGCACACATTAGCTTAATTGTAATTAACAGTTGATAATACATTTTATCGGTTATTACCAGGGAGCGGGGTTTTAGTAAGTATACATAGGAATAAGATTAACAGCACGGAGTATAGAGCCGGCAGGTAGCGTGAGGGTTCTACTACCTTCCACTCTGCAAGGTCGCCGGCTGGCGCTTCCACTTCCCGTTGTAAGTGCACGGTTAACTTGATGGATTTCGCACTAAAACCCCGCTCCCTGGTTATTACTATTATTACTATCATCACAAGAAAGGCCATCCGTTTCTCAATAGGGCCAATGTTTTTACGTAGCCTAGTACCTATTCCAATGATGGAGCAATTTTTGTTTATCACGGGAGGTTTTAATTAAGAAGTTTAAGGTTGATTTAAGTTGATTCAGGTCCCGGGTATTCAAAATCGATAAGGAAGTAACATTTTGAGCACAAATCAAGTACGAAACCCAATCAAAACGTTTTCACTAAATGTATAGAATACGCCTATACAAAAAGACAATACAACATTCGTGTAGACATTTCTGAAGTCCTTAATAATTTCTGCTTGCTGCACCAAGTTATACCCTTCGTAATGTTCACTGAACTTATAAATTCTTCTTAAGTACTGGACTTCCCCAATTGAATTCATTCAGTTGACGATTTTACAGTTTATGCTATGCTTAATTTCGGAGTTATTTGTATAATGCATAGTAAACTCTTAATAGTGATTTCTATCTTCTTGTTCCATTATTGTTAACTTGTGAATACTTCGGTATAACATTTAACTCCATATTACCTAATCACAAGAGATCGCGATAAAACCTAATAAAGTGACAATAAATTAACCAATAATTAATAAAGGTACGAAGGGGGTAGGCAAATATATCCCGGCGGCGATAGTCCGTCATGTAGAGTCGTGCTTCTACGAGTACATCGCCTCCCCCGAGCAGTTAGTGATCAAGCATGCAGGGAGTTATGTGTTGGTGCAAAGGTCAATGGGTTCCGCATAAGCACCCCGGTTAGAGTGTGTGTTGCTGGCATACGATGTGTGCGAGCGCGTCAAAAGATGCTGTCCCGGCTGCAACAGTGAGCAATTCCCGAGTGCTCCCAGATGCTTCTCACCCTACCAGTGCGGGTCGGCTTTTGTTTCCTAGTATTATTGCCAAGAGGTCAAGTGCAATGGCAGAGGCCTTTTGTCATGACTGGAAAAAAAAGTGTTACTAAACATTAGATAAATGTTGGTATCATATGAGACACTTATTAAATGTTAGCTTAGATCATATATTAGACCACTATTTACTTACTTTGAAAGAGAAACACCTATAAAAGAAAAAAACCACTTGTGTTTTACGGTGTAGTAATAAAGTTGGAATAAGCGTTTGTGACAGTAGTTTGTCCAAGAGTAGAGAAAGTCACGTGAGTGCAACACATCAGATTCTGTTTTTCAACTGTAATTCCCTTAAGGGTGCAATAGGAAATGGGGAAAAAGGTATGCATAAACAATAGACATATGTTTTAACGGGTGGTCTTAACATTCCATTCTCCTTGCATGTTCAAAACATAAAACATACGACTTCTCATTTAATAAACATATAGGCATTGGAAAACTCAAAACATAAGTGGTAATATCTTGAAAATGGTTTACTCCACCGAGAAATACCACTTGCGCAAAAGCCATTCAGAACGAAGAGGCTGATCTTAGAGATATGATATTTTCATTAATATCGTTAAAGTCATCAAAAATTTCCAAAAATATTCTTGGAAGGTACCAATTTCGGTATTTAACGGACTTAACCATTTCATTTATCCTGCTTGCAGACGCACTCTGACCTTCGAATTTTCCTTAATTTATTCAAGGAACCTGAGAACATGTATTTCCAGTAAAATTCTTCTTTTTTTCTTTCTTTTTTCTTTACCTGATTACTCTCCCCCTATGCAGGACTTACACCCCCCTAGGAGTTATAAGCCAGTGCCTAGGATCAGACGCCTGTCGGGGAGCACACGAACCTATGGATCGGATAGAGTCAAGACCTGGACGCGAGTGGTTAGCCAAACATCAGGTATGGAGTGAGGAAGAGGATGATATGAAATGCAGGCGAAATGGATGATTGGAAAGGTCATAATGGAGCAATTGGTGGAATGAGTGGCGGGGGAAACCAGAAAACCCACCCTGACGCCGCTTCGTCCACCACGAATGTCACATGCGGGTCTCTGTAATCGAACCTGGGCCTAGGCGACGGTGGTAGGCGGACGCTCTAACCGCTCGGCCACGGCGCCGCCGTGTTTCCAGTAAAATATTGGTATTAATTTTTAGGTGGAATGAGTCTCTATCTGCCATATATGCGATTAAAAATATGACCAAAGTCAGCATGGTGGCAGAAAAAAAGAAACACATCAGTGCGTTCAGTCATCATCGTTTCACCTGCTAGATTCCTTTGTGGGGAAGAATATAATAAGAGCCTGCCTATAAGGCAGTTTTTACTTAATTTGTAGCAGGTCATACTTTAGTAATATCAGTTGATCTTTTATGTGAATTGCGGAACATCTTTGTTGTATAATGGCGTCAGAAGCATTAACAATGCTATCATCTACCGACATTGGACCATAGAAAGTACCAAACCATCTCCATGCAGATCATCGATACTTTTGACTTATATCAACAAGAGATGGCAGAGTAATATGTTTGTTTGCTTGTCTTGAAAAAAGAAACGGGAATAGAGCATGTAGTACAAATATAGATATAGTTATACTGTTATATTTGAAGTTTTAGCTTTCAAAAGAGTGGTAGACCTTTTTTTAAATTTATTTTAGATCGCTTTAACTTCGAGGTCACAACGCGACCGGTACATATTTAACACATATATTCACAAACACATATATACATACAATTAAACACATACATCCATTTCTAGGTGGTAGATTTGTATAAGTGTAATTGTTATTATTTAGTAAGCTACAGGTAAGCGTATCAATTTAGTTTGTCCTGAAGCTGTGTTTTAAGGAATAAGCTTGCTTAATAGCCTACAAGTTGGTCACCTAATATTTCTCGGGAACCCACAACGGGATGGTTTCGTGCTAACCCATAAACACAAGAACAATCTACAGCCCGAAAAATGTAAACAAATGTAAATTGTATCCCTGCAAGCCGGGTCCAATGTGCCGGCAACTAGACCAGAAGCATAAATAATCTTAGAACCTTAGTGATTTGCTATACTGCCTTGTTGATGGAGGGCGCCAGCCAGGAAGCCCTGCACCAGCAAGGCCTGCACAACAATAGGACACAAGGATCTGCGGATACAGCCGAGAGGCCACGGACCCACACTCATACACCTCCCGAGCACAAATAGACGCTCCAGCCATCCCTGGCGCAGCCCTACTTCCTAGTACGCGTTGACATCGCCGCGCCGGTTTCTGTTTCCTAGGATCCACGTGAGCGTGGAGCACCCACGCCCAAGCTCCATCCGAGGGACGATACGGCCGATGACAGACTGACACCCCCCCCCCCCCTCCCAGCCCTCCCTTGATACGACCGCCGCATCTGCAAGCTGCTTGTCAAGTTCCTTTCTTCCACCGACCTAGCCCCCAGAGTGCTTACCACCATAGAGGGTCACGTTCTAATAAACAGTGTCATCCAGACCGCCCAGGATGGTGGCTCGAACTAGGCCTCGCACCTCGTTCAGATTCGCGTTCTGGAACGCGCGTGGCCTGGACGGCCAGGAGAACGAGCTCCAGCATTTTGCGAGAGAACATGCCCTAGACCTCATCTTGGTTTCGGAAACATCTCTGACCAACCGACTCCTCCCGACTCCCGGACTATAACTGCCTCAGGACGGACCTGTGGGTTGCAGAGGGGGCCGCCCGACGATCTTCGTTAGGAGAAGTGTAGTGCACAGACCCATCCAGTTCTCTCAACGTCAAACCCTAGAGGTCACGACCACTTTTGGGTACCTCGGAGGAACAGAATCTTTCTTATGTCTGTGTAGCACCTGCCCCAGAAATCGTAATCAACGATTAAATTTACAGCCTCTCCCTACATTCCCGTGTCGTTCTAGCCGAGGACTTCAATGTCAAATATCCACGTTGGCATTTCGACCCCCGAGCGGACATAAGAGGCAATGGAATCGTTTGCATGGTACATGCTGACCCTCAGTTCAGAGTAGAGCGCCCCTGGCAACCCACTCACTACCCCCGAGATCTGGGGTGACCATCCATCATTGACTCCGCAATCGTCACACATTTCCCTTAACATATATCACTCACCTCAATTCAGATCATAATCCCATGTTTGCCGGATTGCGTTAAAGTTTGTCTCAACGACTGCATCCCTGCTAAGGCAAACATCACGGACATCCCAACCTTGAGGATTGCGGTCTGCTTCTTTACCTCCTCGTAACGCGAACTGACAGACCGATAGAGACAGATGGAGACAGATAGAGAAAGATAGAGACAGACAGATAGAGACTGTCAGAGACAGAGATAGTGAGAGACAGACAGATGAAAACAGATAGACGAGACAGATAGAGACAGACACAGATAGACAGATACAGATAGACAGACACAGATAGACAGAGACAGACAGATGGAGATAGACAGAGGCGGACAGAGACAGACAGATAGACAGAGACAGATAGAGACAGACAGAGAGATAGAGTCAGACAGATAGACACAGAGACAGACTGGGACAGACAGATAGAGACAGACCGATAGAGACAGATGGAGACAGATAGAGAAAGATAGAGACAGACAGATAGAGACTGTCAGAGACAGAGATAGTGAGAGACAGACAGATGAAAACAGATAGACGAGACAGATAGAGACAGACACAGATAGACAGATACAGATAGACAGACACAGATAGACAGAGACAGACAGATGGAGATAGACAGAGGCGGACAGAGACAGACAGATAGACAGAGACAGATAGAGACAGACAGAGAGATAGAGTCAGACAGATAGACACTGGGACAGACAGATAGAGACAGACCGATAGAGACAGATGGAGACAGATAGAGAAAGATAGAGACAGACAGATAGAGACTGTCAGAGACAGAGATAGTGAGAGACAGACAGATGGAGACAAATAGAGACAGACAGATAGTGACAGACAGAGAGCGACAGATTGAGACAGATAGACAGACAAATAGTCAGAGACAGACTGAGACAGATAGACGAGACAGACAGACAGACAGAAAGATAGACACAGTTAGAGACAGATAGAAACAGTTAGAGACAGACAGATAGAGACAGATAGAGACAGATAGACAGAGATAGACCGATAGAGACAGATAGAGACAGGCTGACACAGACAGAAAGCTGGAGACAGGTAGATGATAGAGATAGAGAGAGACAGAGACTGACAGACATATCGATACAGACAGATAGACAGACAGAGACAGACAGAAAGCTGGAGACAGGTAGAGGTTAGAGATAGAGAGAGACAGAGACTGAGAGACAGATCGATACAGACAGATAGAGACAGACAGAGACAAATATACAGACAGAAAGATAGAGACAGATAGAGACAGACAAAGACAGACGGATAGGGGCAGACAGATAGAGACAGACAGAGATGGACAGATACAGATAGAGACAGACAGATAGAGACAGACTGGGACGGACAGAGACAGACAGATAGAGACAGACAGATAGAGACAGACAGATAGAGACAGACCGATAGAGACAGATAGAGAAAGATAGAGACAGACAGATAGAAACTGTCAGAGATAGAGATAGTGAGAGACAGACAGATAGAGACTAATAGAGACAGACAGATAGTGACAGACAGAGAGCGACAGATTGAGACAGATAGACAGACAGATAGTCAGAGACAGACAGACAGATAGTCAGAGACAGACAGACAGACAGAAAGGTAGACACAGTTAGAGACAGACAGATAGAGACAGAGATGGACAGATACAGATAGAGACAGACAGATAGAGACAGACCGATAGAGACAGATAGAGAAAGATAGAGACAGACAGATAGAGACTGTCAGAGACAGAGATAGTGAGAGACAGACAGATAGAGACTAATAGAGACAGACAGAGAGCGACAGATTGAGACAGATAGACAGATAGTCAGAGACAGACAGACAGATAGATAGACACAGTTAGAGACAGACAGACACCGATAGACAGACACAGATAGACAGAGACAGGCTGACACAGACAGAAAAATGGAGACAGGTAGAGGATAGAGATAGAGAGAGACAGAGACTGACAGACAGATACAAATAGACAGACAGAAAGATAGAGACAGATAGAGACAGACGAAGACAGACGGATAGGGACAGACAGATAGAAACAGATAGAGAAAGATGGAGACAGATGGAGAAAGATAGAGACAGATAGATAGAGACTGTCAGAGACAGAGATAGTGAGAGATAGACAGATGGAAACTAATAGAGACAGACAGATAGACGAGACAGATAGAGACAGACACAGATAGACAGATACAGATAGACAGACACAGATAGACAGAGACAGACATGGAGATAGACAGAGGCGGACAGAGACAGATAGAGACAGACAGAGAGATAGAGTCAGACAGATAGACACAGACAGAGACAGACTGGGACAGACAGGTAGAGACAGACAGATAGAGACAGACAGAGATGGACAGATACAGATAGAGACAGACAGAGATGGACAGATACAGATAGAGACACACAGACAGACCGCGACAGATGGAGACAGATAGAGAAAGACAGAGACAGACAGATAGAGACTGTCAGAGACAGAGATAGTGAGAGACAGACAGATGGAGACTAATAGAGACAGACAGATAGTGACAGACAGAGAGCGACAGATTGAGACAGATAGATAGTCAGAGACAGACTGAGACAGATAGACGAGAGAGACAGACAGAAAGATAGACACAGTTAGAGACAGACAGATAGAGACAGACAGACACAGATAGACAGAGATAGACTGATAGAGACAGTCAGACACAGATAGACAGAGACAGACAGATAGAGACAGGCTGACACAGACAGAAAGCTGGAGACAGGTAGAGGATAGAAATAGTGAGAGACAGAGACTGACAGACAGATCGATACAGACAGATAGAGACAGACAGAAAGATAGAGACAGATAGAGACAGACAGATACAAATAGACAGACAGAAAGATAGAGACAGATAGAGACAGACAGATACAAATAGACAGACAGAAAGATAGAGATAGAGACAGACAAAGACAGACGGATAGGGACAGGCAGATAGAGACAGATGGAGACAGATGGAGAAAGATAGAGACAGATAGAGACTGTCAGATACAGAGATAGTGAGAGATAGACAGATGGAGACTAATAGAGACAGACAGATAGATGAGACAGACAGACACAGACAGACAGAGATAGACAGATACAGATAGACAGACACAAATAGGCAGAGACAGACAGATGGAGACAGACAGAGGCAGACAGAGACAGACAGAGAGAGATAGAGTTAGACAGATAGACACAGACAGAGGCAGATAGACCGAGACAGATAGAGAGAGAGGCAGATAGACAGAGACTGATAGAGACAGATAAACAGTGACAGACAGATAGACAGACAGAGACATACAGATAGACCGAGACAGACAGGTAGAGACAGACAGAGACAGATAGAGACAGAGGCAGATAGACAGAGACTGATAGAGACAGACAGACAGTGACAGATAGACAGAGACAGAGAGATCGAAATAGATAGATAGAGACAGACTAGAAACAGATAGACAGTGACAGATAGAGACAGAGACAGGCAGATAGAGACAGACCAAGAGAGACAGAAAGAGATAGACACAGACAGACAGATAGAGACAGACATACAGTGACAGATAGATAGAGACAGACAGATAGAGACAGGCAGATGGAGGCAGATGGTGACAGATAGAGACAGTTACAGTATTGTAACTTCTACAAATGATGCAAATGTAACTAATGGCATGTAATATTACTAAGTAATGGGGCATGCTGTATATTAATAAAAAGAACACAGAGACAGGTACAGAGACAGGCACAGATAGACATGCACAGAAAAGCTGAAATTCCCTGCTATCCTCCAGTATTTTATCACTGTTTTAAAGTTTTTATGTAGTGCTTTTATTTTAATATATACCGGTATTTTAACAGTATGAAACTGCAGTGCTTTGATATTATATTTTGAATATCTGGATTGGGTGACCTTCAGCCCCCTGGGTTCTCTCTGCAAGCATTCCTGAACTGTGTTACTTTTTTCTTACCTCTGGTTTGAACCTTCGCTTATGAAGAATTTATGGAATTACAGTAACTGACAAATGATGCAACTTGGGTTATTTTAACAGGTAAGCAATGGTATGACAAGATCTAGCTATCATATCGCACCAATGTAAATAATGTATAGCCAGAGATTGGAGAGGAAATCTCGCTCCTTCACGCAATGCAGACTTTTGTGCTTACCACTCCCCAGTAGGAACTGCAGGAGACTAAGGACCACAGGCAGGCTGGCCAACAGAGACAGCTTCCCTTTAGTAGAATCAGGGAAAACTCTACCTCATGCAACTCAGAGAAGACTGGCCTCTCACAGGGCTGAGTACTTTCCAATGAGCATGCTACTGCACCCTCTGCTCAACACCGACAAACACTGCACAGCCCTTAAACCTGCCTGAAACATGATAGGAAAATAAGGGAAAGTAAATTTACTTTAGAAAAGATAACATCCCAGCATTTGCCTTGCAAACCAGGGAAGATCACGAAAAGTCAAGGTCAGAGCTGCCAGCTCCAGGAATCAAAACCAGGACCTTTCATACGCAAGCCTTGCATGTTACCTCTGGAGCCATCTAGCTCAGTTGCCCATGTCAAACATCTGTGATTGTCTGTAGAAACCAGAGTTAACCACACATTACATCTGTAATCCTGTAATACTGAAAAGGTTTCCCTGAATTGTTGAATAATATTCTGTAAAGTTGGTACTATTAACCCCCTCCCCAACCTAGATGACATATGATGTCCTGTGCAGCATTTTAAAATAATCAATTTAAGCAGCTGCTAACTGGATAACAATACCAATGCTTAGCTTTGACAGATGTGTTTCAAAGACCATCATCTTTATGAATGGTTTCTCAACTGGCATTTGAAAAGGAGGAATCTGTTGTGGTTATGATTGTGCTGCTATCTGGATTGCTGGATGTAAACTTCAGGATGTTGTCTGCTTGTGATATTTCAAAATTCATGGTGGGTGAACATCCCTCTTCATGTGTATTTTTTCACAAATCACCAGTTCAGCTGTAGTTTTTACCTGTTTTAATAATGTGATACCCTCTTTTATGCTATCCCAGTTGACTAGAAATGATGGGCTACAGCTGATTTGTCAATTTAAGTTTTATGTTCCTTATATATTCCTTCAATCTTGTTTCCAGGTGACTTTTAGTTCGGCCAATGTATATTTTTGGGCAATCTTCACATTTTATTTGGTACACACCGAATTTTGAGTTGGTTGGTATTGTCCCTTTAATGGGTGGCTTAGCAGGTTTTTCAGATTGAATTTGCTGTGAGGGGCTAGGTTAATGTTATGCTCCAGGAATGGTTTCTGGAATTGTGCATCTTTGGGTGAAGTTGAATTTACTGTATGTAGGTTAGATCTGTTGTTCAGAGTTGTGATGTCTTTTATCTGTTTTTGTCTTTCGTATTTTCTTATGAGTCTGTTCACTAAATCTGTTTTTTGTTGCTACTGTCTTGATGTGTTGTTCTTTTTTAAATTCTTCATCTGTCAGTGGTGTGTTTATTAACCTGTACTTTAAGCTGTGGAATATAGCATGTTGATGTAACTTTGGGTTAGGGTGTTTTTCCTTGATGTAGCTGTGTGTATGAGAGAGTTTTCTATTTTGTTGTGCCTTGAGACTTTCAAGTCCATAAATGGCAGCCAACTTTCTTCTGCTATTGTGAATTTTATAGCTGGGTTATTTAGGTTATGCAGTTTTAGGGCATCTTCTGAAAGCTTCTTTGGTACGATGCTAAATACATCACCACATATCTCACTTAAATCTTGAACATGAATGGTAACATGATGTGTTAATCTCATTTCTATATCACTCATGTACAAATCAGCTAACAGTAGTGATAAAGGGTTTCCTATTGGAACTCCTGAGTTCTGTTTGTAAACAGTGCCATTGAACGTGAAGAATACTTGCCTATTAGCTGGCGAAGTTCCTAACCAGTTCTTGAGAAGTCGAGTTATCTGTTCTGTTGGGATGCTGGTGAAACTAAAAGTGTGTATAGGTCAACTCAAATAATAGGTGATCCAAAAGACTTCGGCTGGACAGTCTTTTGCCTGTTTGCATCCTCGACGCTTGTCACCAACTGCTGCTGTTATAGAATGGCACAGATGAAAGTATACATCATTTTCAAAACTGCTTTTGAAGGCTTTACTTAGAAATATTATTAAAGGAGATGCTGAAACTTGCCACTGTCGTTCATACATTTTGGCACCTCTTTAGGAAACTATCCATCATTCACCATAGTTTGCGGTGGATATTTTGTTTTAATTCTTCCAGGATGTGTGGTTTGTGTTATACACTTCATGCTTTAAGTTAGCCCAGAGATAGAAATCACAGATCACCTGGAAATCTTTCTGCAAATCGCACTTTCATGTGGAGAGTTGGCTGAGTTAACACACAATCATCCCTAGGGCATCTCCTATATACAGAGGTTACCCTCATCAACTGGCCGTTGCATCCTCCAGCTGCACCCAAGGCTACGAAGGAGTGCAGGTTCACGCTGGCGGGGCTCAGCATGCCGAAACCCCCGGCCATAAGGCAACTACTACCTTTTAGGGATGCTACCTTTCCATCAGGATAGCCCCTCAGAGACCTAATGAGGCTGAGAGCACCCTGTACCACACCTCCCAGCAATGAAAAAATCTCATGGGTACCGGGGATCGAACCAGAGACAGGCGCAGTTAACACATATGAATCATAAATAAATACATGCTGTGCAGTAGAAAACAAATGCTGAGCCATAATACACTTTGCGACTAAGTACAGGACAAAATAATAAAGCACACTGGTAATAACTCTGACACACGTTATCACATCAGCTCACTACTGCACTTTCAGAGCAGAGAAAAGCAAGTCAACCACATGACCTTGTGTACAGCAGCTGCATTATGTTTCCTGTGTGTACAGTGAAAAAACACTGTACAGTGGTTCGGATGTTTTTGGATCTCTCTGTACTTATACAAAGTGATATGAACAATGAAACTTTTCAAATGATTTGTAGATGTTAAGTGGAATTCCAGTAAACTGTTTATTCTGCATTCAAGAAAAACTGTGGTAAAGGATAGGGAGGGCCCAACCATCTCGGTGAGATGGCACATTTCAATGCAGATGGATTTTCATTGAATACAGATGCATGCATTTTACCCTAAAGAGAAAACAGACAGAAAAGAAATCACTCATAGCATTGTGCAGTTTATGAGATCAGATAATCCTACAATCAGCACATGTTCAGATGGCCGAGCAGTTTAAAGCACGGTGTTGATAAAGTCATGTCATATGGTTTAGATGTTCGAACCTTAACCCTAGCATTACTTATTATGAGCATTACTTTATGCACACCTAATGTAATTTTTTAAATTCTGTCTTTTAAATCTTTTATTAAAGGCGTGCAGTTAATAGTTATTGTCAATCACTGTTTCTATTACAATTACATAATTTGTTTCAAAGCATTAATTATTGGTCTTTTTGAGAAACAATCAAATGTCAAGGTAGTCATAAAGTACTGCCCCGGCAGTTGATACCGAAATTTAGATTCAAATCGAATGGGCTTGATAAAGACACGTTTTAATTTAATTGCCGGATGTGAGATTTGCGATAAGTGTTCAGTAATAACATAGGTAGATAATAGAGTAGGAAGTGTTGTAAGGTGAGCAAAATATGAGTAAATAATAGTCGTTAAATTTGTAGGATAAATGCATTATTGGTTTGAAATTAACGAGTCATGACGTCATACCACATAATTCGAAATTGCCATCAAAATTTAAGGTTAGCCAACGTTTGAAAAACTAAGCTAGTTTGAAATTCATGGTCAAAATTCAGGTCTGCCAACCTTAAAAGTTGCGCGATACGTTTAATAAAATATAAAGAAAACATTGTTTAATCATAGAAAGGTAACTATATATTCGGAATTCAAAAAAGGACATGTTTTAATAGAAAGGGACATTTCTAAATTGTGAAAAGGAATGAAATAGTATTTTGGATGCGAGGCTTTCTTTTGATGACGTCATGAAATTTGAAATCGGGAGGAACTTTTTTTTTCTAGCGTAGAGAGACGCCAGTAAGCGTTACCAGATCGGTGGAGAACTTAGCTGTGGACACATGTGAGTTGCGGTTACTCTGTGAGGATATATATTGGAAGTCGGCATAACTCCCTAAATGTGTTAAAGAGTTGAGAATAAATAGTCTCCAAAGTTATTCTGGGTGATCTATATTAAATATACCCGCGCATACCCTGGATTAAAGTCTCATGTTCGAGCATAGCCGGAGCAGAACTACAAGAATCGACAACGGTCGATACGTTACCACAAAGCCTCACTTTTCGCTACAAATTGGATCCCATACTTGGGGCAACCAAAATACATTTATCGCTTCACAGTATAAGTCATTCATGTAAAAAAGTAAAAAAGAAGTGGTTAAACAATATTACCTTTATAAACGTGACGAGATATAATACCCAATTTTAAAATAAATTTGTTCTAAAAATTGCTCAGACGTTTTGTTACCAGTGGTAGTCACAAAGTACAGGTCACGCATTAGTTGAACAAATTTCTAAATGAGAGGCTAGATGCGAGTCACTTACTCACCTTTATTGTCAGGGACAGATGCAGGATTTGTTTTCGGGGGGATCTGATGAGGTGCTACAATTATAAAATCTGGAAATGTCATTGTATATATTGTGACTTTTGGTGTGGGTGTGAAGTAAAGTAGACAGATGTAATCGAGATAAAGAAACACTTTTATTTCCGTAAACAGTAACTTTGTACACTCGTTGCAACAACAAGAAAGTCTTTTCCGATTCTCCAACAGCACGGCTCCGAATTCGTAACACAAAGAACTAACTCTTCTCCGTCGGCACAACTCTCCACATCGTCTGTCCGTCTCCGTCGGCACGACTACTCAACCTTCACATACGTCTGACTGTTCTCCGTCGGCACTACTCAACGCTCACGTACGTCTGACTGTCCCTGTCGCACTTTACCGCTATTTATATCTCCCAGGCACTATTCTGGAAAGTTCAGTTATTCGGTGGAATACAAAGAGGAAGTTCCAGAAGCTTCTATCCTTTTCTCTCTTTCGGCAAGCGCCCCAACAATGCGGCCATTCTCTGTCTCTTTCCTTCGGCTCCTTTGCGGTAGTGCCGACAATAATGCGATGGGTGACACTGCTGCTGTCGGCAATTAGATGCGGCGGGCGCGGTGACACTGCTCCCTCCTCAGAGCTGGTCGTCCCGACCAGCACTATCACTGCGGCAACTCCCTTGCGCCCTGGTGGACTAACCCATCGAACCTCTTCTCCAGGAGGCACGATCCTAGGTATCGCTGTTGGATAGTGTCCCTTGGTCCGGGTAGGACGATGTATGCCATCCTGCTTCGAAATTCTGCAATAGTACCGCCGGTCTTGACGGTCTCTCGTCCAGTTGCCCTTCTTCCTGGTGTGTTGGCGGGCCATCCTGCGCACTTGGAAACGGCTCGCTGGGTACCATGTCCGCCGACCTCTCTGGCGCACCTTCGCAGCCACCTTGCTTCCGATGGGTCCGGCAACAAACCCCACCACATCCGTGCGAGTCGCGTCCACCGCTGCACTCGTGTTCACTCGTGCTCGGCACGGCCTCTCCTGTATCCTGCCGTCCACGATGATGTCCACCATTCTTCCGTTCACGGCACTATGCGTCAGGTGATTGGATGGCTCCGACGGTCCCCCCATGTCACACGCCAAGTCGGTTCTCGCGTGATGCTCGTTTGCTTGTGCGCTTCCCTGCTGATCGTCCTCCACGTCGTATCCTGGTTGGTTACGTACCCGACACACTCCTCCAGAGGATCCCCGACGACGTCCCTGAACTGCCCCTTTGTCTTCCCCGAGACGTACACTTTCGTTATCTGAAACGGGCGCAACTGTCGCCTCGGCCACTAGGTGCTCCCTCCCCGGGTCTGTGCTATTCCGTCTGCCCCTGGCATCCAGTACTTTGACGCTCTCGTCAACTCTTACTACCAGGGCGCCAAGACGTTCCCCGTCGTCCTCCACGACGTCCACATGCTGGCAGAGGTCTTCCACCTTTTCGCCGAGTTCTTCCACGCCTTCCGTCACGCCAATCAGTTCGCCGAGTTGTTCCACGTCTTCCGTCATGCCAATCAGTTCGCCGAGTGGTTCCACGTCTTCCGTCACGCCAATCAGTTCGCCGAGTTGTTCCACGTCTTCCGTCACTCCAATCAGTTCGCAGAGTTGTTCCACGTCTTCCGTCACGCCAATCAGTTCGCCGAGTTGTTTCACGTCTTCCGTCACGCCAATCAGTTCGCCGAGTTGTTCCACGTCTTCCGTCACGCCAATCAGTTCGCCGAGTTGTTTCACGTCTTCCGTCACGCCAATCAGTTCGCCGAGTTGTTCCACGTCTTCCCTCACGCCAATCAGTTCGCCGAGTTGTTCCACGTCTTCCCTCATATCATCCGAAACGGGCGCAACTGTCGCCTCGGCCACTAGGTGCTCTCTCCCCGGCTCCGCGCTATTCCGCCTGCCCCTGGCATCCAGTACTTTGACGCTCTCGTCAACTCTTACTACCAGGGCGCCAAGACGTTCCCCGTCGTCCTCCACGACGTCCACGTGCTGGCAGAGGTCTTCCACCTTTTCGCCGAGTTCTTCCACGTCTTCCGTCACGCCAATCAGTTCGCCGTCAATTTTCGCCGATAGCTCCGTCTTCATCTCTTTCAGCTCGGCAGCGAGGTTGTTTCTCGTCTTCATTTCTTCTTTCAGCTCGGCAGCGAGGTTGTTTCTCGTCTTCATTTCTTCTTTCAGCTCGGCAACGAGGTTGTTTCTCGTCTTCATTTCTTCTTTCAGCTCGGCAACGAGGTTGTCGTTTCTCGTTTCCATTTTGGCAGCGAGGTTGTCGTATGACGTTTCCATTTTGGCAAATAATTCTTTCATCATTGCCATCATCCTGGTTTCCGAATCTCCCTCCATCTTGGTTCTAACGTTGCAACTTCTGACGATGTAATGAAACTAGAAGCAATTCGACGGATCCCACTCCTGACACCAGTGTGACTTTTGGTGTGGGTGTGAAGTAAAGTAGACAGATGTAATCGAGATAAAGAAACACTTTTATTTCCGTAAACAGTAACTTTGTACACTCGTTGCAACAAGAAAGTCTTTTCCGATTCTCCAACAGCACGGCTCCGAATTCGTAACACAAAGAACTAACTCTTCTCCGTCGGCACAACTCTCCACATCGTCTGTCCGTCTCCGTCGGCACGACTACTCAACCTTCACATACGTCTGACTGTTCTCCGTCGGCACTACTCAACGCTCACGTACGTCTGACTGTCCCTGTCGCACTTTACCGCTATTTATATCTCCCAGGCACTATTCTGGAAAGTTCAGTTATTCGGTGGAATACAAAGAGGAAGTTCCAGAAGCTTCTATCCTTTTCTCTCTTTCGGCAAGCGCCCCAACAATGCGGCCATTCTCTGTCTCTTTCCTTCGGCTCCTTTGCGGTAGTGCCGACAATAATGCGATGGGTGACACTGCTGCTGTCGGCAATTAGATGCGGCGGGCGCGGTGACACTGCTCCCTCCTCAGAGCTGGTCGTCCCGACCAGCACTATCACTGCGGCAACTCCCTTGCGCCCTGGTGGACTAACCCATCGAACCTCTTCTCCAGGAGGCACGATCCTAGGTATCGCTGTTGGATAGTGTCCCTTGGTCCGGGTAGGACGATGTATGCCATCCTGCTTCGAAATTCTGCAATAGTACCGCCGGTCTTGACGGTCTCTCGTCCAGTTGCCCTTCTTCCTGGTGTGTTGGCGGGCCATCCTGCGCACTTGGAAACGGCTCGCTGGGTACCATGTCCGCCGACCTCTCTGGCGCACCTTCGCAGCCACCTTGCTTCCGATGGGTCCGGCAACAAACCCCACCACATCCGTGCGAGTCGCGTCCACCGCTGCACTCGTGTTCACTCGTGCTCGGCACGGCCTCTCCTGTATCCTGCCGTCCACGATGATGTCCACCATTCTTCCGTTCACGGCACTATGCGTCAGGTGATTGGATGGCTCCGACGGTCCCCCCATGTCACACGCCAAGTCGGTTCTCGCGTGATGCTCGTTTGCTTGTGCGCTTCCCTGCTGATCGTCCTCCACGTCGTATCCTGGTTGGTTACGTACCCGACACACTCCTCCAGAGGATCCCCGACGACGTCCCTGAACTGCCCCTTTGTCTTCCCCGAGACGTACACTTTCGTTATCTGAAACGGGCGCAACTGTCGCCTCGGCCACTAGGTGCTCCCTCCCCGGGTCTGTGCTATTCCGTCTGCCCCTGGCATCCAGTACTTTGACGCTCTCGTCAACTCTTACTACCAGGGCGCCAAGACGTTCCCCGTCGTCCTCCACGACGTCCACATGCTGGCAGAGGTCTTCCACCTTTTCGCCGAGTTCTTCCACGCCTTCCGTCACGCCAATCAGTTCGCCGAGTTGTTCCACGTCTTCCGTCATGCCAATCAGTTCGCCGAGTGGTTCCACGTCTTCCGTCACGCCAATCAGTTCGCCGAGTTGTTCCACGTCTTCCGTCACTCCAATCAGTTCGCAGAGTTGTTCCACGTCTTCCGTCACGCCAATCAGTTCGCCGAGTTGTTTCACGTCTTCCGTCACGCCAATCAGTTCGCCGAGTTGTTCCACGTCTTCCGTCACGCCAATCAGTTCGCCGAGTTGTTTCACGTCTTCCGTCACGCCAATCAGTTCGCCGAGTTGTTCCACGTCTTCCCTCACGCCAATCAGTTCGCCGAGTTGTTCCACGTCTTCCCTCATATCATCCGAAACGGGCGCAACTGTCGCCTCGGCCACTAGGTGCTCTCTCCCCGGCTCCGCGCTATTCCGCCTGCCCCTGGCATCCAGTACTTTGACGCTCTCGTCAACTCTTACTACCAGGGCGCCAAGACGTTCCCCGTCGTCCTCCACGACGTCCACGTGCTGGCAGAGGTCTTCCACCTTTTCGCCGAGTTCTTCCACGTCTTCCGTCACGCCAATCAGTTCGCCGTCAATTTTCGCCGATAGCTCCGTCTTCATCTCTTTCAGCTCGGCAGCGAGGTTGTTTCTCGTCTTCATTTCTTCTTTCAGCTCGGCAGCGAGGTTGTTTCTCGTCTTCATTTCTTCTTTCAGCTCGGCAACGAGGTTGTTTCTCGTCTTCATTTCTTCTTTCAGCTCGGCAACGAGGTTGTCGTTTCTCGTTTCCATTTTGGCAGCGAGGTTGTCGTATGACGTTTCCATTTTGGCAAATAATTCTTTCATCATTGCCATCATCCTGGTTTCCGAATCTCCCTCCATCTTGGTTCTAACGTTGCAACTTCTGACGATGTAATGAAACTAGAAGCAATTCGACGGATCCCACTCCTGACACCAGTGTGACTTTTGGTGTGGGTGTGAAGTAAAGTAGACAGATGTAATCGAGATAAAGAAACACTTTTATTTCCGTAAACAGTAACTTTGTACACTCGTTGCAACAAGAAAGTCTTTTCCGATTCTCCAACAGCACGGCTCCGAATTCGTAACACAAAGAACTAACTCTTCTCCGTCGGCACAACTCTCCACATCGTCTGTCCGTCTCCGTCGGCACGACTACTCAACCTTCACATACGTCTGACTGTTCTCCGTCGGCACTACTCAACGCTCACGTACGTCTGACTGTCCCTGTCGCACTTTACCGCTATTTATATCTCCCAGGCACTATTCTGGAAAGTTCAGTTATTCGGTGGAATACAAAGAGGAAGTTCCAGAAGCTTCTATCCTTTTCTCTCTTTCGGCAAGCGCCCCAACAATGCGGCCATTCTCTGTCTCTTTCCTTCGGCTCCTTTGCGGTAGTGCCGACAATAATGCGATGGGTGACACTGCTGCTGTCGGCAATTAGATGCGGCGGGCGCGGTGACACTATAATACAATTACATTTAAAGAAAAAGCCGTCAAGAAGGCTTTTTACACATTTTCCCCAGTACTTCTTGAGATTTAATTTCCAAACTTTTATGTATATACATTAATGCTAGTCTTAATCTGTTTGCTCCCATGGTGCTCCTCAAATAGGTCTTCAGATACTGTAATGTTAGACCGAACATTCTGCTGTTGCTGTAGTTACCAGGAAAGTGTAAAAAACCTACAGCAACTTGTGTATGAAGAGGAGAATAATTTTATTACACCTATTTAAAGATGATACAAGCTTCTCCATTGTTAATACTGAAGCAATCTAGTAATTTCCTGAAACTGTAGAGCGATTTGTGTTGCCATAATGCTGTAGATGTTCATACGATTTGGAATATGAGATTATGAGAAGCATGTTTTATCGTTAACCGCTCTAAATTACGATGGCAGGACATTATTATAATATATTTAAATATTTCATTAGATGTACATTTATTATTTTAATGAAAATAATGAATGTAGAAACTCAGATTCTTTGAATATCTTTGTGAATTAATGTGAATACTTTTTTTCTTTGGTTACGCCCTTAATAGCTTCCAGATTTTTTCTTTTTTCTTTTGGGGGGGGGATACAATCTCCCTATCCCTTCCCCCTTGGATCCACTCCTGTTTATGGGAACACTGGCACACAAGCAGAAACAACAATCAGATGATGTGGTGTTGCTCTCATGCTTCTGCGCTCAAGAAGTACAGAAACTACAAAGCAAATTATAATACTTCCAGTGATACCAGTCACATGTATTACAATATCAAATATCTGTAACTATTTACACTTATTTGCTTGTATTTCTTCTATACCGAATATTTCTCCTTCATTTTCATTATCTCTCATTAAAACACTGGCAGTGGCATGAATCTGTACCACACAAACTTTGCAGTCTTTGTTGCTTCAAAAAATAACAGGGAAGCAGAGCTGTTTGTTATTGTAACATGAACTATTTGCTGACCTGTTTATTAAAGGTAGGCTAGCCAACTGGATCTTTGCTGAAGGTCCTTCGTCAAGAACTAATGTGCAACCTATACCCCCAATTGGTTAAATTAGAATGAAATTGTTTTGTTGTTTGATGACACTGTCAATTGCCAGGATCACATCAGCATTGCCGGTGTGCCAAATTTCATCCTGCAGGAGTTCTTTTACATGCCAGTAAATCTACTAGCATGGAGCTGTCATTTTTAAGCACACTTAAAAACATTGGCATGGGCCGTATTTCAACCTGCAACCTTGAGATCAGTAGGCCAGCATCTAACCAAGTTAGCCACCCAGACCATGCCCCCAGTTCGTAGTACAAGTTCTGGAATAAGACTTGGCATTGCTAGGGTTAAGGTAGCAATTTGTTTCTTTTCTTTTTTGTTTCCCTTCCTATTCTAAGAGGACACTGAACAAGCGCCTCAGTTCAATGGATATCCTTGAAGACGTTAAGGTCAGGTTTAGGATTAGGTACAAGAAAGGATAAAATAAATGAATAAACAATGCAAGGATCACATACAAACGTTTTGTAAGCTATTGAATTGATATTTTTTTTACAAATATTTTACACCTTTATACACATTATCCCTTATATACTTATTATGAAACCAGCTGACATTTAATGATTAATACAATAAAAAAATTCAAATTCACTCTTTTTAAACTGGATCAGTCCTTAATCTGAGAAAATTTTTCTCGTTTTATGTGATTCATTTTTGCTTTTAGTTTTCATAAAAAAAGTACACTTACTTATTTTTTTCTTGTTCTAATATTGCATGAGAATCTTCAATGGAGAATAGGATGAATGTGCACAGATGTACTCCCCACCTTAGTATATTGGCATTTAATCAACCACTCCAGCAGTTGCTGTATGCAACGTAAGGTAGAGACTTACCTTCTGCACACATTTTGTTAAAAATTATCTCAATACAGTAAGCACATTTAAGTTCTTTTTGAGACAACTTTTAATAGTAGATAAATATAGCTAGATACCATCTGTGATCACTCTTGAAAGCCTGCATATATTGGAAGGAATATTTCACACAGCAAACCAAAACCTAAATATGAAATGAAATGTCATTTCTTAAGAAAATAACCGTAATTACATGAACACCAACACCAACATGCCTTACACTGATTGAACAGACACTGTAGAAATGCCAACAGCGCAATAAACATTTAACAGATTGTTAACGAACTTTCCACATTATTATTTATATTATTGCTTTCATTATTTCACTTAATATAATCAAGGCATACTATATACAACTGCAGCAGTAACATTTTTCCTAAAATAAATATTATTTATTATTTGTACAAGCTTCACTTTTAAGCTGCAGTGAGTTATGAAATCTATAAAAAATTAAGCATATTTAATAGCAAATAATTACAGTTTCTTTTTATCATTGACACCAAAAGCGTTCTTTGGAAGTAGATTTTTCAAAGTCTAGCAAGTTTACATTAAGAGATATTAGTTTTATTTTGATAAAATTTGTTCCAATATATGCAGGCTGATACTGAACTAACATCTTGATTGTGCTGTGGTATTGCTCTACATTTGTGACAAAAATTACCTCTTTTGGTCAACTCTGATGGCATGGTTTAGTCAAGAACGATGGTACATGCTTGTTTTTTAATTACATATCCCCAGGAGTGGTGTATGTTTGTGGATTTGGCAACTTGGAAGTACTCTTTTATCTACCTCACTTTACTGTCCAGACAGCTTCACGTTATATTATAAAAATGAATTGATAAATGTTAAATGTTGCACATAATACTTCAGAGTGAAAAAACATGAAACTAATGTACTATAAGAGAGATGGGAACTGTTTTCAATCAATATTCCAGAGGGCTGTAGTGAAACATTTTAAACCCATACTTATTTGCCAAATAACAGAAAATCTGATGTTATATTTTCTTAAATAAGTTAATGTTTAGGCAACACACTGAGCCATGGCCATCGGCACACTTTTGTTTTTCAGGGGAGAGGGGGCACATGTTGAAAGTATGCAATCAAACAATATTAATTCATTATTCAAGAGGTGGAATCAGGAAAAATTCCATGCCATTGCTGGGATTTGAACCATGGATCTTCCGCTTATCGCACATGGCTTGTGTGTTTGAAAACACCAGCAGTAAGTTTGTTGGCACAAGTAAATAATTATAATTCATTATTCTGTTTGTCAAAAGTTACAGTATTTGTTGCGGATAACCGTATTAATTTGTGCTACATAAAAATTGTTCTTTACATCAAAATTAAAGCAATGGTCTAATAGTCAGTAATTGACTACACATTAAATTTATTAATTTCCAAGAGGGAGCCATGGCCTCTCCTTGTCCCCCCGCCCCCTTTGCAATGCCCATGCACTGAGCACTTTACAAATGTAAGAAAGAATATAACACTATAACAGAGTTGCATTCTTGATTTTTTTAATATACTAATATTATAACACCAATCAATGATACACAAAAAGCCATGTTTAGGTAAAGTTGGAAAGGAGAATCACAGTAAAAAGTTCAACTTTTCAGTCTAATTTTAACATTACAGTTCAATTCATTTGCAGTTAAAAGTATCCTCTGAGGTCAAAAATTACATTTAAAAGCTCTCATGAAATCAATTGTCATGAAGCATGGTAACCATAGCCCCACATAGACAAAACAAAGACTATATGATATTAATTATTTTCCCCAAAGATGGAATCCTAATGAGGCATGGCACAATGGTTTAACAAATAAAATAAATAAATAAAAACAATCTTGCTTTATAGTAGGCTTTTTTTGAAAAAGTATTGCACAACAAAAGTTTATACGCATATCACTTCTGATAAGTGTTATTTATAAAATGTTGAGGGTATGAACATTTAAGAACTTACATAGTTTTGCAGTTCCGACTACACTCCAACCCTATGAGAAGAGGCACAAGTTTGTTTACTGTTATCTTTTAACTTTTATTAAACTCGCAGAAAAAGTAGATTCATTACTGGCGTTTTTAGTTGTCAACTGATATGCAAGTTGCACTGAGAGGAGAGGGGGAAGATAGAGAAGAATTTCTGCATTAGACACAATAGTGTGAGCAAAATAGAACGTTAATTAGGTGACAGAAAAGAAAAGCTTGTTCTGCTTAGTGATCTGCTCATGGTATCAATACATCTGAAGCAATTTTGTAACAAGCAAGGAAAATATGACAAATCTGTGAAATAAATGATAATAAAAATACAAATGAGATTTTGATGCATATGTCCAAACAGGTTATTTAAAAAAAATTGTAATAGCATATTGTATGTTGTTTGATGTATAATGTTATGACATAACGATTGCTATGGCAGTATTTTTTACTGAGGTTGCTGCCATTTTATGAATGATTAAAGGAAAGAAAATGACCTTTGTAATGCTGGTGTACAAAAATCAATTAAGAAACTCTTCAAACACAGCTAGAATGTTTGCAAAGAATACAATAACTTCAGTTTCAAGATTAAATAAAATGGAAAAACTACGCTTTCCGCTTGGGGTAAAACTTATCTTCTACTGCCTTTCTTTTTGTTTGTACTTACAATCTCATTAGTATAATAAGCAAGAGCAATTAAAACCATTCTTGTAATTTGCTGCACAAAAACGTACATAATAATTACTATATATCACATACTTTATAAATAACTATTGTAATGAGAATAATTGTAGGTAATTAAATGCTCTTCTTCTAATTTGGATATACCAATATGTTTTAAGAGAATTTCATTTTTGTATTTTAATAATCTGGATTATGCATCTCATATTATGTCAGAATGATTTTCATATTTTTTCACTCCTTATTGACTATGTTTATATGTTGAGAAAGGTTAAAACAAGACCCCACATTTTATTTTCCTCAGGAAAATAACATACTTTTAATAAAAACAGAAATTATTGTAATTTTAAATCTGAATTGTTATTTGATTTTATTTGCTCTGTTTTAAGTCATGTTCACTTACAGTAATCGTAACCATTAGAAATAATAATTCCTACTTTGTACAAAATTTTGAAAATAATACTCCCCTTTATAAGTTTTAAAAGGACTGCCTAAAATCCACATTATCAAATTAAAAACAGAAGAAGTGCATATTTGCTTTCTTCAAGTAGCGTTAACTTATTTGCAAAATTAGTTCAAATTACCGAAGCTGCTGGACATTTAGGTAGCAGGAACTATTACATATGGGAAAATAATTATTAACAATTAAGTGCGTATGTGTTCTTAAGAACAGATTTTTTGCTCATGTGCGAAGAAAACAACATTAAGATAGTCCACTGCCAATCAAAATATTTCTTCCATGAAAACATATCAACTTAATTAATATATTGCTTTTTCTCAACAATGTAATGCAGAGAGTATAATTTACATCACTAAAATTGTACATAAATATCACTGAAAGCAATCATTACATCTCAATGATACTATCCTCGTTAATATAACCTAAACTTGTTTAACATGAAATAGATTCTCTAATACTTTAAAAATACTCAATTTTGAATTTTAAATGTTTATGTTATATATGATACACATAATGGAAAACTCTTCTACATTTTAGAAATATGACTATGATTCTTCTTAACAAAAAGATAGAAAGACGACAAATACACACAAACATCAAAATGGTCATATGGCTTCTCCAATTGCATCATTAGCAAAACAAAAAATATGGAGAATATTCCACTTTTAATTTGTAAGCATTTCCTGGATCATATAATGACTAAGCTATATCAAAAGGGTTATCATCTGCATCTTTGTCATCAATTATAAAAGGTGAAGGGCAATAAATTACCAAAAAGCTATGCTACACATTTGTTTTACTTCTCAGGATAACATGGTTTCATGTGACAACATAACTTCGACAAGCCAGTCTTTATTGTGACATACTATAAACTATTTATGGTGCAGTTATTTCATAAAAATATACCAAAGCTTTACACTGTGGAATAATTTACACTGTAATAGTTCAAGACAAATGTCTTCCATAAAAGTTCAGGTCATAATGGTTTCTTTTCTTGCAACATCTTTTACTAATAAAATATACAACAACAACCTCAAAATTATTGGCAATTAAAGAAATTCTAAATCACATCAATGAAATCCTCTAAGGGTCATTAGGTAGTACATTCACCCATTTCATGGCAGTGATATAAATGGATATTTATTGAGGTCAAAGAAGTATGACATCAATTTTCCAATGGTTGCTGGATTTTCATTTTAAAAAATAATGAATTGACAAAACAGATTAACTAAACATTGGTGTGCATTTTTCTTGAATGATGCTAGTTTGAGCACATTTCTCTGTATCGACTGTGAATGATCAGTTTGTGCATCACAGAATTGGTTTCAGTTTATCATACATATTTATGCATATCTTATAATACTGTTTAACAGTGTACTTATTTAGAAGTGTAAAATATAGGGACATTATTTCAACCTTTTGATAGAACAATAACAAAAAATGCAGTGTCTTTATATGTGCAGAGTGTTTAGTATATACACATGGGCTATGAGCTAAGAGTTTCAATAATTTGGCTTCCTTTACAGAAAATATAGTATTCTGTTTTCAAAGTATATCTCAATTTACCATTCACAGGAATGTAAATTGCATCTCAAAAATGTATCATGTCAAATATCTATTTACACACTTATAAGAAAAGCTATGATTTTAATTACCTGTGTGTCTAAGGTCAGATGCCTGTTGAGGAGCAATCTTTAGATCAGAGAGTATTCAGGATGAATGATTAGCCGGAAGCCTGTACAGAGTGAGGAAGATGGTATGAAATGAGGGCAAAATGGATGAAAGAAAAAGAGATAATAGAGCAGTTGGTAGAATGAATGACAGGGGAAACTGGAGAAAACCTGCCCTGACACCATCACAAATCCCACGTACGGTTTCCTGAGATCAAGTTGCAATGATGACGGAAGCAAGAGTATCATTTATGTATTCAAAGGTACACTCAATAACAAGGGCATAAGCTTATTCTAGTCCATTATACAAGGCTTCTCTATTGGTTATTTTTACCAGATGACAAAATAAAGAAACATATTGACCAGGAGATATTTCTGTGAATTTGAGTTTCAAGTGATCAAAGTTTGGATAAACAAGACTATTGTAGAGTCTTCCAGGGAAGGCAGCATCTTGCTTATGACGAATGTCAACATTTTGCCCCCCTATGTTGGGCTTCTTCAGGCTGTACTCCGCAACAGCACCTTCTAAGAAGCCCAACATAGGGAGGGCGAAATGCTGACATTCGTTGTAAGCAAGACGCAGCCTTCCCTGGAAGACTTGGATACAATGGACACTGACCGCCGAAGCCTACGCAATGTATTAAACAGGACTATTCAGAATAATTTGGTTATGTAGATTATAATAAATTTAAGAAGTAAAAGAGCTTTAATGCATAAGAAAATGCTAAGAAAAACATATTGGAGTGAGTGAGTGGTGTTTAAGGGTCCATCGACAACTAGGTCATTTGGGCCCCAAAAAAAGATTGGGTGTACATTTTTAGTCTCATTTTTAATTCCAAATCCTAGCACATCTCTATATAAATACATGGGTAATAAAGATTTCAAAATATGTTGAGACTGGAAGCAATGTGCTCAACCTATCATCATACAATATTACTCCAAAAGTAACTGGATATATAGTCAGAAAGCAGAGTATTGCTTAAGTTCCACAAAACAATCCAGTGTGACAAATAATCTCCAAAGTTGACACATTAAACACAGCACTTCACAAGTAGATTATTGTATGTCACTGTCAATATATGCAGTCCAGTCTGCACTTATTAATGATTTCAGCTGCCATGTTGGGCACTCTCATTATTTACAGTTGCATTCAAATCTACAAACCATACACACACACATGTACACATATTGCATCACAAGGCTGAGGGGAGCTTGTCTTCTACCACAATTAACCGACTCGACTCATTCCTTTGAAAAACAAAACTCGCCTCCAACAGCACCTAATCCTTCCAGCTTATAAGTGACATATAGATTGCACTTATCTCTGTCTTTCATTCTTTTTTTTTTTACTCTTTAGAAACAAATATTTAAACATTTTGGAGCTTACAGTGATATGTTTAGAAGATATAATTTCTTCCTTTTTGCAAATATTCAACACTTCTGTAAACAAATTGGAGCATTTGTATGTAAACAATGATGCTGTAATTTTTATCCATACTGTATTAATTCAGAATACCAGTATACGTAATTCTTTCATTTCAGAATGACTTTTTTTATTCATACACAATTTATATACTGAAAATTACTATTCCTTTCTCTTAAAACTGTTGGAAGATTGTCAAAACCTGAAGCAACCCTGCTTGGCAACATCAAGCTTTTGCTCAAACCTGTTGCTGATGAACTTCATCACATATTTGAAAATTCACACACAAATGTTCACATGGCTTATCATATTAATATTGTCTATTATATTTCACAACAATTAGAGGACTGCGTGGGAGGGGAGATTTGTAAGAAAATGTATGTACCTTATATCTCTGAATTAAATATGTGATTTATTAATTAAGCTCTAAATAGATTCCTGGCAGCTGGCTCAAAATGGAACTAAACTGTAGCTAGCAGCAACTTGCACAAACATAAAAATAAATCAGAAGCTTTAATATTTCCTGTATATCTCATTTGCAAAATTCTTTTACATACTATAGGGTGATTATGGACGTTTCATTCAGTTGAAGGTTCTGTATTCATAGACAATCTGTATTATATTTATGTACGTATAAAAATAAGACATAATTCAGGATGTTTTCAAGTGACGTATCCAGCTATTATCTTGGCTCAAGGGGCAGTTGGATACACATTGAGGAATAACATCCGTTCTTGGCAGTATTATGACAAACGATTGTACAACCTTGATAAATAGAAATTTATAAAAAGAACTGATACTAAAATAATAATATAGAATTAAAAAACAAATATTTGTCAGTGAGTGAAGATAATATACAAACAACTACTGATGCATGTGTGTTCATAAAGACAAAAATACAGTAACATAATAATTATTACAGACACAGAATTTAAAGGAATACACAGCAATTTCAAGAACAGCAATAAGCAATCCCATATCTTATATTCTTTCTCTTCCCTTGCCACATCCTGCAGTGCTGTGCAGTTATGATGGCAAGAGACAGAGCAACTGTATGATGCATTCATTCTAGCTTCTTCTTTGTTTGTGCTCCACAATTAATCTTCCAATTAGAATGTACATAGTACAAACTCCGGAAATACAGTTTTTGAATCCTAAACATAAATATGACAGTTCCATGTTGTATTTATTGGCAGTCAAATTACAGCAAGATACGATTGAATCTTTCTTCACCATTCCGAAAATATCAGCTTTCTTTGTTTTGCCTTGTTAGATTATTTACTTTCCATGTATTGCTTAAAGTAAATACAGGGTCTTTCATAAGTGACTGGGTATTTGAAAAATTGATCGATTTTAATTATTTTTGGATCTGTTGTACATATGTTTTAATAAAAATATTTCCCAGAGCCGTACAGTCAATTCAGTTCCTAATGTGCCCACCAAAGCCCACTAGAGAGCATTTTTGTGCTGAGAATTGCTGATTTATAGAGGCCTTGTTATTTTGTTATTTGTGTTTTGTTTAAAGGTGTGGAATGAAGAAACAAGACGCTGCATACTCAACTTTACTACAATGAAGCAAAATTGTTGACTAGTTTAAGATCAGGAAACCTGGTGATCGGGAAAGTTTGGTGCCTAACAAGAAGACCATTCTTTTAATTGGTCAAAAGTTTCATGAAACAAGATCCTTAAAAGAGAAGAGAAGATCAGGTCGATGTCTTTCTCAAAATGTGAAGAAAACATTGTGAATGTCTACTGTGTTTCATTAACAGCCCAAAAAGATCACTCTCCAAAGCTGCTCAGGAAGTGAGCATTTCTCTTACTTCTGTATGGTGCATCTTACGGAAAATGTTAAATTTCCAGACATATCAGATACAAATTCTTCAAACAATATTTTGCCCTCTGCGATCTCCGGACCTAACTCCCTTAGACTTTCTCCTATGGGAATTCATTAGGGACAGAGTGTATGCAATTAAACCAAGCACTATCCCGAAGTGATGCACAGAATAACCGTAACTATGGTGCAGATGGTCACTTCTTGTATGCTAACATAGGTGCACGATGAGTCTGCACTTGTGTATTGTTAAGGGTGGTACGAACATTGATAATTGTGGACATCGATTGCAATTGTTACGTATTGTATGGCCAGTGAATCTCCAGCCCTGACGTTTCACAGCTGTGATGAGTTGGAGGGGGAAGGTTAACATTGCCAACGTATAGTAATGAATTTTGGAAAATGGATTCTCAAAATTATCTTAACAATGAAAGTATATGATATTTATTAAGTTTAAAACATTGAAATACAGGTTTCAATTTTATTTTCATGCAATATCTTTGTTACATGACTATTCTGTTTGAATATTACCTTTACATCTGTTATTGGCAGTAGCTGTTACTTTTGGTAATACTAGAAGCGAGTAATCACCAGATATTAAAACTTTCTGCAAGCACCAATCAGCGGTTTCACTGCTAGGCATAGCTTTCAAATGTAGCACTGAGTTGCCAACTCCATTTTACAAGAACCACGTGGCTTCAATTGCTTTGGTATTTGTGCAGGTTTTTCTCCCCTGGTAGGTAAACAGTACGACAATTGTCTCTGTATTCTACTATTCTGTAATAATTTATATGCATACTGTCCACGCAAATTTATGAAGGAGCGATGTGATCTGCAGATGTATGAAATGTTTCAAATACCCTGTTTGAAAGAACTGGCAACACTGTGTCACGAGGCCTTGAGAAATATCAGAGCGAGAGATCCACTGGTCATACAATATATGGTTTATGTTACACTATGTTATTTTAAAGTTAAATTTATGCAAATGTACTCTGTACGGCACTGGAAAATGGTTTTATTAATAAATATGTACAACATATCCAAAAATTATTAAAATCGATTAATTTTTCGAATGTCCAGTTACTTATGAAGCACTCTGTATATACTATTGTTGCTACTGCCTTAATGGTATTTGGATAAAAGTCTGATTTTTTTTGTAATAAAACCATATGCAAATGTGTAAATGTTATTTAAAACAATTCATCTTAAATGGCCCAGCACTAACATCCAGATGGCTTATTAAAAAAATATTGTATGGTTTCAGGGTCAAAGCAAAAACATTAGTCTCAGAGTATAAAAGATTCTGAAAATTGTTCAGTCAGATAAAAGTGCCAGAAACTTTCCAGGGGAAGCAAAATTCTGTGGAAACAAATGTTCTTACCAAGAACAAAACCCAGAGCATGTTACCTTCATGTCAGCATGAAAATTGTTTATCTTTTACTGATGCCTGAAAGTACTATTAACAAAATTATAGTTGCCTAGCCCTTAGCAAATATAAATTGAGATACCTCTCTCCCTTTGCTTAAGGGCCAATATAATGCTGCAATATGACGGTTCTTGTTAGCCTTTCATATTCCTTTAAGTTCTGCATCTCCTTTACTTAGTTCACCATGTTCTGCAGTGCTTATACTTTATGAACACTCCATATCAATGACCCTTTCTTGTAAAACCAAGACAAGTTCATAAATCTTTTGTGAGTGCTGATCAAGTAGCAGAAAACTCTGTCATAATAATTACAAAAACTATACCTGCTATATGTTACACAAGCAATTGCCTTTGCTGAAAATGCTTCATGCAGGCTCGAAGGTAAAGTAGAAGAAAATGCCACGTATTCTTGCTGCAGTATTAAGGTATGCACGCTGCAACAATCAAATGTATGGTGCCAGGGTTGATCTGAAAAAAATTCTCTATATCCATCACTTTACTTGCTCCAGTTCCTAGTTCATGCAACCCTTGTATTGCTCTGATTTGGAAAAGTGAAGCACTTTATGGACATACCAACACTGAACACCTTTCACACGGATGTCAGGAATAAAAATAAAAACGTACACTAAACAAGGGTCTTGTGACGAACATTTCTTCTATATTCAGTCCGAGTTCACTGCAACGGCACTGACACACGCATGAAATCTTGGGTTAACAGCAAGGTATCCACACACTGGACGATTCACATGGGGGCAAGACAGAGGGGCAGAAAAAAGTGCATCTAATTAACTTTAAATGTTATTCTTTTCTTTCTTCCTTCAGCCTCTTTTAAAGAGCTTTTATCACATTTTGTGTTTGTGGGAATGTCCTTGGTGCTCTCCCATGGAACATACTTTTTTTCATTTGTAAAGGTTTGGTTGTAACCAAATTTCGAGAAAGCAAACAAACAAAAAGAAAAATGTGAACTTTCTACAGGTAACAAAACCTTCCTAACCTAATCCCTTGGTTACCTTTACTCGCCTAATATCACACTTGCAGATCTTTAAAGAAAAGTCTGTGCATCTTTTAATAGGTGGAGAGACATTAACAGGTATTCTTGCTTTGAAAAAAACTGAAGACAATCAAAGTCTTAAACAAGAAACCTACAGATAATATTTTTTCCTTTTAAATTTCTTTCACGAAAAGAAAGTGGATGAGTGCCACACACCAAATATCACATTTATATGTCGAAGTATATTATCTTTCAGTTTTTTGCACATTCTGTCCATTACATATAACGCTATTGGAAGATTAGCCAAGGTTAAACCAAGAAGCCTTCTGATAGGTTAGCTGTGATCTGTGCTCTCATTGCTTGCACACTGTTCATGATTTTCTTCTGGTGACCCACCAAAGTTATTCCAAGTGCCGTGAGCTCTTTCACTGTCACACGCACTACTGCATCCATGGACGTGATTCCTGCTCGTTCAAAGTTCTCAAGGTAGCGTGCCATTTTGATGGAATTGAGCCACTCTTCAACAGAGCTGAACTGGGTCATATCTGGAGCATCTGGTGCCAATGGGTTGCCTGTCCTGATTGCAAACAAAAGAGCATTAAAACTTCATCTATTTATGCATTCTAAAACTCTTAAAAATATGAATAACAAATTTTCACACTTACATTCTTTTAGTAAGAAAACATCATTAGCAAACTATCAAAAATCAGAAGTGAATGTTACAAATTTAGTTTCAACGTATAATTACATTAACTTTCAAAGAATTAAGCAATACTTATACCACACAACACATACATGATAGCACACTTTCTAAACACAGCTTTAATGTTCAAACTGTGTGACTTACTTTATTTTTTCTGCATAAACAACACAGTTCTACGAATTACTGTATGATTTTCAGGAAATGCGGTGCAAATAAAATTAAAAAGCCATGCACAGGCTGTAAGCATGCAATAACACCAAAATAGGATAAAAAAAACATAAGTAATAATGTAAATATTAAGTTCTGAAAATAGCATTTCATTTGAGAGTAAAAATTGTATCCTTTTGGTTATCTTATTGTAGAAAGAGGGGAATACGTAATAATGGGATACACTTTATCACTAATTGTAAAGTAAACAATATTACTGTACACTACATTGTCTTCTTATGGATGTTCTATATTACTAAAGTGTTATTTGGGAGCAAGCATGTAGTTATATCTTCAAGCATTGTCTAATTTAACACATGTCTTCCTACCAGAATACTGATATTTACTTCATCAGTACTGCACCAAAACATTAAGCAAACTATTTTAACAGATAGAAGAAGCAGGATGTTTATTTACAGAAATATATGATCAACTGCTTGTTTAATTTTCTCAACATAATTACGTAGATAGTCTATCACTCACACAAAGCTACTCAATTTTTACAAACTGTATCTAAATGAAAAATTGAAGAATACAGCTGCATTAATACAGGTTTGTTTTCAGCTACTATCCTGAACCTAAAGGAGCTATAATTAATCAACATGTTTTACTTTGTCACAAAAACTTTGAGGGTTAGCTAACAGGGAATAATTTGTAAACTAACTCTGAGAACTATGGAATTTTAAATAAACTATATCCACTTCTCATGAACAAAGACATGTTCCTTCCCTCTTTTACATGATAAGGAATGATTGAAATTATAGAATTAGAAGCACTTAGCAAAACAAAGTTCTTTGGAAATATGTGCTTCTGCTCACCATTCATTAGCATACACCCTCCTTCACTTTTGTATAAACAAGGTGTTTTAAGTACAAACACTGAAAAGTTGACATTCATGCTACATTCCTTTGAATTAATACAGCCTGTAAAAATTATTTGGATTTTACACATACTTCTCCATCCTTTCTTGCGGTTTGAACTCCTCAAGTCCACATTGCATCCTAATAATAATGGGTGGGCAGAGGAAACAAAAAAAGTTGTTTTATTAAACAATGATTCTGGAGATAAGTCACACATCTTCATTTGATATTTGCTTTTATCCAGTTACATCAAAAAGGATCTTTAGATTTTCAAACCAAATCCATCTGTGAGTCGACTGCTCCCCCATGTGCAAACAAAAGCGAAGATAACAAATAATGTGTGTATTATTGTTTGAAATACAGCAAAATCTCAATCCATTGTATTTTCAAGGAGACAAAGGGTGGAAGAAAAGAAAAAGAAAATTAAATTTGGAAAATAGTAATGATAAATCTTAAAACTCCATAGCTTTTACAATGGGAGAGAAGGACGGAAAAAGGTTCGGAAGAATGACAGTACCCAAAAACCCTATGAATCATATATACCTGGTGGAAGGTACTGCTTTGGCCAAACGTTAACCAGGGATTCTACATGATAAGTGTAACAAATATGTCCAATATAATTTGTCAATAAAGAACCATTTTGCCAAAAAAAATAATTTGTATAATTTGTATCACATATTTGGATATCTAGCTTCTTGATGAATGGATATAAATGGTTTATTATTTCACTGTCACACAAACATTGTGTGAACAATGCGTAATGCATTTTCATCTTAATTTGAACGAATTTAGTCACAATTGTTACATTGTTGTTTACAATCCCCAAATACATAACAAACAAAACTAAACATTGGGTATTATAGCCAATATATTTCTCCGAAAATTAATAAAAAAATG
Organism: Tenodera sinensis; assembly: GCA_030765045.1. NCBI lineage: Eukaryota > Metazoa > Arthropoda > Insecta > Mantodea > Mantidae > Tenodera > Tenodera sinensis. The sequence continues at coordinate 72,438,310 of CM060968.1, forward strand.
TTTTACGCAATAAGTCAATTTTTCTAAATATAGTATTTACATGTTAGATTTTGCTGTTATAACCAATATGTTGTTAAAAGAGATGTTGCTAGAACTGGTTTTGGCTCCACATTTTCCTTCCACAGGGGTTATAAGGTTGAACCAGCCAATGGCATTACACTCATATATGTGTTTTTGTTTACATTACCACATATTTTTAGAATGAAACAGGTATAAAGACCTCAGTGATTTGAAGGATGCATAGAGATAGACATTTTCCATATCTAAACGTTTAAGCTTGCTGCACATTTACGCCTTAGTTTTGGGTTCACTACTGATGTCAACAATTAGTGTGGTAAAATAAAATAAACTGAATATTGTTGGAAATAGCAAAAACCACCATTTTTGGTCCCAAATGAATGGATGAGAAAAGATCGTAAGAGAACAATGCATTGAGGTTTCACTGGATTTCTTCTTCTTCAACATTGGTAATCAAAGACTTACATAATTACCGAATCCCACTGGGTGCAAACTTGTGTTTTTGTAACATGTTTGCCGAATATGAGAAAGTGGAATCATGGTCACTGGTCTACAAATTGCTTAAAAGGTTTAACAGCATCCTACTCCTTCTAAATACTGACTAAGAGTTGACAAGGAAAGACATGAGTGGGTGTGTTTGAAACACTGCGTTTTCCATACCTTGCTTGTAATGTGTTTCAGCAATGAACCCATCAACCAATCACCAAAGCATATTGATTACTCTACACCTGGCGGCAGTTGGTTAAATGCAACCCATTGTGGTGTCCTTACGGCCGCGGGAACATAATAGGGGTTATGGGGTGGTGGGCGTCTGCAGTCACACAGCCAACGAGGAGGAGCAAGGGAAAAACAGAGAGGTCACCCCGTTGTTAATCAAAACAACCAAAATGTCTCTTATTATCATAGTTTACTGATACATACCTTCAGTTAGTTGTCTTTATCGTTTGTCCACTTTTAGAAGCATATATAAATGTAATTATTTAGTTCCTTTTTGTTTCAAACTATTATAAAACAGAATATTGGAACCAAAATATATGAATCTTCAGAACACTGCTGCTCATCCACATATTTCAAACCAAATTTTGCAGACAGGCTCATAGAAGCCCTATTTAAAAGTGTCTAATTTTTGCTCCCAAATGGCAAAAGTGGCAAATTAAAGCAAAAGCAGAAGCACCCTTAACCGTAAACTACGAATCAGTAAGCAAGAACTAAAAATATTATCTGTGCTCTACTGGAAAAAATTTTTAAATATTAATTAGTACATACACATTGTAATACCACTATTCATTGAAATTCTCTAGAAGTGCAACTTTTTAAAAACAGATGCTGAAAACACCAGTAGTGCTCTACAATTGTAACATTAATATTTATGTCTAGGCTTTACACTTTGCTAGAAATTTTACTGATATAACAAATTACATTCAACCTGAAGTAATCTTTGAAATTGTTATTGGAATTTGGAAAGAAAATCCTCCTTTAAATGCAATTCTAAATCAAGAAGAAATATTTTATTCTTTCATTTGAAAAACTGTAACTTTGCGGTTATGGATGGAATTGTTCTGTTCTATTCACTTGTCTTCCACATGTTATGCATGGAACAGTTTCGCTATGTTCTGTGCATGATTAGATGCTATCCAGACCTATCCTTACAAGCTGAATTTGTGATAAAACTAATATGTCAAATGAAACAAACAATGTTGCTCTATGCTCACGTTTCTCTGACTCAGTATTTTCGGTTATGTTACTATTTACTTAGCAATCAAACATTTAATAGTAACACAAGTCCTTTTATAGTGATTTATAGATAAGATGTTTCTCTGTATTTATGTTTCTAAGTGATTAAAAAGATGAATTCTGACCTGCCTCTAATTCATGTTAGCATGGTTAAACTTGAGTGCTGTAACTAACCCCTTACTGCTTAATAAGAAAAACCATTCCTAGGTAAAAAATCTATTCCAAATAATACAACATGGACAGAAGGATCACTTTTGAGAAGAATCCTATAGTCATATGGACTTTTTTACTTTATTACTTATGTGATAAACATGGGTCTTGAAACATACAGTGTATTTGTAGATAGACTGGACCATGCCATGGCAGCACCAGCCTGCACAAGAAACGGCGCACCCTGCACCGGAGTTATATGTAAACAACTGGCAAGTCGTGAGTATAGAACGTTAACTGCTGTACTAACTTACAATAGGCTTAGCTATATCACAATAGATGTTGAAATTGGTGACCTTCAATGCGAACACACTCCCTATATCTCTGAAAACAATTCTGGTTTACTCACAAAAGTTCACATTGACTGTAACGTGCAGATTTTATGTGTACATTTTACTCTTTAACATTCCACATAAATAAAAGTTACATGAAGATAGATCAAGGGAATGAGGTGGCCACTAATTATTCTGTCCCCTTACGCACTTCGCAATTCATGATGGAATTCGCAGCAGTGTGTGCTAAACCAGGTACACAATCTTTCATTTCTTGTTAGTTACAGAAGAAGATTATTTAAAATAGAATTTACATAAATGTGTGAATCAACAGTTGCGTTGTAAAATATGGTACTGATAATTCTATGTACATTCTCTGCGTACCAAACCCAAACTTTTGCAGTATAGTGAAGGACTGTGAATAATATGAGAATTTTTGGTAAACCAGAATTGTTTTCAGAAAATATGTTTGCATTGAAGGTCATCAATTTCAACATATATTGTGATGCAGTTATGTCTAATGTAAGTTAACGTAGTTAGTGTTCCATACCCAAAACTTGTCGGTGGAGGGTACGCCTGTCCTCGCTCGGTCCAGTGCCAATCTACAAATGCACAGTATATAGTATATTCCTACTTATACCTATCTGATAACCATCTGGATAGTAAAGAATGATCCCACCCCAAGTGGGTTTCAAACCTGTGATCTGTTAGAAGCAATTAATCTCAATCTCTTTTTCACTAATTTTAACTTCTTAAGAGAATTTTAATGAACATGATATACATGTGTATGTGCTGCAATACATTTCCTTTTAGGATTAAAACAGAAAAAAATAATTTCAGGCAGTCTGTCTCTAATCTAAAAATGCTTTAGCTTTCTATAAGGTTTCAAAAGTGTCATTTTCAATAAAGCCAGGGAGAGCATTTATAAAGATTTTCACTTTTCAAACTTTTCTTTTCCCCCTATCTTCAACAAAATGTGTAGTTTGAATGCTTACATTTATTGTTATGATGGGACTGTTTCTTAAAAGAAAAGAAAATATTTTCACAAAGAATCTTTTTATACTTTAGATCCTACGAAGACTATGAAGAAAGTTTGACCACTAAAACCAACTCTTAATTTCGAATGACCAGTAAACATTCATATTTTGCCTAACAGTAAAGGAAGATGAACCTAGAGACATTATGCAAATCACTTCAAACTGCTCATAAATGTTTCAAAATGCTGGTGTCAGTAAGCTTAGCTTTCAAGAAGAAATTTTGTTTTTTTCTGAAACAATGCAACACCAGCATTTTAGATCTTTATGAACAGTGTTCAACTGCTACATCTACACCAACACTGCATAAACCATATCACAAAACCATTCAAAACAATGTCTGCAAATCAACAATGATATATCCAGAAATGCTCATCCATAATTGTATTTACAGACATTTAACTCAAAAGTTATATAGCAATTAACTCTGCAATCAAAATTGAACAAGCAACTACAGAGCCAAGAAAATGCACTTGCACTGAAATTAAAATCTGCAATGGAAAACAATCATAAATTAAAACAAAATACTGCAGCAGGAACTTTTCATCACAGATGAGCATCAAAACATCACCAAGTTAAACAGGCAAATATTTTCATTTTGCAAAAATCTAACAGAATAAAAGTGAATTGTATTTTTAAGATTCTGCAGAGTAATTTTATATATGATATTAAATATTAAACTGTAACTTTTGAATATTTCATGAAGGGTTAAGTCCACTTGTAAAATAAAGTATTACAATTAATTAATATACTGCATGTTTGATCTTCTTTAATCTTTAATACTAAGAATATACAATATCAGATAACTTCTGAATGAAATGTTCCACTAAAACAATATAGCAGGTACGAACCTGTTCTGTGCTATCTTGCGCAGAGTATCTGGACATCGAATAAGTTTGTCGAGAGTCTTAACAATGGAGGCAAATGTTGGCCTATGAGTTCGTTCTTTCTGCCAACAGTCTAACATTAACTGGTAAATGGCTTCAGGACAGTCCATTGGAGCTGGTAACCTGCACAAATTGATGAAACGTATTAGTTAATGGGTATTGATACAATTATTTAAATGTAGAAAGGTTTGATTTTTGGAACAGTATGCTACAGATAAGTAATAAAATATAGGTTACTCAAATGCATTTTTTAATATAAGTGCATTTCTTTTAATTAGGATAAACATAACACCAGAGACAAAACTTTAGCAAAACAAAATACAGTCCCATTAAATTCAAGTATGTGTAGCTTAAAATTACAAGAAAGAATGCAGCACTATACATGAAACATGACCTAGGAGAGGAGAAATAAACCCTTATTACTGTCTTAGGAAGTATTACTGCCCCAACAGTTAAAGCATAATTTATGCATGCAATATGTAATGCTGTGTATTATTGCTTCCATGGGGAATTGAAATCAATATGAGTTCCAATTCCATTCTCAATATAATTTATGTTTCCTTGATGAATTTAATCCAGAATCAGATTGATTTGGATGTGCAAGGCCCAAGCATAAATAATTCAAGTTTTTATGCTGATCACCTGGTTTATGTTGGTGAACCTATAAAAAATATGTTTTCTGCATAATTTAACTACGTTCTGGGGTTAATATATATTTTTGAGAAGAATACATTGCAAGATTATAGAAACAATAAAAGTGACTTTGTTGTTGTGTTTTATTACACCATTTTCATTAAGAAAACAAAATGGTAAAGTGCAGCATGTTACGATGAGTGCAGTAGAAGTTAGCATCTTTGGCAGATTCAAACTGATCTGAATCCAGTAGGTGTTTCCATGCAGCAAAATGCCGATCTGATCCCACTTCTAAGTGGGTCAGATCCAAAGATTAGTTCAATGAGAATGTGCATTTCCATAAACTCTTAACTTGAAAAACAATTGAAAGCAGCTTTGGAATTTACATCCAATTAACAGTACGAGGTTGGTGGACATTGCATTTAGGAACTTGTATTGCAAACTGTTTCTTTTTGCCATGATTCTTGTAATGCAGCATCCCAAGTTAAACTCCTTACATAAATTTCTTCTAAACATTCTGTATCCAAACTCGATACAAGTCTAAATGATGCAAATCAGTTCACTCTTGCAACACTAAAAGCACAAAGCACACTGAAAAATCAAAACTACAGTTCTGGACTTCCTAAAGTGTTATGTTGAACACAGCACTGATTCAACTGTCTCGCTCACAATGTAATGTGCATAATTAGACCCATAGGCACCCATGTATAGTGAGGCCATGTGAGCTGACTGACCATGCAATGTCATTTTGAGGTTATACAATACAGAATATTGTGCAACTACCACGTCACACGGTATAAATACGTTCATTTAACTCAACACAGGTTACTCCAGATCTGTATATAACTACAGACTGAGGAGATAGATTAGTATAGGCTCACATTCTCCACACCAGATCTCTATATAAGTATAGACTGAGGAGATAGATTAGTATAGGCTCACATTGTCCACACCAGATCTCTATATAAGTATAGACTGAGGAGATAGATTAATATAGGCTCACACAAATTAAAATTAAATTATTTTCTTGTTTAATAACGCTGTCAATTGCCAGGATCACATCAGCGTCGCCGGTGTGCCGGAATTTTATCCGCAGGAGTTCTTTTACATGCCAGTAAATCTACTGACATGGAGCTGTCGTTTTTAAGCACACTTAAAAACCACCGGCCTGGGCCGGGTTTGAACCCGCGACCTTGGTATCCGTAAGCCAGCGTCTAACCGACATAGGCTCACACAGGTTACTACTCTAGATCTGTATATAAGTATAGACTGAGGAGATAGGCTAGTATAGGCTCACATAGGCTACACCAGATCTGTATATAAGTATAGGCTGAGGAGATAGGCTAGTATAGGCTCACATAGGCTACACCAGATCTGTATATAAGTATAGGCTGAGGAGATAGGCTAGTATAGGCTCACATAGGCTACACCAGATCTGTATATAAGTATAGACTGAGGAGATAGATTAGTATAGGCTTACATAGGCTACATCAGATCTGTATATAAGTATAGACTGAGGAGATAGGCTAGTATAGGCTCACATAGGCTACACCAGATCTGTATATAAGTATAGACTGAGGAGATAGATTAGTATAGGCTTACATAGGCTACATCAGATCTGTATATAAGTATAGACTGAGGAGATAGGCTAGTATAGGCTCACATAGGCTACACCAGATCTGTATATAAGTATAGGCTGAGGAGATAGGCTAGTATAGGCTCACATAGGCTACACCAGATCTGTATATAAGTATAGACTGAGGAGATAGGCTAGTATAGGCTCACATAGGCTACACCAGATCTGTACATAAGTATAGACTGAGGAGACAGGCTAGTATAGGCTACACCAGATCTGTATAGACTGAGGAGATAGGCTAGTATAGGCTACCCCAGATCTGTATATAAGTATAGACTGAGGAGACAGGCTAGTATAGGCTCACATAGACCATACCATGTAAGTATAGACTGAGGAAATAGATTAGTATAGGCTCACATAGGCCACACTGGATCAGTATATAAGTATGGACTGAGGAGATAGGCTAGTATAGGCTCACAAAGGCTACACCAGATCTGTATATAAGTATAGACTGAGGAGATAGATTAGTATAGGCTCACATAGGCTATACCAGATCTGTATATAAGTATAGGCTAGTATAGGCTCACATAGGCTACACCAGATCTGTATATAAGTATAGGCTGAGGAGATAGGCTAGTATAGGCTACACCAGATCTGTATAGACTGAGGAGATAGGCTAGTATAGGCTACCCCAGATCTGTATATAAGTATAGACTGAGGAGACAGGCTAGTATAGGCTCACATAGACCATACCATGTAAGTATAGACTGAGGAAATAGATTAGTATAGGCTCACATAGGCCACACTGGATCAGTATATAAGTATGGACTGAGGAGATAGGCTAGTATAGGCTCACAAAGGCTACACCAGATCTGTATATAAGTATAGACTGACGAGATAGATTAGTATAGGCTCACATAGGCTATACCAGATCTGTATATAAGTATAGGCTGAGGAGATAGGCTAGTATAGGCTCACATAGGCTACACCAGATCTGTATATAAGTATAGGCTGAGGAGATAGGCTAGTATAGGCTTACATAGGCTACATCAGATCTGTATATAAGTATAGACTGAGGAGATAGGCTAGTATAGGCTCACGTAGGCTACACCAGCTCTGTATATAAGTATAGACTGAGGAGATAGATTAGTATAGGCTTACATAGGCTACATCAGATCTGTATATAAGTATAGACTGAGGAGATAGGCTAGTATAGGCTCACATAGGCTACACCAGATCTGTATATAAGTATAGGCTGAGGAGATAGGCTAGTATAGGCTCACATAGGCTACACCAGATCTGTATATAAGTATAGACTGAGGAGATAGGCTAGTATAGGCTCACATAGGCTACACCAGATCTGTATATAAGTATAGACTGAGGAGACAGGCTAGTATAGGCTACACCAGATCTGTATAGACTGAGGAGATAGGCTAGTATAGGCTACCCCAGATCTGTATATAAGTATAGACTGAGGAGACAGGCTAGTATAGACTACACCAGATCTGTACATAAGTATAGACTGAGGAGACAGGCTAGTATAGGCTACACCAGATCTGTATATAAGTATAGACTGAGGAGACAGGCTAGTATAGGCTCACATAGACTATACCATGTAAGTACAGACTGAGGAAATAGATTAGTATAGGCTCACATAGGTTACTCCAGATCTGCATATAAGTATAGACTGAGGAGATAGGCTAGTATAGGCTCACATAGGCTACACCAGATCTGTATAGACTGAGGAGATAGACTAGTATAGGCTACACCAGATCTGTATATAAGTATAGACTGAGGAGACAGGCTAGTATAGGCTCACATAGACCATACCATGTAAGTATAGACTGAGGAAATAGATTAGTATAGGCTCACATAGGCCACACTGGATCAGTATATAAGTATGGACTGAGGAGATAGGCTAGTATAGGCTCACAAAGGCTACACCAGATCTGTATATAAGTATAGACTGAGGAGATAGATTAGTATAGGCTCACATAGGCTATACCAGATCTGTATATAAGTATAGACTGAGGAGATAGGCTAGTATAGGCTCACATAGGCTACACCAGATCTGTATAGACTGAGGAGATAGACTAGTATAGGCTACACCAGATCTGTATATAAGTATAGACTGAGGAGACAGGCTAGTATAGGCTCACATAGACCATACCATGTAAGTATAGACTGAGGAAATAGATTAGTATAGGCTCACATAGGCCACACTGGATCAGTATATAAGTATGGACTGAGGAGATAGGCTAGTATAGGCTCACAAAGGCTACACCAGATCTGTATATAAGTATAGACTGAGGAGATAGATTAGTATAGGCTCACATAGGCTATACCAGATCTGTATATAAGTATAGACTGAGGAGACAGGCTAGTATAGGCTACACCAGATCTGTATAGACTGAGGAGATAGGCTAGTATAGGCTACCCCAGATCTGTATATAAGTATAGACTGAGGAGACAGGCTAGTATAGACACCAGATCTGCATATAAGTATAGACTGAGGAGACAGGCTAGTATAGGCTACACCAGATCTGTATATAAGTATAGACTGAGGAGACAGGCTAGTATAGGCTACACCAGATCTGTATAGACTGAGGAGATAGGCTAGTATAGGCTACCCCAGATCTGTATATAAGTATAGACTGAGGAGACAGGCTAGTATAGGCTCACATAGACCATACCATGTAAGTATAGACTGAGGAAATAGATTAGTATAGGCTCACATAGGCCACACTGGATCAGTATATAAGTATGGACTGAGGAGATAGGCTAGTATAGGCTCACAAAGGCTACACCAGATCTGTATATAAGTATAGACTGAGGAGATAGATTAGTATAGGCTCACATAGGCTATACCAGATCTGTATATAAGTATAGGCTGAGGAGATAGGCTAGTATAGGCTCACATAGGCTACACCAGATCTGTATATAAGTATAGGCTGAGGAGATAGGCTAGTATAGGCTTACATAGGCTACATCAGATCTGTATATAAGTATAGACTGAGGAGATAGGCTAGTATAGGCTCACATAGGCTACACCAGATCTGTATATAAGTATAGACTGAGGAGATAGATTAGTATAGGCTTACATAGGCTACATCAGATCTGTATATAAGTATAGACTGAGGAGATAGGCTAGTATAGGCTCACATAGGCTACACCAGATCTGTATATAAGTATAGGCTGAGGAGATAGGCTAGTATAGGCTCACATAGGCTACACCAGATCTGTATATAAGTATAGATTGAGGAGATAGGCTAGTATAGGCTCACATAGGCTACACCAGATCTGTATATAAGTATAGACTGAGGAGACAGGCTAGTATAGGCTACACCAGATCTGTATAGACTGAGGAGATAGGCTAGTATAGGCTACCCCAGATCTGTATATAAGTATAGACTGAGGAGACAGGCTAGTATAGACTACACCAGATCTGTATATAAGTATAGACTGAGGAGACAGGCTAGTATAGGCTACACCAGATCTGTATATAAGTATAGACTGAGGAGACAGGCTAGTATAGGCTCACATAGACTATACCATGTAAGTACAGACTGAGGAAATAGATTAGTATAGGCTCACATAGGTTACTCCAGATCTGCATATAAGTATAGACTGAGGAGATAGGCTAGTATAGGCTCACATAGGCTACATCAGATCTGTATAGACTGAGGAGATAGACTAGTATAGGCTACACCAGATCTGTATATAAGTATAGACTGAGGAGACAGGCTAGTATAGGCTCACATAGACCATACCATGTAAGTATAGACTGAGGAAATAGATTAGTATAGGCTCACATAGGCCACACTGGATCAGTATATAAGTATGAACTGAGGAGATAGGCTAGTATAGGCTCACAAAGGCTACACCAGATGTGTATATAAGTATAGACTGAGGAGATAGATTAGTATAGGCTCACATAGGCTATACCAGATCTGTATATAAGTATAGACTGAGGAGATAGATTAGTATAGGCTCACAAACGCTACACCAGATCTGTATATAAGTATAGGCTGAGGAGATAGGCTAGTATAGGCTCACATAGGCTACACCAGATCTGTATATAAGTATAGAGTGAGGAGATAGGCTAGTATAGGCTCACAAAGGCTACACCAGATCTGTATATAAGTATAGACTGAGGAGATAGGCTAGTATAGGCTCACAAAGGCTACACCAGTTCTGTATATAAGTATAGACTGAGGAGATAGGTTAGTATAGGCTCACAAAGGCTACACCAGATCTGTATATAAGTATAGACTGAGGAGATAGGCTAGTATAGGCTCACAAAGGCTACACCAGATCTGTATATAAGTATAGGCTGAGGAGATAGATTAGTATAGGCTCACATAGGGTATACCAGATCTGTATATAAGTATAGACTGAGGAGATAGGCTAGTATAGGCTCACATAGGCTACACCAGATCTGTATATAAGTATAGGCTGAGGAGATAGGCTAGTATAGGCTCACATAGGCTACACCAGATCTGTATATAAGTATAGGCTGAGGAGATAGGCTAGTATAGGCTCACATAGGCTACACCAGATCTGTATATAAGTATAGGCTGAGGAGATAGGCTAGTATAGGCTCACATAGGCTACACCAGATCTGTATATAAGTATAGACTGAGGAGATAGATGAGTATAGGCTTACATAGGCTACATCAGATCTGTATATAAGTATAGACTGAGGAGATAGGCTAGTATAGGCTCACATAGGCTACACCAGATCTGTATATAAGTATAGACTGAGGAGATAGATTAGTATAGGCTTACATAGGCTACATCAGATCTGTATATAAGTATAGACTGAGGAGATAGGCTAGTATAGGCTCACATAGGCTACACCAGATCTGTATATAAGTATAGGCTGAGGAGATAGGCTAGTATAGGCTCACATAGGCTACACCAGATCTGTATATAAGTATAGACTGAGGAGATAGGCTAGTATAGGCTCACATAGGCTACACCAGATCTGTATATAAGTATAGACTGAGGAGACAGGCTAGTATAGGCTACACCAGATCTGTATAGACTGAGGAGATAGGCTAGTATAGGCTACCCCAGATCTGTATATAAGTATAGACTGAGGAGACAGGCTAGTATAGACTACACCAGATCTGTATATAAGTATAGACTGAGGAGACAGGCTAGTATAGGCTACACCAGATCTGTATATAAGTATAGACTGAGGAGACAGGCTAGTATAGGCTCACATAGACTATACCATGTAAGTACAGACTGAGGAAATAGATTAGTATAGGCTCACATAGGTTACTCCAGATCTGCATATAAGTATAGACTGAGGAGATAGGCTAGTATAGGCTCACATAGGCTACATCAGATCTGTATAGACTGAGGAGATAGACTAGTATAGGCTACACCAGATCTGTATATAAGTATAGACTGAGGAGACAGGCTAGTATAGGCTCACATAGACCATACCATGTAAGTATAGACTGAGGAAATAGATTAGTATAGGCTCACATAGGCCACACTGGATCAGTATATAAGTATGAACTGAGGAGATAGGCTAGTATAGGCTCACAAAGGCTACACCAGATGTGTATATAAGTATAGACTGAGGAGATAGATTAGTATAGGCTCACATAGGCTATACCAGATCTGTATATAAGTATAGACTGAGGAGATAGATTAGTATAGGCTCACAAACGCTACACCAGATCTGTATATAAGTATAGGCTGAGGAGATAGGCTAGTATAGGCTCACATAGGCTACACCAGATCTGTATATAAGTATAGAGTGAGGAGATAGGCTAGTATAGGCTCACAAAGGCTACACCAGATCTGTATATAAGTATAGACTGAGGAGATAGGCTAGTATAGGCTCACAAAGGCTACACCAGTTCTGTATATAAGTATAGACTGAGGAGATAGGCTAGTATAGGCTCACAAAGGCTACACCAGATCTGTATATAAGTATAGACTGAGGAGATAGGCTAGTATAGGCTCACAAAGGCTACACCAGATCTGTATATAAGTATAGGCTGAGGAGATAGATTAGTATAGGCTCACATAGGGTATACCAGATCTGTATATAAGTATAGACTGAGGAGATAGGCTAGTATAGGCTCACATAGGCTACACCAGATCTGTATATAAGTATAGGCTGAGGAGATAGGCTAGTATAGGCTCACATAGGCTACACCAGATCTGTATATAAGTATAGGCTGAGGAGATAGGCTAGTATAGGCTCACATAGGCTACACCAGATCTGTATATAAGTATAGGCTGAGGAGATAGGCTAGTATAGGCTCACATAGGCTACACCAGATCTGTATATAAGTATAGACTGAGGAGATAGATGAGTATAGGCTTACATAGGCTACATCAGATCTGTATATAAGTATAGACTGAGGAGATAGGCTAGTATAGGCTCACATAGGCTACACCAGATCTGTATATAAGTATAGACTGAGGAGATAGATTAGTATAGGCTTACATAGGCTACATCAGATCTGTATATAAGTATAGACTGAGGAGATAGGCTAGTATAGGCTCACATAGGCTACACCAGATCTGTATATAAGTATAGGCTGAGGAGATAGGCTAGTATAGGCTCACATAGGCTACACCAGATCTGTATATAAGTATAGACTGAGGAGATAGGCTAGTATAGGCTCACATAGGCTACACCAGATCTGTATATAAGTATAGACTGAGGAGACAGGCTAGTATAGGCTACACCAGATCTGTATAGACTGAGGAGATAGGCTAGTATAGGCTACCCCAGATCTGTATATAAGTATAGACTGAGGAGACAGGCTAGTATAGACTACACCAGATATGTATATAAGTATAGACTGAGGAGACAGGCTAGTATAGGCTACACCAGATCTGTATATAAGTATAGACTGAGGAGACAGGCTAGTATAGGCTACACCAGATCTGTATAGACTGAGGAGATAGGCTAGTATAGGCTACCCCAGATCTGTATATAAGTATAGACTGAGGAGACAGGCTAGTATAGGCTCACATAGACCATACCATGTAAGTATAGACTGAGGAAATAGATTAGTATAGGCTCACATAGGCCACACTGGATCAGTATATAAGTATGGACTGAGGAGATAGGCTAGTATAGGCGCACAAAGGCTACACCAGATCTGTATATAAGTATAGACTGAGGAGATAGATTAGTATAGGCTCACATAGGCTATACCAGATCTGTATATAAGTATAGGCTGAGGAGATAGGCTAGTATAGGCTCACATAGGCTACACCAGATCTGTATATAAGTATAGGCTGAGGAGATAGGCTAGTATAGGCTCACATAGGCTACACCAGATCTGTATATAAGTATAGACTGAGGAGATAGATTAGTATAGGCTTACATAGGCTACATCAGATCTGTATATAAGTATAGACTGAGGAGATAGGCTAGTATAGGCTCACATAGGCTACACCAGATCTGTATATAAGTATAGACTGAGGAGATAGATTAGTATAGGCTTACATAAGCTACATCAGATCTGTATATAAGTATAGACTGAGGAGATAGGCTAGTATAGGCTCACATAGGCTACACCAGATCTGTATATAAGTATAGGCTGAGGAGATAGGCTAGTATAGGCTCACATAGGCTACACCAGATCTGTATATAAGTATAGACTGAGGAGATAGGCTAGTATAGGCTTACATAGGCTACACCAGATCTGTATATAAGTATAGACTGAGGAGACAGGCTAGTATAGGCTACACCAGATCTGTATAGACTGAGGAGATAGGCTAGTATAGGCTACCCCAGATCTGTATATAAGTATAGACTGAGGAGACAGGCTAGTATAGACTACACCAGATCTGTATATAAGTATAGACTGAGGAGACAGGCTAGTATAGGCTACACCAGATCTGTATATAAGTATAGACTGAGGAGACAGGCTAGTATAGGCTCACGTAGACTATACCATGTAAGTATAGACTGAGGAAATAGATTAGTATAGGCTCACATAGGTTACTCCAGATCTGCATATAAGTATAGCCTGAGGAGATAGGCTAGTATAGGCTCACATAGGCTACACCAGATCTGTATAGACTGAGGAGATAGACTAGTATAGGCTACACCAGATCTGTATATAAGTATAGACTGAGGAGACAGGTTAGTATAGGCTCACATAGACCATACCATGTAAGTATAGACTGAGGAAATACATTAGTATAGGCTCACATAGGCCACACTGGATCAGTATATAAGTATGGACTGAGGAGATAGGCTAGTATAGGCTCACAAAGGCTACACCAGATCTGTATATAAGTATAGACTGAGGAGATAGATTAGTATAGGCTCACAAAGGCTACACCAGATCTGTATATAAGTATAGGCTGAGGAGATAGGGTAGTATAGGCTCACATAGGCTATACCAGATCTGTATATAAGTATAGACTGAGGAGATAGATTAGTATAGGCTCACAAAGGCTACACCAGATCTGTATATAAGTATAGGCTGAGGAGATAGGGTAGTATAGGCTCACAAAGGCTACACCAGATCTGTATATAAGTATAGGCTGAGGAGATAGGCTAGTATAGGCTCACATAGGCTACACCAGATCTGTATATAAGTATAGACTGAGGAGATAGGCTAGTATAGGCTCACAAAGGCTACACCAGTTCTGTATATAAGTATAGACTGAGGAGATAGGCTAGTATAGGCTCACAAAGGCTACACCAGATCTGTATATAAGTATAGACTGAGGAGATAGGCTAGTATAGGCTCACAAAGGCTACACCAGATCTGTATATAAGTATAGGCTGAGGAGATAGATTAGTATAGGCTCACAAAGGCTACACCAGATCTGTATATAAGTATAGGCTGAGGAGATAGATTAGTATAGGCTCACATAGGGTATACCAGATCTGTATATAAGTATAGACTGAGGAGATAGATTAGTATAGGCTCACAAAGGCTACACCAGATCTGTATATAAGTATAGACTGAGGAGATAGATTAGTATAGGCTCACATAGGCTATACCAGATCTGTATATAAGTATAGACTGAGGAGATAGATTAGTATAGGCTCACATAGGCTACATCAGATCTATATATAAGTATAGACAGTAGAGATAGGCTAGTATAGGCCCACATTGGCTACAGCAGATCTGTATATAAGTATAGACTGAGGAGATAGGCTAGTATAGGCTCACGTTGGCTACAGCAGATATGTATATAAGTATAGACTGAGGAGATAGGCTAGTATAGGCGCACATAGCCTATACCAGATCTGTATATAAGTACAGACTGAGGAGATAGATTAGTATAGGCTCACATAGGCTACATCAGATCTATATATAAGTATAGACAGTAGAGATAGGCTAGTATAGGCCCACATTGGCTACAGCAGATCTGTATATAAGTATAGACTGAGGAGATAGGCTAGTATAGGCGCACATAGGCTACACCAGATCTGTATAATATAGATTAGTCAACTCTGAATTCAAAAAAATTATTCCAAAATATTACTATGAAAAATCAAAGAATAAAAGATGGGAACTACCAAACATTCAAACAGTAATTCCTGAGTATCTTCAAAAAAACGGCAGTTGCAACCTTCAGGTTGATTACAGGACATGATTGTCTGGCAAAACATTTAAACAGAATTGGGATATATTCTTCACCACTCTATCCTCTATGTGATCTGCAAGAGGAAATGAACCGTGACCACCTTCAAATATGCCTGGCCACTTCTAGTGCCCCATCCATCAGTGAAAAAAATGGAGAGCAAGAGGGTTAATGACTTCATTGTCAGAAATCCAGCATTAGCTAACAACAACTTTCAGACTGCATTGCACTTGTCACATGACATTAAATTGCATGCATAAATGGGGCCTATAATGTAAATGTAAATTCATTTATAGCGCTAATGGAGAATTTGTAATTTTTCACTAGAAGTAATACATTTCCATTTTCTTATTTTATACCTTCAAAGTACACTACAATGTAGAATTCAAACAACAGAATATAGTGAGGGAAAGTTTTGGGTTTGAAATTCCTTTAATATACAGAAAAACTAAAAGACAAAAGTTCCATTATTAAAGGGATGAGTAGCCATGTCATTAGTTTCAGAGTAATGGCGGGGAGACATCTTTCCATGTTCCTGAAAAGCTAGTTAATGTTACTCAGTCACAACAACACAAGGTTCATTTATCAGTCACATAATATATTGAGGAAAAAGGTTCAAATTATGCCAAATTACACAATGCACTTATACACAAAGCACTACAATTAAACTGTTTACAGCTTATACTGTGCAACGATAAAATTTAATATGTTAAGTGGCTTAACATATGGTGTGCACTTACTTTTCCTTACTTTGAGAAGCTTTAGAAAATATAAGTGAATACACAAATATTACTCAATTTCTATAATCAGAAGTCCCTTCCCCATATACCAAAATACATTAATAGGCAACAGATAGATGAAATGATAATATATACTATGCATGGCGAGAATCGCCAACATTTCCTCATTAGCATTACACCTGGAAACATTTTCACATGTTTTCTTACGTGTTCTAAAGTATGAAGAATTTAAGTTTGCCATATGTGACCACTAGAAGAAACTTCACCAAACATAAATCCAGTTATGAAGTACACATACCTGTAGCCCTTTTCTATGCTTTTTATGACATCCTGGTTGGACCAATTCCAGTAGGGTCTCTCTCCATAAGACATGACTTCCCAACATACAATTCCAAAGCTCCAAACATCTGAGGCAGACGTGAACTTGCGGAATGCAATTGCTTCAGGAGCAGTCCATCTTACTGGGATTTTGCCCCCCTAAAATTCCACCAAAAGTATAACTTAATGGCACATCTACACAATTTAGCTTCACTATTTTTTTCTATGGATTTTATGACTAATAGCTATAAAACTTCTTTATTCATAAACCATTACATCTGATTTAAGTAAAATGAGAATGTAAATCTTCTGGCACATGAACCAGACTTTTGTGGCACCATTTTACTTGCCTTGTCCATGTACTAGTAAATGTATTTAGTGGATAAAGTGACAGCATGAACATGACTCTGTATTGCTGTTTTTTTCAGACTATCAAAATAACTGATAATTATTAATATATCTACATTGTAGAAGACTTTATATTCTGATTTTCAACTCAGTCAAGAATTATTGACTATATTTGGCAACTGCAAAAAGCAAAGAAACTAAATAACTATATAGATAAATTTAAAATGTAATTGCATACAATTTTAAAACCATTTTCATACAAGACACAACTGACAAATCCATCATTACAATTACTTCTTTTTTGTTTCATATAATGAATTCTGTTTATAAAAGTCAAACTTTAATTTTGCATTTACTTCAAAAGCTCTTCTCTTGATTTAACAGATTCTTGCACCAAAACTTTCAGAGTATGTTACAAATCTAAAGATCATAACTAGATCATTCTATAGGAACTCTTATAGAACAGCAAAGTAAATTTCTTAGAAATTTGGCTTTGACTATGGCAATTATGTATGTTTGACTCAAGAGCAGAACAGATCTACAAGTAAGTTAAGTGTATGCTCTCTGTACATAATCCATGTACATCAGTCCTAGTGATAAACATTTAAACTTCACCAAGTAAATACGAGGGCTATCCAGAAAATCAATTATGTTTTTGTCTGTAGCAACAATGAGTGTGGCCATCTTGGTGCCTGAGCATTTGTTCATTAAGTCGGCATCTCGCTGTGCCAGTGCAAAGCTCACATTGTTTCAAATTATTTCACACTGAAAGTTTCAAATGTGTGCCACAATGGAAAATCCCATGAATTGTGAGGTTTCTGTTGCCAAAACACTGTAAACCAATTAAACTTTATCAACAACTGTGTGAAGTCTATGGAAACAAATATAATCACTGAAGGTGGAGTGAGCGAATGGTGCATTAGATTTAAAAATGGCCAAACTAATGCTCACAATGAAGCACACAGTGGATAACCAAACATTGTGGTTGATGAACTGGTCACAAAGTCAATGACAAAATTCAAGATAATTGCCAATTTGCAATAACAAAGCTCTCATTTAGTTTTCCGCAAGTTTCATTAAGTTTGAAACCATATGTTTACAACAATGAAGACCTGGCTCACCATGCAAATCTTTGATGATGTGGAACTATGGGAAGGTTTGACTAATTGGTTAAAGTCTCAGATGGCAGAATTTTATGACAATAAAAATTCAAAGCTTGTTCACCTCTATGATAAGTGTCTCAAGTTGTATAGAGACTACATTGAAAAGTAGTAGGTATTTAAGTGTCGCTTTCTAATGAATATAACATCATTCTTTCCCTATGCTTTGTCTTTTTTTTAATACCAAAATGTAATCAACTTACTGGATACCACTCGTAAAATATTCTGCTCTATAAATTGTGGTTCAAGTTTGCAAATAAGTAACAGCATTAACAAATACACTGCAAGCATAATTAAAATTACTTTTTCTGTTCTGCAACATTTGCGAAAGTGATGTTGAAGTAACTCACATTCATAGGTATAAATGTAAACCCTTCCTAATTTAACAAAATGTGGTGCTTTACAAGCACCAATTGCATTATGTGAAATCTTAACATAATGAGCAGTGAAATAAATATCTAGTATTTAATCAAATAACTGTAACCACTTATCTATCATGTCTACTATTAAATGAAATAATCTTATATGTTCTCCTATGAGAATTCTTGGAGAACTACGGAACAATCTATGCAAGTTTTTTGGAATAGTTACCCTTGTTGTGTAAGCTCCTTCTGTAGTGCTCTCAATTTCTCTGCTTAAGCCAAAGTCTGCTATTTTGCACACCAGCTGAGCATTGACCAGTACATTGCGAGCAGCTAGGTCTCTATGGACGTAATTCATTTCAGACAGATACTGCATGCCAGATGCTATGCCCCTTAGCATTCCTACAAGCTGTATAACTTGGAATTTGCCGTCATTAGCCTAAAATAACACAAAACATAAAACTAATTTTACATACATGTTTTTACAATAAGCATAATACAAATAAATTATTCACAAGCTGACAAATGTGAATGGAGGATAGGTCCATGAACTCGACACAAGTTTGTGTTACATTCTAATTGAGCTGTAGACAGTTGATATTGGAAACATTAGTTACAAACCTAATACAAGTATAACATCAAACTGGCAAGTTTACTCAGATTAAATGCAAACTAAAAAACTACAACCTTAATAAGTCTTACACTGGGAGGGTGTGAAGGTACTCAAAGTTGACTGTGTAATAGTAGTGTGACAGAAATTACATATACTGATAACATCAAAATTACGGCTCCAAGCTTCACTTACCCTCAAGAATGTGTCCAAAGATCCATTTTCCATATATTCTGTGATGATCATGACTGGATTAGATTTAGTAACAACTCCCTGTAGAAATATCACATTTGGATGCTCAAACTGACCCATGATGGATGCCTCTGTGAGGAAATCATTCCTAGCCTTGTCTGAGCTTCCTGGTTTTAAAGTCTTAATGGCAACATCAATTTCAGTACGACACCCATCTGGTGGCATCTTCAGCTTGCCTCTGCAAACATCTCCAAATTCCCCGCCTCCTGAAATGAAGATCAGAAACCTTAGTAGTGTGCACAGAAAGAAATACTACACATAAATGAATGACCCTGTCAAAAAGTTTTCAAAGGCAAAAGAGATCCAAATGGATCTATAATGGTATTTCAGATTCCCTAACTAATATATTAGTTATCAAAGTACATATTCACAAATGGTATTACAGGGTCCCGCAGAATAAATAGTCTGATTAGAATCACGCAGTACAGCAAGGCTGCTTGCACATATAAGAAATTAGTTTGTGTGTTTTATTGAGGAAGGACTGCCATTTGTAATTATGGTCTTGTGGAAACCAGAGTGTTGTGCATTTGCCATACAAGCATATTTAAAAAATAAGGAGTCTCCCATCACAGTAGAACAACTCTTAGGTGGCCATTTTGTGTTGGGACGGCATGATAAAGTCCCAGATTATTGGACGATTGTGTGGTGGGTACAACCATTTCAGACTATTGCATCTTGTGCAAAGAAGAAAAATACAGATGCCCAAAGGCACAGTGGACCACGGAGAGAGTGGAGGAGGCCCGTATAGCAACCATCCAAAGTTCTCTGCATTCTGCTGCGAGATATGCCTTGGTGGTAGGAATGCAGATAGTTCCATGATGACCTGCACCTCCATCCATATAAATTACAGGTCTTACAGAAACTAAGGGAACAAGATAAAATTGCACAACAAACCTTCATCTTCCGCTTCATATAACTTCATATAACAGCCAACCTGGAGATAAGAAACAACATGATGGTGTCAGACGACGCCATTTTAATGCAGATGGTGGTGTCAAACAGAATTTCAGACATTGGACACCAGTCAACCCTCGTCAATTGCACAACAAACCCCTTCACAGTGAATGTATGACAGTGCGGCGCAGCAGGGCTTTGTTTGGCATTACTGGTTCATATCTATTGAGGGCCTTCACGGCCATGCATTAATGGTTAATATACACCAACTACCCATTGTCATATTCAGAATCAAGCAATGCTGTGTTTTGTAACAAAATGGCATATATCCTTCTGTGTTTTTAGTGTGTTTCAATAAATTTGTCAATTAATTTCAAAGTTATGTTCTTTTTATATCATAATATCCATTCTGCCAGACTCTGTACTTAAGCTAAGAAGTCATCAAATTTTTAAGATCCATAATAATTTGTTTTCCACGTGTTTCTAAAACTTTTACCATCTCAGGACATACCTTACTCAGTCTTAGAATGAAACGCATACTATTTCTGACTCATCCTCTAGTTATCATTCTGAACAAAGTATACAAAGATACTTAGATTAAGTATCAGAAAAATCCTCAAAACTTAAACTTAAGTTAATTTACACATCTGAGTGAAAGAGAAATTTGAAATATTAGTACTGGTGCTAGTTTATTAACGTTAGCAAAATTTAAAGCCATTAACATTTTCTCCGTTTCATGAAGTTTGATATCACCATGGAGGAAATCAGATGTATTAAATGCTGATAACAACTTGTGCTTGTTACTTATACTTGTGAACTTACCTATAATGGCCTCGATAGTGATACATGCAGCATCAATTTCACGAGCAAATTCTCGTACAGCTTGGTTGGGATCTTCATAAGTATGAGGATCAATGTAAGTTCGGCTTGATGCTCCAACCGCAGTAAAGAGTGGGGTTGTCACTGTGTAACGATAAAGTATATATAAGAACAACTCAAATTTATATGCAGCATACAAATAGTTTCTATCTGCTACTTGAATTTTTAATGCACAAACAAAATATTTAAGATACTAATGCTTTTGATAAAATAAAAAGAGGCTTGAAAATCTTTATATATAACTGCTCATTTAACTATTTAAAATCAGTAATCAGATCAATCTGTAAGCAGTAATTGCATGTAAGAGCAGATTTTTAAAATAATATATATTGAATATAACACAACAGTTCTTAAAATTCATTAACATTCTTTTTATAATGTTTAATCAAACTATGAAGCCCAACTCTTTAATAAATCCCTGTTGAAACATGCCATGCATAACATTCCTTCCATTTAGGATGAAACACCAATGCTCTCTAACATCCCATATGTCTTTAAAACCAAAATTTCAAATATTACGCATGCTGACCCTCCCTAAGACTTGCTCATAAGGAATTTCCTTAACTATCCAATACTTCCAATATATGAGACACTAGAGTCTACATACTATGTAGAAATGCAAGCATGCAGAAATTAAAACAAAAGAAAGAAAAAAGAGAGGGATTATATTATCTTATTTTTTTATAAAAAAGCGCTCTTTAATGGACAATTGTGCTGTCTGCCATTCCATATCAATTTGATACCAAATTCATTGTATTTTTAACCTTAACAAAATTTTAAGCAAATATAACATGATTATAAATGTATATGGAGTGTTCCATTTCAATTACATTTTCAAAATACTTTGAACATTTTAGCATTTAGTAGACATTTTAGAAAACACTTCTAAAAATTATACATTCAGAGGTCCCAAGTTCGAATCTCAGGGTGAGCTACCTGAATAATGTTTTTCCTGGGGGTTTCTCCTAACCTGAAAGATGAATGCCAGATAACTCTAAGCTTTAAGGACTCTGGGTTCATTTGAGCATCATTTAACCCATTTCATTCATCGTCCATATAACCTTACCAGTTAAAGGAAGGTAATCTAGTAAAAGTTATACTAAAATTGATAATAATTGTTTTCCGTAGTTTAGTAGGAAACAATATTTTAAAAGTAGTATTAAAGTTAACATCCTTTTTCACTCTAGGAGACAATATATTATGACAAAAATATATTTTTGTTACATTGCTGAACATGAAATGACAGACTTTTAACTGTTCTTCATGGCAAAAATGTAAAAAGGAAACCTCAGAACCAATGTAAAACATGCTTTTGTTCTCCCAAGTTTCTTACCCAATTTAATGAAACAAAGAAGTTTTCATGGCATTTTACAATTCCAAAATTTCTCCACCATCAGAAAATAAAGCTTGTTCAACCATACGCTGCTATCCTAATATAAAGCTGAGCTGTTACTCACCATAGCATAACTTAACACGAGAAGATTTACTAAAATGCGTCCATATCTAGATGTTTAGATTAACAAATGATGTTCATAAAAATGTTTCTAAGTTCATTGCAAATTACTAAGATAAGTGAAGCTTTTAGTTTCTAATTTGTTCTTACTTTAGAATATATTTATAACAGTTTTAGTGTTTATAAATCTAATTATTCTCAACCTTTTGTGTTTACTAAACAATTATCTAAGCTAATTGAAAGTGAGACTATCTTGGATGCTGAAAAACTTGGATAATAGAGAGAAAATGTACAGTTTTGAGCATGATACACAAAACACTTAACTTAAAATGTAATAACGCAACATCCAAATGATGATAATAATAAACTATGGGAGATGGCATTTTAACACTATGTCACTTACATTTTAAATATTGAGGAACTATTTCAGGAGCCATTGCTTCCATTCTGAACCTCGAATGCCCTACTGCTATTGCTGGTTGTGGAACAATGAGCTTCTGCACTAAATTGTCAACTGGCAGGATTTCTTTACCAGAGAGAAGGCTGCAGGGAACTACAACCAGCAATGGCACTTGAACCATCGTGGTTAAAAATAGAAGCAACGACTCCCAAAACTAGTCCCACAAAAATTAAAATGTGACATAGTGTTAAAAAGGTGACTCCCAAAGTTTGTTATTGTAAAGTAATTGTTTATTGCAACATAGTCCTTTAAAATTCATGTCAAAATTAGTTGCTGTTTAACCGAAAGATAAACATTACTTTTTGAAAATATCTCTCATAGTATGTTATATTTTGTCAACAGACATTACCTCTATCTTGGATCATGAATTAGCAAGTTAAACCATATCATCGTCGTCACCATAATTTCTTTTGCTTTTCTTCCTTTGTGTTACATCTCTGATTTCTCAACTTTATATATTAATCTTATTTATTGCATTAATGAATACATTCTGTTTAATATAGCCTCACAAACAGCTTGTTTTAATGCGGACATAATGTTATAGAAGTTCATTAACCCTTTCCAACCCAATGATTCCATATGGAATCATTCCTATGTTATGAACCTTACAATGCATTTTAATGCTTTTTTTTTCTGTTGTATTCCTGTTATACTTGCTTTAACTGTTAAAATATGTGCATTTGAGATGCTTTCAATTGTAAAATATTATATTTTTACAATTTTCATTCAAGTGTTTCTTTTTCTTTTTAAAGCAAAATCCAAGCAACTGCAGTCAAATGATACCCTGTCATTAACCTCACTTGTATAAGGCCCAGGAGAAGATAACCCGAGACACGGGAAGCCTTCTCGTTTATACCAGGATCAGAAACGTCCCATTTGCCGATAGGCAGCCAATAGCTGCCATGCTCCCCCCCCCCCCCCCCCCCTCTACAGGTCACGTCCTCCCTCCATGTGCGACTATATATATAGCGCGCTGGAAGGCATAGCTCTCTAATATGTGGACTTGGGAGTTCACTAATTGGATCACCCTAAAGATGCTGGACGCAGTTTTCAGCAAAACGTCGGAGGAAGGCAATCCAACTCGACCACGGCCCACAAGCTCGGAAAATCTACTTAATATAGTTAACCTCACATGTCATGACACTCATTTCTTTACGGGGGCCCTCTCACATCCTTTACCACAGGCACATCTGACTGGTTGCTAAGACTCGAACCTATGACCTACAGCTTTCAATGGATGGCAAATCCATTTGTCTCACCATAATGATCTTGGCTATTGAAGTGGAAGCCCTTATTCGCATATGAAAACTGGTTTTTTGAATCAGAGGAAGACCAGCATAAGTAGCAAAACAATTTGGGCTGGAAAGAGTTAATAGAAATTTATCAACATTGTCAACAAAGTTTTTAGCAAACTTTGTTTATTAACTTCGGTGTGGACTCACCGTAAGATATACATAGAACTGAAAGTAGAATTTTGTGTGAATACTACCTAAGAATCAAATGCGAAATAATATACCAAAACCATTTGATTTCACTGCATGAGATTTAGGTTGGTATTTTTTCTTCTATGCTTGTCTATAATAAAATGTCTGTCACTATTACTACACTTTCATTCAAAATAATCACATTTACTGTGGAACATGCACTGCTTACATTAATTTCTGTTAATGTGAGTGACTAATTAGCAATAGGGGAATGTCTGTACGGCATTAACACCTTCTGTATCAGGCTAAAGAAAATAGTTTGCCCTCTTTTATTTTTTTAAACCTTTGCACATTGCAAACATATAGCACAGTATTAAACATTTACCAACAAAAGAAAGCATTTTGTTTTCTCCATTGGTTCTGATGGGAATCACAGTATGCAACAGTAAAAGCTTTGACATTTTGCGTGAAAGCAAATTTGTGCTTTGGAACCAGTGTGCTATGTGCTACTTACATCCATTTTTATGTGTGGTTACTATAGAAGGACTATCCAGGTTGCAGTGGACTGAGAACACATGAAACGAAACAAATAACAAAAGACAAAGTGCAGGATAGGTGCAACAAACAATAAAACTAAACCAAAATAACATAAAGTGAACAATTGACGAATGGACCAGGATATTGCCTAATGTTTCCGCAGTTGTATACAATTAATATGTTAGTTTTTGTTGCAAAGCATGAGGAGATTTTGAGTCTGAAAGTTTGCCAAGGCTGATATGTGCAGTAAGCATTAGATGCCAAAATTAAAATGTGAATATATGATGCATCATATATATAAAACAAAAGATGCAACTACATAGGCACTGTATGTGTTGGAAGTTACTACAACATTGCTAATGAGGCATTATAGCATTTCCTCTTTCAAAGTATTTACTTTTTGTACCATCTACCTAGAGCAGATAGAGTAAGTTTTTCACCCAAAAATTAGATGTAAAGAATTTACCAGAAGAAATACATATTTGGAGGCCCACTTAAAAAATCCATTGCATATGTCTGTGAATAGCATAATTCAAAAAGAAAATGTTTAATAAAGACCAAACTTCTTGTTTAGTCAGACACTGTTTAAGTAAATCATGTGAAGATATACATAAAAATTCCCCCTACTCTTTACATCAAGCAATGCTTATTATTAAGGCTAATCAATGATGCTTGGTTGTTATAATACACACAAACTTTGAAAAGTAGAATCAGAACTGAAAATTTCAATACCATAGCTGGAATTTGAACGACAGATCTGCTTAATGTATGGTGCCGTAAATACAGAGCTACCATGGCAACATGCCAATATGACATTAAATTCCCCGATAGACTCGCATTTTCCTCGTACACTACTATGAAATCTCAAATTCGAGATAACATAACCTATTAGTGACTTATATTCGAAGCATTAAAAATTCAATGCTCCACATTCGTGAGGAAAGCAATTTTCACTAGAAAATGTTCATCATAAATCTTTTATGCATACCCAACTACAGTACCTAACTTTATATTTATTTGACTGACTGCCACTGGCATACTGGCATGGAGGATTTGGGTTCGATCCCCAGTGCCGGTGTGGGGATTTTTTCCCTGCTGAGAGGTCTGGCATAACCGGCTGGGAGGGCTCGGGGCACCCACCCTCCAGTTCTGCACTCAACTCATGATGGGCAGAAGTGGGGGAAACAGTGGCCGGGTGGTAAGCCTTGTCCCACCTAGGGCTGTTGTGCTAGGGTATATTTATTTTGAAATTGTATTATTCAACCGCCTCCATAGAGTAGTTGGTATTACGCTTGCCTCTGGCACGGAGGACCTGGATTCGATCCCCACGATTTTTGCCCTGCTGGGAGGTCTGGTATGGGGTGCACTCAGCCTCATTATATCCCGGAGGGGTCAATTGTGGAGCTACTTGATGGAGAAGTAGTGGTCCAAGGTAAAGAAGACCGCATAACTGGACAAGAGGGCTTGGAATGCTGACCACGTACCACCCTCAGTACTGCACTCCCCCAATGATGCCTGTAGTGGACAGAGGTGGGGGGCACAGCGGCTGGGTGGCAAACCTTGGCCCTTCCTGGACTGTTATGCTGGGGTTTAGTTTTTTTTATTATTCGGACATACATTTTCTGTAATTGGATCTAAGGCCTTAAAATATGTATTTTCACTAAAATTGCCATATTAAATTTTTGCAATGAATGCTATCTCTATTTCAAAACGGTGAGACAACTAATTTTGCATGAGTGTCCCATTAAATTTTAGAAAATTCTAGTTTATTTTCTCATCAAAAATTTATTTTCCTGGCACTGGTTAAAATGTCAAAAGGAAAACAATGCTATCAGAAAAGAAAGACAAGAAAAAAAGAACAAAAGACAGGAGGACGAAGGGAATATTTGGGTTGGCAGTTTTGAAAGACACACTGAAGATCAATGAAGTTCACAGTTAATTGCTAAGTGTTGCAAAGCTTGCTAGAGTGACCTCTGCACAGAAAGGAATCGTACATGTGAATTTTTTTCTGTGCAAGCGGATAATGTGCAATTACAGTTTTGCAGTAGTTTTTGAAATAACAGATATAGGGAAATGGACGTGTTAAAAGCTAAGAAATATTATGTATGTTAATATAGTTTCAATTTAAAGAAAGTATCATGCAGCCACTGCCAAAGGAAACATGAGAAACAGTTAATAGACACACTGGTAGCTTTCATATTATAATTCTTAGATGGCTGAAAAAGGTAGCAAAATAAGAATTGTCAATTTCATTTTGAACCAAACCAAAGGTAAGCAAATCTACGTCTAGCTTAACATAACCATATTATTTACAATGCATATGTGTACATCAACAACTACGATAAGTGCAGGCAACAAACAGGCAGGCAAGCAAGCTGGTGCAGCAACTGACAACTTACTGTAGGTGACTACTAGTCCTGCTTGATTGGTTTTGTTGGTTGGTAATGTTGGCAGGAGTGAGATTTTGATTGCATGTAAAACATTTAAAAAAAAAACAGAGAGAGAACAAAAATTAAAGGTAGGATGTGAGTGTAGTGGTTAGGCAGAGGCCAAAAATAATAAGTATGCATGGTACAAAGCACAACAGTAATGATAAGAGTGATATGCAGGCCATAGCAGTGCAAGGGGAATTACAGCTCCAAAACAGAGCTCTTACTCTTGTTTAGTCTCATCTAAACAACAGATAACAATATCAATATAGTGTTAGTGCTGGGAGAATAAATGACTACCCTCATAATGCTACCATTCTATAAGATTCACCTTGCATTGCATGTTCACCATAACACGCACTCTTCCTCCAAAAATACACAATACTGGAATCATGGACACAACTCACAAAAACATACTGTGAATCGTTCTTTTAAAGGAATTTGGGGTAACCATGACACTGCAATCCAGAAATACTTTGACAAAACCATGTTCATAAAAAATAAAAGTATATACTGTTCAGCGAAGAAACAAAGTTATATATATACAACGGCCTAATGTCCCAAGACGATCTATTTATGTGCTAATTTTCAATTAAGATTTAATCTTCTATGAGAACATTTACGTTATTTATGCTTAATTTCAGTTATGTTCATACTGACATTAGTGATATACTTTGCTTTCCCATGTCTGCATCACATATTTATATTTAGATTCCCATATAGCTTAGTTTGCACTGCCTCTAGTGCGGAGGACCCAGGTTTGTATAACTAGCCAGGAGGGCTCAGGGCACTGACTACGTCCCACCCTCCAGTACTGCACTCCACTCAAGACACTTGTAGTGGGCAGAGGTGGGGGATGAAGCAGCCAGGCGGCAAGCCTTGGCCCTTCATAGGCTGTTGCGTTGGGGGGAATAACTTAGTTCAGTTATACAAACTGTGTTTATAATGTAATGGCAATTTCAAAAACATCCCAAGTCTGTATATTTGGCAAAATTGGTTTTTGGTATTATGTTGCAGTTTAAACTGGAATGGAGAGGATTATAAAATTGATAAACTCTGTAGGGACATGAATGTATGAATACAATGACAAAGATGCTGCTGTAGTTGGTAGCATGACTGTGACACATTAGTCAGTTATTATGATTATTGTACAATTAACAATAGAAAAATATATATATTATGTGAGCCAAAAATAATTATTCATTATTAAGTTGTTCAAAATATACTAACCAAAAAAGAAGCCAAAGACTCCATGAATACCGATTGAATGTATGTCTATTGCATCGGGTGTATCAATACATGATCTGCACATTATTTAAGTAATATTTAGCTTTTATTTCTCCTGAAAAGTATTTGTCTCTAGGTTTGGAAGGCTTTTGAAATCACCATTTCATGTGTAAGAATGTAGAAGCAAGTATGAATGCATTTTGCGGTTATGATCCACCTTTGTAATCAAAGTGTTGACACCAATAGTGACACTTCCTTTTAAATTTGTAATTGATACAATCTAACTCTCTATCAACATTTGTACAAGCTGATGCTTTCACGGCCAGCATCTTGATGATTAAACATACTATCAGGGCTTGTAGGTTCCTGACATTTCACATGGTATCTTCACAGGTGATTTGGTGGTTGGTCAGAGCTCTAATGAGTTTACCCTTGAGGATATAAACATGGATTTATCCTCAATGTAGAATGATTGTGGGAACAATGTTGGCTGCAAGGAAACTTGTGTGCTACTGATGTGACAAGAAGTGCATTTGGACTTAGATTTTATTAATTTAAGTATTTCTGACGTTTAGTATATATTTAAAGTTATTTTTGTATATATGTATCATATTTATGATTTCCTATAGCATGCAATATTGTAACTAATTTTGGAACTTAGAAAAAAATCTTTGCAGTACGTAAGACAAAATTGTGGGCAAACTCCTAATCTATTATTGGACTATAAGGCGATATTTCTATGTAAGCCCTCTAAAATAATCTAATACAAAGTTATAGAGGTGGCAGAAGAGCCTCCTAAATAACTATATAAAATGAAGATTCAATTGTCTTCTTTCCATGGCTTGGTGAACTGTCACATTGAAAAAGACAATGTCTGCGGGAATTAAGTGATTTGTCTGTATAAAGTGTTCTTCAGACGAACATTTATGGTGGTGGAAAACGACAAAGTAGTGACGTACAGAATAAGTGTATATTCTGCAAAGCAGCACAAACTATAGAGAAAAATATGGACTTATGAAAATTTATAGTCCGCATGTGTGGAATTGTGGACTCCGTAGCATGATTTGAAAGGATGCCAAGCTATGGGATTATGTAATTTTGTGTTAATATATTCACATGTGTGTTTATAGATTCAAATAAAAACAAATACTTTAAAGTAGATCTATATAAGTAATTAATTTATGTATTTGTTGACACGTACTGCACCCGAGATACTAATAGTGGATGAAAAGAGTTATTCAGGTTCACCGCTGATCTAGCTCAGCTAAAACAAATTGCGCCATCCCTTACCACATGGGTAGTAGCGACAAAGTCAGTAGGCACACCTTTGCAAGGTAACCTCCCCCCCCCCTCCCCCCCATAAACATTAAATGTTGCAAAACGGCATCAACTTGAGTTGTCGAGGATGATGGTACCACCTGCTCTTTTTTGTTACAAAATGGCACCCAACGTGGGACTAGTGAACAAATATTTTAAATAATCACTGTAAGTGGTACCCTGCCATTTTTAAATTGTTACAACTATGAAGTGAGCTTTCCTAATACACTCTTATAAAGGGAAATATCAAAGCTTTATTGTTAGAGCAAATACTTTAGAGATTTTCCGGTAATTGGATGATGAAAATTGACTTGTGTTAATAACTCATCATAACACTGAACATCTAGAAACAAATATTATTTGCACTTTGGAAATGAACATTTTAAAATGCAGTGCTCTGTTAACTCACAAAGGCACTGGCACATTTATTCATTTTCTTTCTTTCTTTTTTAATCATTTCAAATACAAAATAATGAAGAAGCTTGAAAGTATTAGAAGCAATATGCAAAAGCAGAAAATGTATTCATAGCAGAAAAAAAGCTTCTTAATGTAGGCCTATTAAAATGCAACCTGTTATATCCTGCAGAGCATAAAGACATTTTCCATCCTGTTAAAATGATTAAGCAGTATGCAACTATTTCCCCAATCTACATTCCAGCTGGAGGCAAATAATCGTGTAATATGCTTCCTGAAGTTCAGCTCTTGATATATATGTTTTCGTGCAATAGTCAAAATGATTTTTGGTAGAAGCTTCAAATAGAGAAACAAAAGCATTTCAAGCTGAACATATTACATGCAGTTCTTCACTGAACAGCTCAGAGTTGAAAATGCAACACCACAGGAATAAGATGTCATGGAACCCCAAATATAATATTTACAATGTGACATAGATTTGTAATTTTGGCAAGCAACAGTTACACAAAACATCAACTTTACAGTGAAATTGGTGCTTGGGATGTTGTATCTGTAGAAGGTAATATTATCAACAATAAACACAAACACAGTGAGATTTAGTTAGGGATTATGTGTAGCTATCTATATCTATGGGTATAACAGACTCTCTAAACTGCAAAAGAACAATGTTTACTTTAATTTTAAGTGATCTATAACTTAAATGCCCAATATGAACAGAAAATGTTTTTTTAATCATAATTTCCCAGCCTTTTTTTAGCTTATTTCTAATGTCCAGAAATTAAAGTTACATTAATATTACTTCTTTCTTCATGTCATTTTATGTATAGAAGTTTCCAGGTTTAAACAATTGCCTGATTAACAACTTTCATGCACATAAAATAATAATTTGGGGAATAAAGGGTGGTTCACAATAACCGAGAACAGTAATCCGAACAAGAACAACAAAATTAAAATATATATGTATCATAAAGGGAGCATTCACAATTAAAGGTTGAAGCACACTGGTATGTGAAAACCAGAACAAAATTTGCAGCCATCCATCTTCCACGAAAGCTTAAATGCTCACTGTTCAGAATATTCTGACTGGAATATTTAGTTACTCAACAAATATGGATGGATATAACAGTAAAAACTGTAGCTTCTTGGACACGGGATATTGTAATATTAGGTGTTTTAGCAATTGAAGAACAGAGAAGAGGAAGAAAGAGGGATTCACAGAATCAGAAAAGAGCTTAATATGGTGAATTTATTAGTATAAGATTGTCTCATAAGTTTGTTCATTCCTGGTTACATTTCAATCACTAAGAATGCCTGGAAACACCTCACCCACAGCACAGATACGAAAAAGTAGTTGCCAAACTTTCTGTTTTAGGGAGAAATTCCCAGCTCTAAATTGACTAAACCACTTTTGACATGCTCCATTCGTTACTGTATCTTTCCCGCAGACAGCACAAATTTTATGCTGGCATTGCGAGGTGGTTTTGCCCTTACAATAATAAAATAGCATAAGATGGAAGAAATGTTCCTTTTTGCTTTCCATAGTTTGTAAACAGAAGTTCACACTGTTCCATCCAACAGAGGGTGGTTAGGCAACTATGATAACTTGAGTGTACAAAGGGTTCAGGGTTTTCAGGTCCTATATATGGAACTTGCAAGCAAAACAAACAAACTTATGTGACAACCTTATAGTACTCTTCTTACAGGCTTGCGAAAAGACCCTAGAAAAGTTTTTCACAGTGTAACTGGTTGTGACAGTTGGCATCTGCAGCATCATACAATTCTTTATAATTAAGTACAGTCAGTATTAATAATTCACCATCCATTGTTGCAGGTGGCTGGCTTATGTTTTATATGCATATGTAATCTACGAGTGTTTATAAAGACTACTGGACACCAGTGGAAACTTCTGGGAGAGTTGTGTAGCACACACTCTTCTCAAAAGGAGCGAAATCGGCTACTTCCAATCAGGCCATTGTGCATTTAACCATAAATATCACGAATCTGAGCCTCGCAGAAATTTTTTGTTTCATTGTGTTCCAGTTGCATGGGGCCTGTGAGCGTCAATCTTAATGAGAAGTGTTCCTGAGTCTTGAAACAGGAAAGAAGACTTTTTCAAGTTTTAACTTTCTTCTTGTTCCTGAGCACAGCATACCAGACCCACACTGTGCCTACAAGATTCTTCACTGGAGAAACTATTCAAGGTGACCGCAACATGAAAAACCACTAGAGAGGGTCCTCTCAATATACTCTTAGTGAAAGAGTTTGCTGCTGCCAAGTCAGTTACAGTTGTGCATTCAGAATGTTGTTTAAGATTCTGCTTGCAGAGTTACACCTCCAAGCGACGTGTAAAAGACGTGTCAACAATGTCCATGCCACCAAATGGTACTCCAAAAGGCAGTGACTTGAGGAAAGCCGTTGACACTTGGGTGATACTGTTAATCTGTTTTTACAATTTTGTCAACAATTCTGCATGCTGAATATATAAATATTTCAAGGCATTTTATAAAACCTGTGAATTTATCAACTAGTAAAGTGTCTCCTTTCCTCTTCAACACTATCTTTGTATATAAACTTTAAACCTGGTAAGGGGATTTAGAAATATATATAGCATTAAGTATTTTCTGTTCACATGAGCATTTAACACTCGGAGAGTTTGCTACATCACATACTTTTTACAGTGTTTTGTGAGTTGCTTAGTGCATTGTGCCAATATGAATAGTACATTTCTACTTTTAACTTCCTGATAAAACCCACTATCTACTTAATTCTAGACAGCTGAGAACCTGCAGCTACATTGCAATTGGGCATTGCTTTATATTATCTGTAAGCCAAAAGCTTTCCCTTCAAAAAGAGATTAGTATAGCCAAGACTAATATTCTCTACAGGAGCAAATAAATTTCTATTATGTGTACATTGTCAAAATTAATTGTTTATAAATTTTCTTTTACTATCTTGTGTTACAATAATTTAGATGCTTGTTCACAGCTTTGCTGTCTAAAACACTAATATTTAGTTCAAATGTTTTTTTCATTTACTGCCTAATTTCTTGTCATTAAAAGTTTTGACCTTTTACTCAAAAATGGAAGTTATATCTAAACTTTTTAAATATTTAATATTTCTATTTTATGTTTCAATACAGCACTAAGTGAGACAATAATGTAATAAAATGGGATAGTAAATTTATCTGAGATGCATGAAACAAAATAATTTGAGGTATTTGACAAAACTAAAATCTACAGATAAAAAACAAGAAGGAAAAGATGCTCACCTTCCCCATTTCTGTACTCGAGAGTATCGCAGTCGCTGGGCTGTTTCTTGTTACATTCATCACTTCCTCGCCTTTAAACAATAACATGTTAGTTTTAGTACAAAAATTTAACCTTTCTGCACTTCAAAACTCCAAAACATAACATTAATGATTCTTTTACTTGCAGTTCATAGTGTCTACATGTACAAAGCCTGAAAAGTAGCTTATTAATTCTTTGGTGAGAAGCCATAAGCTGTACAGAAATTTTGGTAATTCTTTTTATGAAGTTTCTTGAGAAGCATTGATTAAAATGATGTGTTATGTGTTAATAATGACTCTGCTTCATTAATTTCTTCAACTACTAAGTTGCATGCCTATGAGAATAATGATTTCCTAATACTCATTGCACAAGCATGGAAAGGTCAACATTTCCAGCATCTACAATAAGGTAATGATTTTAGTGTGCCTCTAATGGCAAAATTTTTCCTGGTATTCTCGGTTCTCTCACATAGTGGAGAGAGCCTGCAAAATTAGTTACCATATACATTAAGGACCCTATATAATGCTTAGTTTTACAAAAATGATGTACATAAATTAGAAAAAATTATAACAGTGAAGAAAGAAAAATTCTATCAAGCACAAATATTGAGGGCCAAAAAGTTCCAAACTGGTTGCACTGTGTTTTGCTTGTCTACATATGTCCTTGGTGCTAGTTGCCGTCTGCCACTATCATAGAAAGGCACAGATGAAACCATACATTTTTAAAGCTACTTCTAAATGCTTTACTTACCAACTTTATAAAAGGAAATGCTGAAACTGGCCATGTCATTGTGCATCTATTTCTGGCACCTATTTAGGAAATTACCATCACTTGCTGTAGTTCATGTGGAGAAATGCTAGCAATTTCCTGAAGGATATTTTGTTTTAATTCTTCCAGGGTGTGCGGCTTTGTCTTTTACACTTTATGTTTTAAGTCAGCCCAGAGCTAGAAATCACTGGGGGTTAGGTCGGGGAACGAGGGGCCCACAAATCTCTGCTAATGATTCTTTCCTGAGATACACTTTCTGTTGTTCTCAGGTTGTATGAGCTGTTACAGTCTTGTTGAAAAAATGAAAAATTCACTTCCTGTCTGTTAATTCTCCAAAAAAAGGGGCAAAACTGTATTCATATATGTACAGGTGTCAACTGCTGACTTGAAAAAATTGGCTCTATAACTCTTTCTCTGCTAA
Source organism: Tenodera sinensis (assembly GCA_030765045.1). NCBI lineage: Eukaryota > Metazoa > Arthropoda > Insecta > Mantodea > Mantidae > Tenodera > Tenodera sinensis. The sequence continues at coordinate 72,473,565 of CM060968.1, forward strand.
TGGTGCACCACACACCATTTTTTCGTCATGAAGGTTTTTCACAGCTTCAATAATCATCTCCTTTCATAAAGCTGGTAAGTAAAACCTTTAAAAGTAGTTTTAAAAATATTGTATGGTTTCATCCATGCTTTTATGATAGCGGCAGACGGCAACAAGCCACCAAGGATGTGAACAGGCAAAACACTGTGCAGCCAGTTTGGAATTTTTTCACTCTCTCGGTACTATCATAACAGTCTCTTTAAAGACTACTGTATTTAGAACAAACAGAAAGGAATCTAATTTCCTCAAAAAATAACTAGTTTTGAAAGTGTGCACCACAAGCCAAAATGAGGCAAATTATATCATTTTCTTCATAAATAATTCATTGTCAAGTTGAGAAAATATTTTCAAGCAAAAACTATGACTGTATCTTAAATTAGTAAAAGATCCTTAGAATGATATATTGGTATATCAAATGTTGCTTGCAACTTCTTGTAAAACAGTAGTTTAAAATGTGGTTAGTCCCCTTAAGAAAAATAAAGCTTAATACTATTTTATTTTATTCATATTATTCATCTAAACTTTAAGCTAATATGCTTTAAATGAACACAAATGTATACCAACCTTCTGAAGAAAAGAACTGCAACAATGATGATTACAACCAGGAACATGACAACAACCACTATGACTGTGGCAATTATCCTTACTTGCATGTTGTCATCATCACCAACATAAGCTAAGGAAAGACAAAATGTAAAATATTAGAAGTGAATATAAAATATGTGTGTTCAGAAAGTAACATCCATTATTTGCTTCTAAAGCACATCAATGAAATAAGCAATGTGCTTCTACTAACAGAGCGAAGTTATGAGCTGAAACTAGGAATGGCAAGTTTTAAAATAAGAAATTAGAATACATTGTTGTCTTTACACAACAATCACCCAGGACTGATTGCACAAATCTACAATCATTGTGGAGGGATATCTCTTTGTATTGAATTTTTATTTATATTTCAGAAAATTCCTTAGAATATTTATCTTTCAAACTTAATCTTAAGAAAATTACGATGTTGGCTACTTTCCTCTGTTTTTTCTATATCATTTATATTGCCACTTTAACTTCTATGGATATTAGGCCATCTTAGACTTTAGAAACAATTTCTAATGTAAGTTTTATTTATTTTAACATGAAAAATATATGGTTATTGAGAAGTTGCTCTGCAGCTCTCGTGTAACCAAGATTCCCTTAAAGATGGGAATTCCTGAGGTACCCTGGCTGCCAAGAGTATATGGCTATAATGTTTAGTGAAATAAAAAATCTGATCGATTTACGTATATAAATCATGCAAAGTAATGTAGATACGCAGGATACCACATTGTTTTGAGTGGTAGGCATCGGCACAGTGCAGATGAACTTGTTGATAACTCTTTACCTACATTCCCTACTTCATTTACATTTTCCCGACTCTGTCGGAGGTTGAGCAATAATACTATTCAAAGAAAATTTCCACTTTTTTTCTAGTGTTTAATGCCCTCTTTTACTACATGTGGTGCTGCAGGTGGTGACACTGATGATAAATGGAATGAGGGTGGAGTATTGGTGGAATGAGATGGCGGTGGAAACCAGAGAACCCGGAGGAAACCTGTCCCTGCACCGCCTTGTCCACCACAAATCCCACATGCAGTTACCCGGGATTAAATTGAGCCGCTTTGGCAAAAGGTGAATGGTCTAACCACTCGGCCATAATTCCACTTCAGTTGAACTGAAGCTGGAAGCTCCTCTGGGCTGACTACACTGACCATTCAGCTACAGAAGTACCTAGTCTACAATATATTTCATCCTGTTCTAGCTCATATTTTCACAAAATAAATTAACTTTCTAAAGTAAACCCACAAATGAACAGATTTCTAAGCTGATAATTAAATCAATGTACTGTATGTTACTTTATATTTTGAGATTTAGCTGCTGGCATCTATAAACAGAAAGCAGAAATGAGCACTGTCTGGTTCAAACATATTGTGTTCAAGCACTGGTACAACTGCTTTGCACATTGTCTGTGAACATGAAACATTTTTATACACTGTATCAAAAGCCATTCATTTCTAGATGAATGTAGACATTGTTTGCAAGTTCAATGAATCCATCAAATTCAGTTATTTTCTTTTAAATTATTTTGATCGAAAATGAAGTACTTGCACCTCAGCTTGACTCTCTTAGAACAACGTAACAGTCGAAAAATGAGGCTATTTCTGGTAGAATGGAATGTATGGAATCCCAAGCCATGGATATCGTTAGTTTACTGCCTTAAATAAAATGATAAATTCTTCTTTTCACCTTAAACGTTGATTCATATTTGAAAAATTCAATGCTAACCTGAAATTTGAAACACACACCTTTGACTTTCTGTATCACTGGGCTATTATGGTGTTATACAATTAGGCTAGTAAATCTCCAAAGCAATCTCAAATAATACGATATAATCCAATTCTACATAAATCTGAATCATCTGCAAAATTTCAACTTGCGTTTAAGATATGATTTCTAGACTATTGAAAATTTACTGAAATGCTTAATCACATGAGAAAGTTTAATATAAATACAGGCATCTTGCAATGGTAGCTAAATAGTAAGAGCATCGCCTAGGAGAGCTGAAGCTTTTTGCTTTCAATTCCAGGTACAAAAGTAAATTTATTAAGTATAAATAATGAAATATCTAGTCATGAACTTTCCCTGCTCTCTCCTTTTCTGCTAAAATACTGAGCAGATGTTGAACCATAGCTTCCTGTTACATTATTTGAAGTTGGTAGATTGCTTGTAGGAAACTAAATAATGTAGTGCTTAGCAAATACTTTACCTGTTCCCAGAACTTGCCCTGTCGTCTTGAATATAGTTGGGCTAAACTCTCCCCAGCCGTGAGTTGTCTTGGCTCTCACTTGGAACCCATATTCAGTCCTCTGGCGCAATCCAGTGATAGTTGCCTGCTGTTCCTTTGTCAAAATACTTGATGCATTTGCATCATCATGACGAGCAAAGCAGCGAACCTGGGAAATGTTAGAACATAATAGTACTTGTATGCATTTAGAGATACCTACAGTAGATGTCTGACTAACGTTGTAACAGAGGGAGTAATAGAGTTCTATATTATTTTTAGTATACTTAGAAAAATTGCAAAGGTGATTGTTCGGTGCTGGGTAAGGCTGCGCAGTAACAGGTAACAGACTTTCATTCATAAAACCAATATAAGTGCATGCACTTCCACACATTCATTGTTCATAAATTTTTAGGTACATCAGTGGAAAAATCAGTATATTGCAATCACCCAATTACATTATTACTTGGTATTCTAAAGAAGGATATTACATACTATATTTGGAGCAGTGAAACAAAATGATAATACATGGAGACTGCGTTATAATAACAAATTAAATGAATTAATCAAAAATGAAAATATCACTAACCACACAAAGCTTTAAGATTAGGACGGCTTGGACACATAAATTGGACTCCAGATGATAGAATGGTTAAAAAAACATATAAATAGACTTAAATGAACCCAAGATTAAGGGGCCGTCCTAAAAATATATGGTTAGATGATGTCCTTGATGACATTAAGCATATGAAAATAAAAAAATTGGCCTGTTTGCGTACAAAATAGAAAATTCTGGAGACAAATGGTTGAGAAGGCCAAAACTTTTCTAAAGTTGTAGTGCCTTAATAAGAGAAGAAGATTACATTATTACTTTGTGATTTGGAGCTAGGCGGCACTGTGGCTGAGCGGTTAGACTGCTCGCCTACCACCTAGGCGGCCTGGGTTTGATCCCAGGGACCTGCATGTGGTATTCATGGTGCACGAAGCGGCGTCTGGGTGGGTTTTCTCCTGGTTCTCCACCACTCATTCCACCAATTGCTCCATTATCACCTTTCCAATCATTGATTTCGTCTGCATTTCATATCATCCTCTACCTCACTCTCATGCCTGATGCTTGGCTGACCACCTGCTTCCAGGTCTTCACTCTATCTGGTCCAGAGGTTCCTCTGCTCCCTGACAGGTGTCTGACCCTAGGCACAGGCTTGTAAGTCCTAGGGGCTGTAAGTCCTACATAATGGGAGGGTAAACAGGAAAAGAGGAAGAAGATTTGGAGCTAAAACTTGAACACAGGTGAAGGCATCAGAACAACCTCTTGATTCCATAATATTTTTGCTGTGCTCATACAGGATGCACATAGCATAGAAGTTTGTTTCACTTTTTAAAGAGCACTTCACTTGAGAATTTTCGGAAAACTGAAGCCATCTGCTGATATACAACATGCTCAAACTACCTGTAAGGTTAAAAGTATTTTACAGAGGGGATTCCACTCTCAGCTTGATCATGCTATTGTATGTCAAACCCTGGGAGGAAGGGATGCAAGCTTGTGTTGGAACCTGGGTGATCAGCGAGCCCATGTGTGCTCCAAACATGTGCTGGAGGTTCTTTATCTTGACACCAGGGTTTGCAAGCAATCACCAGTCGGGTGACCACAATACAACCAATTCATCAAGAACAACACTCATAGTTCATAAGGGTCCTTTCACAGCAACACAAAACTTGCCTCTTTGCCAACACTTCCAACCCAGAAGCCTGATTTAAATGACAATGAAAATTAAAAATGGAAGGACAGAAAATTTTGGGGATGTAATTATCCTTCCCAGCATTCGCCTTGTGACCTGAGAAACACCCATCTCCCCACCACCCCAGAAAAACTGATGAGTCAGGAAGGTCTGCCATGGGAATTGAACCCACAACTTACTGGATGTGAGCCTCAAGCGAGCCATCTCACATGGTTAAACTGCCTGTAAATACATGATGGTTAATGAGTCAAATGGTTAATTGAATGATGGATAATTGAAGTTATACCATGTATTGGAATAAATCTGATACAAAACCAAAAATATTATTCCAAATTAGAAAAACACATACAATGTATAACTAAGGTGTACATTTCCAAATGATGGCTTTCCTAAAATTTCAATTTTCTTCTTTTGATACCTCTCAATCTCTTCTAGCATAATAAATTTGATTTACAGTTCCAAAATACATAAAATAACACTATTTGAACTATGAGGGTAAACATTTCACTCACCTCATACATCTCTACTATATCACTCTCAGTATCCGTTGCTTCATTTGTGAGTGGAGAATCCCAAGCCAAAGACATCTCTGTGGATTTAACGGAAGTGACACGGACGTTGGTCACACTGGATGGGACGGAAGCCTCTGTAGTCACTGTGATGTCAACATAGTCACTCTCTCCTGCCAGTTCAGTTATTCCATTCTCAGCAAACACTTGGAAGCGGTACGTTGTGACAGGATTCAGTCCAGTTATTGTTACTTTTGTGTCATTAAATACTTCCTGCAAGGGAATCCATTCATTATGAATACAGTACTTTTACTCAGATTTAATGATATAAACTTATGATATAATAAAGGTAAATGAAGTGACAAAAATAAAGTAGTAGCAACTACACAAAACAAGGAAACACTTCAAAATGTTGCAATTAGCATAATTATGAAATAAGGAATAATGCACTATACTATAGAAAGTAGAAGTAATAAAAAATAGTCATTTTTCAACAACAGTCCCAATTATCCAATTCCAAAAAATGCAAGGTTCCAAACTTGTCTCATAAATGGATAAGTATAACATGATTAAGAGGAAGAATCAGAACTGAAAAACTCAATGCCACAGCTGGGATTTGAACCACAGACTCTCCACTTACCAGGCAGGTGCTCTAACCACTAAGCTATTGTGACAACCTGCCAAAAAGATATTGAATTCTCCGAGCAATTCGTATTTCTCCCAGTAAACCCGGTAAAGTCATTCTGGCAGGTTGTCACAGTAGCTTAGTGGTTAGAGCAGCCACCTGGCAGGCAGAGTCTGTGCTTCAAATCCCAGCTGTGGCATTGAATTTTTCAGTCCTGATTCCACCTCTTGTGGAATCCACAGCTTGTGTGTTTAAAAACACCAGCAGTAAGTTGGTTGGCATAAATAAATAATAATTAACATGATTATTTGTTCTGGAAGACGTATCCAACACAATTGCAGTACGTGTATTATATAATTTTCTATTTTGTGAGTGACTATATGTTCTAAAATTGACAGCCTACTAAAGTGACCCAGACTTGACAGTAAATTTAATTGACAATGTATAAGTAACTTTACAACATTATTTCACAATTTATGTAGGAATTTATGAAAAAATTGAATAGAGGTCAGTAATTTGTTTGTGGACACAAAGTTTACATGGATTTCCCCGTAACTTTATAATTCCTTTCTCTTTCTTACACAATCCTTTCAATCTGCAATTTTAATTGGTTATTTTCTGCAACAAAATTATTAAGATGTTTTAACATAAAAGTCAAAACAAAACTGCTTCTGGCTGTCATACAATTAGCATAAACATATTATAAAATATCTGTACAGGGATAGGACTGCAAACTTTACATTTGATAGAAGAATAAATCTTCTTCAATAAACTCACCGTGTTTGGTATATAAGACACTCCAGGTCCACAGGAATCACAAACAACCCTGTACACAGTATCCACTCTTCCCCCTTGGAAATGAGGAGGTGTCCATGACAAGATCACAGTTGACTGGTCCACAAATCCAACCGTCAGGTTTTGTGGCGCAGAGGGTGGTTCTGTTTTGCAAACAAATGGTAAACATTAGTTAAAGACCATACACATTAAGCTTCAGTCAATTTTTATCTTGAAATATCCAAGAGGCAATTAATAAATCGTAATAATAGTAAATTTGTCTCCTGGAATATTAATGAATAAAAACATATAACATTTTTAGTGATAGATATCAATTGCATCATATTTAATAAGTTACATACTTAATGCATTATTTTAACAGTATTTCTCAAAGCATTCCTTAATTCTTGTTGTTGTTAGCTAATGCTGGATTTCTGACAATGAAGTCCTTAATCCTCTTGCTCTCCAATATTTTTCACTGATGGATGGGGCACTAGAAGTGGCCGGGCATATTTGAAGGTGGTCTCGATCCATTTCCTCTTGCAGATCACATAGAGGACAGAGTGGTGAAGAATATATCCTTAATTCTTGGTGTATACAATTACAGTCAAGAGAACAATAAATAATAAATTTAACATGTAGGCATCCCTTAAGGCAAAGGCCTACTGTTTACACAGGAACCAGCTCGTAAAGAGCTCCAAAGGTGAGCGGATCCTTGTGAGCTTTGTGGTGTTGCTGAACTGTCTTTGTTCCTAATCCTACCTTCCATTCCCCTCTACCCTGCCAAAATTCCCAAATTCCCAATCTTCTTTTGACACCCAACTTTAATGGCTGAACAGTTAGCATAAAAATAACCTTTATTTAGCAATTACTATTTGTAATCTGCAATTATCGAACCCCTATAATGCTTGTTATCTAATAATAGTTATACATTTCATAATGAGATTAGAAACATATTTTATATCTGGAATGTTTCTGTAGTGTAAGGAGAAAAAATAGCATTTTTAAGCTTTTACCTATTTACCAAACACAGTATTTCAATTGATTTAGTCCAATTGGGGGGAGTAAAAGATATTAAATTACTGAATATTGTGACATCTTGGCAATCACAGACAATATTCATATTTAGTATGTGTCATTCCTCAAACCATGAATACAGGTTTCACAATTAAACTGTTAAATGTCTTTTCCCCATAAATTAAATGGATACTTCATATTTTCTTAGCTTGGAAAGCATTTGATCCTAAGTGCATTAATAAAGTTTCTTATTCAAATGTGCATTATTTCAACCTAGTACTTTGGAACATAGTAAAATGTTTTCTTTCCTGCAAATGTATTTGCAATTAACTGTGTAAGTATTTTAGTTAATTTACTACTATTTGTTTATTATTAGTATACTAAGCAGCTTTTAAAAGTTGCAGTTTTGTTACCTTAGTTCCTGAGACAATATGTAAAATATTGAAAAAAAAAATACATTTAAAGTAATAGATTACAACTTGCATTTAGTACCATATACAATTAAATTATTTTTATGGTCAAAAAGTGTTATGGATTAAGCAAGTTATTTCAACTTTTACTTTCTCTACTGTAAGTATAGAAGGAAGTATTGTATTCCACCCAAAAATTCGATGTCAAGATTTCACTGGAAACATATGTTTGAGACCTCCTGAATTCAAAAAAAGCATTTTTAGAAAAAGGTGTGTGTGTGTGTGTGTGTGTGTGTGTGTGTGTGTGTGTGTGTGTGTGTGTGTGTGTGTGTGTGTGTGTGTGTGTTTCTGTGAGTCTGTGAACAGCATAACTCAAAAACGAAAAGTCGGTTAAAAACCAAAGTTGGTATTTAAGTTTAATGTCTTTCAACAACGTGACATGAAGATTTTGAAGAAAATAGCCCCACTCTAAATTACCCTTTATATGGAAAATTTTTCGAAAACTTTGATTTTCTTGATTTAAGATATTTGTATGACAAATGAAATGTATATTTTGAATTTTCTGACTATAGCCTATGTAGTCCTGTTTACTCTGGATAACTTTTGAATAACTCGTAAACAGTAAGAGATAAACCAAATCTTACTATGCACACAATTTATGTCTAAATAATTTTTTTTTGTAGAGTGGACCATTTTGGAGATATTGCATGTTATTTGTGTCAGTTTTGGAAGACTTGAAATGGAACATCATTCATTTTTTCACATGTTAAGAGTGAAAGAGAACGCAATCTCAAAACTTTAAAACATTTGACTATAGCTCAAAGCCTACTGTATTCTAATATTCCTGTTGCACCTATAAGGAAATAAACAATAAGATAATTTGTGCAAATGTTTATCTCAACTAACACAAAGAAGATATAGGAATAAGAGTTTGTAAGAATGGTTAGTACAAGAGTAGAGAAAGTCATGTGAGCGCAACACAGATTTTGTTCAGAAAACTCATGGAATTTTATAAAACCTTTTATAACAACAACAATAATGATGATAATGATAATGATGATGATGATGATAATAAAAATAATAATAATAATAATAATAATAATAATAATAATAATAATAATAATAATAATAATAGTAATAATAATAATAAACTTTATTGTTAAATGTAATAAAATGTGAAGAAATCAATTTTTTATACCACAGAAATAGTTGTGGTTATTAGAGCATTATTAGATTTTATCCAAAAGCCTGTTCCAATCTGAGTAATCTGCAGTTTAGCACAGCATAAAATTGTTTGTTTCAAAATACAAAGACGTATAAATCCATTAAAATTTTAATTTGAGTTTGTCGCAGTTGACTAAGCTATGTAGTTCACATTTAACAGTAGGAAAAGTAAAAGCAAATAAAACAAAGTTAAATACATGAGACCAAGATAAAAAGTGTGTGAACATGCTTTGTGTACTACTGGAATCACAACAACCTCTTCACCTTCTTTGTATGTCAAACTATATTGCTTTTTTCGCTTTCTTTCTATTTCTTTTCTTTTCCTTTCTCTTGCCAAATCTCTCTGGAATGGGCTAAGGTTCCAACAGCATCTCTTAATGAGATGCTTGCAACAGCTTGGAATTCCAAAATTCCATTTTCCAGAATCCACTGTGCAGTATTTTTTTAATGAACTGTCTTGTCTGAAGGGGTGGTGGGAGTAAGGAATAGGTACCTAGGTAAGGAATAGATTCTTCCATCCAACTGGCTAATGAGAGGGGGTAGGTAAGTTTCTACCCTTATCCTTCTCTCCACTGCCACCCTCTTTACTACCCCTCCCTCCTTCCTCCTCCCTTACTTTGAATAGTCTCAGGCAAGGCTGCCTGCTAATGGTGTTACCCTGCTTGATGCTTTTCAAGTCAGGGATGAAAATGAGAATCTTAAACCTGCCAGGTCGTCACACTCTTATTTCTCAGAAGCAACGGATGACATTCAGCATCTGGCTACTATGGGGTTCCTTCATTAAATTCAGCTTTGCCTGTCTCCCTTTCAGATACATAAATTTGTACACTAAATGAGAAACAAGGGACACAAATTATGCATGCTATTATGAAAATTTTGTTTAAAAAGGAAAGCTCTGTTCTTTGGCGAGACGGAAAGATAAGAGATTAAGAGGTCAGAATATAATTCTAACTTAGTAATTTAAACATATTCATATGTTTAAGAGGTAGAACTGGAACTTAAAAATTCAATGCCACAACTGGGATTTGAACCACAGACCTTCTGCTTACCGGGCGGACGCTCTAACCACCGAACTATTGTGACAAACTGCCAGAATGGCATTAAATTCTCAAGCCAGTTCGTATTTCTCCTGCCATTCTGGCAGTTTGTCACAATAGCTCAGTGGTTAGAGCGTCCGCCCGGTAAGCGGAAGGTCTGTGGTTCAAATCCCAGTTGTGGCATTGAATTTTTAAGTTCCAGTTCTACCTCTTAAACTTTGCCCACACACGGCTTGTGTGTTTAAAAAAAAAACACCAACAGTAAGTTTGTTGGCATAAATAAAATAATAATATTCATATGTTGTTTACAAGAGATTGAATATATGGAGAGTCAATTTTATTGCAATCCTTGTAAACACATTTCCATAAACTAACTTTCTGTGCAAATTAAGTGCATTTAAGGAGAACTAGGACAGATTTTCTAGCCAAAGTGGTCAATATTTTCTATTTTTTTATTTCTACAAAAATGAACTCTTTATTATGTTAGTAAAACATTTAAATCCATTTTATGGTCCCCAGGCCTTTTTAAGGGCTGGACAATTTTATCCCTATAAAATGCAAACTTTCTCAGAACGACATTTTTCAATATGACCCACGCAGTATAGTTTTGTTTACTTTTTCATGAAACTTGGCACAATTGCTCTGCAGGGCTATCTAAATAAATTCTATAATCCATTTTGGGCTACAATGTAAAATTTGGACACGTAACATGACAATTTTTACATTATAAGCTGCAATATCTGCATTGTAGACTACAATTAACCCTTTGTTATTCAAAGCACAAAATGAAAGAAAGCATTCTAGAATCAATTCTTAGGAGCTCAAATATTAATATGACTAAGTGGTACTGATGAAAAAAATATTTGTACCACAAGGAGTATTTTATATTTTTCAAATATTGTGATATGAAAAGCAGAAAACAGCTTATAGTTGAAAAACCTCTTCATCACTTTTACTGAAATGTACGCAGTATGTTATTTAGAATGAGGCTAACCAACATACTAAAATTCAACAAGATTGAGAAAAAAATTATAGAAAATCATACAATCCATCCTAGACCTCTTAATTAGGACACAAGTTACCCAAATAAGGATTTGTTTTTGTATTTTACTCAAAATGCAGCATTGTTTCATAGCAAAAAACTTATCTTTGGTTATTAAAAAAGACAGAATATTTTTTAATGTTCCATTTGTATGGCACTTTTAACATCTAAGTTCATATCAGCAGCTTTTTATCTTTGGCACAATACAGATGTTTACTCGCTTATAGTGGTTTGGGTTTATATTACTTTAGGTTACATTAAATTCACTCTTTTATTCATATTTGGGACTCGGAGGAGGATGAGGAATAATCCTGGCTAAAGAAAAATTCCCAACCCTACAATCAGGAAATGAACCCCGAACCTCTGGAATTGAAGATTAACACACAAACCACCGGACCACAAAAGCAGTTAGGCAGAACATAATTGTTTAGCATAAGTTAATATCTCAGGCGTTACAGATGATTACAAAATATTTGATAACAAATTTTATTACAAATGCACCTAGGATCAAATGCTTCTTGAGCTGAGAAAATATGAAATACCAGTTTAATTTATGCGGAAAGGACAGTTTAACTTTGAAACCCTGTATTCAAGAGAGTTCATACTAAATGTACTAAACTCAAGTACTTCAGCAAGAGGAGGTTTACTTACATACAGAAAACTATGAGACAAAGAATTGAATATAAGCACCAAGTGTTTATGGAAAAATCTCAAAATTCTAAAACTTTCCTTGAAATTGTTTGTATAAAAATCGAAAATAAAAGGCTAGATATATTAAAATTTTGGTTTCAAGTCACCTTGACACTAGTTTTTATATTAAAGTAATAAATTAAGAAGCAGTAGCATTTTCTGTTGATAAATATGGCCGCTGATACTTACTATCATTGAGTAATACAGCATTTTGTTGCATTTTACTACAACAGAATTTTTGATAGATTAATTTTAATTATATTTTGCTTTCTTCAGAAAAGGGGTTTATAATGGAGATATATTGTTTTCACTTATGTAAAAATGCACGTTAGGTGCTGAGGTATACAGTTACTTCAAAATTAACAGTTTGGAAAGAATACTGAGCTATTACTACTATTCTAATAATGTCTTAATACTTCAATCTTACTCAAACTTGGCTATCCAAAATAAATGGCTGTACCAAAAATATGTTAATGTGAGTTAAAGCACATACCTAGAAGGAACCTTGAGTCTAATAATAAATAATTTATTACATTTTAGTAAACTCCGTAACTTCTTCTAGTAATATTGCAAATATTTAGAGAGTATAAGCTTCCCTTTCTTTTCTATATGGTGTAAGTTGTTGAGTTATTTTCCTGTGGAGATGCAAGTAAAGATTTGCAAAACACGAGTTAATGATTAATTCAACAACTTATGCCACATAAAACACATAAGTGAAGCTTATAGTTTCTAAATATTTGTTATATTAATAGATTTAATTTGCTTTACTTCAGTTTTTCCTTAAATTCAGCAAATTCTTCTTCGTATGCTGCACTTTTGGGGATAGTTGAAGAGAAGGGAGGAGAAGAGAGGAGAGAAGACCAGAGGAGAGCAGAGGAGAGGAGATGAGAGGAGAAGAGAAGAGCGGGGAAGAGAGGAGAGGGGAAGGGAAGAGAGGAGAGGGGAAGGGAAGAGAGGAGAGGGGAAGGGAAGAGAGGAGAGGGGAAGGGAAGAGAGGAGAGGGGAAGAGAAGAGAGGAGAGGGGAAGAGAGGAGAAGGGAGGAGAGGAGAGCAGAGAGAAGATAAGCTTATTGGAAAGTGACTGTATTTGCAATTTTAATTGATTATGTTTTGGAAAAACATTTAGGTATCTATTACTAACTTTTACTAATACTTACAATTACTGATTGTTCAATATAAATAGTGCAAACTGTTTTTATGGAGTGTCACTCTGCTTAAGACTGATAATTTTGGCATAAATGTGCAAAGCTTAAAGATAAATCAAATGAAATAATGATTTAATATAAAAACTACCGTAGCTTTGGCAGCTTACTTCACTCTCTTATTCAATTTATTTTGGTTGGATTTAGTATCTTCCAATCTCTAATTTATTTTTATTCAGTTATCTTTGAAATGTTGCTTTTAGATTTGCTTAGCAGGAAAGAGAAGTTGGTTGGCTTCTAAAATTAAATATAAGTGTAAATTAAGCAGAAAATGATCCAGGTTAAAATGTGACATTTAATTGCATACACTTGCCAAACTCATCTTGCATATCCAGCCTTATTTGCAACGCTATGAATGAGAATAAAAAGGTTGAGAACTACAGCGTCTCAATGAGAGTAGACAGTTTGCATCACTGCTCCGTTTCCCAAGTTATATCTGTATATGGAACACTTTTACTTGATGGAGTTAGAGACTGAGCTCATTAAAGTTACACATTTCTTTCACTTTACTGTAAGAAATGCTTCTCCTCTATGACTTTTCAGTCTCTTTTTAACTTTCTGTGGCTCTACAAAAATTGTAACTAATGGAAGTAACTCTCAAACTACCACCAACTTTTACAAAGCAGACTTTGAAGTAGCCCCTCCTGCTGCAGTGATGTATTTCCCCCCTCCCAGTTTGTCAACAAGTTTTTGGTCCTGATCTGCTAAGTTACAATCACAAAAAAAGAACCACTGCAAGTGCCCTGGGACAAAGCACTGCACGACCCAAGGAATGTGATAAAAACTAAATTAATATTCTGAGAGTAAAGAAAGATCAGAGGCATCCAGTATTCCTAAAATTCTTAAAAACCATATTTAAATAACGAATATCACAGCAACACAAGAAGCCAAACACCACTACAACAACAAACAAAGAACAGCTATGGAAGAGATTAGTGAAATGAAGTAACATTTTACTCTGAAGAAAGAAAAAAATGTGTTACATTCACATGACTTTCTCTACCCACTATCATTTATTTCTATATAGCTTCTACAAACTAAAACTATTCTCATGAAAGCTTATTTATCTATCTACTTTATGTTAATTAAAGAAAATCTTGGCAGAACTAGTTTCATTCACATTTTGTTCAAAGTAAAAGAGGGATAGACGAAGTGAAATTGATAATCAGATGTTTAAAACCGGCCTAGAAATTCCATACTCATTTCATGATATCATAAAAAACATACTTAATAGTGACAGCACTTAAAAATGACAAAATATGGATTAATAATTACAGCAGATATGTTGGGTATGCCACTAAAAAGGTTAGTTGTAATAATTTGTGTGATTTGAAGCACTACATTTCCTGAATGTATGTTTTTGTCTGCCTATTGTGATACACAAAATTATACAAGATATACGTTTTGTTTGCCAGTAAATATCTTAAACATATGGTATTTAATCAGAATCTTTAGAACTATTTTTGAGAAAACCAAAAACAAACAAAAAAGTTCTGCATACAATAGGTTTGTGATTAGCGAGAATTTTATTTAAGTATAGCTTGAATTACTATTTTAATTTATTTAATTTGGGGTGGGGAGAATTTTCTTGAAAATTTCCATATTGCCTCTTTGGAAGAAGCTGAACCTAAATGCCACGTTGGACATTTTGTTTTTAGGTTATGTTCACACAGATAGATTTTTTTCTAAAAATGTTTCCTCTTCAACCGCCAGTCATGAAAATGTTGACAATGAAGACGCTTGTTTTGAAACAGTTTAAGTGAAACTATAAGTGTCTATAAGTTGACTCATATACTTCTAAAAATATTTGAAAAGTTTCACTGTTTATATCACATTGTATATAATCAGTGGAAATAATATCTTTCTTCTGGTTCCACTTCACTTATATTACTATGTTCAGTTTTATGCATCTGTTGATTATCCAATAATATAAAATAATTTCAAGAACCCTACTATGCTTGCTATAATAACTGACTACAGTAGAAATAAGGCCCAGATGCAGAGATTTATTACATGAGCAACATCTGTTAAACAAAAACTTAAAATATGCATTAAATGTGCTCAGAAATAGTATCTTTGTTTCATGCATGCATTACATTTCTCAGCACTCACACAGAGCATGTTAGGTGGGCCTTATTTTGCTAATCAACCTTAAATTAATAGAGCTGGTGCAATGAAAGCTTGCCAACACAGAAGACTATTTTCGTAAATGTACTGTTATGGCTGCTGCAGAGTGACAGTATCCCTATTACAGGCTCCAGTATCTAACGTCTCAAGATGTGCATATCACAGTGAGGGGGAGAAGGCAGTGAAAGCGGCAGGTAAAATGCGGGGAATGGAAGTGACACATGGCCTTCAGTTGAGCACGGTAACCTTACCTTATACGAGTAGTACCAAAGTTTTGAGCAGCTCTCATTGGCAAACTTTCATTGTGTTACCTATAGCAAGCTTAAGAGATACCCAAAACATGCATTTAAGCCATCACCAAAGCAGGTGAGAGGAGCTGCATGGTTGTAATATTAAAACTAATATTAATACTCTACAGTGAACTTACAAAGACACTCAACTACAGAAGGACAGCTACATAAGAAAATAAGCTCTTAAGAGTGTTAGTTGGATTAAATACTCACGGGTACAAGGCATGTTCTTGGGGTCCTTGGCAGCCCGGTAGTACCCTGAGTTGCACCTACACTCAGAGAACCCATAGTCGGGTGCCTTACTGTGGTCAGGACATGGCTGGCAACGTTCATCCCCAGTCGCATGCTTGTATTTGCCAGGAGGACAAACTGAAATACCAATCACCTCCCATGTTAAAGCGTATGCCATTGCTTGTTCCAACTAGTCTAGTGTTTCAACTGAAGGAGGGTGCAACTTATGCAAATATGCAGCCACAACAAAAATATCTTAACCATGCTTTTAAAACACTGCAATTTTATAGCTTATATACATTTTCACTCATTTACCATAAGTAGCATATGAAGCATTATAGACGAGTAAAATTATGAGAATTAATTATTTATGCAACACCTAGGGGCCATATATACAAAGTGTAATGAAAGAGACAACATTAGAATTGTGTGTATGGTATTCAAATAAAGAGAAGGCAGATGATGTTATAGTATAAATAAATTTAATGTTTTTTCTAATGTAAATGATATACAAAATCTATTCTGTTTTTTCTCTTTAAATGTCCATGTTCAAGTATATTTCTCAGGATGGCAATTATGGTAATAATCATCAAAGGTATTTATGCTACAAGAACAATGAATAAAAATAATTAGGGTCTTCCAGATTTAGCATATGGTGAAGAAAAACTTGCATTAAAACGTAGGCCAAGAGGGATTTGAACCTCCATCCTTTGCTTATACAGCCACCTTTAAGGCCAGATCAACCAATAATGGGCAGCTATTCAAGAATATGTATAAACATACAGAATTTGCAATTCTTCTGCTTCAAAATACATAGAAAATTTTTATTTATATAAAACTTATATTTTCATTTTTTCTTGGATTACTGAAGAGCTAGTTAAAATGAAAGAATATGTACAAAAACACCAATAAACATCCAAAAAGAAAATATAGATTATAAAATTTAACCTACCTTAACTTTGCAGAATTTAAATTTCAAAATATAAAAATAAATTGCAAATAAATAAAATTGTTGTAATTGTTTTAAATGAATAAGCAGATATAATTTACATTACCTGTAAAGCCCTTACAAGTTTAGAAACATAAATAAATCAGTACTGCTTTTAAATTTTAAAAGAATTTAAAACAATGCAAAAATTTAAAAGAATGTTACTAAATTTAAGTGATTACAGCTTCTACATCATAGATAAATTTTTAAACTTAAAAATATTGTAGTTGTAAATATTTTAAATTGTTTCCTATAAAATGTACATGTTCTAATAGATAAATAGATATACTGTTTAAAAAAATAAAATTTTGCTCCCCTCCATTCAATTTCAACACTGCTTATGTTTTCCTTCTACATTACTAAGAATAAAGCCCCTTTTTTAGTATAAAGCACAAGCAAGGGGATTTGGAAGCATGAAGAATTTTGTGAAGGTGATTACCCATTTTTATTAAAAATACCAAAGCAATTAAAGATATTTTTTCAAAACACCACAGTGTCACCAAGCTAAACCAGGATAACTTATGACCCCTTGTAAAGAATGATCAAGGCAGAAACTATGGTAAGAAGAAAACTACACACGTTTGCAATGAAGTACATTGTATGTATTTAAATCAACAACAGGAAATATCACTAACTATTATGTGTATTTTACATGCTACAACATGTTACAGGATTTCTTATGGACCAATCAAACAAACTGTAAATTCATTCAGCTGTCAATATGAATTTACATCTGTAAATGTGTAAGTACATTGAACATAACCTATACAAAGAGGTTAATGACACACAGTAGTACATTTCTTCATCATGCTTTTATAACACATTTTAATTTTCACAGTTTATGTGCAACTTTGCCCATATAAAAACAACAAACACACTATAGGGGAAGAATTATGAAATGTCTTAATAAGGTAAAATTATGCCAAAAGTTCAGGGACCATACAGAAAGAATGCAATGAATGATGGAATAGTGAATTAACAATGTTTTAATATAGTAAAATGATCACAAGTATTATCTATAAATGTGTAACAGCTATATTTATATTTGTGGTAAGTTTCTAAATTGATAGAATCTATTTACCATTGCAGGTTTGCTTTTCTGCATCAGCTTCATAACCAGCTTTGCATTTGCAGCCACCAGAGGGAAGGTACCACTTGCCATCTCCTTTGCACAAATAGGTGGGGGTGTCAACTTCCTCTGCGTTGTCCACACATCGTCCTGTTGCCTGCTCAATAAATGTTACCTCTCGCCCCGTTGGTGTAGTAGGAAAGTGGGCAAAGTTTACTGTCACTTCTGGACATGTTATATAATATACCTAAAAATAATTTCATTCTGTTAACAAATTGCTTGATAACTATTACATAAAATTTTATTTTGGCTCAGTATATGCCTGCCAATATTTTCCTTAGAGTTATTTGTAATTTATGACTTTGCAATTGATGTTCTTAGTATAAGTACAAGTAAATTATATTTGTCAATACCATTAATGATGTGTCAGTTTAAAAATATAGCTAAATCAACTAATGAAAGGCATGTGTATAATTTTATTTGGTTTTAATTTAGCTTTTACTAATTTGCAACAATAATAAAACACTCAACCACTTGAAACCTGTTCCAAATTACATGTTCTCTTGAATACATTAAAGAATATTAGCATGCAATATTACCTTTATAGCAAGCAAGGAAATACAGGCTCCTTGATCACGGAAGGCAAAGTACACACCCTTCTTTGTTACTGGGATGGATTTAACTTCTGTGTTGATTATCACTTCACTGTTGGTGTTAAACCTTCCCTCCCCCGCCGCAATTCGACCTGAAAGAAAGTGCCTTATTAGTGATTATCAATGAATAATTTCAGTGATGTTATTGTAAAGTCAGATATTAGCTTCCTTTTAGCAGCTAAACCAATGTATATGGTTATTTTCTCACAGCTTCTTTGTTCAACTAAGGTCCTCTCTCTGCTTCTTAACTCCAAAACCAACCCCCAACTAGACAGAGCAATGTTTCCTTAAATAAAATCATACCTAACTCCCACTGGAAGTGTGAATTAGAGCCTGGGTGGCATGCATTTCACATTAATGAAACATAAAATAATTTAAAAATCCAATTTAAGGAAATTAAGATGTAGCATTCTTTTCTGAAAAACACCACTGATGTGACCACAATAATTAAAATATAACTATAAAAATGAAACACTTTAGAAGCAAACGTTTGCATTGCATTTAAAGCTATTGTTTAATATTCAACTAAATTTTATAAAAGAAACATCTACAAGAATTAAGAGCATTATACTGGATAGAAATTAAAGTCGTATAAGTGATATTGTGTGTCCCTGACAATAGATTACTTGCTTTAAAGTAAGCTTTCTTTATTTTCAGAATTAATTTACATTGTTTTCAACGAAGACAACATTAAAACAAATAACAAGAAATGGACAGAACATTTAATGAGGATGAGTGAAGAAAGGATACCTATGAGGACCTTTCTATATAACCCAAGAGGAGCACAAGATGTTGGCCGAGCTCGCAGAAGATGTACTCCACTGATGACTTTGCCGGAACAGGCTGCGTAGCCTAAACCATGTAGAAGAAGATTTACATTGTTTACATTATCTAATTGCCCTCTGCCATATCCAAGCCCAAGCCTCTTATAGAGTTCAAATTTGGCAATTGTGATGAATAAAAATGTAGCCAATTGAATTTCTGTGCCCAAAATTCTGGCACTAACATAAGCTCTTTGATACATACATTCTGTAGTTAAATAAATGCTTGTATCCTTCACAACCTAATTTTATTGAGTATACAATTTTCTTTAAAATTTGTAAACTATTAACCAACTAATTAGAGTAACTGAAGTTTATTGACATCTTATTCATTTTGAATTACAATTGGTATTTTGTTACAATAATCGTAATCACAATTTTCATACTCAGATTTTTCAAAAAATAAATCAGCACGGCATTAATCTTCTGAAAGTTTTCCTTTTGCTCGCTTCTTGAATGTTCTGGAATTCTATAGAGATGTCAACCGCTATACTGGGTGGAAGGGAACTTATTACATTCCTTCTAATATGTACTTTATAGAAGCATTAGAAACAAAAAAGTATAATGCCTTTTTTTCTTTAACAGCCGATTTCGAAAACATAAATGGTTTTTTTGTTCCAATTTGGATGCGTAATCCCACAAGAATGCACAAAGATAATAGTTTATTATATGTAAGATGCGAAGAGTAACTTATTTCTGTTATAGTTTGGGTAGTAATTTATGGGACATCAAACAGAGTTTCGAAATAATCACTGGAAAGAATTAAAGGACTACTCCGAGCAGCTTTTTCAGGCGAGAAGTAACTCGGCAACATGACGTTGAGGTTGGTCACGGATCTGAACCGGTTTCGGTCGCTTGCAAACACGACGCAGGGTGGTGTAATGTTTTGGGAGACAACAATTCTGCTTGGCTTACACTCGCACAGCAAAAATGGTGTTGGTGTTTGTTTATGCGCTGACTTAGTGAAAGTGGCACCCATACAATCTGCATTATTCAACAAAACTAAAATATCTCCGAAGGAAATGGCCAGACACAATAACGTAAGATACAGATACCGAGATCTATCACTGGTTTAGATTAATGTTATGACTTCCCTTCCACCCGGTATAACAAGTAGTTGGCGGGTGCATTCCTGGAGTTACAAAGTCTGTTCTACGAGTGAGTTTGTGACGACTGCTGTGACGTACGGTGAGTGGTACTACTGCAAGAGAGATTGCAGAAGTCATGTGTTCAACACCACAGCAAGTAAATCAGAAGAAGATGCTACGTCGTGCATATTTTGTTACTCCACTATGTCACGAAGCACACAGGACTTTGTGAAGTGACAGTGACAAAGACAAACAGAAAAACAGGACAAAATCACAATATTAACTGTAAATATACTAATTCCCACACCACGCCGTTCAGATCAACCAAATTGAAAGTGCTTAAGAGTTGAATATAGTCCTCGAAAGCTACGAAACGTCTACTTAAATCAAATTTATTCAGTACTTACCAATCAACTTATAGCTCTCGGGTTCCCATGGAGGAGGTTCTCTTGTGGCTGCGTCGAATTCGTAGTACAGCAAGCTGAAGGTTTCTTTGCATGAAAGGGCATTTCCAGGGAAAAGAGAGCAGTCTCTGATGGTGAACTTAATCTCAATGTAAATGCGATTGGCAATCCCTCGCTCCACAAAAGGTGTCCACAGCCAGTTGTTGACATTATTATATGCCACATCACACACCACGTATGACCTCCAGTTGATGCCTTTCTCAAAATTTGTGAAGCTCTCCTCAACCCACTGCAACAAAATAAACGAAAAAACTACATTAGACAACACCAACTCTTCTATTCTATTAAACATACTCTTTAGGTTTGTGATAAATTAAGAACTTGTACCCATGCATTTTTTAAGTAGTTGTGTTTAGAAGTAATCATTACATAAATGGTAGAATGGGTGTGTTCTATCAACTGTTTACAAAAGTTATCATGTGACAGAACTTGCAGTGTGCGCTCAAGATCTTTTTAGGAGGGAGATCCCAAATCAGTTAGTTAGACCCTGGCCTACTGATCCAAAGGTCGTGGGTTCAAATCGCTGATATGATCCTGGCAATTGACAGCGCCGTTAGACAACAAAATATTTAATTTATTTAACTCTCTTAACCAGTAAATCAAATTATGAAATCCTTACTTATTTCAAATGTGTAAAATAACTTGGTACTGTGCCAGAGGATAAACTAGTGATATTCCCATTCTTGAAGAGTTAAAAACGGAGTTTATTTCACATAGCTCCCATGATTTCAGGACTCTTGAATGACATTTCAATGTTTGTTAAACCTTTTACTGTACATGTGGTCAAGTAAGAGTTAACGTGCAATGTGAACCCGTAGATCTACAAACAGATCTAGTGACAAAAATTAAGTGCAGAGATTTAGTTGGCACAGACGTGTTCAATGAACTGTGTAAGATAATATATGTATTCGGATGATGATAATGTGCGTAATTCCAATTTCACCTCTTTTCTGTTTGAAACAAACACGCTGATCGTTAACTGTACCAATCCGCCACTGTCAATAGTTTAAGAAGCGAAGAATAGCACTCGTACAACCAGCAAGAATGTTACGCGGGCTGCATACCCAATGGATTCGGAAAATACATTATTCTGCCTGACCCTGCTCTAAGATAATGCAAGACTGCAGAATAGCGAGCCAGTGGGATATACTTGACCAATTACAATTGGTAAACAGACCTTACCCAGGCTACAGTTGCACCCTATGACCTTTTCTTAAACTGAAAAATGCACCTCAAGATCAAGGCCGTCATTGAAGGACCTGCCTAATAACGGTGAAACGAGTATTACTTGATATTACTCCTCGGGAGTAATTGTTTAAAAAAAGAAAGAGCGAAGTTTTATGATTTAAAATTATCTGAATACTCCTGGGACCTGAAGCATCAAAGTAGATCACATCCAACAATTGCCACAGTATTGGGAAGCAGTTTAGAGGGTTATTTTGAATCCCATTGAATATAAATATATTGAACAATATAAAGTACATGGCAATTAAGAAACTTTCGCATTCCTGCAATATTGGTCCCATTTCTTGACATATGGTAATAGAAATTGTTCAACTGTGATGCTACATAGCACCCTGTGAGCATAGAAGTCTATAATGCAGATCATGTTGACAATAATACGGGAAGTATTGGGGGAATATTAGGCTTTTTTCGCTAGAATTGTAAGTTAAAAGAACTTTGAGTCAAACGCGAAGAACCCATAAAATAGTCGTTAACGAACAGAATTTTTCGATCTCTGAATGACTTTTATGGAAAATTACAAGCTCAGATTGCTGTGCTGTTCTTAATTGAGAGTCTGAAAGTTTATTTATGTAATTTTATGCTGGCGTTCTAGTGAAGGTTGCTTTAAACGGAAAAGACCGCCTAGGTGAAGAATATTTCAGTTCCTGTTATCCTTTTATTCACACCGATAAGTGTGCTTATCCTAGCCTCAGGTGTAAAAAAATCCCGAAACTGTTTTCTTCCTCTTTGCAGCGAGTTTCAGTGATAAAATAACATCTAAATGCAACAGATTGTTTGAGGTTATGTTTCACCGCTTTCTAGATTCTTACTACTTTCATTTACAGAGAGTTTGTTGTCAAACTCAGTTGGATTAATACTCCAATACGTGATAGGGCAGAAAATCTCAACATTAATTTGTACTTTGAAACAGTATGCAGCAGGAGTTATATGTCGACATTAGTGCCGGGGAAAAAATTCACAGAAGCTTTTTAATTCCTCATTATCAATTCTGGTTCACAGTCTAAAATCAATATCACATTAAGCCAACAAATCATCCTTTTTCCATATTCATAGCTATAAAAAAACAACATATCATATTTCCAAGCAGGCTCTCTCTCTCTCCATTTACGATAACTGAGCGGAATGAACAACTAAGGTGACTCTCATTTGTATTCATGATCAACTACATGATAGGGGGAAGAAGCGGGACGGGGGAGGGGGGATTGATGCTTGCATTATACATGTCCAGCTTTTAACCTTCCCCAACAAAAGTAGTATAGCCATTAAGGGAGGCAAATCTCTGTAGGGATCATATTTACAACCCTTCATTTTATTGTTGTTTTAGCCCCTCCTTTCCACTCCCATGTTCCTTTTTGTCATGCTTTTATATTCCTGACACTAATTCCTGTCTTCTCTATGTTGTTATGAAGAAAATATGTAAGGACCGGAGTTTCTGAACGTCATCTGTATAAAATCCTCTCATTATACGTAGGAATAAAGTGCGCCGGGCTTCATTAACAAGAGATCAAATGTCCACTTCTTATCAATATCATTCGGAGGTTCTTGTGAGTTGTCGGAATGGCATCCGGAATGCTTTTGGTTCTCATCATAAACTGAACAAGCCGTCCAGACTTTGACCTTGCTCCTCAGCTGAGCCTTTCATTCCCCTGAAGTGAATAAAATTAGGTTTCCGGAGCGACCGCGTCCTCCCATCCAACCTTCTACTAATCATGGCCTGTAGGAGCTAATGGTGGAGAAGAAACTCGCGCAACTTTCTCTGCCCATTGCCTATAGCAAGTAGAGGAAGTATTGTATTCCACCCAAAAATTAGATATCTAGATTTCACCGAAAATACATTTTGAGGCCCCCTGAACCCAAAAAAGCATTCTTAGAAAAAGGTGTGCATGTCTGTGAAAAGCGTAACTAAAAAACGAAAAGTTGGTTAAAAACCAAATTTAGTATATAAGTGTAATATCTCCTCAAAATCCTAGGGGGTGTAAGTTCTACATAAGGGGAGGGTAATCAGGTAAAGAAAAAATTTAATATCATATAAGGATGCAACAAGAAGATTTTGAACAAAATTCCTCCGCCCTAAACTACCCTTTACATGGAAAGTTTTTCGTAAATGGCTCTAAAGATCTTGATTAAAATGCCACATGTTTAAGATATTTTATAGCAAACGAAAATGTATATTTTGAATTTTCTGACTATAGCCCATAGTCCTGTTTACTCTTGACGACCTTTGCATAGCTGTAAGAGAGACCAAATCTTACTATACAAAAAAATGCAATCTCGTTAAAACATACAATTGATGTCCAATTGATTTTTCTGAGTGAACCGTTTCAGAGATACTCCCTGTTATTTGTGTAAGTTTTAGAACACTTAAACTTTCTTCAAATGCAAGATTGTTATTAATTTTTTATACCTTAGCCGTGTGAAGAGAACGGAATCTCAAAGCTTTAAAAGATTTGACTACGCTCAAAGCCTACCGTATTCTAATATTCCCCTTGTATCTACAATGAAATAAGCAATAAGATGATTTCTTTAAATTTATCTCAACTAACACGAAGATAGTTTGTAAGAATGGTTACTACAAGAGTAGAGAAAGTCATATGAGTGCAACACATCAGATTTCTTCATATCTATACTACAAATGAATAATATAGAATGTTATTCTTGTATGGTACCTACTTCCGTGTTACACATGTAAACAGTTTTAGTTAGATGATTGCAATTTTCAACTTTTGCGAGAATTTTACCTTTGATGTATGTTTACCTACATTTTATGACTTTAAGAATGGCGCATGTTTGCTAAGATAAATAGGGAAAGCACTGCCTTAAGAGCAATATTTTCAGGGCCTTATCCAACCGAGAAGAAGAGAGGATGGGGCCATCAACACGTATCCCCCAGCCCGAATGTTGGCTTTGTTGGCCAGGACCGCTGCCTATCTCAGCTCCTCACTTTCCTCACGATCCATATGCGCAACCTCGTCGTGGCTGGGAGCTACGCTCCAAGTCTGCGGAGAAGTATTTCAATGTTGAGCACTATAAATAGCTTTTCCTAGGTACGAAGATACAGCTTTGGGCGCAAATGTCTTTTGCAAGTGCTTTTCATGCCTACACGTAATATAATGCACTGTTTTTGTTTGGAAGTAAACATTTAGAGACAAGTAGATTACTATGGCAGACACAACATTTATTGGCGGGTGGCAGGAGGAGCTGTTAACATAAGATCCAATCAGAGGCTTGCCATGGCTTGAGGCATTGTCTAGCTAGTTAAATACGCCGTGAATTACGCTGTAAAGCCGGCGATGTAAATATCCTTTGCACCCAGTGGTCAGTTATCAAGTGTCATTAAATTGTGTGTTCGCCATAGGAAGTAGTAACTTGGAATGTCCAAAGAAACACCGATGTTCATACTTTGTGAACGGGAGGAGGAATACATATTTAACAACTAGAATACAGGAATATTCTAAAATATAATCATTCATTACACAGTATACAGGTTGGGAATATGCATTATAATGCATAAAGCAATTACATTATGCACAAAAGATGCAGTCAGTGACTCATTTGGGACCTCCCAGATCACTAAGCCCTATCTGATGCTGGAACACCTCCCTTAGGGAGCATCATTTTTCATGTGTTACGGTGCATTACAAATTTACATTGATACAGTGTCTCGGTTACAGATCTGTTTTCTCATAGACAGGTCGAGGGGTGCCTAGAAGCTGGATATTCATGACTCACGTGCGTTAACAAAATCACCCAATGATTTTAAATGAAAGAGGAAATTAATTTATACAATGTTGTAAGTTATCTTCTTTGACGTAAGCGACCTCTTTAGACTGATAGTATACCTGGCCTTGGCAAATGGAGGTAAATGCTAGATGACTAGTGTTTTTAAACTCCATAAAATGAAAAATTCTGCACACAGGCATGCCAACTTGTACAATAATTATAGGGACAGACAATTTTAACGCCAGTGGGATGCAGCTACTCGTAATATACTGGTAAAATATACTTATTCTTCTTTTCCTCTCCCTTATGCCCTTTCGATCGTCGGGTTTCCTCAGCCAGTCATGATCCATTAGCTACTTGTTTAGCTTCCCTCAAGTCTTTCCTTTCTATTTCACTACTTTCTCCATATAATCGCTCCATTCTATTCTTGGTCGCTCTCTCCCTTTTCTTCCTTCCCCTCTGGCCTCCCATACCCGTTTCGGTTTCCTGCTCTATTTATGTGTGCACACCATCTTAAAACATTTATCCTTTTTATTACGGTAAAATACACAATATTTTTAAGGTTGTTGATATAATGACTATAAAAGAGTACGGTTATTATTTAAAGCGAATTACACAGTACAATATTCTATATCTACTAAAATTTAACAATAACTTGTGTTGTTTCGATGTTGTTATGGTATTTTCCCTTCCAAAGTAAAGTCACACGCTGAGGCTTTGCATAAATGCACCACTGACCTTTATCAAACTCAAATATCGTTGTAATTTACACACTACAAAGTCAATTTTATCTTGAAGGGGTAATCTCAGTTACGTTCTCTATTCCACCAACAAAACTGAATGAAATGATGAGTTTCCACTAATTATGGCTTCATAGTTTTGTCAATTTATCATTTTGTGAATATCAGTTTCTTAACTTGTGCAAGTAGGTATAACTTTCAACATAGAATCTATGACAATCAACCACAAGCCCGTAAGTTTTCCAAGTTTTATATTTCCTAAAGAGGGCAAAACTTCTGCGTTGCAATGGCAATCGTAGCTTTGCTTAGGTTAGGTGTCATTTGATAGTCATTATATTTAAACTTTTACTCTAAGTATATACATTTTTGTTCCAATTGTGAAATAGTTTAATTCATCTCCATTAGTTTTGATTTTCATAAAACTATCGGTGAAATAAAAACGCATTGTAAGATAAATACATTACTTTAATTAAAGTGTTTTTGTTCCAGAGAATTACAGCAACCTTAGGAGTTGTGCTTGTCCATTGATCAAAAAACAGCAATTTGTTACAATTACAAAAGTTTTTCTACCCAGTGTCATTTATTTTCATTTGTTCTATAAATTACTCACATACAGTTTTGTTTTTCGACTCACTTCGTGCTAATCATAAATGTTGGCAGAAATGATTTCATGTGTTTTGTAGTAGGTAGGTAAACAAAAGAACACGGGAGGCTGATGCGGTAGTCAAGTGTTTTATGCATGCCTACCCTTGTGTTACATACTCATTGTATGATCTCAGCAGTAACAAAAGAACGATGACTGAAATTGTATTGCTTTAAATACCAGAAGATCCAAACGAACAGCTTCGAATACTATGAACGCCAAGAAAAACGCTTGTGACACAAATTGTATATATTTCCAAGAGCTTTATATTTTTGCTGATTTAACTTTTGGTCTGTTTCTTACTGTTTCTTAGTTAGATGAAGTTATACTAAATTCAGTACATATAAGGAATCCCTTACAGGAAATTCAACATATACATTTCATTTGCCATGTTGATATTGCAAACAAAGAACGTTTAAATGCAAATGATTAGCATTGTTTTAGGAAATAACATTCTGTGTAAAGGGTAGCTTGGAGTGTGCGGACATGAGCGGAGTATATTACTTCCCCATTTCGCTGTGAGAGGTAGAAAAAGTAAATTAGTTGATTTACCTGTTATAGCTACAAGAGCTGCAGGTATGAAAGAAAAAACGCATGCTGAGGACAGTTAGAAAAATCTGATGTGTTGCACTCACATGACTTTCTCTACTCTTGTACTAACCATTCTTACAAACTCTTATTCCTACATCTTCTTCGTGTTAGTTAAGATAAACATTTGTACAACTATTGCTTATTTCCTTGTAGGTGCAAGGGGAATGTTAGAATACAGTATGCTTTGTGCGATAGTCAAATGTTTGAGATTCTGTTGTCTTTGCACAGTTAACATATAAAAAAATGAACAACGATGATTCATTTCACAAAAGTTCTAAGTTTTCCGAAACTCACACACATAACAAGGAATATCTCCGAAATAGTTCACCCTACAAGAAAATTTATTGAGACATAAATTGTGTATTTTAGCAAGATATACATTTTTTGTATAGTATAATTTGGTCTATCTCTAACGGTTTACCAGTTATGCAAAAGTCGTCCAGAGTAAATACGACTACAGGGGCTATAGCCAGAAAATTCAAGATATACATTTCATTTGTCATCAAAATATCTCAAACATATGACATTTTAATCAAAATCGTTAGCGCCATTTTCAAGAAAATCAAAATTTTCGAAAAATTTTCCATGTAAAGGGTAGTTTAGGGTGGGGCTATTTTCTTCAAAATCTTCGTGTCGCATCCTTGAAAGACATTAAACTTAAATACCAACTTTGGTTTTTAACCGACTTTTCGTTTTTGAGTTATGCTGTCCACAGACTGACACACACACACACACACACACACACACACACACGCGCGCGCGCGGACCTTTTTCTAATTATTTTTTTTTTTTTTTTTGATTAAGGGGGTCTCAAAACATATATTTCCGGTGAAATCTCGACATCGAATTTTTGGGTGGAATACAATACTTCCCCTATTTACCAATAGAGAAAGTAAAAAATAGCAGCACAAAAGTAATAGAATAACAACCTTTGGACAAGAATTTCCAAACCTTGTAAAAAGAGATGAGCACCACACGACATACAATGAAACAACTACTGGGCAAGAATTGTCAAACTTCATGGAAACATGAAAATCACATTTAATTTTTTAACTCTCTGTAGCAACTACATTTTGCAGTCATGGCGTTTTTACTTTCCCTGCCAAATTTCCAGAGATTCATATAGTTAAAAATGTATGCCACATTCAAAGACAAAGGCAATATCATTAAACGGAGTGTCTGCAGCACTTGCTTTGATTTAAAACATTAAAGCTGCTCTGCATTTGTTTAAAACAAGTTGCCACATGCGCTAACCGCAGTGCGCAGCGAGAATGGAAATCGATTATGAAATCTAGAAAAGGAGTATTTAAACATAACGCCGGAACAAACGAGAGGTTATTACCACGTAGTTAATAAACTCATTCCAAACACATACAAACTCCGTTTTGCATAATCTACTTTTAAATGAGTTTTGTACGTCATTTTCAAAGTGCAGAGTTCCAAACCTGTTTGCTATTTAAACATCTGCTTTTGTATTTCGGTTTGGAATCACTTTCAGTTGTTAAAATACAAAATGTTAATATATGTAACAGACATAATGTGATATGGATGGAACCATTAAAATGCATGGACGCGTAGAAACCATATCTTTGCATTGCTAATTGTAAGCATCTGTTTAGTAGGTCTTTGAAATGCGGAAGGTTGTTTCCATCAAGCTAATACCTGTACTAGCGTTCCTTGAAGTGAATACATAAGTTAGTGCTTTTATGAAAGCTAATAACACATCTTTCGTGTATAATTGATTTGAATAGCTAGCAAAAAATAAGATCCTTTTCACATATTCACTAAGGGGAATTGACATCGATGAGTCCAATCCCATTCTCAATACGATCCACGTTTCCATGTTGAATTCAATAGTATTTTAAGTGGGTGTTGAGGTTAGAAGAATATAATATGAGATTGTAGAAACAATAAAAGTGGCTTGTGTGTATTACGCCATTTTCGCGAAGAAAACAGAATGTGCTACAGTAGAAGTTACCATCTTTGGCGGATTCAAATCGCTTTGAATCCGGTAGGTGTTTCCACGCAACAAAATGTCTATGCGATGCCACTTCTAAGAGCATCGGCTCCAAGGATTCACTTCGATCTGAATCCCCTAATGACCTAGTTGTCGACGGGCTCTTAAACACAACAACTCGATCTGAATCCGCGCCCACAAACTTCATTTGTGCAACAAGAAAGAATAGTAATGGTCAGCTATCGATTGGCATTAAATTTTGTGCCTGCCATAGTATAATACCTGATGATACAAGACCATTAATTGCTTCTGAAGTAAATGATTCGACATCATCATGGAAGATATGCAAATAAAACCATTAAAACTGTTTTTGAAGTGGAGAGGAATATTTTTTGGAATCACTGTATACCAATTGCGTTATAATTTGTAGCGGGAAATGGTTAAGATAACTATTGTATTTAAAATGTATTAACAGTTAGTTCCCCAAGAAAGAGTGTAGTGTATAACAGTCACGCGAGTTAACTTTTTGTAGCCATTCACAATAAATACTTATCTAGAAATGGTTTCAACTTGCGCAACACAAACTTAGTTACAGGCAATATGTAGAAGGAACACTCCACTGACCACCTTCGTGGCGTGACGGTAGCACATTCAAAAAGTTCCGGCTTCGAATCTCATTTCTGTCCCCTCTCCTGAAGTTTATCCTTACAGTCAGAAGAGAATTTCAGGTAAGTTGTGTAATTAAGATGAGGAAAAACTCACTAACACAACGAATATTTCCGTTAAATTTATGCTACGAAAAGAAGAAGTTAAACTGTATGTAATGGCCACTACATTTTCCTTGAAGTAACTTTTGTATCATTTTATGTTTACCCAGTCATACAAGACAGAAAGTGTAACTTTTGGTTTCTTATGCCCATTTCTGGAACTTTGAGCTTTACTCATTAAAACAGTTTTTAAAGGAATAATCAGGGAATGGGGTGGGAGTAGAAAAATGAGAATTCGTGAAAATCTTTGCCACCCTTAATGGATGTAGGACTTGTGAAATTTGCTATTTGTCCCACTTAGTGGAACGTTTTTCTAGTTATTTCTAACTGAGAGGTTCTCAAAACTTGTAGACATTCCCCTTTAATTATTTCGAATGTAATGCTTCCTCTACTCTAGAGAAAATAATTTGTAATCTATTTTCAGCCACTATGTTTCCATGGGGAATACAAATCAATTTGATTTCACATTCCTGATTGAATACTGCAATTTATATCACTGACTTTACAGGATGATTTCACAGCTTAACTGTACAGCGCCGCAAGGTGTGGCAAGCCTCTGATTGGATGCTGTGTTGAGCCACACGCCATTAAATTCTGTGTCAGTCATAAAATGCTCTACTAAATGAATGTAAAATAATACACCACCCTTATAAAAACCGATGAAATTATCAAACAATTGCATAACTAAAAGCGAAACATTTCTAGAAACGTTGGAATGCGTAAACATTGATGTAAATTCTTTCGGCATGAGCGTTTTCTCTCTTTTAATTTGGCTGCTGGAATTTTTTTACTGAAGACAAATATTTTCTGGAGCATAATATTTTTGCCATTGCCTTGGTCTAAGAAGACTGTTAAATTACCTGAAATGACTGTACGTATATTTCTGCAACCAATTCAGTGTGCCCATGCTCAGGTGCTTAGATATTCACCCTTCCTGTTTTTTGTATGTCTCATTTAAAATTGATTAAAATGCGACATTAATATTACCCGAGTAAAAGGGGGTAATGGTTGTTGTTGAGCACATATAACTGTCAGCGAGATCGTGAAATAAAACATGGCACCTACAGTCCTTTGTTTCTTGCCGACAAGGTACAGTCGCTCCAGAAACGCTAACGAGCATATTATGTTTTCACTTCTACGACACTAATCCGAGAAAGCGGTCAATTCATTAACTCATTATATCTCTAGTGTGTTTCTATTTAATAAGTTAGGTACACACAGAATGTTTGAAAATTTCTTATTGTTCGGTTGCATACATTTATACCTACAGGAAGTAAATCCTCCGTGCAAAATTCTGCCAGTTTATTAGACAAAGATGCGCAAAATTAGTTTTTTAACGTTCTATGCACCTGTTGTGTGAAGTGAAGGAAATAATTTTTCTTCCCTCGAAATACCCCTCTCCCCCAAGTAACTTCGGTTTACTTTTAAGGAATTCCGATTGTATTCCTCTTAGCGGCATGGGGAGGCTATCTGTTCCGGAATACTGAGAGCAAGTTGGCGCATGGGCGAATTCTAGCGAAGCTGCTGCTTTCTTCTTCACACCCTCTTTCATTTCACCATTAACTACAACTCTATTTGTTAATTTGGCCTTTTCATTTCATCCTCTTGCAAATGACTCTCCACAAGCTATATGCTTCATTGCCCAAACACCAATCCTTGAATTTTCTATAACTACATAAACTTTCCTTAACCTTTCTGGAAGTATATTAATACTTGCATCTTGGACTGCTTTTAAAATTTTTCCTAATGAACCGTGAAAATCACATTCACTCATTTTTAATTTAAATTCATATATGAAATCAGCATCCAAACTTGCAGAATATAACAAGTCTTTGTTAATATATGGCGTCTTTTGCCCCCAAAGTCCACATTACTCTTTCTCTGAACATGTCGTTTCCTTAATGAATAAATTTAAAATATGGAACATATACTAAAATCTACTTAATGTAGATAAAATATTGTACACAACACTTACAAAATTAGGATTAGAACACTGGGCCTCGATTGTGTTGTAACTTGGGCTTCTCGTTACTAAACCACTTCTTTTGTAACTAACCCCTTGCGCAGCAGCCCTTCGTCGGCCAAAGCTTTTGTAACTAGTACTCTAAATGTCTAAAATACGAGACCACGTTATTAAAACCAGTTTGAAATATATGCCATTAGAGGGCAATAGCATAACAGTATGGACGCCATAACAGCAGCTGTTTATTCATAGCGCAAGTTTGAGGTTAGGAGATTAGTTTCAGTTGTACACAAAATAGATAACTGCAGCAGAGCTAGAAAGCTGGAATGGAAACAAATGCCACACGCAGAAAACAACAGAGTAAAGATATAGATAGTGAAAGAGATCCAACATATACGCAGAACTCCACTGCAAATTTCTATAGCTGGTTGAACAAAAATGTGGGTAGGAGGCCTTGGAATATTACAGCAGGCTTTGTTTTAATGAGTTTCAGATTTAGAGCGAAATCCTCGCTGATTGAATGGAAACAGTATCAAGGGCTGAATCACGTCGTAGAGTGGTCTGCGTCCATCGCAACTGCCATGAATGCAAATTAGCAATAATCCACTTAACAGCGAACCGATTCAATGCTGCAGCGTTACACACCGGCCATCTTGTTTTCTCTACCATTACAGGGCGTGGGGCTACTTAACGTTTTTTTCAGGCATAAGTAAGGCACAGATACACGTCATGAATGCGCTCTTCCTTGCCTAACGAGCCCCTCGTTATTGTTAACCAAACATTAGTTAACTTCCACCCGCAATTTGCTTCCCGTTGACGTGTAAATGACATCAGGCTTCTTCATCAAGCCACCCCTTACAAACCATTAAACCCCTCGCGCGCCCTAAAATAAACTAGCCACGTGACATAATAACCAGCTCCTAGTGAATGCTTTGAATGGCGCCAATCCCATGAATAGAGCACCCTGAATCACTAGGTAACGGAGTCTGGGGTGTAAGCTACTTTAGTTAATAAAAACTAATGATAAAAATGGGGCCACACACAAAGAATATTCATGTGTGGAACCCTTGCATAGCCCAGCCCTTGCTGAATTATGTAGGAGACAGTGCCAAAGTTCCTTTATATGTGTTTTGTATGGCGCAAGGGATGTTGCGCTCTTCTGGGCCATATGTGCTAATATAAGTTCACGCTCTTTTCCTCCCTAACAGCCTAAGTCGTATAATTAACAGCTCATGGTTATTGCCACTGAAGTACTTGCGAGATTATTTATAGTACTGCAAAATTGGCTTTGTACACAATTACACACTTACTTTCGCATTCTTAATAGTTCTGTCGCCGCTAAATTGTAAATAAATTAATTAAATGCATTCACAGAATAAACATTGGTTAACATTTCATTAAATTGCTTAAGGGTACGTTAAAGGGAATACCACCTGGTATATCTAGCTAAAATTAAAAATTATTTTGTTGTTTTAACACATTAGTGTTCCGGTGTGCCGGAATTTCGTCCCGCAGGAGTTCTTTTACATGCCAGTAAATCTACTGACATGGAACTATCGTTTTTAAGCACACTTAAAAAACCATCGGTCTGAGCCGGATTTGAACCCCCGACCTTGGGATCAGTAGACCAGCGTCTAACCCAATGAGGCACCCAGACCGACGGATATCTAGGTTAGGATCACACTAAGCACGAACTGACAGTAATTTGTACGTTTAAGCACAAAAATCCGAAATGTATCTCTTTATTCCATCATAATAAAGAGTCAATTAAATGTAACGAAACTATAATTCTATCACATACATTAAAGGTACTGAAACTATCAATTTTCAACTTGGCGACTCGCGGGATAGCTTAAGCGACCTTCATTTTTTTACCTGCTGAACATACAGGCCGTGAGCAGAGTGCGCTCAGTGAGCACAAGTTCCCCAGTCTTGACTAGACTAGACACAAACTATGAAATTACGTGTTGAAAAAATAAATAGTAACTGATTAGCTTAAAATGTTAGTCGTAAAAACTTATAGTTACCGTAACTATAACAAAAAATTGTTACTTTCGACGATGGTGCCTTTTATCCACTTTCGGTTCATGATGACTCGATGGCAAGTTTAATTTCCTGTATTCAGTGCTGACAACATAATTTACCTGCGTGTTTTCCCTTTTATTGCAAGTATATGCATGAACTATATTAAATCCTCTAACTTTTGATAAATTTATTATAGCAGACTTGGAATATATATTTAAGTACTGAATTTTGGCATTTATTTTTTTATCTAGGTCTTCCATTTTATTTATTAATACGTAGAAGTTAATTAATACAGCAGTTTAGTACTTATTTATTTTTTAAGGGTCAACAACCCTGCATAGATAATCGATCGCGTTTTTGGCACAAAGGTTAATGCTACGGAAGTACCATGTTGAACAGCTGTTAGTAAATTATTGATTCTATTTTCCCATAAGTATTATCTGTACAATTTACTGTTGAAAAAAATTCTATGCAATATAGATACGTTAAGTTGGAGAAGCTTTGAAGAAGAAAATATTCGACTCTGTCTCGTATTTTCAGACTCTTTCTTGTGCCCCATTATGCACTTACCATACTCGTATCGCAATACACAATTCCTCTATAACCCGTTATAAATGTTACTAAATACAAGCAAATGACCAGATTGAAGTCAATCCAGGAAGCACATTCCGCAACGCTTGGTTATGTGGATATAAATTTTTATGAAACAGTCTCAATTTGCGATTTCACGTTGCAGCCACTGAAAGCTTGCTGCTAATGGGCAAATAGCCCTTAGGTTATTTCACGCTGTTAAAAAACATGGCAAACGAGCTATCGTGCAAAACAAAATTTATTCTGTGAAATTAAAGATGGTCTCATTGCAGCGTTTCAATTCTTTTTCTACCCATTTCAGACAGAGGTTACAGTTAGGTTGAGGGTTTCCGTTATTGGGGTGTTGACGCATCCTAGATCTTTTTTTGTCGTTTTCACCACTCGATCGACCAAAGCCAGCGGATCGAAGTAAACCCAACGAAGTGTGGAAACTGTTAATTGCTTTGAAAAGGGGAGGCTTCTGGCATCTTCACTATAAGGACCTGCTAAGCAAAACATCCTTCTAGTGACGTGGACTCCATTCATCTGCGAGTATTTAATAACCTCTAATACAAAGATGTGTTCCACTCACATGACTTTCTCTACTCTTGTTCTAACTATTCTTACAAACTCTTATTCCTATATCTTCAGCTTAGTCGATATAAACATTTGTGGAAAATATCTTATTGCTCATATTCTTGTAGGTGCAAGAGGAATATGGGTACACAGTAGGCTTTGAGCGATAGTCAAATCTTTTAAAATTTTTAAATTTCGTTCTCCTTGCATAACCAGGGGATAAAAAAGTGAATAACGACCTTCCATTTAAAACAAAAAAAGTTTAAGTATTGCAAAACTCACAGAAATAACATGGAATATCTCCGAAATGGTTCACTCAAAAGAAAAAAGGGACATAACGTTTTTTTTTTTTTTTTTTTTTTTTTTTTTGTATATTAAGATTTGGTCTATCTCTTACTGTTTGCCAGTTATACAAAATATACAATTAATTTGCTATTAAAATATCTTAAACGTATGGTATTTTAATCAAAATCGTTAAAACCATTTTTGAGAAAATCAAAAGTTTCTATGTAAAGGGTAGTTTAGAGTACAGGCGTTTACGTGTCGCATTCTTGAAAAATATTAAACTTAAATACCAACTTTGGTTTTTAACCAACTTTTAATTTTTGAGTTACGCTGTTAACAGACAGACACACCCTTTTTTCTGAAAAGGCGTTTTTCTTATTGAGGGGGCCTCAAAATATACATTTACGGTGAAATCTCGATATCAAAATGTTGGGTCGAATACAATACTTCCGCTGCTTACTATATGTAGTAGAGAAAGTAAAAACATTGACCTAGTTTCCTATTAATTGATTTGCTAGCAACAGCTGCAGTGAAGCGTGCAGAGTTTAATATTAAATGATTAACTACCATATTATAATATTACAGTTATGCCTTGTATAATAATAAGGAAATCCGGACACTTGGTATTAAATATTTAAAAATAAACCACGTAAGCAATAGGGGCACCGTTATGTAATTGCCGCAGAGCTCGAGTTATACGCTTGATTAACGTAGTTAACGGTAATTCCTGAAGCTCTTTACGCCTTAACGCAGTCGTTTCGCTTATTATTTCCTCTTGAGTGTGGTTGAATTTAATTTATGCAGTTTTCCGTTTGCAATACGCTGCCGTTGGAACCCAGGCTAAGCTACAGTCACGACCAAATTGAACCATGGATATTTCACTTGGCATGCCTAGACGAAGCCGTCATGACTCCTTCAAGGCCCATAATTTGAAAATTCTCTCATGTGTCTCGGAAATTCGTGGAATGTGGGTGTATCTTGAAAATCTAGCGTCCAGTCGATATATCACATTTTAAATCGAGTATTATTTTTGGTCTTCAGCGTTCTCAACCTAATGATCTCGAATCTCGAATAACTTTCATTAACTTCTTTGTAAGTTTTATACACCAAATTAGGAGTAATAATACCAACGTTTTGTACTTAATTCATTACGCATCAAAACCGCAGTTTTTTCAAACCTTCAGAACTACGAGTAATCTTTGTGTTATTCTTTAAATGGAATGGAAATGAAATTATATTAGACCTTAACCCCACGTCATTAAATTACATAGGTTTCAGAAATGAGATATAATCTAGAACTAATTTTTTACTGGAAGTATTGTAGGTATTCCACCCAAAAATTCGATGTCGAGATTTCAGAGGAAATATGTTTTGAGACCCCCTGAATCCAGCAAAAGCATTTTTAGAAAAAGATGCGTGTGTGTCTATCAGTCTGTGGACAACATAACCCCCCCCCCCAAAAAAAAAAAAAAAAAAAAAAGGTAAGTCGGTTAAAAACCAAAGTTGGTATTTAAGTTTAATGTCTTTGAGGGATGCGACACGAAGATTTTAAAGACAATTGCTCCCTAAACTACCCTTCAGGTCGAAAATTTTGATTTTCTTCAAAATGGCTCTAACGATTTTGATTAAAATGCCATATGTTTGAGATATTTTTATGACAAAGGAAATGTATATCTTAAATTTTCTGGCTATAGGCCATGAAGTTCTATTTACTCTGGAAGACTTTTGCATAACTGGTAAACCGTAAGAGATAGACCAAAGCTTACTATACAAAAATGTAGATCTTGCTAAAACACATAATTTATACCTAAATAAATTTTTTGTAGAGTGAGCCTTTTCGGAGATATTCCTCGTTATTTGTGTAAGTTTTAGAGAACTTATACTTCTGTCAAATGGAACATCGCTTATCAGTTTTATATGTTAACCGTGCAAAGAGAACGGAATTTGAAAACTTTAGAAGGGTTGACTATCGCTCAAAGCCTACTGTATTCCCATATTCTCCTTGCATTTACAAGGAAATAAGATTATTTCTGCAAATGTTTACCTCAACTAACACGAAGAAGATATAGGAATACGAGTTTGTAAGAATGGGTAGAGAAAGTCATGTGAGTGCAATATATCAGATTTTTTCCCCTTTGGTTTAGTTCTTTTTACAACCTGCGTTTCATCCTGTGAATATACCGCATATAGAACCACCTTGAAAATTGAACTAATTATTTAAATTGTTCACATAGAGGTGATCCCAGAAATATTGCAGTTACTAAATTACAAAAAAATTGATTATTTTTGTATCGATGAATCTACTGGTCCACATATTTTGCAACTATACCGGTCATACGTTAACCAGAGATTCTGGATGAGTGTAACAAATATGTCCAATACAATTATTGTCAATAAAGAATTGTCTCGCCGAAAAAAAATAATTTGTGTCAAAAATTTGGAGCCATCTAGCTTCTTGACGAATGGACATAAATATTGGTTATTTTACTGTCCCGCAAACATTGTGTGCATAATGCTATAATGCATTTCTACCTTAATTCGAATGAATTTAGCCACAATTTAATGTTAAAATGTCATGCAAAGTTTAATTTCTTATTTGGCAACATCACGTTAGCATTAAATTGTGACTAATTTCATTCAAATTAAAGTAGAAATGAATTGTGTGACAGTTATTGAAGTAATAAACCATTTATCTATATCCCTTTGACAATAAGCTAGATGGCTCGAAATATTTGACACTATTTTTTTCGAGGAAACGGTCTTTATTGACATTTTTGTTACATTCATGTAGAATATTAGGTTAAAGTAGTACTTTCCACCCAGTATATGGATACTTCTGGAAGAAATGTATATGCAAATCAAGTTTCAATGTTAACGAAAGATCTTTATGTAAAGTACTAACTTAACCTGACTGATTTTCGTTGTTTTAAAAGCTTGAAGACAAATAAGTTTATAAGCCATTGAGCTAAACTTGCAGGGATTTGTCCAGAGCGACTCATTGCCCGTAAAAACAAATCTCTATCAAGACAGGAGCACGCAGGAAATGTGCTCGTAGTTTCTTCATCAAGTGTAACTATGGCTGACACAAAATTTAATGGCGAGTAACTCAACACAACAGAAAATGAACGGTTTACTACGCCTTTCGGCGTTGTCAAGTTAAACACGTGAAATCACACTGTAAACCTAGTGATATAATTTGCACAACAGGAAAGAACAAAAATAGTCAAGGTATCAGCGGCCATTAAGTTTTGTGTCTGCCATAGTGAAGTTTAAGTGTTTTTTTTTTTCCCCTGTCCGCACTGTAATAACTAGTATTTTCTAAGTCAGATGGGAATGTTTAAGTTTTTTTAGAGTTTAATTGCAGCTCCTTCTTTTGTTCTAAGGAATACAACTCAGGTTTTGTAACTGATTACAACTGGACGATTTTAATACTGTTCCTAGTACTGAATTAATATCTAGCAAAGCATGAATTATTGAGATTGTTTGGTGTTAAACCTTACATTTATTTTCATTGCTGTATGAAATTCCCTATTACTCTATTCACTCAACTCTGACAGATATGCACACAAGTTTAATTTTCTGTACTCAGTACTATTACAAATCGGGAAAGAACTACTGCACAATAGCGTATCCAGTCAAGGGTTAATTTGCTCTACTTCTATTTTCCATTGCGAACGTGCGTTTTAATTACTCTTCCATGCTAGTCGACTTTTTCCCCATATTAACCTTCGAGCAAGGTTCGTTTCAAACGTCAGCCACAATATTCATTAAAAAATGTTTTGATTAAATTTCTGCTGAGCGAAAATGAAGCGTTCACGGCACTGAGATGTTCTACATGCGGTACTTAAAGCACTTCGGCGTACCGGGTTCGAGAGTAATCAATCACTCATAACTAGCGGCAGGATTTTAATGCAAACGTATATTTCTTCTGCTGCCAGTATGCTTACTTGGTATATGATTTCATTACTAAACGTCAAACACTTTAAACAATTGGTTATGTTTCATACAACGATATTTTGTCTGTTTGTTAATGCCCATGGTATTTTAAAGCACATTTGCTTGTTTTACTTGTAAATGTTATAAATATATTATTATTATTATTATTATTATTATTATTATTATTATTATTATTATTATTATTATTATTATTATTATTATTATATTTGTTTTATCACATTGATTCAAAAATACGATATTTCTGGATGTCATCGAAAGTTGGCATCACTGTTGATAGTTGGCATCACACGTAACAATCACAGGTATTTGTTGGAATTGAGTTCAAGCGTACTGGTTATACCTGCAATAATATTAAATTTAGTTTAAAGTTTATTTAGTGCCTCTTAAGATTTATAGGAATTTAACCTAATTTACACACAGTAAAAACACTTCAAAATATTAATTTTTGTGCAATAAGCCTTTTGTCTTTCTCTTACGGTTTACCAGTTGGGCAAAGTTACCAGTGAACAGGACTTCAGGGACTATTTCCAGAAAATTCAAGGTACACATTTAATTTGTCATAAAAATATCTTAAAAATCGTTAAGAACTACTTTTGAGAAAGTCAAATTTTTAGAAAATATTTCCATGTAAAGAGTAGTTTGGGGTGAGGGATTTTCTTGAAAATCTTGGTGCCGCATCCTTGGAAGACCCTGAACTAAAATATCAAATTTGGTTTTGAATCAACTTTTCAATTATGCTGTTCACAGAAGGACAGATGCGCGAGTGCTCACACACATACACAGAGACCTTTTGCTAAGGTTTTTTTTTTCTTTTTTTGGGGGGGCGGGGGGGAGGGTTCAGGGGATCTCAAAACATATATTTCAGGTGAAAACTCGACATCGAAACTTACTATACGTAGTAGATAAAGTAAAATACCCTCCAAGGACTAAAATAACTCCATATAAACACAGTCTGGAACACAAGGACATCTACCCAACCAAGGATTAAACTCACTGAAGTTAACACCAAATATATTTAACATGCGTAATAGTTCTTAGCATTAATCTAAACGAACAAACAGTATGTCACCAAAAAATAGTCAGACAGCACTATAACGAAAAAATATGTTATAATTGCCTTTTGACAGCGTACCTGTTTCAAATAGCAATAGCAAAGGAAAAATGCGATTACTTTTGTAGATTTTGAAACGGCACGATTGTAACCACTTCCTTTCTCTTATATGAGATTTAACGAAGCACTGCCATATTTCCAGGGCTCATACGACTGTCAAAGCTCTGGAGTTCAGATCTGAATATAATACGGACTTAATGCAAGTTGAAGGATAGACGGAGAGGTGGGCAACTTTTAAATATTTCCTGATGATGACAAAGATGATGGACCGCCTTTATCTCATGAATTAGTTACAAGTGCCCGAGCGGCAACTAGCCCTTCATAACAATGTTAACTTTCAATTGCCCACCTGCGTTAAAAAATATTATCTTGGTGTGCCTGTCCGCACTTCCAATTTATGGACTTGGCTTCAGGAGTACGGTATCGGACAATGATGCCACTAAGGGCCGCAGAGACTCAGGATCGGCTCCTGGAGGTCACCATTAGTGTCCAGCAGGGTACAGCACTGCTCCCTTAAAATAAGTAGAGCTGGAGGGCTGGGAGACATTTGTATCTGTTTTCTGGGCGTGTCCTCTGCAGCAGTATTTATTAATTCCTTCGGAACACTTCTAAAGGGTGAAGGCGGGCGTCTGGGAGGAGCGTGGCAGGATGATGGACTCTCCTAGTGCTGCAGAGGAACCCCAGTTATGTGACCTCGACAAAAGAATATCATTTTCTCTATTTGTAAAACATTAGAGGGCTACCAGTAGTGTATGAATTTTGAATACCAGGATGCACTAGAAGCTAAGGCTTCTGGCTTGGAGCGCTCCAGCGAGGTCCAAGATTGATTTATTCCACTTGAGCACAAGTTGTCCAAAAATTCTGACTAGAATCTTCTCTACTATATTCCATCAAATATTGGATATCGAGTTTAGACTGAAAATATACTTCTTGAGAAGAAAAAAATATTGTTGGCGAGTTTAATTTTTACTTTCTCTATTATGTACCTATACTAAGTACAGTTCGACCCAAAAATTCCATGTCGAGATTTCACCGAAAATGTTTTGAGGTCCCCTGAATAAATAAAAGCATTTAATTAGAAAACGGTCCATGTGTGTGCCTGTGTGTGAATAGCATAACTCAAAAAGTAAAAGCCGGGTGAAATTTTGGTCAAAATTGTCAAAAAGTCGAAAATTGTTTTTTTTTACCTTAAAATGTTTCTGCAATACCGGTGCATTTGGATCAGCTAACATTTTCCCTATCCCCCACTCCATGTGGTCATTACGCCCCTTTCAAATAGTGCTCTTCCCTTAACGTACACTGTATGTTCCTATATAAAAGCCTGTTTTTCTCAAAATTACATTTCCGCATTTTTCAAAAGAAGGTCGCGCCTGAGTTTTGCTTCAAATTCAATGAAAATTTCCAAAAGTATTCATAAATAGCAGCTAAAAAAAACTATGCTTCAATGTTAATTCATTAACATGAATTCCAAAACCATTTTTTTGTATGAAAAAAAAAAATCAATAATTTTTAAGATTAAATTTTCTTTGTTATTAAAAATAATATGTACAGCATAATCAGCAAACGTATTTGAAATATCTGTTCATACAATTGTTACCTATGTTTTAGAGTATCAGTTCTGACAATATAAATGAATTTTGAAAAGTCAATAGACGCGAGCTCTATTTTGAAAATGTGCCTATTAAATTCATAAAATAATTTATATATCCTAAACGAATTATTCAATTTTAATGAAATTTGGTGTACCTCCTATTCTCATACAAATACAAACACAGTAAAAATTTCAGAAAAATCTATCAAAGAATGTGGAACTTTCAAATTTCACTCCCTGTGTCCCTTAACCCTAAACTACTGTTCGCGTGGAAAATTTTGATTAATTCAAATCAATAAAACTTGTCAAACATTCCATTAGAAACATCTGCCACATTACGTAATACTATAATGCTATTATTGTTCATAAAGAAAATATAAATTGATTGGATTTTCTTTTCTAACCTCTACCAAACAGTTTGGGTTAGCCACCAGGAGGAAATTAGCAAGGAATACTTTGATTCAGAAAAGAAGAATGTTGACCATACGCCATGCCAGTTGGGACTCCAGAAAACAGCTTGCCAAACTGTCTTCTATGTATCAATTCCCGCGCACTGTTTGAGTGAAAACAACTCGATTATATTCTGAAAATGTTTATAATACAAAAGCTAGGAAAAAT
This sequence comes from Tenodera sinensis, assembly GCA_030765045.1. Lineage (NCBI taxonomy): Eukaryota > Metazoa > Arthropoda > Insecta > Mantodea > Mantidae > Tenodera > Tenodera sinensis. The sequence goes on from CM060968.1 coordinate 72,516,772, forward strand.
ATCACCCCCAAACGATAAATTGCTAGCAAGATACCGGAAGGTTTAGCCAAAAGTAGCATGGAATATTGTAAGTTTGTAGGAAAACGCGTTTTTAAGCGAGCTATGAACATTTGCCAATTTAGCCTGTCACAATGGATGATGTAATTTGAAATGGAATAGTAGGTGACACGTGTTGGGGCACAGCCCCACCGCAATGCCCGCCTAGGTAGATACAGGACCAGATAATTACTAGCAGACTGGGGGCTTCTGGGGCGATGAGAGACACGGAAGCTACCAAAACGGAACATGTCAAATCGGACACACACATGCACAAGCCACTCTTGCGCGCAACTGGCAGTGATGTATGTGTGAGGTCCCGAGCATTATTTCTGGGCGTGTGGAAAAGTCTGTTTATGCCAGACTTATATTCGTCTCGAGACACACACATGGCTGTTTGTTTCCATACCGTCATTACAGTGGCGTAACATACACTGCGAACCCATGCTCTTTAGCAAAAACAAATACTTAAATACATTCATCAACTCAAAAACAAGTGCACACTCTCCTAACAATACAACGCGATACAACTACCTCACATTTTGTCTCGCGGCAACATCTGAGACTCGAGGTCCTAGGTTCAAATCCCGCTGGATCGTCCTCCCTGACTGCGATTTTTCCGAGTTTTCCTTAGTCATCACAAACGGCAAATGCCAGGAAACCCTAAGTATAAAGTCTTACACTCGATTATTGATGATAGTCAAATTATTGCAAGTATATTGTTTTATGTGCCAAATAAACTAAGTAGATTCAAGAAGTTATTTTTCACCTCACGAACAAATACCAAAATCCATAAAAATTCACCGCTAAACAGAATTTTATATTAAATACAAAAATTGTTACATAAATTTGATATGTCTTCACTATTTTGATGTATATATATTCAACATATTAAAAGCTCGGTTAAAAATTCCATAGTGAATAATGTACACTTACATAGATTTACATACACTTACTTATATTTATAAAGTTTTAAAATTAGAACTGTTTATATACTACAACAGCATACCACCTCTTTTTTCTTTCCTCTTTTTTATTTTTTCTCCTTCATAACTTTTATTTTATATATAATCTTTTATTCATGTCAATAAGTTAGTTTTCGAAATTATTGTATGTAAATGTATTTTATAATAAACAATGTAGTTAGGTTTATGCCTGATATGTGCATAATAAATGAATAAATAAGTAAATAAATAAATATAAGGCTAAAAGGCTTCCCAAAATTGCTTTCCCACATACAATCTAATTTCATGTATGTATTTATTCACTGCAAGTATGTATTACCCGGTGGAAGAGTTAAATGTACAAATTAAGGTTACAAAAAAGTGCATAAACAATTGTAAAACAATAATATAAATAAAAGTACTAGATGATTACAGTTACTAGTTATGCTTTTGTAATATAACAGCTAGTTTTTTAAATAATTAAATTACTCATTTACACTCATTAATTAATTAACCTGTCAGTATAGTCAAATTTACCAACAATACAATAAGTTTATAAATATCAAACACACATATAAGCTGCCTTTAAAATAAATTATTCAACATTTACTAGATTTAAATTTTTTCTAAATTCTTCACGGACAGAGGACAGTCCTGGAAGGCAATTCATTCCATTTCTCAATGGTTATATTATAAATAATTTTCCTACATCGGTCTTGTGCCTTCTGCCCTTAATTTTAAACAAGTGATCGTTTCTTCCGTAATATTTTGGGTTCTCCAATCTTTCACTAATGCCCACCCATGTATTTGAACCACCATAAGCTTTAAATAATGCGCTGAATTTTTAGTCTCCCATTTAGTCTCTTCCCCTTTTGTAGGCCCAAAATATTTACCTCCTTTGTGAATTTTATAGTCCTCCGTATTTTTTCTAACGAATTAATTTGACTGACACCATCATTATATCATGAGAAAGTGCAGCGAAATTGGTTGTCGAATGAAGTTGAAGGACAATGTTATTGTAACAGTCCAAACTGCCCTCAGCTGTCCTTGGTCCTTTTGAAGGGGTAGAGAGACACAATGGAATACGCCACTGTAAGGACACGCACACTGGTCCCGGAAGTGCGTCGCAACCACCCAGTGCACTTTGATCTCAGCTGTCACATACATAGAGTGAAATTTATACGACCACATTGTTTATTGAAGGCTTCCAGATGACCCATGGAAACTCCCTGGTTTCCAAACGCACGCACCAGCGCCTCCAAATCCAATTCCAGGCTCGTGCATAAATCCGTCAGCCGGACTTGAAACAGGTGGACAGGAGATCGCCGCTGATAAACGCTTTCATTTCAGCATCGACAGAAACTTCGCTGATATTGAGTTTACAAGCATCGTTGGGTCACATCTGCCTCGCGTTAAAAATATCCCAACTCATGTGTGACGCTTCAAAGATCCTTATTCATTTCCGACTTTTAATTCAGAAATAAATGTGGTGATTTTGTCTGCCTTTCTCGTTAGGGACAGAACGAACATTCTTTGAAGCACGTACATCCATTTTAATAATTACTGCATAAAACAATGGATGATGGGGAAAAATCAGATCTTACAGATGCCGAGGAAACAGTTGGAGATTCCACACACGTGTATGTGTGTGGAACGGAGAATTCTATCATACTAATTCCATTTGAGTAAATGAGTTACTGCAGCCAGAAAAGAGATGCTGCTGCAATTATCGGAATTTGTCTGACAATTTCTGAGAAATTCCAACATTAAAGCAACGTTGATTGGTAAAATGACAACAAAATGTATTTACACATAAAGGCGTTGCAATAAAATCAGCGTACAGATACAGAATGCAAGACAATTTGTTGGGAAAATGTTAATGGACAGAATTTAACGTTTGAGAACTGAAACGATTGAAAGAAGTAAAACAGCATAACTCAAGTCGCATAAATACGGAACATAGCAATGCTATAAAATTATGTTACACAAATACTGTACTTATTATAATGAGCTTTACATTTTTCTTGCAGTAAGTTTTTGCCTTCATCTTGTGATATTCTTGCTAAACAAAATTCAGTCATTATAAAGAGAACCTCAGAGGTTATTCATAGGAACTTTGAGATATTTACACATACACTTTATTAGTGCCTTAAGCACTTGGTATTTTAATCAGAATAGTTGACTTATTGAAAAAAATAAAACTAAGAAAACATTTTCGATATACAGGATAACCAGAAATGTGAGAGGTTGCTTGCAATTCTTTGTCACTTTCTGGAAGATACTGAATTTAAATACCAAGTTTGGCACTTAAGGTTGGTTAACACATAACCGGTAACGGTAACCAGAACGGAAACGAGTACAAGAATCAAGGCAGCACTCAACAGCCCGGTAGCGAGAACGAGAATGCATATTATCGATCAGCATATCGATAGCAAAGTGGAGGTCGTTGTTGCACATTGGGAATTCATTTGTTTCTAACGGACCAATTATACGTTTTCTAGCTTGCTACTAGAGAGAGCTCTAACGCCATAGTCGCCTTGAGTAATTTCTACAGCGAAAGGTCCAATTTGCGTTTAACATACCGTACCCGGTAACGAGAACGAGAAAGTTAAACCTTTGCCAATTCTGCTTTCCCGTTCCCGGAGCCAATGGAAGATTCCTGTCGGTTGTAAACACTTCCATTTGAATATATGTATTTCAACTTTCTCGTTCTGGTTATCGTTACCGTTACCGGTGGTTGAGAACCGCACGTGTGCGCTGAACTTTTTCAACTTTTTGAGGGGGAGGGGGATTTCCGGGCGAAATCTCGATATCGAGTTATTGCATGAATACGACCTTTAACCTATGGCTATGCTATAGAGAAAGTAAAAATGAAAAGTGGAAAAATATAGACACGTGTGAATTGACACACTTGGGAAGGCATTTTTCAATGGTCATGTAAAGGACGTTAGAGGAAAAAGTTATACTTTGCTCGTTTTCTTTTAGTTTCTTTTTAAATTAAATTTCACAGATGTTACCTTAAGTTGGTAAAACCTGCAAGATGTCCTTTCATGTCCACTCGTCTTTTGTGGCCGTAATTTGTTGCTGTAGCAATGAAAGTAAACGAGGAAGGTTTTATATATGTTGCTATATAAAATTGCGGGCTGCTTTTCAACGTGGGTATATCACGACCGTTTTTGAAGCAATCCTCTTTAATGCTGAAGAAAGTTTTTTGTGCCGATATTCCAGCAAGCAAGCACACACTCGCTCCGTAATTTTATCGTGGCTAGGGAAACAGCTGTAACGCGACTCGCGATATTTCCACTACTTTAGCACATAATATGGTGGCGCGTAATTAAAAACGCCATATTCCCATCATCACTGCGACTTACAGCGCTCTTCAGTAACAAGGAATTGTATATCTTTCCATAACGAGCGTCGTGCCATTAAAATATTCTAAAGATTCACGACTTTGAACTCATTTGCGGACCGAGTTTTGTAAAGAATGTGATTATGGTGTTATTTTCGACGATTCCACACAAAACAACACGCCTGGAAATATTAATAAAGAAAGGTTTCTTTTTTTCCCCCTGAGAAGAGTTAGAATCCATAAATTGTATTACTAAGGTTATAGAAGAGTGACGTCATTCACCGAGCAGCGACTGTATTCAAGCATTAAGCAAAAGAATAACAAAACAAGTCGTGCGAGGTCACTGACCCATAAATTTTCATTGGAGATGTGCGCGCAACCTAGAGGCTATATTCAAAATAATATGCATTCAAATTAATTCAAAACTTAATTTAATTTGTATTCTTCTCTTTGTTAATATTGTGATAAATATGACATATAAAGGCTCGAAACTTAGGACCTCGTGTGCCTTGCGATCAACTGGTGCTATATTAAGGCAAGGTTCGACCAATGAAATTTTTTGTGCCTAACGGGGCGCTCCCTAAAGGAAGGGGTGAGGTGAGAGGATACCACCAAGGGTGGCCGGATTGAGAGAGGACAGCAGGACGGGGTCCCTAACGACTGCCAATTTAAACCCCCTGGTGATGGCTCTTACAACCGGCTCCCCTTCTCCTTGCGGGCTTACACATCCCCTACATCTCCCCCGATCCGGGGGATCAGAATTTACAGAGAGCAATGCACCTGTTATGTGCGCCGAAACTCCTACCGACACTTGGAACCCTGAAATAGCCAACCAGGATCTTCCTCGTCTCTTCATAGCATAGGCAATCGAGTTCCTGCTTCGCCTTCAAAGTGACGTTACCATATCACTCTTAATTACGACGTTGTAACATTAAATTGTGACGAAATTCATTCGAATTAAGGTAGAATTGCATGCGTTGTTTACACAATCTCTGCATGACAATTAGTGACATAATAAACCATTTATGTCCATTCGTCCAGAAGCTAAAAGGCTCCAAATATTTTACACAATTTTTTTTTCGGCGAAACAGTTCCTTATTGACAATAATTGTATTAAACATAATATATATGTCATCGAGTTTACAGCGTGATTTCACAGCAGGTTTAACTATACTGCAATTGGATTGACCAGCTCCTCCTGCCACCCGCCATTAAATTTTGTATTAGCCATAGCAAATTTCTAAGTCTGCAATATTTCATACGAAAGGCAATTGAATTTAAATTAACGATGCTGGAGTAAACTTTAATTTTCTAAGGTGCAGTTATTGAAAACACAGATCTAATCATATAATAAAACCAAAGCAATAAATTGACATCGATATACAGCGATGGTTGCTTGAAATTAAAAATTTCCTTCCGCTTCGTGGCCGAAAGTAATATGACGCAGGCTGCGTTGCTGTAAAGTATTTTCGGTTTATATTTTATAACAGATCACAGCCGTGGAAATGTCTCCTTAACCCGCATTTTACAACACCCGCAGCATGTTTATTGAGCAATCCTTACTAACTACCGTCATAATGTTTCGCTTAATGGATTCTTTATTTCCAGCAGTAATTGAAAATCCTAAATTAACGCGAGAGGGCATCGCGTTTTGCGAGAGTCCATTTTGTTTTAATGTTGCGATTCTAGGTGCAGGAAGGAATAATTAACCTGCAGGATGGCACGTGTACCCCAAGAGTGCTAAAGAGTTTATGTCAGGATTAGCAATATCCGCGCCGCGCCCGCCGGGGTCAGCTGGCAGTAATGCCAACTTATATCTCAGCAGGGCGTTTCAATGCGGAACATTCAAACATCGCAGTAAAAACAAGTGCGCCAAACCTCTGAAGACAAATGCATCACTCTTGAGCTTACGTGATCTCAGAGGGCTCTAGTGCTTTGAACTCGAGTGTGTTTTGTGCCTTCTATTCCTCTAAGATGCTTATGTTTGCAGCACCTAGAATCTAATGACGTCATCTTTTAATTATTGCATCCTAGTCATTCCTAACCTGTACACAACCCTAATCGTGGGTCCCAAATTATGAAAATGTATTTTATTAGATAATCTTTTGGCAATTTTATGTCCTTTTCTCTACTTCAGAAAATTATTGCTTGCCTTTTTCTTGTACTATGCGTCTTACTTAGTAATTTTCTTGCATTTATGGAATATATAGATATTTCATACTAATGCTATTTTACATAAGGTTAGGTACAATTACAATTATGAATCCATGTCTTAAACTAGAAATGAGACAGGTCAGTTTTCCCTTTTTGCGTTAAAGGCTGTGAAGTCATTTGAATGGTGAATAGTCTAAGAATTTAATTAATACTACAGTTTGTAAGACCTGCTACAAAACAATTTTCTTAATTTCATTATTAGGTTCTTCTAAAAAGATCTTGGGTTTGAATTCATTTTGTGAATTATATCATTCTTATACTTAGTTGTTATGCTTGTATAGCATATGCATATACTATAACTTTATTTACATTCATTTTAGTAAATTAAATAAGACAATTATATGAAATCATTCCATTTTTAAAAATTTTAGTTATTTAGTCATTTTTTTCCACCGAGACATTGGATTTACAAAATAAATACTGTAAACTCAAAATTACAGTGAAATAAAATAATTTCTTTACACAACATAAACTTGCATTTTAGGCCATCAAAATTCCATACAGAAAACAAAATCTTTGATTATGCTAGCCACTAGCAAAAAACCATTGGTAATGAACGGAGAATTGAGGTTTAACATCCTAAGTGCATTACTTTATGTTGATTTCCCATTTCTTTGACTTGAGATTCACATTCTACTCTTACATTTCCCAGCTCTTCTGTGGTTTATCCAAGTTATGAAAATAAACAATACATTTTTAAAATGTTTGTCTCAGGTAGTTCTGCACAAGAAGGATTGAGTAATTGCCAACCACTCTTGTAAGACATTTTAGGGAGTATAAATGTGCACTCTCTGTAATCACTCTCAATCAATCAATCAATCAATCCAATCAATCAGGGAAGTGTGCCTTAAAATCGCAATGTCCATCAGTGACGCACTCAGACCTGGGTCATCTCTATGCAAATGAAAATAATTCTATCCATCAACAGAAGTCGCCATTTTGACTGATGATCCTCCAGCAAATGGCCAAACTACAAGAATTAGCCAGAACATCTGAAAACCACAATGCACAATCGAAAGGTTTTATTGTAATATTGTGTTTTCAGTGCGTATATTTTTATCACTAACCTCACCAGATGGATTATAAATGTTTTCCCCAAGCGAGAATTGCCATCACCATAACATTAATAACCGACTCCCTCTCTCGCACAACGTCGAGATGAGCCTTGCACTTGAGTTATCTCCAACCTTGGAGGGTCGCCCGTTCATAATCACACGAGGCAATTCGCTTTATTTGATTTGTTTTGTTAACTGCGCATTATTTTGCTCCGGGGCAAATGAAGTAGGGGTAGATGATGCAGATAATTATGAGTTATTGTCAAGCGGGATGGCTGGGGAGTGCTTCGCAACAGTTTGCATACGAAAACATCGCCGTTGCAAACAAAAAGTCACTGCGACGCAGCATTACACCGATTATCTGTATCATTAACATTCACTAGGAACGCAACATCGCCACAAAATCACTGAACCGTAACAGAAAGGATCGCAAAACCTGCTTCGTGTCTTTGTCAACTGCAGCACGTTTTTTCAAACGCAACCTGCATCAGGTGAAAGACATTGAAAAAGTACTGAGTTTTCACGATTTTTTGCTATGAAATGTGTGCAGAGATGAAAAATCTCTATCATGATGCAAGAAGCTCAGATTATAAGGAATATTAACTGTAATTAAGGAGTTACAAACACTTTCGGTTTTAGAACACTTTTTACCTTCTGTTTTCTTGAGAGCATGAAAACTACCTATATTTTTTAATAAAAGTACTGTTTAAGGTGAGGGAACTTTCTTGACTAATACGAGTGGTGATTGTTTTTCGGTAATTTAATAAGGCTAACGAATAATTATCTAATGAGTGTGAAAGCTCATTAAATTACCAAAGAAAACATTCTGATGGTTACACTCACAAAGCCTTCTCCATCAATTCAACTATTCTTAAAATATCTTATTCTTCTATATAGCTTATACTAATCAAGATAATATTTGTAGAACTGTTTTTACTACATATTTCGCAAATGGAATGTAGGTTTAACGCAATAGTGGCTTTGATATTACATTTTCTTTCCAGGGCGTTAAAAAAAAAAAAAAAAAAAAAAAAAAAAAAATTAAAAATTAAAAATAAAAAAAAATTAAAAAAATACTTCCTATTTGAGAAAACGTAGTATTTTAAGTCAGACCAACAAGGAATATCTCGAAAATGGTTATCTCCACAAAAAAGAAGTGTTTGACATAAATTGTGTGCTTTAACAAACCTACAGTACGGTTTTGTCTATCTCTTATGATTTATGAGTTATTATGAATCATCGAGAATGAACAGGATTTCAGAGAATATTACCAGAAAATTCAGGATTTACATTTCCATCTTCCAAGGATACTGCAGGAACTTTAAAAAATCGCCCCACCCTGAATTGTCCTTTTTAAGGAACATTTTTAAAGAATTTAGATTTTCTCAAAAATGGTTCTATAGATTTTGATTAAAATACCGTATGTTTAAAATAATTACATGGCAAATGAAATGTATAGTCCTGAATTTTCTGGCAGTAGCTTCTGAGGTCCTCTTCATTCTGGATGACTTTTGCATAACTGGTAAATCGTAAGAGAGAAACGAAATCTTACTATATAAACATGTATATCTCGTTGAAGCACACAATTTATGTTAAATGTATGTACTGGTGGGATTAACCATTTTCGAGATATTCTTTGTTATTAGTTTGCTTTCTCCTGACCACGGAAATAGGACGGGAAAAGCCATCAGATAACGACCAACTCTTAAAGCATATAACTATCGCTTAAAATCTACTGTATTTCCTATTACCATTGTACTTGGAAATATGCAATATGACAATTTCTGCAAATGTTTGTCTCGATTAACCTAAAGCAGAAAGAAGAACAAGCATTCGTAATAATAAAATATACAGAATGATTATCCGGGCTTGTGGGCCGTGGCCTGGTGGAAAATCTCCTTCCAGACGTTTCGTTCGAAGCTAAGTCGAACATCATCAGTGGTGTGACCGCAGTACGCAGCTTCTAACGAAACGTCTGGAAGAAGATTTTCCACTAGACCACGGCCCACAAGCCCGGATAACCATTCTGTATTTTATGACACCGGCCGTGAAAGCTTACGCAATTTGTTCGTAATAATAGTTAGTACCAAAAGAAGTTATATTTAACGAGGGTGTAAGAGATCATGTTTTCTCCCATCTCGAAAGCAGATAAAGTAAAAAAAGAGAAATGTCAGAGCTTGCTAACAATTCAAATGTGCAAGGGTATTTAAAGAACCACGTGGTTTATATTGCAAAGATAAATGGACTTCAGTTTATAAGTGGGAACTAATTTTTATATAAATCCACATCACTTCTAACCTTTAATGCATGTATTACTTCAAATATTTTGAATTCCATAATTATAGCACAATAAATAATTGTTAAATTAAACAATATTTTGAAAAATAATTAATTGTATACAATGGAAGTCATACAAAAAGTGGGAATGGGATATTTCAGTTCCTAATTCATCTACTTAACCTCACTTTCTTCTTCTCTGGCAGACATTTATCAGTTCGGTAAAGATTTTCGGCTCCTCAAAGTCGACCCAATATATGTACCTAAGTGTGTTTTCTTTATTAGCTCTTCGCTCTGAGCTACTCTGTCTCAAGTGGTTGTTTGTTTGGTTATACTTAGCAGCACTGTGGGACATTAGTCGCCAAACAATCTCTTCTCTGTTCCAATGATTGCTTGGGAAACAAGGGGAAGACCTGCCTCTATCTCATCCGACCTTCACGAACACATTCTCTGAATCGATTTACAAATTGACGCTCTACAAAATAAACTTTGAACAGTACAGTTCCAAGACCAGATTTACGTAATGTTTAAACAAACATGTATAACGTTTTCCCTGTTGTTCAACGCTTAAAACTAGCATCTCAACTTTGGGAATAAAATATCAATGGAATGACTTATCTTTGCACAAAAGTCTGTAACTGCATAGAAGACTGAATTGTCAAGGAACATTTATTATTGTGTGAAATGTCCTAGGAGTGCTTCTGAAACTCTTTACAATTACATCCGAATCAACGTCCTAGCTAAACGCGTTCTCACACTGCATTCATTTATTATTTTACACAACGCTAGCTTGATGACGTCACGGACAAAACAAAAGCCACATCACCAACTCTATCCATTGTCATCTGAGCCGTTAGTCTCGTAGTTATGAGCGATTGAAATCTGACGGTATTTTGTAACATAAGAAAGTTTGACGGCTTGCACTGTACTTGAGTAAATAGACCTTTTTACGTAAACATTTTTTATCGTGCTCAAGCGGAATTTCGAAGCGACATGCTCTTTAAAACTCTGATTCTCGCTTGTTTCGTACAATGAAGTGTGCAAATGTAATTTGAAAGTTTGTCTAGATTAATAAGAAGCAGCTAGAATAATGAGCCTCTATGAGAAGAGGAAATAGAGAGAGACGTGAATGTAACACCAGATTTGTCGAGCTACTTTATACACTGTCGGTGCACATGAACAATTTTGATTAACAGACTGTCACAAAAGCCATGTAGCGTGCACTTCCAACGGAAGCGGCCAGTGTATACACGTTCAAGTGCAGTGGTGCAAACAGTGCCACCAACATCCGAAAAGACCTGGAGAATAGCTCGAAGAGGGAGGGAGCGGAATTTTTAGCTTTGCTTTTTACTTGTTCTATCGTTTACCTATAGCAATGTGAACAACATTATTAAGAGCTAAAAATAGAATATAAAATTTGCACAAAGTAATCATCTTTCATGAACATAACACTTTATATTCTCTCAAATATTGCTCTAGCGGTTTTGGCTACAATACCGTAAAATGTTTTAATATAATTACATTATTAATAGCATTTACACTTTCAATTTTCCGTAAATAACCTATGAAATCCTTATTTTAACTGCATTTTATACAATGTTCTATAATCAGAAAACCATAAATTAGATAGGCAGATCTCATTAATACGCAGAGTTTAGGCAAAGTTAGTTTTTTGTGGCTGTATTCTCTCCGAAATAGTTTGAATTGCTAAATTGAATTTTTTAATACTTCAGCGCTTAGTCATCGCTGTTTTGTTACTAGTAATACTATGCAGAGCATAGAATTTCAAAAATATGACAATCGCTTCTATCTGCTGTGAAACGACAACGCAATTACTTTCTGCAAACTTCTATCTCCATTAATATGAAGTAGATAGAAGCATTAGCTTGGTCGTAAAATAACTAATACCAACATACAAAATATTTTTCTCAACACGTGAGAAAATGTTGACAACTACTTTGTATTTTGGATGTCCAAGCATTGGGAAAACATATTGTACCAATATTCACTTTTCAATCATTTTTGCCCGCCTCTGTAGCGTGATGGTTAGCGTGTCTGCCTCACGTTCAAGAGGTCGCGAGTTCGAATATCGCTTAGGGTAAGTTATCCGGGTAAGGTTTTTTCCGAGGTTTTCCCTACCCTGAGAAGACGAATGTCGGGTAACTTAAAGCTCCATGGACCTCGGGCTCATTTGAGCATCATTTCACCCATTTCATTTCATTCATTCGTCCGATATGACACAATGTTGGAGGATGTTAATTAATTTACAAAAAAAAAAAAAAAAAAAAAAAAAAACAATCATTTTATTTCCTGTAATTTTACATCCAACTAAGACCTCACTCAATACAAAATATCACTAATACACTGAAAAACTCTTTTCTGGACGTGAACTTTCAGGAACTAGCATTTCGAACTCCAAAAGTTACTCTCTACCTCCTTGGCAACGTGACGTCATCCAAGGAGCATTAAACTTATGGGATACTTTCCACGGAAGGTGACGTTCAATGTCACAGCATTAATAGAATGAAGGGGCACTGAGAAATGCTTAAATGATTCATTCATGTTTTGGCGTTAGGAACAATTCCTTTATTACATTTTTTACAGAACTGTTACAATGTTTGTTTTCCTGAAATCCAATTATGTTATTATAAGTGATAAAGAGTGTGTTTTTCCAGGGAAGTTCAAGAACACGGTTCGTATTTTAAAACCATTCTAGGGAAAAATGTTTATGCACATGGCAATCAACAAACATAAGGTACATTTTAAGGAATAAATTACAAACGAATTGTAAAAAAAGACGTATATATGAATCGTACACATATTGGGTTATTTTCATTTAAACCTGTAAACAATAGTAAAGTTGACTAGTGCTCATGCTAGATTACTAAGCTCACTGCGGAGAAAATTATCTTACGAAGTTCAAATGTTCATTTTTCAGATCCGTGCGTCGTAGACTGGAGTAGAACAAACGAAGAACGACACATTCCTTGAATGAAAGGAAAAGAAATTAATGTCTACAAAAAGCACATCAAACACGAAATTCTCCTCGAATTCTTGTCGTCTTAATGTAAAGTGAGTAGCGTGCACAGTTAGGAGGAATACGCGTTGAACGCTGTCTCCAACACCCTACCTGCTAGCAAGCAGAAAAGTCCTTAAAAGGAGAAATGCTCGAGTAGAAGTTTAAAGCAAAAAAACAAAAGAATAACGAAGCAGAGCAGGTGACATCTGTTTTCAAGGGAACCCAGTACTTCCAAAGCCCCATAATAACAAACCTCATAAACATTCAAAACAAACACTGACTATGAACGCTGTCGCTTTAACTTAAGTGGCCGTAATTTGTAACCTAACCACTGTAATTACAGGTAATTTCCAGATTAACCTTAAGAGCAACTACTTTCCATTGTCACCCTGGCAGCAGCGATGCCAACTTATAATAATACATTCCCTCGCCAGAAATATTGTTAGCGCAATTATGAAAATGTGTTTGCCCACACGTACAAAATGCAAATGAACAACTGCAGGTTCTGAATTCCTTCGATAAATTATTTCTTTTGCAGCAAAAAGCTTAACAGCGCTAGTACGTGGAATATTATGGCTGTTCTTACGCCTTTTCTTTACCATTCTTTTTCCCCCATGACGCCTGCACAACTATCTTGTACAGATTTAAAGGATAAGTAAAAACTAATTCATGTGTTAGGTCTCTTGTGAATTTCCATTTGAATACATTTTATTTGAAAAAGTGAATATAGGGACCCCTACTCTCTGGTGTGATCTGGCCGCCTTCTGTCTCCTCTCGTCTCATCCTTCCCTCCCGGGGGCACCCCTTCGGAGCATAGGCACAAATCTCTAAGGTCCAAGTGTCCAAGTCCCCCTCCGAATATGTCTCACTCCTACTACTCCTAAAAAGTGAAGAAATAGTTTTTATGTATGGACGTTCTTTACCTGCTTGGCGTTCCATTCTATAAAGGACGCGAAAGACCGCTTAATTTTGCTCAGAGGTCTCTTTATCAGGTTTGGTGTTATTCTACGTATCGTAAACCTAATTCCCTACCGAAGGAAACCATGCCAAGGACATTTACGCCCCCAAAAAACATCGTCCTCCGCCAGATTTGAACTCAGGAATCAGAAATCAGAGACTAGCGTGTTACCCCTCGACTACCGAGTAGGCACAACTTATTTGGGAAATGCACATTTACAAACTTACTATGTGATTTTGCTTTTCGTACAGCGAATCCCAGATAGGATATTTCACTAGTTTTTATCCGGGCTCCTTAAAGTGCTTAACATGAATAGCAAGCAGCTGTTACACTTTAGGCACCCAGTAATTTTGTTCATTTCATTGATGCAGCCACCATTTAATAACGATCAGTACGATCAAAATATATTAACATTGAAATTATGATGAAATTAATATAACTTCATGGTGAAATATTCACTTTTATTGGTATTTATTTATAATAATAATAAATAAACCTTGCTAATATATTTCACCTGACTCCATTACTTCAATTAAAATACCATGGAAACAATTTTATTCCTGCTGCATGTTTTAAAACAAAAGATTTTAACAAAAACATAGCAGAAAATTACAGAGACGGAGCTCCTAATACAGTTATTTATTACACCAGATTTCTTTCCCACGCCGACTGGTACCAGTTAAGTCATATAACAGATGAACTAGAGGCAAAACGAGGTGACAAACTTTTATATCGCGAGATTAATTTCGCTATAATCAAGGTTCTACACTATTTTTTCGCGGTTATTATATATCCGGGGGGGGGGGGGAGTAATCAAAACACCTAAGTGATTTTGATAATTATTTCGCCGTTGAAAACCCGTTCTTCGAGACAGATATGGGCTATAAAAGAGCTAATTTTTATTCCTAAAAGACTAAAGGATTTACAATGCCTGAATACTAGAATGCAAACATGTTGAAGTTATAAAAGAACATGTTTGCGAAGAGGGCTTTGACTTTCCACGGAGCAGGAAACAGTTGTTAGTTCACAGAAAACGACTGTAAAATAAGGCAAAAACCGGATATTTCATTCCAAGCATTACATTCGATGGTCACGATTTAGCAACTGAGAAATAAGACAATCGGATCTGCTCATAACGGTGTGATACGTATGCGACATGTATGCAAAGCTTTCTAATTAACCTTTTGAAGAACATTTTGCTGTATTTCTTCTGAGTGTAATTGAGTCCATTGCAATTATATGCCAGTACACTCTTGCACCTTCTGGTGTTAGGAGTGTGAAACATCACTAACAAATGAATAAGGCTGGCTGGAAACTGAATATCGCCAAACATATTCATTTGTTTTTGACCTTGTCAAATCAAACTATCACGTTTAGTTTATCCTTATTCGTGTTTGGAGAGAAAAGTTATACTCCAGTGTGTAATGTTGCAAATACAACTGGATAAGTTCTTTCATTATTATGAGAATATGATAAAACTTCATATCATATCAATCTATGATAAAAAATAAATAATACAGACATTCTTATATGGTGGTAACCTGGGGTTTATGAAGATTGTTGTGTTGTTGTAGTGTTTAACGCCCGCTTTTACTACTACGGCACCGCAGGCGGATGAAGATTGTGATTAATCTGCTTTTAGTGTAAGCGTTCAGCATGCCCCCCCCCCCCCCCCCACTATTCTCAACTTTACTGAACATTACAGCAATAGAATAATTATTTAGATTTCAATTTTATTTTAATCTAGAGGAAGAAGTAGCTTAGATTTTGCTTTCTAGTTTCAGTTGAACAAATACATAAAAATCAAAGGAAAAGAGGTTAGGAAGGGAAAGAGGAAGAAAACATACTCTTGAGAGTTCTAGCACTCCACACCTTGCAAAAATATATGAAAAATGTCACCCAAGCAATTAGTTGTACAAAAAAATTGTGAATACCCAGTCGACTAATGACAATAACCTTTCTGAGGTGCAATAATTAATGCAGGCTTTTTTATTCTAAATTACATCTAGCGAGTCATTATAAAGGATGAAACTTGGGGGGTCCAGAAATGTCGTCATTCCTTTAATGGGTTCTGCATAAAAAATTCATTGTGGTTTGACCCGTGGAAGATTCGAACTAGCGCCCTCCACCTACGAAGCTGATTTTCAGCCGACGCCCAGTATCGGGAATTTCCTCCTGATGACAGATTTATTAAATATGACCTTTGGTAAAAGAAACACATCCACAGAATAATTATTTACCTCCTGAAGCACTAGTATCAGGCACCATGTTAACAGATAGGCATGTATTATAATCAGTTGATGAACCAGCGTGGTAAAACAGAGGAAAATCTTAACAGAAGTACTATTTTGTTATTCTTTTTTTCCCCTGCCCGCTTGCCCAAACCGCGTTTCGCCGTTCGGCCGACCCAATAATCGATACATAAAACAAAAGATATTCTCCTGCTTGAATAGTGTTTAAGGGAAAGCGGAGTTTATATAATGGCTTTAATGAGCGAAATTTCGGTAAACTTCCACGTTGGTATCTGATACGGCTACTCTGTAACAGAACATTGACAGATGCGTGGAATCTCAACGAAAGCACGTGCTTTCTACCAATAAAATGCAATTATTGTTCTGCATTATGAACCATTTACCTATGTTTTACCCCCTCTCATCCCTTTATATCCAAAATGCTCAATGTAAATTACTATCATTTGAGGTAATACAAAAATGTCTATCGTTTTTTGGCTTATTCATATCAGATGATGTAATTGTGTGGGAAAGGTGGTCAACTTGTGTATAACCTTTCTAATGTCGCTCCTAAAAGGTAGTGAATATTCACACTGTCTAAAGGGTTATTTACACTTATTAAAATGCAAAAATAATATGCAACCCTGCCATTATAAACAGTTTGTTACTGCAATAAATATCGTGCATGATTATGGCATGCAGCAACAGCAATGACGATTTTCTATAGCAATGACGTAATGCCAATATTCAAAGTTGTTGTCCTAACAGGCTACATCACAGATCGTAACACCTGCCCACCTCTTTCCCTAGGAGGGAATGCAAACAAGTGCTTATTGGTTCAACTCGCCAGGTAATAACAAATGAAATGCAGGGAGAAAGCTAACAAATGAATGCGCTCTCACTTGTCACATCTATGGATGCCCAATTGTTTATAATGCTACACTTATTCAATTTCTGTGTAAGTTACTATTACTTGAGGTGATGCAGGAATGTTTATAGTGTTTTCGGTGAAGCATGGTTCACCATACCAGCTGCTGCAGCTGTGTGGAATCCCTACGATATATACTCTATGACTGTTACACTTCATCTCTGCAGTTTGCGTGTCGTGAGGACCAGCGCCACCAAAACAGAGTGTACTATTGATGACTTGGAGCACCCTCTTCTCTCTTTTCCTTCTACCTCTTTTGTCTTTCTTCCTCTTATTCTTCTCGCGCACAGTGTGGAGCTGGGCTAGTGCACAAGTGACCCAACCGCCGCGCCACACTCAGGTTACGCCTTGTTGATTAGTCCCTCCCTGTCCCATTGTCTCCAACAAGCGAACTGTAATTATTCTCAATAAAAACGAAACAAAACCTGCATAACGATGATGAAGACACACGGAACTTCATACGCCCTGCAACATTTGGCAAGAGGCAGTTTTAAGAGGAGATTTAATACCCAACTCTTGACCTCGCGAAGTACAAACACACCGTCTGCTTCAACACATAGAGGATGCAAACGTTGTATTAATATTTATGTCCCCCGCTGGGTTTGGCTAAACTCGTCCTTTGGCCTTTTACGGGGCTATATGCGACGACTTCACGCCTTGGCGATCAATGATTTAATGCGTGCAATTGTCCGACATCCTATCTTCGAATATTCCTCGTCGAAAAATTTAAACAAGTGACATATTTATTGCTGTTTAAGTAAATAATGGTTATTTATATACTATGTGGTAAGGATTGTAAGCTTGAAGTATAAAAATAGCTTGTGTTAACATCCTGTTTGAATAACTCTAAAATTTAAACGGAAGATTTATAGTCCTGAAGTCAGAGAATGAAATTTTGTCCATTAACGCAGTCAAGTACAAGGAAACAGGAATTGTCTGGTTCTGTTTAGGTTTTATTTGAATATAAGACATGGACAATTATTGAGAAAAAACCTAATGTACGTGGTTCATAAGATTTTCTCTACTCACTCTCATACACACAATTCTTACGAAAACTTACTGTTTGTTCACTAGCTCATGGGGGAAATGAAGGGGAGAGGAGAGGCATTCCACGCAGTGAAACCTGAGTTTTGTAAACTTCCGCGCAAACGTTCTGCTAGTTACGTTGCCAACTTACCTCCAATGTTATTCGCGCAGAACAAAGGGACTCAGAGTGGTAGTTTTATGCGTAAAACAGATACTTATAGGATGATTGAAGCAAACAAACCTAAAGAAGTTTTTAAAGCGGACGAAGGTTTTATTTAATTGGGCCAAACTGTTGTTTGCTTGTCCTCATATATGTGTGATCTCAATCCCATAGAACTACTTGGGCCAAGCTAAAATGAATACTTAAAAGAAATGTAACAGGTGAATTATCCTTAGAGGAATTGCACAATATAACGCTAAACTGAAAATAACATTTAAGTTTCGATATCTTGAGCGAGTTCTTCGCATTAATCTAATGTGAATACACATTCCAAGGTTGGCACTATTGTCGCAAGCGCGACTATACTCCACCCAGAGTTAGATCCAGACTTTGTATCCCTCCGCATAACCTAGTCTTCGTGTCACAAATCAACGCCACGTGAATTTGTGCTTCCAGTTTATGATGGAACAAAATTATATTTACACCGCAGTTTTAGTAATAGCGCTGCTATCGCGTTACATTCAAGTAGTCTTTACCTGAGTTATCATAAGTACATCCTGAAAACTCGCAGATAATCGCCGATATTTAAGGTACTATATTTTGTGGCGTGCTTTGGTTTCGGCGTATCGCGGGTTAGTTTTTGACGGCTTGTGTTTACTTCAAGTCGGGACCTAAGAATTGAGCGATTATAGAAGAACGACTCTCGCTTGTTTACTAACGTACTGGTTCGCTGCATTCCTGCCAGGGAACATGAGCTAGTGAACAAATTGTATACTTCTAGCACATTTACACATTCATGTTCGGTATAAACACAATAGAGTAAGCTAAAACGATAGATTTTTAGAGAGTGGATCGCTATGTGATGACTTTGAAATTCCATGCTCTTTGTATGACCACGTGAAATAGGAAATGTTATTTGAGATAAATTGTGGAAGACCAAGGTTCTGCCTGTAGTGGGCAGAGGTAGCGGTCGCAGCGGTTGGGCGGTAGGCCTTGCCCGGTAATTTTACATCCATACATACATGATACATAGACATACCTGTTGAAAACGGGGGTACATACCATAGAATAAACTAATCATATAAAGCTTTTTAAACAATATACCTTTGTAGTCTACGCTGCATTGTTTTAAACCAATCGTGACCTTTTCTTTTGTTTACATAAAGCCATTATCGGTTGTGTTGATTTGATTGCACTTACAGTTACGTTGAAATTAAAGTTTATGGTGAAACTGTTACAGTTTGAAATAAAAGTTTCTTAGAGTGAGGTAAAAGTTTTAAAATTGTTAAGGGTATTCGTTATGCTAACCAGGTTTGAAAAATAAGCTAATATTTCAGTTGAAAAGGTAGATGCAACCTTAAATCCTGTTATAGGTTGAACGTATGTTTGTCGACCTGCTTTAACACTGAGCTGTCTAAAAGGAATATTTTAAAACATTGTGATTGGAAAATTGCACCATAATTGTGTACACAATAACTTTACTCCTACGGAAAAATTTTCTCTGTATACATAGAAATTACTAATATTAGCAGTGGTTACATAATCAATTATCTGCAAGCCCAAGGTTAAGTTATGCAAAGCAAATCTGGCTTAATCAAGTGAACTCAGTTGCTTACTTAATTGCTGGTTATTATTACATCGCGTAAAATATCCCTAAATTAGCATCATAATTACATATCCTTTTGTTTTTCTTGGGAAATTAATTCTTCGCCTTGTATAGATGAGTGTAACCAGGGCGCTCGCTGTGGGCAGGTGGCCAAATCGATCCGAGCACCATCTACTCAAATTTGGACCACAATGGAAGGCTTTACCAAGTTATTAATGACAGGAGGGCATATTAATACACCATTTACACCGTCGGTATGGCCTGCCGATTTGTACTGTGAAATTTATAACGAACAAAGATTAAACCAAAAATACGGCCCGCATGGTCGTGACCGCCATTATGATGTCGAACACGAGGCGCTGGTTCCGTTTTAGAAGATTTCGCTAGATGTGGTCACTGCCTACTGGATAACATGAACTGCAGCCACGTTGCTGTTAATGATTTCAAAAGCTCTTTGACACGAATGGAGTTATTTAGACTTATACTTACACAGAGCCTTGAGAATGTGGAAGCAAAATTTGAGGAATGGGGGTAGCTATTGAAGAGGAAATGCTACACTTATAGTACAAAAATACGATGCTGTGAAATACATGTTTAGGAAATTGGGAGAAGAAATTTACATACGGGGATTAATCTTGAAAATACATTTTATATGATATGGGGAGATAGGCACAACTAGAGATTTAATTTCAGAGGACGAAACAGGTACAATAGTGATATGAAGAATTCGAATATCTAAGATAAAAATTAATAAGGAAGCAAAACAAGAATGAAATGATAAATGGAATATTATGGGCCAGAAACATTTTCAATGAAACAACTTCAAATTTACAACACTATAATTCAGAGTACAATGACATGAAGCCAAAACATGGAAATTAAATAAAACCTTACATCAAATTTACTGACATTCGAAATGTATTTTCTAAGGCGTTCTGTGAGACATTCCAAACTAGAAAAAGATTAGAAACACAGAAATTCGACGAAAAATGATAAAGGAGAATTCAGTGTTGGACTTTATAGAATATAAACAACTAGCATTGTATGGATGGGAGGATGGGAAATGAAGGGATACCGAATAGAATAATAAAATGGACATCCGGAAGACGATGTCGAGTTCCATCTGGACACACGTGGATGCAGGATATACAGCGGATTATCAAAAGAAGACTAGACCAAGACGATTGGGGAGATGGTGAATATTGGAAAAAGAAAATCCAAGTGAAGCTTTGGGAACAGGAAGATGTAGGTGAACCTGTTTAAATAAAAAATACAACTAGTAGATTTTTGGTGCCAACGGTGATGCTTCCAGGGAGTATAAGGTAGGGATTTTCTGCCCAACTTATCTTATTGCTCTTATTTTTCCATTTCTAATGCAAAATACACACTAGCCGCAGTCTCTTTGCTCTAACAGAATTTTACTCTTATGTCCAGAAGTTTACTTTACGCGTTATTATATTCACAATAGTGTTAAACAGTTTGATTACGAAATGAGAGAAATTATAACCTCAAATGTTTCGATGTGAGTTGCCGTTGTTTTACTAATAGGTGTCGTGGTGTTTACAACAAGAACTAATGCCGGAATAGGCGACAAATAAATATATTTTATTATTTGCCTGATGAACAGGAATCCGGTGGCTGCAAATAAATCTGGCCAGGAGATTTTTTAGAGAGATACACAATTTTTTAAAAAATCCCAACTCTACTCAGCTATTAACATTAATAATTCGACTACAAGTAAACCCAGTTTTCTTCTCATTGCTTTGACCCTTTTACCATATACATAAATTATAGGTAAAACAGCGCTCAGAAAATTTTAACTACTTTAACAAACTGTTACGATATTTTAATCACAACGAATAACTTGATATAGTGATATGAAACCCGGTTTATCGTGTCGCTATCGTTTAATTTAGTATACAAGCACAGGAAATTGTTGTACAGAGAAACTACATGCATTAATGAATTTTTCAATTTACTGAATATGATTTATGGAAAATAATCAGCGGAACCATTTAGTAATTTTTAACTAGTATACAGCAACTTTTAAACTGTTGGCTTGTTCGTGAGCTCTCTTGAAAATTTTAAAGTAATAATTTATAAACTGTGGTCCAAGGTGTATCCCAAATAGTGAAAAGTGCTAAAAGAAAGAAATTCAGAAAAAAAAATGGAGCTTAAGGTACATGGTATAGGAACAATTAAATAGGCACTTGTGGCTTTAAAATTATTGTGATATTAAAAACCAAATATTTAGCACGAAAGTACATCTAGAAGCTATAAGTGAAGTAGAAAATGCAAAAAACAAAAGCTATAACATTTTCACATACAAAATTTCACAGATACATTGCCTTAAGCTCAGTGATTCTATATTTAATTTTACAAACTCAAATGATTTACGTAAAACGTTTACGTGAATTTGCTATAGAATGTCTAGTTATGAGCAAATGACAAAGGACAGTCTGCTACTATTTTATTGGCGTTAGAATGAAGCAGAAATATATTGTAGGACCTACTCATATATAACATCGCAAGAATTAATTATAATATATAAACTCTTACAAGATTATTGTGGGCTTCGTGTCTCATAAGCATCTACATTGTTAAAATTTATGCATGTTCGTCCTACACTTATATTTCCCAAGGTATTTACTCAGCTGTGCTCTATACTAGATCATTTGGTTCTTACAGAGAGTACAACCAATAATTATAAGAATGAAATTCGCAATTTACGATGTCGTTATGCGCAGCGAATTCCTTTTGCCCTGCCCTTCTGAGTGCGATCGCCAAACACTTGGCAGGTGACCTGTTCCTCCCCTTTCCTGTCAATAAACGCTGAAAAAACATTCTACTTGCGACATAGACCTGTTTTATTTCTAAAATCTGATGTGTTGCACTCATGGCTTTCTCTTTGTACACTTGGACAAAATAGTCTTTCAAACGTTATTCTTGTTAGATCTATTTCACGTTAGTCGACAAAAGCATTTCCACAAATTATCTTACTGGGTACTTTTCCCTGTAGGTATAACAGGATAAGAGAAATACACTAGGCTTTAAGTGATAGTTCTTTTAAGAGCTGGTCGCTATGTAACGGACCTGAAATCCGTTCTCTATTAAAAGCCGAGAGAGGAAGAGAGATTGCAAACCAATAATAAGGAATATCTCGGCAACGGCGAAACCCCCTAAAAATAAACAAAAACTCTTACGATTTACCAACAATGCAAAGGTCTTCCAGAAGAGAACTTCAGAGACTAATCTCAGAAAATTCAATATATTTGTCTTGAAAATAAAGTATTTGAATCACAATCGTTTCAATAATTCCCATGTAAATAGTAGTTTGGAATTGGGGGGATTTCTAGAAAATCCTCATTTTGCATCCTTAGAAGATGCTGAACTTAAATACCAAATTTGGTTTTTACAGGATTTTTTCTTTTAGTTATGCTGTTCACAGACACACGCAAAAGTGGCTCCAAAGCAGGTGTAAGATTCAAATACACTACTTAACAAGTTCTGCATTTCAGATTACGATATTAGAGCTATTTGGGGTTATGAAGCATGTTATAGATCACTTAAATGTAAAGTACAAATAGAAATCATAGTTTTCTTCAAAGTTTGTACATTGAGTTTGGAGAACAACTTAAGAAGTTAAGTTCTATAAGTTTTCTCTGTACTTTAATATGAATAGGAAAATAATGTTTTATTTAATTTCATCCCAAAAATCCTGGAGTATTATTTCATCTCTTCCTGCTTTGGTTAATTCTCTTTTCCATGTATGCAATCTTATGTTTGGGTGATTTCTCAAGATAATTTTATGAAACTACCGAAATCTGTAAGGAATTATGGCACCCTGAGATACTTTACTTTCAGGACATGACTGGCAAGTTTTGAATCTTAAAATAAATAAATATTTTGTTGTTTAACGACGCTGTCAATTGCCAGGATCACATCAGCGTCGCCGGTGTGCCGGAATTTTGTCCCGCAGGAGTTCTTTTACATGCCAGTAAATCTATTGACATGGAGCTGTCGTTTTTAAGCACACTTAAAACCCACCGACCTGGGCCGGGTTTGAATCCGCGACCTTGCGATCAGTAGGCCAGCGTCTAACCAACTGAGCCACTCAGACCGACTTTGAATCTTAACATCTACAAGTAAAAGAGTGCTTTATCACAATTTTTCTCAGATATTAGCAAGGCCATGAAACTAAAACCAATATTATTATGTTCTATACTACACGATGGAAGGCCTTTTCAATTGACCATTCAAAGTTTACTTGGTATCAGGTTTTATAATAAATCATCTTCGAATTCGTACTGTTAAAAATTCTAAATATTCATAACCCTTTGCACACCCAAGGTCCTACCAATTTTGTTTAGAAATTTAACACTATCGATAAATACAGGCAGTGTAGTTGCCTTTTATGCAGCCAGGATAATTGTTACGTTATGTATTTCTATATGGTTAAAAATAAACTTATGAACTTCTAACTTTAAGTAGTTTTTAAAATTAACAATAGTTATTTATGAAGGTGAAGTTTTATTTTGCGAGTAGCAATGCTACGAGCAAAATAAAATTAGTTTTAACAGGTGCTACTGTTTTTTAGACAGCCCTGCGTATTAAATTATGAAGCATCGAGCTTTAATTTTTCTGAAAAAAAAAAAAAAGCATACTTTCGGACATGCGCAATGTTGACCGATAGTCTGTTGATGTTTGGACTTCATAGCATCAGTGCTGACAACATAATCATTTATACAATCATAACAATATAATTTTATTGATAGGTTTTCTTATTTGATTTTAATGTTATAATTGCAATATTAATTCGTTTAATATACATATAATTTTCATCACAAGAAACAAGGTGTTGACAATGGAGTGTTATAATGTTATACCATTGAGGTTATAATCTTCAATTTATAGTATTAGTAAATCATTTTAAAAGCGCTATTTTAAGTGTGATTATGTATGTTTCTTAGTACTTATTCGAAGCTTATGCTACGAATTTACCAACGACTCTAAATAAAGGAATAAAATACGAGGCTTTTGAGAATTTATATTTAAACAATTGTCAAAATTAGTGTGGAAATGAAGGAATAGTTCGCATTAGCTAAAATAAAATTCCCCTAACAAATATTATATAGGTACCTCAATTGTAGATATTGGCAGCATTATATGCTTAGATAATTTTAGACTGCAAGCTTCTGATTCTGGTTCTAGATGAGGCAGCAAAATTTATTGGAATGTAACTTTTCAAAGACTCCCAACGTACTTCCCTTGTAAAATCGACCAGAAAATCGATATTCTTGACTATCCTGACTATTTAGGTTCATCAAGTGTATTACAGTAGTTATGTTTGGGACGATATCCCGCTGCATTTACACAGGCACGCTTTATGAGTGCACGGCCCATCATTGTTGCATAAAAAGCAGGAACATTGTGTTAATGCTGCGAGTGTGCGCATTAGCATAAAGAGGGGCACGTGGGTGGAACTTGTAGCCTTGTTGCACTAGGTGGGCCGGCCGGCCCCTGGGTCAATGTCCCGCTCTCGCTCGCTCGCTCTCTCAGCATCTTCACACACCGCGATACATACTCCGGCTACCTTGAGCCTTCAAGGACTTACTCTGCACGAGGCTTCAATTGATCCGTCCGAATCACGTGCTCTTCTACGCTAATGGTAACAACGGGGATTCCGTGCATTATTTCCACAAAGCGCTTATTACTTTCTTTACTACGCACTCACACTAAGTAGGGAAGTATTGTATTCCACCCAAAAATTCCACGTCGAGGCTGCTTTATTTTTTGTACAGTGCGGTTCTGTTCCTTTTAAGATTTGTCTACAGCTATACAAAATTTGTTCCGAATTAAGAGGACTACAGATGCTATCCTAGAAAATTGAAGACATATATTTTATGTCAGCAGGTAAAACATTTTAAGAGGATAAGTTAGTCCGGACATACAGAAATTACACCTTAGTAATCCGAGCGGGATGGCTTTGGCGGTAATATCAGTGGTCCGTATTCGGGAGGTCGCGTGTTCGATCCCCATGGCCGCGCACTCTGACTTCAGTTTTCCCATTCACTTAGACGAATGCTGGGACGCATTATCTTCTCCACGGATTCCTTTCCCTTCATTTTTCATTTCCCTCCATTGTCATCTTTCAGGTATGGTTGGCAGCGCGAATGCGGACAGATGGCATAGTTGCTCGCGCTCTGTAACCTCTTCCCCGGGACTCCCTTTAAGTCACTGCCCGGGCCGCAAAGCTCGCCTCGTCGCCCTCTCCCTGGGTAGAGGAAAAACTTCGCTTGTGCGCCAGGTGTCAATAACCTGTAACTGTTAGGGACTTCTATGCGTCTCTGGGTTTCGCTCTCTGACAAGCTTACGGTCTCCCTTCGCCTCATCCCTTTCTGAGGGGAGGGGGTGGTAGCCCGCAATAGATCCCTCCGTTACACACACACTCACACACACACACACACACACACACACACACACACACACACACACACACATTTCGAATTTCGAATAATTTTATATAACGGATAAATTGAACACAGTTCATCTCACAGTTTGTGACATCGGCCATATCGAGATGTCCGTTATTATTAGTTTGAATTGTTCAATGCTTTTGTCACTTTTTAAAGTATTGTTGCTGTTCAGTTGTTTCTTGCGATGTCTTTGAAAGAGTACGGAGTTTTCAGCACGTTGTAAACTGACCCGCTTTTGTATATACCTATGACTATAATTCGATTTTCTTTATCCACCTATTACTGCCTTCAACAAAACTATAAAATATTTTTGGAAATGTTTAACAAAAACATGCTCACGTAGGGAACGTTTGTAAAAGTTACTTAGTAAAAAGTCATGTGAATGTAATACATTAGATTTCTTTTTAATTCAGACGAATAGTCTTTGGAGTCACAGTACGCAAGCAGTAGTATTCCCTCCATAATTAAACATAATTACAAATGTTGTTTAAACCATTCGTGAAACCACTAAATTTGGAAGAGCGCTCTGACCACAAACTTGCTAACGTATATGGAATGTTGCTCTATGCGGATATTTACATTCGCAATGCTTTTTTAATCATTTTAATATAAATACAGAAGTCTTAATCTTAGATAATAACAGTTAAGCATTTTTTCTCAGTAATTCTAAGCTTAGAAACAGTGTTTAAAATATTAGGCTTGGTCAAACCGAAACTGCAAAACAATTATAATCCATATTATAGCGTAATTTGCTCAAAATGAATATAATTTAAAGCATTTAAAACATGTAGCGGAAATGAAAATTATTCCGGTCATTGAACGGGAGGAAATTGCAGTAATGTCAACTGCGTGTTTCACAGATTAAATTAAATAACATTGCTTGCCAGAAACATTCTGTTTGGTCATAGAGAATTTAACATTTGTAATCCTTTGTAACCAGTTTTGTGGCTAAAACATCAAGGAAAGGAAGTCCAAGTCATAGACATTGTATTTAACGTGGTTTAGTGATTAACACCCGTTTTGACTGTGTACTTTTTGAACTCCTGATGTGAGAATAATTTTTTAGCAAACTTTTTAATTGAGCCCTGAACTTGACTACAGAAATTGATAATCTATAATCATTGATGGACGTATTACTTTCTCAACTATGAACTTGGACGTATTTAATTTCATCCAAAAGTTCCATGTTGAGATTACATCCTTTTGAGACCACGAGAAAGGCCTCCCATCCCCCCCCCCCCCCACAAAAAAAAAGAAAAAACAACGAAAACAAAATTCTGCCGGGATTTTCATCCCAAATACATTTTTGAGACCCCTGAATCCCAAAAGAGCATTTTTAGAAAAAAGAAAAGTATGTTGAGCGTTTACTCAAATTATCACAAGTTCACTGGAAATCATAAATTGATACTTTTTAAATTTATTCTCAGTGAACTGTCAAACGGATATTCCTAAAAGAGTTTCTTTTGATCTTATGGAAAGATTCACTTGTTATATTGATTTCACGTTTTGCTCGTATAACATCTGACAAAAAGTTAAAACGCGTTGTCCATTGCCATAATAATTAGAAGTTCAAGAGTGATAATGAGAAAATCAGTTCACAAAATAATAAGGTGAGAACTTGAGTAAAGAAAACGAATCTGCACATAACGTCACAAAAATATTCTTAGTATTAAGAGATTATAAATAATAAAAAATACAAATGATTACCAAGCGAAGTTGTAAGATATTGTTGGAGAGATAATATCAAAATAGATTCTTTGACACTCGTCAATTCAAATCTCTGTGGCTGAAATATTTTTCGTTATTTATAGCCATTCAGGGATAAACATATTGATTGTATGCGTGTTTTAAATTTAACGCACCCCGTAAGAAGTCTTCGCGTACTCCTGGGGGTACGCGTACCCCAGGTTGCATATGTCAGGTCTAGACTAGTAATACTTCAGGGGATGACACCGCAGTGAGATAACAGTTACTGCAGGTAGGTAAGTGACTCGCATCAAAGCTTTCATTTATGTATTTCAATGTTCAAAAACGATTGCGTGAGCTACACAAACAATGCAAGGTCAGGGATAGGAGGAATAAACAACGGAATGATACGTGCTTGCGTCATCCTGAGGGACGGATTTAAACGGAAGGAACTTTCTATTTGTTGACGAAAAGCTATTCCATGCTGTCGGGGAATTAACGTTCACGTATCTTTGGCAATAAGAAATATCTTCACTTCAGAAACATCCTGTTGGTATGAGAATGCGAGTGCATTTACCCTATAATGCTGCTGGGTTAATATAAATAATAAATCCATTTCTCTGCACTGCAGGGGTACAGCATGTTCAGTGACCCTAACGGGTACCTGCACTACACGTGCTTGTATAAACAAACCAGCTTTGTGACGAAATAGCATCGCCTGCAGGAAGGACAACGCAGCATTGTGTCATTTGAGCTTGTAATTTGTGATCACATTCATCACACAAGTATTTTTCTTTCTCTCGTCATCATATGGAATCCCTTACAACCTGTTTCGATGTTGCTTTCACTAACAGGCGTTTTTCCTTTGCTTAGATACCACACCGTTTTGTACATTTTTACATTCTCTTCCATGGGTATATTAAGCATTGTATTCCACCCAAGAATTAGGATTTCACCAAAAATATACGTTTTCTGGTTCGCGTCCCAAAAACCGACAGATGAATATTTAAGTCCAACATAAGACACAAAATTTAATGGCGATTGATAGCTGATCGCTTTTCCCTGTTGCGCAAATATATATTTTAAGGCGCAAATTATATTTATATCACTGGTTCGCGGTGATTTCACAGGGTGTTTAACTATACAACACCGCAAGGCGTGACAAGCCTCTGATTGGATTGGCCAGCTCCTCCTGATACCGCCATTGAATTTCGTGTCTGCTATAGAAGAATTTCACAACTTCCAACACCCTAAACAAGCCTATAAGTACTTTAAAAATGTTATTTTTTTATTATCTCAAAAATGGACGTAACAATTTCATCGAATGTCACATATATTTGAGTATTGGCAAGGCAAATAACATGCGTCTCTTGACTTTCTGTCAGTTCTAGGGGAATTTTAGAGAATTTTATATACCTAGATCAACAAAAATGCACCACAGAAACAAAAATAGATATGTAGTTTCTGTTAGAGTAGGTACTACTGTTTTAGTTTTCTCAGTTTTCGAGACCTTTCTATAACTCGTGTAAATTATTTAATAATACGTACGCTTATGAAGTATTGTGGCTGACGAAAAAGACAGCTATGGCAAAATCTGTACTGGCGTAATTCTAGTCTGATCATGGCCCAATAAACTAAAATAATAATCGCCTAATACATCTATGTTGTAAACAACCAAAAAATTGCTCGTTGAATTCATACCAAAGATACAGTTTTATCATGATGGTATATATGTTAGCCATTTATCGGACTACCAACGTAAATCCGATTCGCACCGCAGCCTGTCTTTTCTTTAGCCACGTGAAATATGTTCCTTCTTTTGTTTCTCGTGAGGTCACACAATCGTGTTTTTCAAATATTTGAATGTCGTCTAGTGCCCCATACATTCCTGTATACGTAACTACAACCAAACGCGTACTGAAACCATTTCAGCCAACAGGAACTAGATAGAAAAACAAGTTTTATAAAACTTAACCTCAGAGTTTTACTTTCTATGCCGCTTGCACAAGGTAGAAGATGTATTGCAATAGATTTAAAAATTCGATACGGTGTTTTATCTCTAATTCTCACGTGTGTTTATGGCTCCTGAAAAGGTATTTTCACAGGTTCAAAAATGAAAAGACGAATAAATACCTAACGCCATACTCAATTTAGGGAATTTTTAGCTACACTTTCCTTAAATTCTCCCTACACAAAACAGCCCTTTATGGGGTAAAATCCTCTTTATTTTTAACGTTTCTAAAAATGACTGAAGATTTTAATTAAAGTATCTTCTTTTTTTCTATACTAGTTCAAGATATTAACAATTCTGTCTAACAATTATGATTTGCTCTCCCCGTTATCCGTTGTAATACTATTTATTTTTAATGATTAGCTAATATTAATTTCGATACAAATTTTATGTAATTACACAGAAACACAACACTGAGACAACACTCAGTTGTTTTCTGAATATTGTGATTTTACATTTAGAATGACAAATCAGAATCAAACGATTGTAATATTGCTATCTCAAAAGCATAAAGAATATTTTGGAAATTGTTTAAATTATGTATTTTAATTATCCGTTATGCTAATATCTCAAGCATAGCTATATTTTAATAAAACGTATTAGAATCATTGTACATAAATTCCTTGAGAATTTTCATCCTCCTACCTTAAAAGTAGCCAGACTTAAGCTTGAAATTTTATATTTACCTATATGAACTTTCGTTTTTGAGGCAACTAATTCCTCTTTTTATTGTTGTTTGTAATTTACGACTTTCGAATTGTCCTTCAGATGTATTTATTTCTATACTAGAAAAGGAAAAATATTTGCGATCATTTTGAGTATTGTGGTCATGTCTTGACCTCTATTTTGTAGTGTTTGGACTATTTAGAAAATATACCTAAATGTTTTCACTGGTTAGCAGGGTAATTAAAGCAGATATAAAGGGTGTCCATAAATTATTACCCTGTTAACGAGTCTTCAATGAAGTCTACTAATAAAACTGAAATTATACATATATCACACTTAAGGTTTTGAACTAAATAAAAAAACGTAGTGTTTATTTATTAGTATCATGGGTCAGATATAATAAATTTCTGTAATCAGGATAAACATTTATAGACACTGTATTAAATGTGAAAGATTTTAGTATATGGGACAAATTAAATTCTTTCAGAGTATTTTAAAATCTTTCTTAATAAGTAGCATTAATCTAAAATGTATTTAAATATACGATTACTTCTACACTCGACAGGGATGAGCTAAGAAATTGGCTATGCCCCTAATTATGTGTGAAGAAAGCAAAGCTAAGTTTATGCAAGTTCATTGTTTTCCGCGTTTCTCACGGATTAGAGCTGGGCCGGGCCGACATGATCCGGAAAGAGGGAGGGTCATCAAGTTCCTAATGTGAGATGGCGTGGAAAATAAACGTTGACATGTGTGGGTTGTACCGCGAGAGAAAAATGAGCAAAGAGCCGAAAGTAAAGTACGCCAAGAGCGGCCAAATTTGGCGCATCGAGATGACAAACGCAAGGGTAAAGGGCATCTACGTTTCATAACTCTACCGCATACTAACAAACAAGTGTTTGTAGAGGAGCAAGGCCCCTTAGTGCGAGACACACATTATATATGTAATTGTGCAACGTAAAAGGCACCGAAAAATAATTATTTTTAAGAAAAGGTTGGAGTATACACTGGAGCTTTTCTTGGTAACACTGTGCACCCTAGTTCGGCAGATTTAATTACGTTAAAGCTACTTTGAGACGCATTAATGTTGCTTGATAAGCAACCGAGCCAGAAGATTGCAATAAGCAGTGAAGGTGGCATTCCGAAAGTCCTGAGTCCTAGTCCTTTCTAGGACTTCCCTAAATCATCCGTATATGCAACTGTGAAATTGAACATTTTCATGGAGCTATGCGAAATGCTTCAAATTTTGTTACTTTTCTTCTTTGCTTTCTTTAGAGATGCATGTTCAAACAAGTCTGTCTTTCTAACTTCAAAAATTACGGAGAATTCCAACTTCTTTTCGTAAAAATAAATTTACTCATCTATTTAATTTATACATAAAATGTTTCTTATTTTAGCGTGATGTTGACTCTTATATCGTTGTAGATGTCACTTCATTCTCTCTGGAATTATGGTTACAAGAAATAAAATACTGAGTTTGTTCTGGAAATGTGCCATTCTAAATTGTTAAGAACACAGAGATCATAAATTTAAAGCGCATTACTGTTGTTAACCATGTAACACTTCACAGTAAATTACCACTTATTTGTAATGTGTACTACATCAATGACGCGGAACAAATGAACCGCGAATTACGATCGTGATTTGTTATTTTAGGAAATATTAAGGAGCAAGTAAACAGCTGCTAAATTAAAATAAAAAGGACTTGATGGAAGAGATCTAAAAAGTCGCCTATATCACTATACACATTAATAATTTTTAGAAGTACCACCAATCAGAGAAGGTAACAAGACGCCCAACAGGGCGTGAATTTCCGTTGTTTATTATTTTATTTTTGCAGCCGACCGTGCAGTGAGCGGGACTGGAAATGAATGACTACTGCTTCTAGCCAAACAAATGAAACTCACCACGTCTTGTTAGCCGCCATGACTTATGTTGCCAATACAAGGGGATATTAAGACAGGTAGTGCAATAAATCTGCTGTAATTTGCTCATTTACCTATGCCACGAACACGTGAATAAACCAGCAAAGTTTACTTTTTCCATCGCCTCTGGGACCTGAAATATTCCCGTTCCGAATGGCGACCGCTAACATTGTATCACTATGCAATAGAAGCAAGCAGTTTATGAAATATTGGATACACTGTTATACGTGTGTGTGTGTAATTGCAATGAAATATACTCCATGCTTGTACATGTTACCCCCTGCCTACCAGACAATGTCCCGTATGCCACATGGACGGAAGGGGGCAGGGGGGGGGGGAGCTAAAATGAGGGAGAAGGTTGGAGAAGCACCAAAGTGGAACCAAGTAATATACGTTTATCTGCCATAAAATAAAAATTGCCATCAATGACAAGACAAATAAAAGAAACAACAATGGTGGGAAAAGGCGTCACTAGTGCAAATGACAAACAAAAGGAAATAAACAGAAAATAAAATGCAATATCAATGTTGCTCTTTGTTTCAAAGCTTTCAATCTTCTTCTATACCAAAGGTACTTCTTTGATTGAGTCGTCCATTTTGAAATGCAGTTGATTAATTCAGATTTTATAATAAAGAGAATTAAACATAGCATTGCAAACCCTGACAATTGAATCCATTCTTCAATATATAAAACAGAAGAATTGTGTTTTATTTTCCAAAGGAAAATTAATTACACCCTCTTTTGATTAAAATTTATCTGCAGTTTTTACCATGTTATTTATACCAAAGCAGATTCACATCATTACTGTCATCGTCCCAAAATTTAATTTATACATCGTCAATAGTTTTTGAGAAAACGGTCATTTATCAACCAGAAAATGTCATTCACAGAAAAAGCTGTTTAAAGCAAAACCAATTCGTACATATTTGCAAAGAAAGAAGTCACAAAAACCACCATATTAATACTAGTACTAATTTATGGGTGATTTACCATCTCTACTCCAAAGTGGTGCACAAACCATAGTACAAAATGGCTGACGCAGTACCATAATTAAAATATATAATATATTTAAATATAAGTGCTATACTGCAGTGGCAAAACATATAACAAATCACACCTTAAATTAGAGAAAATATAAACAAAATATATTCGTTGCCAGTTTCACATCTACGGTTCTGATTTTTATATTCTGTTCATCGTTTTCTGAGAATAAATTTGAGGCACTCACTTTTTGGAATCAGATCAGAACACTACCACACGTACCCTTGAAATTTACTGGTTGTATATTAAACTAAGCGCGCGAAAAGCCTGCTACAGTAAATATTTGTGTGACGAGAACGCTTCCAAGTATCCGGAATGTACAACATATACATAGCATAGCCAAATAACACGAAATACAATTTATTTCTTGGCTCATACAACTATTAGCCTATAAAGTACATGCGCGCATCTGTGACCCACCCAAATGCTGCCAATTAAGAAAGAAAATACAAAAGCAAATGAGAGTGAAGCCGGTGCAGAAGAACGCCCGTGATATATGTGCGGCCAATACCATACATCACACGTGAATCGCAGATAATGCATTTCATCGACGGTGAAATTAACAGGGGAACAAAAGGCATAAACCAGCGGTTATGGATCCTCATCTCACTGCCTTGTAGATGAGATCTAATTGTGTGTTGATTTGGCAGAACAGGCGTGCCAACCTACGTGATATCCCACGTTATTTACAGGGCTGGTGTGCAAATTACCCTAACCTTATCTGAGATGCCAAATTCTGATCAGTTGACATACGCCAAACCGATCCCGCTCTCTAAATTAAAAGCCGATGCGCTGCCTATCTCCCCCTACTCCAAGTCGCGACTGTGTTTTGTTCGCAGTTCACGAGCAATTTTTTTACCCGACTCGTTACAAACAAACCAATTAATTTTTGTCAATTACGTTGAATTTAAATAGCTAAAGCTGGAATTCGATTTCGTGTGTATTATTTATATATGTGACAAGGCATTTTCTCGCTGAAAACCTGTGAAACAAAACTATACGCAAACTCTTCAATGTAAAATTTATCGCTTACTGTTTATAGTGGTATCACTTCCCAACGTGCTATTTTCCATCACATGGACTGCGATAAATTAACAATGCTAACAGGAATGGTGCGAGAGGCTGCCTAAAATAATTATTTCTGAAATATTTTGGTATATATTATGTTAAAACAGATTTACTTCTTTAAATCATTCGTATCATAAGTGAGGACTATCCTGTTTAAGTACCCTAAATAATCTGGTGTGATAGAGGAAAAGTGTTTGTACTTCCAGAGATAGAAATTGTTCTGGCTAAAGAAAAATTCCCAATCCCAATGGGGAATCGAACCCGTGACCTCTGGGTTGAGAAGCCAGACGCTGACCATTTCACCGCAGAAGTAATCCATATATTTTTACTTGAATATTATTTCAAAATTTTGTGGAAACAACACTGTTGGTAGCTTAACAATGCACACTCAACAAGAAAAGTGGAGAGAATTTTTACAGTTGATATTTGTAACCACCAGATATAATTCTGACAAGATTCGCTGCGAAATAAAAAAGGCATTTTGAAAGAAAAACAAGAGAATCCGTTTATTAAAAACTAACATTTGATGTGAAGTATTATAGGTAACATACATAATGTAATAATACCATAACAAACGAACGATTTTTTGCTGTGCTCGGTTCCCACTCCATAATTCTGTCAGCGAATTTGCATTGTTTGTTTTTTTCTTTTTTTGGCACAATACAGGAAGTCATATCATTTCCTTCAATAAAAAAGGGGAGGGGATTAGCAATTTATTATGAAACCCCTCCTAACGCGATGAAAAAACCTAAGCAATAAAATACTATCCGGGATTCGAAGCAAAGTATTTAATTTAAAGCCGATTTGCATTGAGAGGACGCGCAGGGGAGAGCATACAATGACATCACGTATAAAAACAACAATGAGAGCGATGTATGTATGTAATAACCGATCAATGTAATCCGATCCCCACAGGAAATGCACACCGGAACGTTGGCTATACAAATCCGTACAGGGGGTGCATATTACCACATCCCAGGAGGATCATACCGTTACACTCCCTTGCTACTGCTTTGTATAAAATGTCTCCACTGTTTGATTTAGACATAACCAACTAATCTGGCCCAGTAATAAATAAAAATCAATAAAGCACCCTCGGATTTCGCTCCAGGGAAATTTAACCGCAAATGTTCAGAATATCAGGAAGTACGGTTTTATGTTTTAAGCTTTAAACGTTAACTGAAATATTATAATTATTATGAAAAATAATAAATAGCTACCTCTGGTGACCCAGGAAACTGAAACGTTAGTTAAATCCCACGTAAACAATAAACAGAAGCTTGAAACTATACATTTTTACTTTCTCTGCCAGATATAATACGAGGAAATATATTCTACCCAAAAATTCACCGGAAATATTTTACAAAAAGACCTGTTCCAAGGCTGAATACATTGGATATTCCATCTTAATTGCCGTCCAATATTTCTTCGTCCAGAGGGGTATCCTTAAAACATGGTCTTTCCACTCCTTCTGATACCGCTGGACCCCCCTCATTTATATTATCTTCCATGAGTTGGACTCTTATATTGGTATTCCCCATTCGGTCTAATTTGTTACTCCCAATAGAAACTTCGTTTGAGCTACTTCTAGTCTAACCTTTTCTCTAAATCTCAGGACCCACGTTTTGCAAGCGTACTTAAGTGCTGGTTGTAGTCTTTGCTTCAATTCTTTTCATATGTATACACAGGATAACCAAAAAAGAAATGCCAGATAAACACCAAACATGAATTAAAAGCTCAGCTCAAAGATTTTCAAGTGTAGGTAACCTCCACCACCACAAAACTACCCTTTACATGAAAGAATTTTCGAAATGTATTATTTTCTTGAAAATGCTCTAAAGAACTTGATTAAAACACCATCGATACATTTACGATAATACAAACTATATGTACATTTTTCTCGGAATATCCTGTGAACTTGGAAGGAATTTTGCATAATTTCGCATAACAGTAAACCATAAGACACATTACAACACAAAAAGTAGCCTTTTTAAAACACAGAATTTACTGTCGTCAGTCACATTACGATAACCCTTATTATTGGTTTTATAATGCTTTGTGATATCACTGGCTGACAGGAAATTTAATGGCGGCTGGTTCATACAACCTCCATTGACCTACGTGTTTTGTTTTGTATAATGCTCATCTGTGAGTCATAGTTTAAGATAGGTTTACCAATAATTTTTGGTAATATAATTCCGAATCAAGTTGTGAGGGGACTGACTCACATATTGTGAGAAATGTGTGAACATTTTTCATGGGTACATTTCTGCTTTCAGGCCAATAGGTACAATATGACAGTATAAAATTAGTTATTTGGCATTTTTCCACATTTATTCTCCTTTTAACGTAATATTTAATCGAATACACGTGATTTTAAGCAGTGTTCTAACAATTAAGTTATAGGAGACTTCTGGAAATAATAAAATAAACAAAAATCTGCAATATCACACTCCAATGCCATACATTCCAAATGTTTATATTTTATTTCCCACTAAAAAGTACTCCACCAACTTTATGCACTCGTTGTTTTACAAATAAGAAAGTAATAACCACAGACGAACTATCAACCAAAACATAACTAATAAATTCAGTTTCAAAAATATAGGCACTACATAATAGTTATAACTTCAATAAAATTTAAAAATAACTCAAATTTATAAATTCAGATTTAAAATTATTTAATTTACTGATATAATTTGTTATAAATAAGTTTAAAACAAAAATTGAAAATATTACTTTAATTAACTTTTATAACTGCACAACATAACATGAAATCTAATAAATTCACTTTGTTAACATATACAGATATAACAATTACAACTTTAATAAAATTGTAAAAAATAATTAAATTTTAATATATTATTTTTTTTTTTATTAATTTAATTTTTTATTAATCTTTGGAAATAATACCTCAAGTTAAAGGTTGCAAAAACAATGAAACAAAGAAAACACGCGGCCGTGGTATATATATTAAATTTTATACTTTAAAAAAGTCCCATAAAAAGAGTAGGTAAGTATATAGAAGTTGCATATTTGATCCGTTGGTTGACAACAGACAGTCGGTCGGACGGTCACCTTGCTGTATTTTGTCAATGCAGTGATCTTGCCCCCGGAGCAGCGTGTCGGCTGCTCGACAGCTGAAGAGATGTTTTTATGCACCGTTCCCTCTCCCGCTCTCATTATATGTCCATGCTAATTAAGTTTTTGTTTTCCTCCCGGCCCGTTCAATTAAAAACATGTAACTGTACTCTTATGACCCTCAGGCTAGAACGTACGAAAAAAAGGAAACATTTTTGGAGCTTCATGTCAATGCCTCCCTAACACGTTATTAGCTGTTTTTAGCCCAAGAATAGCCTAAGTGTCCAGCAACATAATTTACTATACGCTTCATCCGTCAGAATAACTGCGTATCCGCAGGTTTGTCAGCAAAGTTTATTATTAAACATGTTTGGAAACGTTTGCGTCATTATCTTAAAAATCACTTAAACAATCTGAAGAAGAAACAATTTGGAAGTATTAACTCAAAGAAGTGTTTGTACAAAGTACTCCGTGATAAATTAGGATACATTATGAAAAATAAAGAATAGGTAACCCTTTCACTTAACATGATGAAGCCAATGAATAAAAGCACAATTATCAGCAGTGATACACAAAGCGTAGTTTAGAATGAGAACGATTTTTTACTTTCTCTACAGACTCAAAATTTCGATGTCGAGATTTCACCGGAAATGTATGTTTTGAAACCCCTCGAATCCCAAAAAAACATTTTTAGAAACAGGTCCACGCACGTCTCTCTCTCTGTGTTTGCGTGTGTGTGTGTGTGTGTGTGTGTGTGTGTGTGTGTGTGTGTGTGTGTGTGTGTGTGTGTGTGTGTGTGTGTGTGTGTGTGAAAAGCGTAACTCAAAAACAAAAACAAAAAATCGGTTAAAAACCAAAGTTGGTATTTAAGTTTAATATCTTTCAAGGATGCGACACAAAGATTCTGAGAAAAAAATTCTCTACCTTAAACTACTCTACATGGACAATTTTTTTCAAAGATTTTTTATTTTTTCAAAAAAAAAAAAATGGGTCTAACGATTTTGATTAAAATGCCCAATGTTTCCGAGATATTTTTATGATACATGAAATTGTTTTAAATTTTCTGGTTACAACCCATGTCATGATAACTTTTGCATCACTGGTAAACCGTAAGAGATACACCAAGTCTTACTATACAAAAATGCAGATTTCATTAAAACACACAATTTATGTCAAATTATGTTTTTTACAAAGTTACCTATTTCACAGATATTCCTTGTTATTTGTATGAATTTTGCAATACTTATACTTTTCTCAAATGGAAGATCGTTGTTCACTTTTTTATCTCTGGGCCATGCAAAGAGAAAGGAATTTCAAAGCCTTCATATAGCGACCAGCTTTAAAAGATTTGACTATCGCATTCCAGCATCCCTTGTACCTACAAGAAAATATACAATGAGATAATTTCTGCAAAGAATAGAGAAAGTCATGTGAGTGCAACACATCAGATTTTTTTTTATTCAGGTGAGCTCAAAACATTTATTTCCAGTGCAATCTCCGTATACAATTCGTTGTTGGAATACAACCTAAGTATAGCAGACACAAAATTTAATGGCGGCTTTGCAGTGTTGTGTATTAAACACGCTGTGAAATCGTAGTATAAATATAATTTACGCTCACAAAATTTATTTGTGCAACAATAGAATTAATAATCTGATAACCAAGTGGTTAGCTATCAGCTGGCATTAAATTTTGTGTCTGCCATAAATGTTATGTATAAGCAGCAGAGAAAGCAAACAGAAAGGAATGTGTTCTTTTAAAAACGTCACTAGAAAGCACGTGTTTTTGTTATACCTAATTGTTTCTGGAAGGTAATTCTTGAAGCATCTCTGGGACAAAAGATAGATTTTCCATTAGTGTTTTATTTGTCATTGCGTTTAGAACGCTCAAAATGCTATGATACATTTCTCAAGCAGTAAACAGAAAACAAAAATTGAATTTGCTTTAAGTTTTATTATTGTGACAGCATTAATTATTCCTACTATTCTTAACACTCGAAATCCGCAGGCTTACAAACAAAAAGGGCCCGCACAGGTTCGCGTGCCACAGTTAGAGAATGGGAGGTGAGGAAGTGTAAACAACGCTTCTAGTTCCACGCTCGAGCAGTCTCTCGTATGCACGC
The DNA here is from genome assembly GCA_030765045.1 of Tenodera sinensis. NCBI lineage: Eukaryota > Metazoa > Arthropoda > Insecta > Mantodea > Mantidae > Tenodera > Tenodera sinensis. The sequence goes on from CM060968.1 coordinate 72,556,648, forward strand.
AATAAAACTTTGCTACCTGATTCTTAAGCGCATCTCAACAAAGGAAAGGAAGACAAGCTTCCTTCCACACGTCTATGCCCCTTGGTTCCTTTTGAGATACGTGAAACTCGGCAGTGGCGGAGCGCCAGAAGTACTCGAACACACTCACAAAGTCACAGCTTGAGCATTTAAATCGTGACGTTGTATCCATGCGCTTCAGGTATCTTAAAGAATCACATTAGAGACATCGATAATATCTCCATCAAACTAAAACATATGGAGGGGAGAAAGAAAGGGACTGAGACACTGTAACGTAACTCTTGTACGCCGCAGACTGGTAGGGGGAAGTGCATTGGTGTTTACAACAAAATCATTCTAGTTTGAGATGCTTCATTAGCGTGCTAGTACGGAAATCCACAGGTTTCGGGATCGATTTCCGGCTGAGGTGTCAGCCAGAATTATTCCCCATTCTCCCTATGGTGGAAGTTTGTGTGAGAGTGTAAATGCGTGTGTTAATTTAATTTTTTACACAGATAGCTCAAATATTAACACTAATAAACTAGTGGACTTCCCAAGTTCCACTTTAAGGCTTAAACAGTATTAAACATGATAACGGAGGTAATAGCGAATGTGCTGCCATCTATCCACGTATAGTGAAAGCAAAATAATATTGTAACATATGTTTGCCCTCCACACCGACCTACGCTAGCACACTAGCGCCAGAGGCGAGCCTGGGTACTATATTTGCTCTCCAATCGACCTACGCTATCTCTTCTCCGGCCTTACTTTAGGTTGCGATGTAAACAACGTGCGTGTTATAGTAACACTTCATTGGTTAATCAAACCGCACAACTTCAATGTCAGCAGGCACGAATGAAAATATAGTCCGTTAACTAAGATGCAAAATAGCGCTAAATTAACTAACTTTATAAACTATTTGCAAAAACACTTTGTAAAGCTTCTGGTAAGAATAAATGAATGCATTAATATGCAAATGTGTAATTCTTAACACATGTAACTGCGATACGAAATCCATGCACAGGTATCCATAGAAAGAAGTGAAGAAATGGGACATAAAGTTTGTTCAAAATGGTGTCTGACATAGAATACATAAAGCATCGCCAAAGGAAACCAACATGAAGTGGTAAAAATCGAATTATTTTAAACGTGTTTGCAAAGTGTTATGAAAAATACCCAACATCATTGTATTATTGTTTATTTTACGTAAGAGTGTAAAGTATGTATATCCACTCTTTCATTTCCTTCCTTCTATGGCTTTCCTATGATATACAGAGTTCAAAAGCCAGAATTACTCAAGTTCACAAGACGAACATGTTAAGTCCTGCCATATTTCTGCCAATCATAGAGACCCGCGGAAGAATACAATTTTGCACTTTGTTTACATTACAACCTAAAGTAAGGCCGGGGAACATATAGCACACTGGCGCTAGAGGCGAGCCTGGGTAATATGTTTTGATGCTGCAACAATCGTAACTATGTTTGGGGCATTTCCAAATCTAAAGCTTGGGATTTCAAAAACATACTTCAATCTGGTCTTGATAAGACTTAGAGTAGGTTGTTATGAAGCCACAGCATGATGATGCCAACTGGGATCTGGAGCATGCAGGTTCAATAAACAGCTCTACTCTTAACAGGGTTGCCAACAGCCGTTTTCCACCTGCATGTTTATGTAGCGGTTTTTAGGCAGCACCTTTAATGAGGACGCAGAAAGCTGCATTTCCAAACATTGCAACTAGACCGGTAGGTCAGGTTGTGGCTGGGGATGAAATTGCATGGGCGTGTAGAGGAGGAGGGGGTTGAAAGCTCGCTAGAAGGGTAGTTGGGGTGTGGCAGCGGTGGTGGTAATGGGACAACATTAGCACAAAATTGACTCGGAGATGAGTTAGCAGTAAAAGGGATGGAAATTGCAATGGAAAGGGAGAGTGAGGGTTGGTTTTCTTTGCTTGAGGAAGAGTGAGAGTGAGTGAGTGAGTGAGTGAGTGAGTGTGTGTGTGTGTGTGTGTGTGTGTGTGTGTGTGTGTGTGTGTGTGTGTGTGTGTGTGTGTGTGTGTGTGTGTACAAGGAAGGAGAGAAGCGCGGTACGTTCGACTTTGAGAAAACTTATTTTCATTGCATATTTCTACCAGTCCGTGTTGTCGACGCTAAAGTTTTAAGCCTACCTTCCAGTACTACAAATCACAAATCTTGGGTGTTTATAGAGCAAACAATTTACTGTCAGTTCCCAAGAATTCAAAAAGGCCGACTTTACACTAAGCACTGTCATTGTTACAATAGAAATTGCCATGGCAGACACAACATTTAATGGCGGCTGATAGTTGACCACCACGAAGATGATAGCCAATACGTCACTGGGCGAAGGTCATAGCAACCCCACTCCTTCCCCGTTGCAGGTCTTCACCAGTACTCACCGCGCCGTGAACAACTTACCCCAGAGCAGAGCTGTGTTGCATGCTGCTGGCTTACTCATGCAAGGCGGCGATTACGCTGCTGCTCGCTGGCGATCAGCTCGGCTGGAACACGTTACCCTATGCCCATATGTTTATATAACATATTTTAGGAGCAGTTATTAGAAATGATGTCAACATAATATCACCAAAAGTAATCAGAGAACACTATAATGGGCTAAATACGATGCAGTTGGCTTTTTTGGAGGGTTGAATTCGAATAGCTTGGGTTTCCATCCCAGTAGTTCAGCAAGTATCGTGTACGTCTAGTAAACCAGAGGACCAAGTAGTTGGATGACCTGTATCATAAGGTTTTCTGGTGTTCCTTTATTCTTCAAAGACAAATGCCAGATACTAACGAATTTTTTTTCTAACCGTATGGTTCCCAAGACACAAATGCAATTGCATATTGCGGGGTACCTCCTGAACACTGATTCAAATTAAAACTCGGCCACCCGTCTCAAAATAACCCGTCTGGTTAAGAGATTGTACCATAGGGAAAGAAGAGTGGAAAGCTGACCCTCAGTTTTTTCAGCGGGCCGGAGTGTAAACATCAGTAGAAGAAAATGCCTGGCGCTAGAGTGCCATTGCATTCGCGCCTTCTGATTGGTTAACTGTTTACAAATTTCAAATGGCAATTCCTTAATGATACTGGAGGCGGGGATTGTTTTTGACTTTTAGTGACACTAAATTCCAAACACAGAGGTACTATACACTTTCTTTTGACTTGTTAAATAATTCTATACAACCACAAGGATAAGGGCCTAATTTTTTATTGAAAGAAGGGTAAAAAGACACAAAAACTAAAAGCAAAAGAACGCCCTATTTTTAGAAAGTAAGATAAAATAGATGTAGTTTCCGGAAATAGAATGAACTGTGAGGTAACTGAGAATATATTTAACCCATAGAGACCCAAAATCGATACCCCGGCTGACGGGTTTAGTTTACACTAGAACGGCCAAAAACACTGGTTAAATATCAATAAATTGACTTCCCAACAGCAAGCGAAGGGGAAGGGCGAGTATATATTGGGAGGTTGAAACAACGGTTGCAATAATCTCGGAACGGAGATTACAAACGGAGAACAAAACAAAAGAATAAAAACCTCGTTTCCTTGCAGCACCGACCGAAAAATATTCATCTAACTTTACCTGTCTTCATCAGTAATATTCGTTCCACTCAGGCATCGGAAGATTCTTTTCCAGCGTCCGGAAGTTCCATCTGCAACGCACCTTTGTGAAGACGGATGGTTGTCCTCATGCGCCGATACACTTCACCACTGGAGAGTCAATCGATTCAGATACGGGTCCCGGTGTTGGAAGATCCAGTTTCGGGCAAAATCGATTTACTACCGGGGCCCAAGGCGCATCTCTACACGAGTAAGCTCAAGAGACCATAGCCTCAGGTCTGTTTCCACCAATATGCTCCCTTCAACACCACTCAAGAAGTTAAACATTGCTTCTTTTCTTACGGCAACACAAACCACTTTTTAATGTCACCGATTAACAAGAAACAGGTAGAAGAAAAATTATTTGTAAGAATAGTTTTAAGATTGCGGAGAGAAATTCTTGTGAACACAATATATTAAGAGCTTTTCTCAGGGTTATTCACAAAGCCAGGGTGCGCTACGGTGCGCTAGTTCCTGGGAACTCCAACTCTTCAAAGGTCTTCATCCCTACTGTTCCTATTTCTAGCTTAAGATAGTTGTCCTACAATTTGCTTCCACTTCACTCTTATCACACGCTTGTCTTGTCCACTGATATACACTGAGGTCCACCGACAGTACACACGACAAAAGAGGTTATGCACAGTTATCAAAGCTACCGACATCATCTACCTCATACTTTGGCTGCAACTTTTATTGACATTCAGTGATTCCTGGTCCGTAATCTGACATCGAAAGATGAGTCAATACATGCCATTACAAGATCTGAAATGAGATGGAGAACGAGCATGTGATTAGAATTGCTTTGTGATTGGCTAATTTCGTATGCTTAGGTAAACAAACTTGAAAGCCTGGACTTGCAAGCTCCTAAGTTTACGTTCAATTCAATATTTATTTCAATGTTTACGTGTTTCATTGTGAACGGTTCCATTATAATACGTATCATCTATATTAATCTTTTACTATGAATGAAAAGCCGCTTTGTTGCGTGGCTGCACATCACAATCCAATAAACGTAATCAATTTGGGGCAAGTACACAAGCGAATAGGCGTGAATAGCGGATATATTAATAAGAGCAAATCAAATCTATGTGTTCTTTGGATAATAAAATAATGAGATACAAAGAAGCTGTGGGGAAAACGAAGTTAAAACTGGGTACCGCGCTTTCATACTTAAATTAATTTAAAGTTAAATATTCCTTTTAGAATATGGCACATTCTTCGACATAAGCGATCTACTGTTCTATTATAAAACAGGAAAAGAAGTCTAGGGATTTTCTGGGAAGGGTGGTTCTCTAATTTGAAAGTATATCAGAGAAGGAGGAGGGATCCCGTAGGTACATTATAAATGGAGATATGAAGAGCTGGAAGATGACATTTCAAAACTTCACCCCAATATTCGCCCTGCGCTCCCCTACGTACCTCAAAAATCAATTTCAGCCAAGAAGGATCTTACTTCAGTTTGAGTTAAAGTAAGCATTTAAGAATTCTACACGCTTGTTGATTCTAAGATATTAATATTCTCAGTGTATGGGAAAGGGAATACATTATTTCTCAACGACAGCACGAAAGAAAATTCAAATGCTAAAGAAGATATAACTACTCGTATATAGTAGATTTTTAATAATGCAGATACAATTTTAATTGTACATTACATACTAGTTTTGCAGGTTGAGAAACTATCTTAAAATTACATACTTCATTCATGCCATGCGTGGCTGGCGAGTAAAGTAAGGTCTGCAGCTGCGAATCGTGCTGTACAAATAAAAACGTATTAAAATATAATTAAATAATTACACAGTACTATTAGCATAAGCAGTTCTCATGATGTACACATTTGTGCATTGTGATTTCGTTGTGTTGTACACCCGTGGCGATAAAATAAGCAGTGGTTTATGTTGGTAAGGAATTGCTAAGCTACATCTGCCACACCCAAACGCCATCTCTTACATGATCCTAGCACCTCACTAAATGTTTATCTTTTTCCTTCAGTACTGAGTCCGAAACCGAGCTGTCTTCATATATTGAGTCCCAGATTTTTGACATGAAACCAATACACTCAGAGACTGATGTGGACGAAGCATGCCTTCCAATCACTCAGTGAAAACTTTTCGCATTCCCCTTTCGTGGCTTCCTGGATCTGGCATTTGTTTAAAGCTAATGCGCGCGAGTCAGACTTGAATTCAAACAAATAAAAATTGACTAAACCAGGCCTGACAGAGAATACTGATGATAAGGAGTTTAGACCAATATTAAAACATCGCCACGTTTCCGAGCATTGACTGTACACATTCAGCAGTAAAGAGTGAAGCACTGACTGGTGAGCCCATGGCTTAAACATTATACAGTTTTGTATACTTAGGCCTAACCGTTACATGAACGAAGGGTGGATTAAACATGTTGACATTAGGGAATTCAAAAGCAGAAATGAAAGCTGGGGAAACTCCAAATATATCAATCTGAACTCGTACATTCCGGTGAAATTACTAGATAATTTACAGGGACAGATGTTACAGCCGCATTCAGTTGCAATTACACAAGGGTGCCCTTTGGCTGGCTAGTGCTGAGCTGGTTAACGAACAAATAAGCATTCTCTTGGAAATGCGTATAACCTTACTTCACCTGAAGATGAGGCAAATGCATACTAAAATGTATTTTCAATAGGTTAAGAATGGTGTAGGAAATTTTTTAAATTTCTTCATAATCTAAACATTATGAACCTCTTACTAAATAACTGTTTATGCAAGCCTAGCATAAAAAAGGCTTATCATGTCGTGCGAAATTACCCCATTTCTGTCATAAAATGAATGATGCAGTTACCATGGCAACAAGACAGCAATGATGTCATCACCGCCACAATGTAATTTTCTCCGATGTGCCTGTAAGGAAACCTGCATAATTACCAGCTCTGAAAAGTATGCCAGTAATGTGGTTTTATTAGTCAAACAAACACATTTTTCGTTTCTTCATCCACAAAAGTTTTAATATCGTTTTTCGTAAACGTATTTTAATTTATCTGGAATTGATTAACCACTCTTGGCTTCGTCCAAAATGTCAAATGGAATGCAATAGTTTTATTGTTATTTTCCATTTGACGATGAATGAAATGACATCTGTTTAACAACCATATTAAGTCATACATCTGTGGTCTCTGATACATTATACTTTTTCATTTAGCAAATATATTATGTTTACGTATTTTAATGTACGTTGTGTGTAACAAGTAAATGATTTTTTTTTCATTGTGACATTCCTAAAAATTAGCTCTAAACATATACTCGTGCCACAACCAGAATATACACTAGTTGCATAACTATTTTGCACCGTTTTCGATACTGAACATCCTCCATAGTACATTACACTCGTTTCATAAAATTACAATAACAAAACGTTATTTCAGTTTGGATTTGTGAAGGTGTTGAATCAGTTAATTAAGACACAACTCTTGTTTCTAACGAAAGAAACCCAATTTTAGACCTTAGCCACACAATGCACATTGTCAACTTATTTGTTACAATAACATTAAGTAAACAGTGCACTACTGAAAACAGTAACCACTATCAAGATAAACGAATTAACACCATGGATACAGTGAAGTCGTAACTTATGATCGATTGTCATATCTTCAATTAGTGTAGAACTTTTATTCAGTATAAACTTGAAGAGTAAAATATTTTCGTGATAAACACGCACAAAAACTATATTAAGTTCACTAAAACAAATGTTGCAGAACTAGCGCAGGAAGCGGAAATCGATCGGGACGCCACATTCTGTTGCCAGAGTTGTGACAGTTAACCGGAAGCAGGGTCAACACACATGTTTTTACGAACAACAAACTTCTCTTTGAAATGCATATTTTCATACAACGACACAAACAAGCTCGGATGTTATCTTATACCTATAGTATTTGAACATTTGGTATATTATGTTGTCGAGAGGGTGGAATGTCGAGCATTCAGACGTCATCGTAAAATGCCAGCCGGGAGCTCACAAAATACCAATAAACAAGAGGACATGTCGGTCGAAACCCCGATGTCTGGTTACCCTTGTCACAAGTAATAAAAGAATGCAGTCATTTCAAAATAATTACTTAGAAATCGACGCCGATCTGCCTCTCCCTCCCCAGAGTTTGGAAGTATCAATGTGACCATGTTTCACAGCAAAGGTGCATTTTAAATCAACGTTAAAAAAATCCAGGCACCGGGGTTAAGGGTAGACAGCGGAGGGGAACACCTTGCGCACTGTGATATATGTAGCTGAAACCCAACAGGAGGAAGGGATGAAATGAGGGAACCACAGGAGACGACAAGCCACTGGGAGACGCGCAGAAGTTCATATTTCCAAGCTTGATGACCAATCACACCGTTGGAGCCGCTAGACGAGCAAGTAACCCCGAACTGGCAGTCCTTAGTGTCCACGGGGAGTAATATTCTACATTGCGCATGCATCCACGCCATCTGTCCGGCACCGCCATACGCTACAAACAGGTGCAAGGATTAGAAGAAAATGGAATGTAAGGGAAATGGTGGAAAGGAAATTCTGGTGTTAGCATTCGCGTAAGTGAACAAGATGAAAACACCAAAAAAGTCATGTCGACGGGGATCGAACCCGCGACCTCCCTTATGCTAGTCGCATACGTTACCGTTGAATACTGCCCCTATCTGTTCCAACGTGCACGTAAGTGTAAATGGATATGTGGTAGCCTAGTTTGGCGCTTTTAAAGTGAAAATAATTCACTTACAGCTACAAACTATTATATACTCGTAATTACACAGTGTATTTGTTAGCATCCTCGTTGTTAAATTCCCCCCCCCCCCACAAAAAAACCTTCTGCTTTTCTTTGGTTCCCCTGCATGGAGATATAGATTCGAAAGTCCCCTCCCTAACACTCAACTAAAAGGCGTTTATGGCCATTCACAAAACATTTCATCCTCAAATACGAGGTGGCCCATTTATGAGCCACTAAGTATGGCAAGACAAAATGTAAATGGGATATCTTAGTTTTTTACTGTTGAAACCATGAAAAGGCTCCTTTTAGGGGCCCGTGGGGAGGAAAAAAAGATCTTTTAGGGCAATTTAAGAGGCTTTTCTTGTCCATTATTATGAATATTTAATCATACTGTAATGCAGTTAGTCGTAGTGGTGGAATTTTCCAGCCATATTTACCCTCTTCATTAATGTCTCTTTTTCACGCGGAAAATATTAGATCCTGAGGCCTTCATAAATGCCAGATTAATTACGAAGAAAAGCCGTGGGAAGAGGCCATCAAACAACAAGCTGTTTGGATGGTAATAACATCGCCCTCGCCACCGAGCTTTTTATTGAATCACATTACTACAGGGTTATGATCTCCATGGCCAAGGAAGCCCCTCGCGAAAATCGGTAGCCGTAATCTTTCATCTATGGACTTTATAGCCCTTCTCTCTCTTTGACTTGAAACAACGTTATGTGGTAAAAGCAGACTTCAAAACAATGGGCGAGCCCTCGAGCAACTTTTCCGCGTGAATGAAAAGCGATCTCAAACGGCCCTTTAAATTTTCAATAAGAATGAAACCATGCCGTTTCCAGTTCCATGCCGTTCTTTACTGAAGTCAAAGCGGATCACAGGATTACCGTTTGTATCTCTACAACCATAAATTACAATTAACATCTAACACTGACTGTGAAATTTGAGATTGATAACTGGGTGTGGTCGACACTCAAACCGCTTCTCTCTGTAGCACATGCAGACAATACAATCGAAAATAAACGCTCCCATCCAGAATTTATGAAGCAAAATATGATGTGTAAAATCACACTATTTTCTCTAAGCATTACCAGTCCACAGGTTGCATTATTATTCTGTACATGCAAACATTGATTACTCTATTCACTTTACAGTAAGGCAATTCAATGAAAAAAACGTAGAAAAAATACTAAAAGGTAGTTTAAATCATCCTCTGTTTATTTTACGTCACTGCCTGGTCATGTTGCGAATAATCAGTAAGGTGCAGATGCCAGCTTCGACACGTGTCCGCAGGCCTTAGTGCTAGACATCTGCATCTCTGTTTTCACACCAGCTGGACAGATGGCATTAGGGTGCCCTCCTGTTTACTGCTTTATTCTGCAGATATTGTTTCAACACGACAAAAATTTACCCCGGTTATTTTTCTATCACTTTATTGACACAGTCTTCCGTGCTATCACATATCAATTTTTATTTCTCATAATCTTGTTCGGTCTTTTTAGTGTTTTCCTTCACCTTCACTGTCCCTAATACATTAACTGTCCTCGTCGCTCGTCGACCTTCTTACGACGCATACACGACACACACCCACAGCTGCCTCACACTCACCGACTTATGACCGCAGCTGTAAAGCTAAAACTAAACTAACTCTGCTACTGCCTCGTGTCCCTTTATAGTACGGATGACGTCACATCGACCTCTTTCGACTACACACAAACACACGTGCACCGAAAATGACTCAGCTAGAAGTCTCGAGAATGTTCTGCACATCCCTTTTGTTCCTGCTGCTTCGATTGTTTCAGGCCACGTACACACACAGTCCCGCGAGGCGGCCCTTAACATATTTGCCCGCTCGCCGGCACGGCAAACTAGTCCGGCCCCTCACCCGTCCACCGCCGTGCGCCGGGCCCAACGTCACAATATATAGTAATGTGTTAATTTTTACTGCTGCTCTAGACCAGAATTTTTGGGTCGTGGTATTCTGTAATTATTATAGATAATCTACATTACCTATACTAAATCTAGGTATCTAACTCTGCATATGTAAATTTGAAATTATTTCAAGACAAAAATGTTTATGATTAAGACTATATATGTATCAAAATAAAAAAGAAATCCAGAATTCCCTTTTAGTTGCTTAGACATTTTTACATTTACTCAGAACATAAAACATACCCTGCACACAAAATATTGATCATCTATCCAACCATTGAGTTAAATATAAATTCTTTAAACTGATATTTAATCACTTTTTGATATGGCAATACGAAATGCTTCTTGGACACAATCAAATTTTAATTAGTTTGAGCTCAAACATCTTTTCCCAGGACTTCAAGTTGTGAATACTTGTATCCTGCTTTGGTACTCTGTTTTCAGTCATCCTTGTTAAGTGTTGTTTCCAGTTTGTTATATAATTTAACTTATTTAGTTTATTATTTATATATATTTCCATTGTAGATGATATTTCGTAGCCTAGAAAGTTAAATTTTGCCACATCTTCTATTGGTTTGTTTCTTAATATTATCTTTGGCCGAAATGGACGAAGCCATCGTCTTTTATTTTTCTGATGATGTTTTGTTTAGTTTATATAATATTCTTTGCAGTTCGTCTTTTGTTTAAGCTATTAAAATCTGCTCATCTGCGAAGGAAATAAAAATGCAAACAACGATAATAAAATATTTTTACATTGCCAAATTTTACAGATACATTGTCTTAAAGCAATATGGATAGTTACTGCCTGTGAAATAATAATGGCCAGAGAAGGATGTTTGAATGTATTATAGCAGATTTTTTCCTCAAAATGTGCACGTACCTTTTTATAGATAAAGCATGCTAATTGGGTGATTATCATCCAGTGTGCATATCTCACATTTAAATTCAGCCCTTTGAGAAGCCAAAAGAGAAAGAGAAGGCAGAACAGCTCGACATATCTGACAGTTTCGGTGGGCAAGGCGGGATCACTTTACTATCTCTACTGTTAATCTAAATCAAGAAGTGGATATGTGACTGGCACAACAACAATGGACTGCCAGACAATTCTATTCCACACTAACTCAAACGCAATTAGCTTCCTGCCTGTCCTAGGAACCTTCCTTTTTTGTCCCCGCAGCCAGGGGAGTTTTTAAAAAACGTTTCTCTTTACCCTCCCTGGACACATGTTACGTCCCAGTAAACTTAAAGCAATTACCTTCCCATCACGAGAAAAAAATGATTCACAATATACTGTCACCTCTACAAAGAAGACGCCTAGGGGGAATCTGCGCTGTGCGTCAAAGCTGCGGAAACTCGACCGAAATGGCTGCTACGTCAGTAGCAATTAGTGCCCGGAACTAGGAACAGAATCTCCTCGGGTGTTTCACCCGGGATAACCTTCACAATCAATAAGTAAACCCGACAGTCTATGCCTTAAATGTATCCTGAGATGTTCTCCAAGTTGGGTAATATGGCCCATTTCCTCACTCGAGTCCCCACTCCACTTTTTCTAAAGAAAGAAAGATAAAAATCTAAAACTTGTGGGTTCTCCCATGATTTCTCTACACAGTCGTGTGCAAACTATACTTAAAACGCTAATACTTCATGTTAATCGAAAAAGAGCTGGTCACTATGTGATGGCTTTGCCATTATATTCTTCTTGTATGGCCAAAACATAAAAAAAAAAATGGTTTCCTATTTCAGAGAAGTATAATTATTTGAAAATTAAACCAATAACGAGTATATAAAAACGCTTACCACCACTAAAATGTATTTGAGGTAATTTGCGTGCTTTAACGAGAGTTTTTTTGTGCAGTAAGATTTTGTCTATTTTTTATGACTTATTAATGCCAAGTCTGCCAGAATGAAGAGGTTAAGGCTTCCCAGATGTGCATTTTATTGGGTTTGATCCCCGGTATCGACTTGTGGTTTTTTTCCCCGCTGGGAGGTCTGGCATGGGGTGCACTCAGCCTTATTAGGTCCCTGAGAAGCCAATTGAGGAGCTACTAGATTGAAAAGTAGCGGGCCCTGGTCGAAAAGACCGCATAATCGGCCGGAGGGAGCAGGTTGCTGACCACATTCCACCTCCATTACTGCACTCCACTCACGACTATGGTGGGCAGAGGTGGGGGACGCAGTGGTCTGGCGGTAGGCCTTGGCCCGGATGGGCTGTTGCGTCACAGTTTACGCTTTATGGTATTTCAAACAACACATTACACCATTATTGAAGAATCCAATTTTTAAAACGGTAGATAGTTTGGTTGGGGGATTTTCTTGAAATCTTCGTGTCGCATCCTTGGAAAATGCGGAACTTAAATATATCTATATTAAGTTCTAGAATTTAGAGTATTTAACCGACTTTGTTTTTGAGCTATGCTGTTTAACACACACGCACAGAACTTTTACTATTTTTTTTTATTTTGGTAGCCTCAAAACATGCATTCACGCTGATATCTCGTTAACATGCTTTCTCCAACAAAAATATTCCTACAAAAGCTTATTCCTCTACCTACTTATTCAATCAAGATAAGCGAATATATTCACTTTGGCCAATTTGACCTTCTTGTGCCCTTGTTTGATCGTTTTTGAAAACTGGCAAAAAATACAGTTTTGTTGTTTATTCATATTGGATAGAAAACACATCTATCCATTCATTGGACTATAAGTATTTCCAAAAGATATTTCCATCTTACCCAATTTAATCTCTCGCACCCCATTTGACTGTTTCCAAACGCGACGAGAAAGGCAGTTGGTTACATGAACTGCTCCAAAGCCCACGTGCTTTATTAGTTTTACGATGGCTTTAACTATGCACCAAAAGGGCTATGGGAACTATCTGTATTGTCATATACCTCCTGTGGCGCAGTTGCTTTGTTCATTGCCGCTGATGTAACATGTGACCATATTGCATTACGCGGAGAATTTGGTTCCAGCACAGAGACATGTTTTGAACATCCATCTTGTCTCTCTGATCGCTGGACCACTCCGCTCTGTCAGAGAATGGGTTTTTACACATTTCATATTCCGTAAGAGTGGTTGTGTGTTAGCCGAGAGGGCTTTAGCATCCATCCCTTTGTGAGAAGGAAAACTAGTTATCACACTGAATGGCTATGACAAGATCATTATCCAAGTTTGTATCAGTGAGATAATCAGAGAATGTCACGCTCCGCCCCCACATCTCCTTCTGATAAATGGCGGTAACGCAGGAGGTGCTCAGGTAGAACTGTATCAAGTTATTTGTATGCTCATTGCACCCTACTATGTGATTTATGTTTGATTTTGTGCCCTCAATAACTTAACAATCGCGCGTTCCTTGTGTGTGCTACGCCTGCAACATCCTTTTGTATTAACAGCAAGATCCAGCGAGCCTGTGTGAACGGGTTAACCTCCACAATCGTGGGCGGATATTTCTCCATCACTTTTTACACACCAAAAATAGAACATTTAGTTATTATGTTGCAGGAACTGGAGCTTCGCGCTACATTTCTTATGAGGTAAAATATGACATCGGAGCACCTGTGTGACACAACAGGGCAACAACAAAGCTTCTGATATTCTGCTTCGAGGCATTAATGAGATGTACCTTCATTACGAAACACAGGTGTTCAAAAATGTTTGTACTTTTCCCTGATTTTACTTTTTAGTTTCGCGTTCCACTTTCACATTCAAACAGTTGACATTTAAAAGTAATGTGCATGTTTTGCTAGACACTTCAATTGTAAATGTCCTCCCGAACAACATTCAAACGGTTACATGTGACGGAAATCTCAATTAATTTTCTGAATAGTATTTTAACACAAAGTAATATGTCGTCAGTGAGTTTATTTTAACAATCCATTCCTCTTAGGCTTCCTTCGTGGATGTCATTGTTCCTTCTATTTCCTAGAGCAGAAAATACGTTACGTACTAGACCGATAGGAAGCGCACACAGTACGTCGCCAATGCGACGGGCTAATTTAAGGTGGGGAAACAAAAAAAGTCTGCCGGCGTCAAGTCTGGGTGTTGAAGAACAATCACCTTGCCTCAAGCGAGAAAGCTGAGCACACGAAATGCAGTGTGTGGAGAAAATTCCACCGTCCACTCCGGTAGAGTTCTGGTGGAACCCGTCGGATGCATTGCAGTAGCCATTTCAAAGCTTTCTTGTAAATCTCCGCGTTGAGAGTTTCACCCTTGGGTAGAAATTCATCAAGGTCTCATCTCCTGTTATGGTGGTTTCCAACTGCTGATTTCGGTCAAACATGTCGATGAAATCTACAAATATTTCCATCCGAGTTTGCTTCTATTCATCTATCAGCGTCTGCGCACAAACCGGGCACAAATGTTCAGCTTTTTCAAATGTTCGTGAGCAGTTCTTACCCTGGTTTCTTAGCTTGGTCTCCAGTTCGGTGATCTGCACGATGGGGGGCGCTTGTTGACGTCTCTCAACTTTACAGACACACCTTGTATAATTCCTTCATGGTCACCTAATAGGCATTACAGACTAACTTTTGATGAAGCTTCCGAATGACCTAAACTCCCATTATCTCTAAGTAAATCACAATACAAGTACAATTTGTTCCTTTTTGAGATCGTATGAAGTAAACGCCCAACCATACAATTAAACAAAATGTTACTGCAAGTTCTTAAATATATAAGACCATAGCAGGAAGATTATTGAACCAGTGCGTATTGAATTTCTGACGATCTTTCCATTGAAACAAACAGTTTTGAGATAAAAATAACGCCTTCTCCAAACGTGATATAAAAATCTGATATAGGGAGAATATATGTTTTTGCCATAATTTTCATTGGGTACTTACATTCGGTATAATTTACGTACCCCCACTGGTCCCGAGAGTGGTTTGGTGGTTTCTGATATATCACTTGCAGGCGTTAACTGAGAGATGGTGCCACTTTGTGGACGGTTAATTTTAATTGGGAAAGGTCACATCAAAACTGTTTCTCTTTCTCCAGCGCAGCACCCTGCACCTGTATTGCACCTTTGCACTAATGAAATATTACTTCCCAATCACTCAGAGCTGCTGCAGTCTTTTCAGTAGTCTGTCTTGTTTTTATGTAAAGTTGTATTACATGCAAGAACTAAGTTTATGATAATTACAGGTAGGAGGGCAGTTTGTCAACCTAGAAATGCAAGTAGCACTACAATGCAAAATGTTGTGTCATGTATCCAGGCGAGTAAGGTGTGGCAACAAGGACACCTGGATCCCCACCTCTGCCACCACAGTTCATTAAACATGTGATCGTAAACAACGAGTTAACGTCCCATTAGCGTTCGTGGATAACGTTCGACCGAACCAAGGACTTCAAAGGCCAAACTACATCCGTTCACACGCTTTGATCGTCTAACAGTGCCGTTATTAAATTTGGTTGCAATCCGCACAGATATTCAATAAATCCACGCACATACGAGGGTGAATCACACAGTAAAGCAACCCTGTTTGTTGCGGAAGGCTGCATAAAGCGGTAATATGACCAATGCATGGCTGCAAGTGCTGTCAAACCTAACTCTGAGGTTCTTCTCAATATCTCATAACTGTGCTTTTCCGTGGCTTTGTCTCTAATCGCGAGTGAAACCCTACATGCATCCAAAGATCTGCCTACGTGCACAAGAGTCCTGTCTATTTTCGGTATCGGAGAGAATACAGTTATTTAGATATCATTTTTTTTTTCCCGAATATGAAAATAACACAAATTCTATCAGCACACTGTCACAACCGTTCGTGAGGATCACCGCCAAAACCGGGAAATTACACCAAACTTCATAAAATGTCGAAATCACACCGCAGCGTTGTCTAGAACAGTGATACGCTAATCACCCATCAGTAAAATAATTTATTGACCACGTTTAGAGGTCGACCATGTCGGTCTACGAAACACCACGCCGGTCGCTTCGATTATAAGTATTACTTAACTGCGCCTCAATACCAACCAGAAGTGGTATCAGGTAACTGATGATGCCACTATACTGAGCTCTTGCACTGAGGGAATCGCCTCCACGTGGCCAAAACGCTCTAAATAGCTTTTTATAAACTCTAGTGAAACATTTATTCCAGCACCCTCATTCCAATGGTAACCGCTAATTCCGGCACCGAAAGGTTTTACTTCTGAACCTACGACTTCCCTATTGTAAGTGGATCCATGGGGAATGCTAAAATATATGGAGATATTTGTCTAAATACACAACAATGCTGCCTAATTTTCGGTTCCCGGTACATGCGCAATGGTGACCTCCATCGTGATGTGCAGAAAACATTTTCAGTGACTTGTAAGTTCATGTGAATCCTGAAATGGAAGTCGTGCGCGTTGTGAATGCCATGCTGCAACTAAATAGAACTAGGCAAGGGAAAAGACCAGCTGCTTCCGGGGAGCTTCAACATGAAAAAAATATAGAAACCGTGCCCTCTGATGCATCATAACTTCTGATCCGGCCACTATATCTCCTCTCACCTCATCCATCCCTCCCGGGGGCACAAGTACCTAGTCATTCATGCGTCAAATGCAATAGCTCAATAGAACTCTTTGTCGCAATGCATTAAACACCATTATTAAAATTAATGTAACATATGAGACAAAATAACTAGTCATGCTGTAAATAAAAAATTAACAAAATAAAAAACGTTATTTTCTAACTCAGGAAAGCTGTAAGTCTGCAGTTTCAACATAAAATTAAAACGAGGGCAAACGTTATTTCCAACTTTTAGGTAATTTACGTATAAATGCACCTCCGAACATCCCTTGGCTCAAGTCCCTTCTGGAATAATTTACTTTAAAAAAACTGAAAATAATCTTTTTGTAAAAATTCGCTGCAACAGCACTTTGTTTATTTCATCCAGCTTTTTTCCCCTCCCTAAACACGAGCTTTTGTTAATTCGATAAACAGAACTCCCCCTCTGCGTTAGGGGATACCAACCTTTGTTTTACCAGACTCTTTCACACACTGTCTGTCTGCCTGCCTACCTATCTGTCTGCTTGCCTGCTTGTCTGCCTGTCTAACTATCTCGCTATTCGTAATTATAACAATTCTGCGTTAGCTTCCGAATAGCGCATGATATTGCAAATAAGAACTTCTATACTCCTTTAACATGAAAGTTAAAATTATAAATAAAGAAAACCGTAAAATAATGCTGAAAAAAAACCATAATTCTGCCTCCTCCGACTGTTCACTCTTCAGGTTTAGTTAATGATGGAAATTAATTCATTAGTTTGACTTAGAAAGCATTTTGCTGATTACTTATTAAGAATTTTGTGCATAATTTTGCTTTAAGAATATTTACACCGTGTTTAAGAGTTAATTTTGAATCTGATTTAAGTATACTAATTATTGCTGCGTTATTATACATATAATCCAAACGAAAATAACATACAGTTAAACCAGATGAGAAATATATAGGTGTATACTCAAAAGTGTTAAAGGAAAACATTATTTCAACAGTAATTTAAGACATCTACTTACCTTTGTAAAAATGTTGTTCAGTAATCGTTAATTCCACTGTGATTCATGCTGAACACAACCAATATTTATTAGTAAAGTATCTGGTTAAATTACGTGCATTTTCTTCATGACGTCATATCAAGTATTCAGACCAAAGCGCCAATTTCTAACCTAGCAATGGAGGTTAAGCGATTTCAGTACTCAAAATATTTGCAAAGTTGATTCATAGTTTATTACGTTTTTTTTTTCAACAGTAATTTCATTAGAATTGATTTCTCTGGAGAAAATCAAAATTGACTGTCTCACGATTAAAAGAAAGTATACAAATATTGCAAGAAATAAATACATTAAAATATCAATCAATTACGAAAGTGCTTCCATATACTGTTTCTCTTTGTGGTTTTTGGTGTCTGCCGTTTTTGAAAAGCTAACTTGGAATATCTATGCGAAAAACAAATGAGGATCGCAAATAACAGATGCTGCGGAAGTGATAAAAGTAGACAAATGCTACGAAGGTGAGGGAATAATCCCTACACTTCAAGCCGAGGAACGAACTCGGGACCTCTTGAGGAGCAGGCAGGTGCTCTACCGACGGAGCTACAGGGTCAACGAGATTTATTTGAGATTACTAACTAGCTTTGTTATAATAAAAAGAGAAGATCAAAATACATGTAATTCTTGGGGTTAGTTTTCCTCAGTTGGCAGGGCTGAACTACACCAATTGAAATTAATATATTTTAGGTTATTTTTTACAGAATTTAGCATATTCTATTTAAATTCATAATATATTTATGAAATAGTCTCGTTCCGCTAAAACATTTATCGCTTACGCCAGACATCTTATGATAATTTTTGTGATAAAAGCACACAAATGCTACAGAGGTTATAAAATGTGGGATAAGAGTCATGATTGGTTGAAGCACGTCGTTTCGTAGACTGTTACTAGTGAAAATTAGCATAAGCAGTAAATGTGGAATAGTCACTATGTCACTAAAATCTACGGCTCATCAAATGTGAAATGGTGCTAAAGACATCGCATCTGTTAGTGGATAAAATAAATATGCGTTGCACTCACATGACTTTCTCTACTCTTGTACTAACCATTCTTACAAACTTGTTCGTCTTAGTTGAGATAAACATTTGTACAAATTATCTTATTGCTTATTTCCTTGTAGGTCCATGGGGAATATTAGAATACAGTAGGCTTTGAGCGATTGAGCGATAGTCAAATCTTTTAAAGCTTTCAAACTTCATTCTCTTTGCATGGTTAACATATAAAAAAATGAATGGCGATGTTCCATTTAACAGAAGTGTAAGTTCTCCAAAAGTTACACTAATAACAAGGAATATCTCTGAAATGGTGCACTCTACAAAAAAATTACACATAAATTGTGTGTTTTAGCAAGATCTACATTTTTTGTAGAGTAAGTCTATCTCTTACGGTTTACCAGTTATGCAACAGTCTTCCGGAGTAAATAGGACTTCATGGGCAAAATCTTCGTGTTGCATCCTTGAAAGACATAAGCTTAAATACCAACTTTGATTTTTAACCGACTTTTCGCTTTTGCATTATGGTGCCTCAAGACATACTTCCGGTTAAATCTCGACATCGAATTTTTGGATGGAATACAAAACTTTCTGTACTTTACTAAACGTAGTAGAGAAAGTAAAAACACTCTAGTGAAATTTTAAGACATCACACACTTGATGTTAACGTATAACAAAAAGGTGGTGCGAAGGAGTTCATCGCAAGGCGTAAGGCACTTTATTAGGTCTAGGAAAAGAGATGTTTACACATGGTGATGAGAGTAACAAAAAGCACTTAGTGGTGGCGTGTGTTGTGCGTCGACAGCTTCAAGAAAAAGACGAGCCTGACACATTAAGATTCACCATACATCGATGAGTTTGAATAAGAAGATAACCGTAAAGAGGTAAACACGACAAGATCATTTTCTAAAAGCAGCGCAGCGTCGCTCGTAATTTGCAGCAAAAGATGCTAAGAAAACGCCACAGTTTCTTCCATAAAGGCATTGAGTACACTGAGGAAAACAGTTGAGCAAATATGAACCCTATGAAACACAGGAAATTGTGAAAAAATTCGACCCATATCTTATGGAGAAAGAAAAATACTTAAAATATATTACAATACATTGCACATTGCGACGAATTGAGGAAAACGACTAAACATCAATAGGTTAGGTGTTTAAGATATCTGAGGGATACGAGTGATTTGCACGTATTGATATTATTTAACTTCTCTAGGGTATACAGTTGTTAGAACTGCAAAAAGTATGCTTGAATAATAGCTATTGCAGATTATTGCCTTAATCTTACATCGTCACAATCCCCTTTTTACTTTCTCCACTGGTAAGTTTTCAAATTCCGTTCTCTTTGCACGGTTAACATACTAAAAATGAATAACGATGTTCCATTTGACGGAAGTACAAGTTCTCCAAAACTCACAAAAAATAACAAGGAATAACTCCGAAATGGTTCACTCTATAACAAAAATTATTGAGACAAAAATTGTGTGTTTTAGCAAGATCTACATTTTTATATAGTAAAATTTGGTCTATCTCTTACGTTTACCAGCTATGCAAAAGTCATCCAGAGTAAATATGACTACAGAGGCTATAGCCAGAAAATTCAAGATATACATTTAATTTGTCATCAAAATATCTCAAACATATAGCATTTTCATCAAAATCCTTGAGAGCCATTTTCAAGAAAATCAAAATTTTCGAAAAGTTTTCCATGTAAAGGGTAGTTTAGGGTGGAGGAGCAATTTTTTTCAAAATCTTCGTATTGCATACTTGGAAGACATTAAAGTTAAATATCAACTTTGGTTTTTAACCGACTTTTCGGTTTTGAATTATGCTGTCCACAGACTGACAGATACACAGACATAGACCTTTATCTAAGATGCTTTTTTTTTATTTTTTATTTTATTCAGGGGCCTCAGAACATGTATTTCCGGTGAAATCTCGACTACGAATTTTTGGGTGGAATACAATACTTCCTCTACTTTACTACACGTAGCAGAGAAAGTGAAATTTCCATGTGAAAACTTTTAATGGAGTGAGAGGCTATTAAGTATATCAATAATAGGGTAGAAAAAGTAATTAAGTACTTTATAGTTCAATTACAAAAAGGCAACCTTTTAATACAAAGGCGACAAAAAGGGACGCTTGAAATGTTTTGCAAACCATAACAGTCAACGAGGAATTGACTTACATAGCACAAACGAATACTATTAAACTAAATCTATTTTTACTTTCTCTACTGGTAAGTAGGGGAAGTATTGTATTCCACCCAAAAATTCGATGCCAAGATTTCACCGGAAATATATGTTTTGAGACCCCCTGAATAAAAAACTAAAAAACATTTCTAGAAAAAGGTCCGTGTGCATGTCTGTGTGTCTGTGGACAGCATAACTCAAAAACGAAAAGTCGGTTAAAAACCAAAGTTGGTATTTAAGTTTAATGTCTTTCAAGGATGCGACAGGAAGATTTTGAACAAAATAGCCCCACCCTAAACTACCCTTTACATGGAAAATTTTTCGAAAATTTTTATTTTCTTGAAAATGGCTGTAACGATTTTTATTAAAATGTCATATGTGTGAGATATTTTTATGACAAATGAAATGTATATCTTGAATTTTCTGGCTATAGCCCCTGTAGTCGCATTTACTCTGGACAACTTTTGCATAACTGGTAAACCGTTAGAGATAGACTAAATCATACTGTACAAAAAATGTAGATCTTGCTAAAATACACAATTTATGTCCGAATAAATTTTCTTGTAGGGTGAACCATTTCGGAGATATTCCCTATTATGTGTGTACGTTTCGCAAAACTTTCGTGAAATGGATCATCGCTGTTCAGATTTTATGTTAAGTGTGCATCTCAAAGCTTTAAAACATTTGACTATCGCACAAAGGCTACTGATTCTAAGATCCCCCCTGCACCTAAAAGGAAATAAGTAATAAGATAATTTGTACACATGTATATCTCAACTAACACGAAGAAGAAATAGGAATAAGAGTTTGTAAGAATGGTTAGTACAAGAGTAGAGAAAGTCATGTGAGTGCAACACAGCAGATTTTTTTCTAGGGATGAAGATATGCTAGAAGTTCAGCACTCACTTGCAGCAAACTTCTAAGCATTACTGTGGTCTTGGGAAACATTTCTGCAAAGGATGGAGTTAAATCAAAGCAAGGAAAGCTAAGCGTTTGTCTTTTTTTTTTAATTAACATTACATCCACGAGCATACTTTGTTAGTATCTCCTCTGAAACATTTCACTAACGAATCCCTAGGTATTTTTACGGTCCGGGAAAAGTCTAACGACGTACCTTGCAGTTCCCAAGCCGGATTAATTTCAAAATAAACTTGAGTAAGGAGGACTGGCACTTAGATGCAATTATTATGATTATTGTGTGTCGTTAACACTGGACGGGGCTTATCTTCCTGCGAAGTTCTCTGAATTAATTGTCAGCAAAACGTTCCCCCAGTGCAGCGTTTTTTAGCCCTTGCAAATATTGTTTCTCAGCAAGAAAGTGTTGAAATGAATAGTAATTAGGGAGGCTTTCTACTCGTACATATCATCCTTACACTCTCCCAGAGCAAATGTAAGTTTTAATTTGTATCTCGGTTGCTAGGCGAGAGAGGAAAAAAAATATCACTAAGGGCATAAAATCTTGTGGGCTTTGGGAACTGAAAGTGTAAAGAGCTAGGGCCAAAGGGAGTTGGGGCGGATTGTGGCGGCCGTTAAGGTCGCATACACCCGTATAATCCAATATTCCTCGGCAGCATTATCGGCTTTAGCGACATCTCTCGCATGTATACGGCTTTGCGGGTGTCCCAATTAGCTTAGCGGTCAAGTACCTCATTCAGAACGCGTGCCCAGATCCTCCTCGACGTGAAGCACCCAGTTGGACACTCGCACGCTGGACTTCTTTTCTTCTCCGTTTCAGTCCTTAGTTTGTGATATGTTGTGGTGCGAACACCCTCTGTCTCTTTCGGCATAATTATCACTCATTAAAACCGTTATATTGACGTTACTAGTTTCCACACCCCTTAAATTGTCACGTATATGTAAAAGCACAATGTTTATTAATCACCGTATATGTAGAAATGTCTCTTGTACTAACTATTCTTACACACTCTTACTCCTCTTTCATATTAGTCGAGATAAACATTTGCAGAAATTATCTTATTGCTAATTTTCCTGTAGATGCAAGGAGAATGCGTTTTTGAACAACAGTCAAATTTTTTTAAACCTGGTCGCTATATGTATCTTTAGATTTTCCGTTCTTTTTGTACGGTCAACAGATAAAAAAGTGAATAACGACCTTCAATTTACGAAAACTGTAAGTATTCCAAACACAAATAACAACAAATATCCCCGAAATTGTTCATTTCACAAAAAATGCATTTCGGCATAAATTGTGTGCTTTAACGAAATCTACATTTTTGCATGCTAAGATTTTACAGTTCATCAGGAGCAAACACGAAAATTCAGAATATACATTTCATTTGTCATAAAAATATCTTAAACATATGGCCTTTTAATTAAATCGTCAGAGCCATTTTTGAGAAAATCAAAATTTTCGAAAAATTTTCGATGTAAAGGGTAGTTTAGGGTAGAGCAATTTTCTTCAGAATCTTCGCGCCGAATGTTTGGAAGATATTAAACTTACATACCAACTTTGGTTTTTAACCGACTTTTCGTTTTTGAGGTCATCAGCGCCCTTAAAAGATTCAAGGCAATAGCCAGATATACATTATACACAAAAATAGAAATACTAGCGACAAGAAAAATATACACAAAAAGTAAAAAAACAGTGGCAATAGCCAGATATGAAACAAGGTGATAAATATGCCCAAAAGCATAAACAGATAATTAAAATTTTAAATACTGAAATCGATATTGCACTCAGCTAAAAACTTAGAAACTCTATCAACCGCTGTTTTGTCGTCCGCTAAGACCTGTGCAAGTCTGGCAAGCAACTGCAGAGAATCCCGAAGGTGAAGACTTTTCAGATAGAAATATTATACATTCGAAGATAATATTAATTATCAGTATTTTTATTCAATACGTTAATTAATATTATTGATGAGATGAATACATATATATCAGCGGTTATATAAACATATAAATTCCATAGCTAATTGCCCAGCCCGCCGTCCTTTAGCCCGATCTTTCGCTCCTGAAAAATGAGGAAATGCATATCTGGCTCGGTTTATGAGCTTTCTTAAGTGAACCAACATTTGAACGAAGCCAGAGACTACAAATCTGCAATTGAATTACGAACTCTGTGAAGGTATCCATGGCAACAAAAGCGAGATGCACGTTAAAACTTAAAGCGCTACTCTGGCTGGCTAGGGTCGCACAGTGATTGCGTTACTCTTCTCTCGTTCAGTGCATAGGGGAGAAAGAAAAAACTCCCTCTCTTTCATAATTCACAATTTTAATCAACTGAGTCGAGCGGCCTGCCTTGTTAAATAACCAAAGCGGTCATCATTCCACGATCATAACGGCCGGATTCTTACAAACATTTCACTTAACGCTAGCTGGGATGTGGGCTATTAAACTTTCAGACACGCAAATTATTGTTTAGCTAGGTTTCAATCAGTTTAGGAGCTACGGTTTTGTTTATATGTTTTCTAATTTAATCAACTAATCCTGCTCGACCTTCCAACGGAGTTCAATCATTCAGGAGATAGCTACTGGCCGGAACTTCTCCAAACATCAGCGTGTGTTGGAGCACGGCGGAGTCTGGATTCACAGAGAAAAATGCAGCATAACTGAAATATCAGTAAACTGTTTCCTTTGCCCACTTGAGTTAAGTGCCATAGCAAATATTTATTTACTCGCAGTTTTTGAACGTGTATACAATAAACCCGGCTGGCCCCGTAGCGCAGTTGGTAGAGCACCTGCCTGCTGTGCAAGGGGTCCCGGGTTCGATTCCCGACAGGTGGTGTAAGAATTTTTCTCCAGCCAGGATTATTCCTTATCCTTACCTGAGTCTGGAAGTACAATGACGGCGTCGTGGCTGAGTGGTTAGACCAGTCGCCTACCACCTCAGCGGGACCCGCATGTGGCATTCGTGGTGAACGAAACGAGGTTTGGGCGGGTTTTATCCGGGTTCTCCGGTTTCCCCCGCCATTCATTCCACCAATTGCTCCAGTACCACCCTTCCAATCATCCATTTCGCCTGCATTTCATATCATCCTCTTCCTCACTATCATACCTGGTGCTTGGCTGACCACCTGCTTCCAGGTCTTCACTCTGTTTCAGAGGTCCCTCTGCTCCCCGACAGGGGAGGGTAATCAGGGAAAGAAGAAGAAGAGTTCCTTAATTCACCAAGCAGTTATATTTTCTGGGAAATGTCACGAAAACTGCATCACAACAAACATGTAAGATGCTGAAAAGTAATTATTAGAGAAAAAGTTATTTTATAATTTCAAATAGGAACTTTTTCCTTCAATATTTTTAAAAGACATTTTTTTTTTTTTTTAATTTCGATACATTTTTGTTTTTAATTCACTGAATTGGTTTATATCAAACAAAACAATTTAAGCTCAGCATTTTCAAAAGATGCGACACAAAGATTGTCATAGAAAAAGTCTCGAAAAATCTTATTTTCTCAATAATGGCTATAACGATTTCATTTCAAATACCATATGTATAAGATATTTTCATCACAAATGAAAATAGAATGTTTTTATGTGTATTGGCGTAAATTTGAGTTGCGCAAGGCCATACCTAAGCGTAAAGGAAAGTATATAAAATAATCGAGAAATGAAACTCTTTACACATATATTTCTCAAAACTTGACCTTTTCAACTGTTTCTGCTTCAGCTCCTTGACAACGATGACGTCATGCCATAGAGCATTCTACACTGGATGCTTTTCTGAAATAGGAAGCCATTCAGAATTTCAAACTTAAGCTTAAAAACTAAAGATTTTTGACACGTTTTCTTTTGAAAATCATAAGATGGCTATTTAGGTAACACTTCATTCGTTCTATTTTGTTTCGAAAAAGCAAACGTTTACAGGTGTTTAAAAGTTTGCATTTTATGTCCACTTTAGTGGATCCAGCAATTTAAAAGCTTGATGAGTTATCAATACTAATATTTTTATTCAGTTTACATCTAATGTTGCAAAAATTTACAAAATCTAATATTATGTTAGGTACCTTTACAGTAATATCCGCCTGTGAGACGGTGTGGCTTACGTGTGTATACTTATGAAACAATGCCATTGGGAACTAAGACAGTGACGTCCTCACAATTCGAAGTTCAACTGTCACTTGAGGCATAGCTGAAATATTTGATCAAACTAACACTGCGCATGTGCGCACTATGCGTTGAGAATTTTGATATCCGTCTAAGAGACGGAAGTTACGATTTAAGAGTTAAGTGTAAAGGAAAGTAAATAAAATAAATGAGAAATCAAAATCGTTATAATATTTCTTTACGTGTTTTTCGTGTTTACTGAATATTAAATGTTATACAAATATTTGAGCATTAATATTTCCAAAAAGCGATGTTTTACTTTAACTTTAGGAAGCGTTACCAGAATGAGATACCTTGACAGATGACCCGCGGAGCCGCGGGCTCCGTCAGTTCTGAACACAAAAAAACGTTTTTTTCACAATTGTGGAAAACATTTCTGGCAGTTCTATAGTGCTTGAAAGTATATTTATTTTCATTCTTTTGGAGCAACTCTCATAATGTGTATACCCGCAGTGCGTGGGTTCGATTCTTGGCGGGACGCGCCGTGATTACAAAGCGATCAGAGAGACACATCTCTAAGGGAGGGAAACCACAGAAATCTGACCGGACCACGAAACAAACCCGGCACCGCTGATTGCGCAGCCCGTTGCCACAGCGGCAGTGGTTTGCTCATTTGTTGTGAACCAGAAGCATGGCGGCCCATGTGACCGGGTCCCTCGCGTGTCAAGCAGGCTCTGCCCTCTGTGTGCAACAAAATGTGCGGTTACAATTGGAGTGCCCTCGAACGCTGTGATGTGCAACGAGCATGCCATGCATTCACACTATTGGGAATACGATCTGTCACTTAATGCAGCCACCAGATGCATTCAAACCGCCAAAACACCCATTTCTTGCGTTCAGTGGACCTGGACTTATCGGCACTTCCCAAGAGTTCATTATGGCCGACATAACACTAAACTGCAGCAAAAAGCAGTACTGCCAACCTACATAATAAAACCATTATTTATAACCTCAAATATTACAGGATTAAGGGAACACCGAAGTGATTTTTTAGCCTGACGGGTCAGAAACAACGATTTTGCATTTTTATTCAAGTGCACCATACCTTAAAGATTATATCTGCGAAGTTTTAATCCCCTAGGGAGGGCAGAACACATATTTTGAACGCCATTTTAAAAGTGCTGCGTCTCTGCCTTCCATTTCAACCTTAAACTCACTTTTCATATGGGCATTTTTTTCGAAAATGTTGATTAAAATGCCATATGTTTAAGATATTTTTTATGACAAATGAAATGTATATCTTGAATTTTCTGGCTATAGCCCATGAAGTCCTATTTACTCTGGATGACTTTTGCATAACTGGTAAGCCGTAACGGATAGAGCAAATCTTACTATACAAAAAATGTAGACCTTACTAAAACACGCAATTTATGTCTAAATAAATTATATTTGTAGAGTGAACCATTTCGGAGACATTCCTTTATTTGGGTGGGTTTTGGAGAACTGATACTTATGTCAAATGGAACAACGTTATTTACTTTTTTATATTTAACCGTGGAAAGAGAACGGAATTTGAAATCTTTTAAAAAGATTTGACTATCGCCTAAAGGTTACTGTATACCCATATTCTCCAAGAAGATAAACAACAAGATAATTTCTGCAAATGTTTATTTCAACTAACTAAACCCCGGCGCGACAGCCCACAAAGGGCCAAGGCCTACCGCCCAGCCGCTGCGTCCCCCACCTCTGCCCACTACAGGCGTCATTGGTGAGGTGCAGTACTGGAGGGTGGGACGTGGTCACCGCCCCGAACCCTCCCGGACAGTTATGCGGTCTTCTAGACCTGGGGCCGCTACTTCTCCATCAAGTAGCTCCTCAATTGGACCCCCCGGGACCTAACGAGGCTGAGTGTACCCTGTGCTAGACCTCCCAGAAGGGATAAAATCCCCATGCTGGTACCGGGGATCGAACCCGGGTCCTCCGCGCCAGAGGCAAGCGCGCTACCAACTGCGCTACGGAGGCGGCCTATTTCACTAGCAAGATAAACTAGAACATAAAACAAGAACATTTATCAATACAAAAGTTATATAAACTTCCATTATGGATAGTTTCTTACTGTTATTTATAATAAAAAGTTGCCTTTCTTTCTTTCCCTGATTACGCTCCCCTTATGTAGGACTTACAAGCCTAGGGCCAGATGTCTGTCGGGGAGCAGAGGGACCAGATAGAGTGAAGACCTGGAAGCGGGTGGTCAGCTAAGCACCAGGTATGATAGTGAGGAAGAGGATGATATGAAATGCAGGCGAAATGGATGATTGGAAGGGAGCAATTGGCGGGGGAAACCGGAGAAAACCCTCCCAGACGCCGCTTCGTCCACCACGAATACCACATGCCTAGGTGGCAGGCGAGCGGTCTAACCACTCAGCCACGGCGCCGCCATTATATTTCCAGACCTAGGGAAGTACGAGGAATAATCCTGGCTGGAGAAAAATTCCTACCCCCTGCCGGGAATCGAACCCGGGACCCCTTGCACAGCAGGCAAGTGTTCTACCAACTGCACTACGGGGCCAGCCTAGTTGCCTCTCATGCTTTAACAGCTTCAATAGCTATTGCATGAACAAAATATCAAAGGGAGCGAAACTAAGGAAGATATCTAAATTTTAGCTCTTTTTTTTTTTTTTTTTTTTTTTTTTTCCAAATTCTTGTTAATTGCATCCATGAACAGATATTATTGGCGTATCTGTTTTTGCTAGACTCACAGTGTAGGTAAATGACATTTTCATGGTCCCATTAATTCACCGTGCCGTCAGCAGCAAGGAGGATGGCAGATTCCCAAACCATGAGGCATTCCCAGCCTCAAGAAAGCCTCCCAGCTCGGTCGACCGCAGCCCGGAATCGAACCGAGTGGCGCCTGCGGTCTGGTCACACGGTTTGGGGTAAACCAGGTCACCGGTTCGGAACCCTTCAATCGCGTAATTGTTTGAAACCGCATGCATCGGTGGTTTAACCGAATACTGTGCGAGGTGACTAGACAAGGGCTGGCCATGCTGCTCCATGCAATGAAAATAATCACCACTCATTACGGAGTCAATTGCAAATGTAATTGTGGCACTCGTAAAAACAATTTCAATATCCTGTCACCGTGAAAACGCTGGGCTACGAGAAAATAACAACTAAACTGTAATTACAACAATAATGCTGGCAATAGGGCAGCATTATAAACTGAAAAATAACTATCAACTGGACTGGAAACACAAAAAGATGCAAGTTTTACTAAAATTGTTTGGTACACCACAAAGAACATGTTTATCCAACTACACGCCTTGTACTACGTATATTTTACTGCCTTTACAGCCTAGCTTTAACACAGTGGGTTCGACTTAATAATTATACGGATATAATATACGGGGTGGTTTAGGAGGTAACGTTTCTGGAGGCCCTGGGCTCAATACCTGGACATCCTGATCTCCGGTTTTATCTGGTTTCTCCAGCTCGTAAGGCAAAAGTTGAGGTGACGACCTTTTGTCAGGTCCAAAAAGAAAGAAACAGAAACAGCCTCTTGCTGTCTCCCTCTCCCACTTTATTGTGATGGTATTTGCCAAGTGCATGTAGCCATTTAACAGACAACAGAGGGCTGGGAGGGGGTGTGTGCTTTCCAAGAGTTTAGACAGGACAGAACCAAACCAGATAACTTAAACCTCACTTACTCTAAAAGTGAATGAGATACAATTTGGCACTTTTTCTACTATCCTTGTCTAACACGGTCTGTGAAAATCCTCGGGCTTCTTTCCTAGAAATGGTCACTCCCTTTTAAAGCCCTGTTGTATCCCCTAATTACCCTGGGCGGTGTGAGGGTAAGTAAAAGAGGGACGGCTTTGAAAGAGATGGTGAGTATTTCGTTCTTTTTCTAATTAGCACGTGTAAAATTAGTTCAGTATAGCATGAATGTTTCTTATCTCATTTCTTCCTATTGTATTTACTTCAACTTTCAGGATTCCAGGGCCAGGCGAAAAGGACAGCGATGTGCGGCGTTTGTGCTTTGAGAAGAATCACTTCCCTGATATAAGACTGCGATGATCTGACGACGCTCAATCTGGAAACGTTAAAGACACCGCTACTCAGCGCCTGCCGTGGCCAGGCTGTTCTCTATTTATACTCTTTAACTCATCCCTTTTAGTGTAATAGGCCTAACTCCAGGTGCAGCGCTAATTTAATCCGCTTTTAATGCCTATTATCTATCCCTATAGACATAATATCTGCTGCCATATAGCAGAAGTCTGTGTTTTAGAAAAACACGATCGGTTTACGAAGCCTCATTTTGTTTTGAGAGCTTAGAAAGGCGTTTCAACATTTTATTTGCTATAAACAGAAGTGAGCATTTTTATTCTAATTTAAATAAAAATTATGTTTGGGTAAAGTGAATATCTGACAGTAAACAGGAGGAAGACAAAAAGTTTGTAGTTTTGACATACAACAGAAGGCATCAATTTGCACTGTGTTTCTTTCCTTTCATAACATTGCACAAAACCATACTGGTAAATGCTTCCACTTGCACCGTTCAGTTGTTTTAATAATGGATTTATGACCTCTTGTGTCCGATGCCTGTGGGGGGAAAAAGGACAACGCAAGGCAACGTAGTTTTAAAACAAGTGAAAGCAGAAGTTTAGGTCGTGCGCGCGCCATGTTGGAGGGAGGAAAGCAGTTGTGAACGTCAGTGTACATGCAGATGTGTCAAAAGAGGACTACGGGGAAGTTTTGAAGCCTCCCCCACCCCTGCGCTCTTGTGCAGAGAACTGTTTGATGAGATATTATTCAAGTGAGTGGCGCTATCGGAACTCCTCGTGTCGACATTAACACAAAACTTAGTCCAACGGCAGTTTCTGTTTCACACTACCATATCCGCATCGCGTTAATTCAGTTAGACTCCTTTTTGAGTTTCGCTTTCCTTTGCATATCATTTTCTTGCGCTTGTTCTTTCCGTAATCATGAAATATTCCTTGTAACTGCTGCCTTTACTGAACGTTTAGCAATTCAGCCACTCTACACTTGTGGGTTTGTGCGTTTTATTAAATATTAATGCGTGTGTACGTATGTGTTTTTATAGTCTTCTACATCGTTGCACCTATTTCGACGAAAGTTGGCACAGATAATCTTTCACACGAGGCAAAAATTACTGTCTAGCTTAGAATTCTCCCAAAATCATCTATATATTTGACAACGATAAACATAACTCCAACATTGCTAACATAAGAGTAACGATTTACCTTTTCACGACCTCACAAAATAACAAAGGAACAGAGAGTTGCGTTATCTCTTGGAGTAATAACACTGTCAAATTTGGTCTTCCTTTACTTTGAGTTTCGTGTTTACTTAATAAATTTGTGTATGTTGGTTACTGAAAATAAACAAGGTTACTTAAACTGCTTTAATTTCTTCCCAATGAGATTTTCTCCATAAGTAGCGACGTGGAAGTCATTCAGCTGCATTAACGAATAATCATTATAAACTGTGATACTTTTATTTAACAAAGAAACAATGCTCGGAACCGTTTGGGTTTACATTTCTGCACAGGGATAACACTGGTCTATACGCAAATGATGAAGCACAGTTTTTCATTGTTTACTTTTTTACCACCTATCCAATAAGTAAAGGGAGTATTGCATTTCACCAAAAAATTCCTTAGATTTAACAGAAATAACGCGGTTTGAGGTCGAATAATCCCAATAAAGCGTTTTTAGAAATAGATTCACGCGTTCTCAATTCACAAACGTAAAGCTAAATACCAAACTTGGAATTAATTTGGTATCTTCAAAGATACCAAACTAACATCTAAGTAGAAACATTTTCGTTATGTACCAAGAAGATTTTGGTTCAATGTTTCATTATGTTTAATATATTGAAATTAGTAATATCAGACTCAATATATATTGGAAATCTACAAAACAAAAGTTGGTAAGTTTTGTTAATCATTTTGATGAAGGCATGAATATTGAAGAAGTTGAAACAAACTTCCTTTACTTTTTGGATCGCATACACGAGAAGTAATGGTTTAAAATACTGTTAAACCTTTTGCTTATGTCTTATTAACACACCAGAAAGAGTAGTTGTACTAATTTTTAAAAAATTGTATGAAATGAAGTAGCTGAAAGGAAGGGTAGGAGGGTCAATGGAAAGAGGCAAAAGAATGAGAGTGTGAAAGGGGAGAAAACAGAAAAGTTTTGGCATATGAAATAACATAAGCAGAACTGCGGATTCAGAATGGCTTCAATTTATTTTTGTTATTGTGAAAAATTAAGTATAACGTATTTAAATACTCAAAGTCATCACTTTATGAATTTTAAAATCTGGAGAACGAATACTTAGACACTGCACTACGTGCTTAAAAGTGTTTGCATTTTAATTTTGATTTAAGATGATTTTACGATTAATATTTTGCTTGGAGAATTAACTTACCCCTACTGAACCACATACACAAATTTGGACGTCGTTTTGAATCTGACATATAGTTCATGAAATTATTGAGTTTATGTATTTTTGACCTTTCTCCCCCCCCATTCTTGACTTATAATCCAGCACACTTAAATGTGTTTTTAGTGTATTAACCCACACCGATAGTTTAAAAGTTGATTAAGAGTAATGATTATTTTTAAATGAAAATTTGGAGAAGTCAATTATAATTCGACTAGATCTCGCATCTTCGATCGATAGATGAGGCGACACAAACCACGTGGAAGTTCCGTCAAATGCAAGTAATCGATATCAATTGTGATGCTCAGCGAATCCGATTTAGTTCATTAAACCGTTTCCAAATCGAATTATCGAAGTCAATTGACGTAGTACCTAGTTAGGGGAGCGGAGCAGAGATGGCATTGACATCGATAAAAATGATTCCCCCACTTGGGGGGCTCTTCGCTCCTGCGGTGTGTAGCAGGGATGTGCGGAATGATAAAAGAGACTTAGAACCCCGGTCACGTAGCGTAGGGCTAAGTTACACGATGCTACTGCATTCGCGCCAACCAAAATCTTCAGGTTACAACCGAAAACTGTGTAAAACTTGGAAACTACTTGGTGTATCGCCTCCTTCTGCAACGAGCCTGTGTTACACGTTGCACACCTCTACTTGATGGGCAAGAGCTTATAAGTTATATATCACAAATATGCTGAAATTATATTACTGCTATCCTAGTTTATTTTTTTCAAAACTCAAATGCAAGATTCGGTCATTTAAACTATCGTTAGCTTAATCGGAAAGCTATGGCAGACACAAAATTTGATGACTTATACCTGACCACTCCTATTCCCTGTTGAAATAAATTTTATGAGCGCAAATTATATTTATATCACGGTTTTACAGCGTGGTTTTACAGGATGTTTAACTACAATACCGCAAGACGTGCCAAGCCTGTGCTTAGATGTGTTGAGCCAACCGCCATTAAACTTCGTGTCAGTTATATGTTTGTATCAACTTCTAGTGGGAAACATTCTTTAGAGATTTCAGAACACAATTTAAAGTTTGATACGTAAATTTGTAAGCATTAACATATTTCTTACTGAGGGTAATGGCTCCGTAGATACGCGTGAGGCTTTGGTTTTTGTGGTATTCCCTGGTCAATGGGCGATTGCTGGGTTGGTTTCTCATCTGCCATGATTTTTAGGTTTCGTGGCGTATGACGGTGCTGGACAGATAGCGCGGATGCTTCCTTAAAGGAAAGAGTATTCCCCTTGGATACTAAAGGCTGCTTGGTGGACTGGTAGTACATCGCCCTCTTTAGGCAGCTCCAGCAAGGGAAAGAGTCTTTAGCCTGAAACTGTTAGGGACTTCCGGGGGTTCTGAGACCTACAACCTCCTGTCGTTCCTTCACTTCATCCCTTCCTTCTGGGGATCATAAATATGTAGGTCGCAGTATACGAGGTGTCCCCCTATGTTGCATAATCTATAACCTAACCTAAATTTCCTTGTTTGTATACTTTCGAAATCGTAGAAAGATTATGTTCTCCTTGCCAAACTGCAAGGCACGGGCCAAGAGTCAATAACTTGGTAATTGTGAGTGTTAAAATACGGAGCTAACAGCTGTATTACCGCAGCAGTGCCAAGGACAGATAGAGCAGAACAGCTGAGTTACAAGGTTACGGAGTCGTATACTGAGTCTGTACGTTCAACAATGGCTTCTGTAAAAGTGTTGGCGCTTCACTAGCAGTTTAAGAACAAATAAAGTGACATATAGAGCTTGTCTTTACCGTGAAAGGCAGGAGGGACTGCCACTAGACTTGCACTATTCAGTGAAACAGTCGCGCCCTCGTGCATCCGTTTAACCTTTTTGCACCTAACGATATTAAATGCCACCAAACGCTAAGAAACTTATTGCAGGACTGTAACATTTGGAGTTCTTTCAGAATTGATATCACATCACTGATTCCTTATCCCTCCATCATGAAAGTGAAAAATAAGATAAAGGTTTTGGAGAAGGAGCCCAAAGTGGAAAGAGGAACTAAGTATCATTTGTGTTATAACAATGCATTTGCGGTATTAAAGGATTTAGTGTCTAACAATTTTATCTAGGATATTCTAGCTTACATAGGATGAATATCTGAGTGTGTAATCCACTAACAGAGGAAGTCTCATTATTCTCTCCGGCCACGTTAATCCCAGAGCACTTCTGATAATCAGCCTAGCCATATTAAGGTCGCTCTTAGCTTAATAAAATGGAAAAGACTTTTCTTTATCGCCGCTGGAGTCGAAACTGGATCATCAAGTCTGCAGCCAGTCAATTATGCAGCCTTTACGTAGTAATTACCAAGCGTTAAGTTAATAATGTCGAACAATTAGGTCCCGGATATTATATTATCTATTTAAAGCCTGGGTACTGAGGTCAGAGAGACTTGCTCTCCTTTGTGCTTCACTAAATGAATATAACTCTATCCTGACTGGGAGTGGTGCTTCTCAGACAGCCTATGAGTCATATTTTTAATTATTGCAAGTCTCTGCAAAAATCGTCTATGCCATGGTCTTGTAGTTCATTACCACAAGAACTTTTCACCTACAGTGATGGTTTCAGTTTCATATACCTATTTTCTGTTTACCAGCTCAAGGGCTTAGAGGACAGAAGGACACGGGAGAGACATTCCAGTACTGTAATCAGAGTTTTGTAAACTTCCGAGCAAACGTTGCTCTGCTGGTCACGTTGCCAACTTAACTCCAATGTTATTCGCTGCTAATTTCTCTTAATTTCAATTGTGAAATCGTACTTGTCACTAGTTTTAGGTCGGAAGTAATAGTAAAAGTAATGTAGAAGCAGATAATCCTCCAGCTAGGAGTGATGTGAAATCTGCTATGATATTGTGGTTGCAGAACAAAGGGACTCAGAGATACAGTTCTATGTGTAAAAAAGATCTGTTTAGGATGATTGAAACAAACCAAAGAATTTGCACCACAACAAACGTTTTCTAATTCACACATGCTCCATGAGATGAAAATAACATTTAAATTGCGATATTTTTAGCGAGTTCTTTGGTTTAATCTACCGTGAGTGCACATTCCCAGGTTGGCACTACTTTCGCAAGCACGATTAGAAACACGACTTCTACTTCAGATATTGCTGTTTACCTAGAATTTTTTACTGACTTACTCACTGGCTGCATTCTTGCCAAGAACCACGAGCTGGTGAACAAACTGTATACATTTTTTGTTTATTTCGCCATACTAATGGAAGTATTAAAACACTAAAATATCAGCATTTTACAATAGAAGAGTCGAAAGTTCATATGTGCTATAGTAATTTCATACTAGAGAATTTGACTACCACAAGTTGCACTTGTGAAGACTATTTCACTAATTAAGGCCTATGACGTTTTTAAATGCTCTATTGAAAATTTAGCAAGTATACATATACCAGCGTCCATTGGCACGGCCTAAAAGGTTACACTGAAGCTCCAATCTTTTAAGGTGTCGGAGTATCTGCTGTTAATTTCTATTTCGTTCAATACAAAATTTATTAGACTGATTCCAAACATGTTTCCCGTTGTATTCTGTTCTAGGTTTCCCTCTCCCAATGATCTATTTCAGCATTAGATGCTTCACGAAAGCGAGAGTCAGCTTCCCCTAGCAGCTCTGTTGCATATGTGAGACAGCCATAAATATCTTTTTTTTTAAAACTATTTGGCGGTTTATTAACGTTGATTGAAGATCCTTGCCAGATAAGAATGTCCCACACTTCTGATATAGGCAATTTATAAGTACTTAACCTCTGAGGGAGAGATGAATGGTAGGAGCAGCAAGGGGGCATTGCAAACTGAGGCTATTTGCTTTGACGTAGGTGAACTTCCCTTTTCGCTGCTTCCATACCCAAGGTAGCGGTTACAGCGGAAGCCCAGATAGGTCAATTTAAAAAAGAACTTCTTAAGAAACTTGGTGTTTCCCAAGACAGATGGAGACTTAAAGACTCTAACTCAGGTTTGTTAGAAACCGAGAATTGAACCTGGGGCGTTTAATCTGTCAGTATACTAAAGGAACATTTCTGAACAAAAGATTCACAGGCATTTGAAAAGTGATACGCTAAATTTTTTAGTTTATTTTGGTATTTTTAATGCATTGGTTTTTGCTTCTTTCCATTCTTAGCCACTGTTTTCATTTCCTTCCTTTGTATTAAGATTCACAATTGGAATATTGTTTCTGTGTGTATACTTTTTTAAATTATCAATAGAAGAGATGCTTCGAGATTGATACTGACACTGCTCGTTGTCGTACATAACGTAGTAAAGAAACTTGTTAAAGAGTTTATAGGAAAGGAAACGTTGCGCCACTTCGCCAAGAAAAAGATAAAAAGGTTTCAGAAGTGTCCGACCCACCCAGGGACTCGCTAGCCTTAATCACATTTCAGCGACAATTACTCGTTCGCCTTGTAACCGCGGCAAAATCTCCAACAGCTCCGCTGGGCGGGCGGCCTATGGCTACCCATCAAGGAGTAAGTGAGAGAGGAAACCTTCCATTGTTTTAAGCTCTCGTTCTATCTGGCACTCCATGGACAACATGACTAAGACAATAGCCTGACAAGAGGCTCGAAGTCAGGAACTGGGTTATATGCACTGCGCTGTACACAAGAACGATGAAAAGATAAACGCTTTGATGTAAAGCGATTCTCCTGAACAATACTTGAACACTGTGCCCAAACCTATGTAAAACACTGCAGTATGTTTCGCCCTTTACGTCACACCATTTTAAACACTGCGTTAAGCAATTAATTAAAAATTTTATGTGTTGCACTCACATGACTTTTTCTACTCTTGTACTAAACATTCTTACCAACACTTATTCCTATGTTTTCCTCGAGTTAGTTGAGATAAACATTTGCAGAAATTATCCTATTGTTTCTAGTCTTTTAATACAACGAGAATAAGGGAATACAGTAGGCTTTCAACGATCTTCAAATTTTTTAAAGCTTTCAAATTCCGTTCTCTTTGCACGGTTATCATATAAAAATGAATAATGATGTTTCATTAGACAGAAGTATAACTTCTCCAAAACTTACACAAATAACAAGGAATACCTCCGAAATGGTTCATGCTACAAAAAAAATTATTTAGACATAAATTGTGTGTTTTAGCAAGATCTATATTTTCTGTAAAGTAAGATTTGGTCTATCTCTTACGGTTTACTAGTTATGCAAAAGTCTCCCAGAGTAAATAGGAATTCATGGGCTATAGCCAGAAAATTCAAGATATACATTTCATTTGTCATAAAAATATCTCAAACATATGGCATTTTAATCAAAATTGTTAAGAGCCATTTTCAAGAAAACCAAAATTTTCCAAATATTTTCTAGTAAAAGGTAGTTTAGGGTGGAGCAATTTTCTTGAAAATCGTTATGTGCCATGCTTGAAAAACATTAACCTTAAACACCAACTTTGGTTTTTAATCGACTTTTCGTTTTTAAATTATGCTGTCCATAGACTGCTTTTTTGGATTCAGGCGGCCTCAAAACATATATTTCCGGTTAAATCTCCACATCGAATTTTTGGATGGCATACAATACTTCCTCTACTTTACTATACTCCCTATAGAGGACTGACAATCCCTAGCACTTACCTGACAAGGGTCAGGTGCTTGTCGTGGAGCAGACGAGCAGAGTGAAGATCGGGAAGCGGGTGTCAGTCCAGCACCAGGTATGAGAATGAAAAGAGGATGATATGAAATGCAGGTGAAATGGACGAAGGGAAAGGTGGTGATGGAGCAGATTGTGGAATTAGTGGCGTGGGGGAAACCGGAGAACCCGGAATAAGCCCGCCGAGACGTCGCTTCGTCCACCACCTGGGCCTGGGATCAAACCCGGGTCGCCGATTTCTTCCTGATATAATAATGATATGAAATCACAGAATCCTTGTGACTATGAAGCATGAACATCTCTGATGCAAAACTGTCTTTGGTCAATGAGTTCCTTGGGCCACCTATACGAGTTGTGGGAGCAGTTAGAGAAACCTCGGATGGCCACTCCAGAATACACAGAGAAACTTGTGTATTCGACGACTGTCTTCCCTTCACTCGAATCATTACTCCTGCTCGAGACAGCCCGCATTATCCTACGGTCACCCTCACACTGGGTGCTCTACATCAAAGGAACATTTATCAGAAGGTCCTTGAGGAAGAATCCTGAGACGTCTGGACACGCCTCACTGCTGCCGAACAATTCCCAGCGGAGTACGCCCCTCATCGAACTGCATTGATATGCATCCTAGGAATCCATCCCTGGTAAGGAAATAAGAAGAAGACCGGCCTCCACGAGAAGATGAAAGGGTGCCTCAAATGCACCCTTCTCTAATATCATCCGCCCTTCTTCGTTAAAATTCATACCCGGGTGATGTTTCGGGGGAGAGGCAATTTTTTTCTCTCTCTGTCTTTACCCCTTCCTTCATTTCGTTCTCATTTCACCCTCCGATTAACCTTCCCCTTTCCAAGACAGTGCGGAATCATAAATGGGACTAACAAACTTGTGCGCATCCTTTATCAAGCGTTCCATCAGGGGGACGTCTTGACAAAGCGTCGTCACATGGCGGTGTTTAGTTAAAGCAAGGTACCACCCACTGGGGCCTAGATTAGCCCTCGAGTACTGACTGCCGCCTCATTCAGAGCTCGCCAGGCTAATACAAAATTACACATGTAGTTTCCAGTGGTCCCTTGTTGAGACTTCGCTAATCACTAAACCAGTGTTCGCACTTAAACAAGTAAACATCAGTTACTATTGACAGAGAATGATGAAGAAATATAGAGAAATATACAGAAATCTGTGTTTAATTTGAATGAGATACTAAGAAAATAAAATCTGATGTGTTGCACTCACATGACTTCCTCTACTCTTGTACTAACCATTCTTCTATCTTCATGTTAGTCGAGATAAAAATTTCCAGAAATTACCTTGTTGCTAAATGTTTTAGGTGCAAGGTGAATTTGAGCGATAGTCAAATGTTTAAAGCTGGTCGCTATATGAAAGCTTTGAAATTCCGTTCTCTTTGTACGGTCAAGGGATAAAAAGTAAATAACAACGTTCTATCTGAGAAAAGTATTGCAAAACCCCCACAAGTAACAAGGAATATCTCCGAAATTGTTCACTCCACAAGAAAATGCATTAGGACACAAAATGTGTGTTTTAACGAGAGCTATATTTTATACAGTAAGACTTGGTTTACATCTTATGGTTTACTAGTTATGCAAAAGTCATCAAGAGTGAACAGGACTACATAGGTATAGCCAGAAAATTCAAAATTTACATTTCATTTGACATAAAAATATCTTAAACTTATGGCCATTTTAATCAAAATCGTTGAGATATGCTGTACACACACACACACACACACACACACACACACACACACACACACACACACACACACACACACACACACACACACACTAAAAAAACTTCTTTTGGATTCAGGGGGCCTCAAAACATTTTCGGTAAAATCTCGACATCGAATTTTTGGGTGGAATACAATACTTCCTCTACTTTACTATTCGTAATAGAGAAAGTAAAAATGAACGACTCCATTTCAGAAAAGTATTGGATTATTCAGACACATAACAAGGAATATCTCCGAAATGGTGTATTTGACATAATTATACATTTTACACACACACGCACGCACACACACACACACACACACGCACGCACGCACACACACACACACACACACAAAACGGATCCTTTTTGGTTTTAGGGAACCTCAAAACATATTTCAGGTGAAATTTCGACATGGAATTTGTTGGGTTGTACAGAAAGTAATAATATGAATCGGGATAAAAAAAAAAAAAAAAAAAAAAAAAAAAAAAAAAAAGGAATGGTTATGAAAGGAAAAATGACAATTTCGGGTAGAAATCGTAATAGAAGGACAAATGATAGAGTAGGTGTCTGTCTACCTTTAAATATTTGAGATCAAATATATAAAAAATTGATAGAGAGACAGAAATGGACGTAAATGTCGAAGTATATAAAGACATTTCGGCAGGTATATGGGAATGGATCTTAAATTAAGATTATATAGAATAACGTAGAAACAGTCCTTAAAATATGCATGTGGGACATGGGTAATTAAAACTAAGGAAAAATCAAGACTGGAGGCATCTCCAATGAGAATTTTAAGGTCCTTATTGGGTGTTACTAGAAAAGATCGGCTGCGGAGTAATTTAGAAGAACCGGACAAAGAAATTAAAACATATCAGAACAAGTGAAACAGTTATGTTAACAGGATAGAACCTTCTAGATTACCATGGCAAGCAGTATTTTATAAACATTAGATACCAGAGGAAGTGAAGAAAGACACCGAAAGAACTGAGCAAGTTTATAAGAATAACAGTTGTGATAGCCTGAGACACTGTAGACTGTGTTAACCATGAGAAGAAATCTGTATTTGTAGCAAAAGTTTATACGAGTGATAGAAAACTAACAGGATATATTTTGTCGGTCTGGTGTCAGAGGTGGGATTTGTCAAATTGCGATTTGGTCACTTATTTTAAGTAGGTTTGAAGCTATCAACTGTTTATATCATCCAAATGGAAATGTTTGTGCTATGTAGATGTGAAGCGATGCCTGATGGATATATCCTGAACGGATCGAAGCCGGAAGTGGGGGTTTTTCTTTGCTAGCAGCACGACACCTCCCTTTCAACGCGGACCCTGCACCACCACAGTCACAATTTCATCTCATTTGTTCCTATAGCAACAAGCGCCCCCCTTCCACACGTCACATTACTTCAGCTTTTGCTGCAGCAGTAGTAGTAATCCAGTTTTGAGACCCCCTACCCTCCAAAACATCCATTTCGGAGGAAAGAGAATCGAATGGGTGTGTGCACTCTTTCTTTTCTACTTGCCCACTAAAGAAAAAGCAAAGTTTCCGATACTACAAGAAAACTCCGTTCAGTGATTTTGGTTGGCTTGGGGAAATAGCTGTACGTTGTCATGGTAACTTTGAGTACCTTGTGTGGGGATTGCTACTCGATTCCCTTCTACAGATGGCGTCTTTGTGATAAGTTTTTCTGTTACTTTGTCCTAAACAACGCCAGGAGTAGTTGCAAATTCATTGCTACGAATTCCATACACTATTCCACGAACAAAAAGACTGATCTTTATCTATCATAACTTTTATATAGCTTCTATATATTTTTATAAGCCTTTTTTTATAGTATAAGATACTTCTTTGCACCTACATTACACATTTCGTCCAGGAACAGAGGAAACAAAGCGATAGTCAGATGCTCAAAAATCTGGGTTAACATATGCTAGCCCAGAAGGTCCAAACTCTTTTCACGATTTCACCAGAAACAACTGAAAACTGATAACACTTTAAAAAATGAGAAAGTACTGAAAATTCAAACCAATAATATGAGCGGATATATTGGTAAAGGTGATGCTATCCAAAATTTTATATCGAGATTTCACTTGGAATACATTCTTTGGACTGCTGAAAAAAAAAAAAAATAAAAAAAAATAAAAAAAAAAATAAATAAAATAGAAAAAGTGTGTGTGTGTCTGTGCGTGAGAGCGTGCGCGTTTGTTCGCGCATGTGTTTGTCTGTGTAACTGCCAACATCATAACTAAAAAACAAACGATGGATAAAACCAAACTTGAAGTTTACGTTTAGCAAAAAATTAGCTTTCTTAGGAGCAGTTCCTAACATCTAAATAAAAATAGAGGATAATGGGAGAGACGGTCAGGTGAATAACCGCCATCTTGAGCGGTCATAATCTTAGTTACCTGCTAAACATGTAGTTATCAGTCAAGGTCGTGAGCAATCTGCGCTCTCTGAGCACCAGTTGCACAGCCCTGCTCTGTCCACTCATGTTAATGGAGTTAAACGTTGTAGAAATTGAGGGAATATGGGAATATACTATGCTTTAGGGGATTGCCAAATCTTTTAAAAGCTAGTCGCAATGTGATGGCTTTGATATTTCATTCTCTTTGCATGATCCGGGCATATACAGGAATAAGGACTTTATACTTGAGAAAAGTATTTGAAACTTCAAACCATTAAGGAATATTTCGAAAATAGTTATTTCCACCACCTTTCTGTAAAGTAAGATTTTGTCTATCTGTTACCATTTATGTAAAACTCATCCAGAATTAAATGGACTTCAGAGGTTATTCCCAAAAAATTGACGATTTACATCTTCGTCTGGAAAATATCTTAAACACATAGCATTTAAGACCGCCTCCGTAGCGCAGTTGGTAGCGCGCTTGCCTCTGGCGCGGAGGACCCGTGTTCGTTCCCCGTTACCAGCATAGGGATTTTTCCCCCGCTGGGAGGTCTGGCACGGGGTGCACTCAGCCTCGCAAGTCCCGGGGGGACCAATTGAGGAGCTACTTGATGGAGAAGTAGCGGCCCCAGACCCCACCCTTTAGTACGCACCCCACCAATGACGCCTGTAGTGGGCAGAGGTGGGGGACGCAGTGGCTGGGCGGCAAGCCTTGGCCCTTCATGGGCTGTTGCGCTGGGGTTTACCTTTATATAACATTAGTCAACATCGATACATCAATTTTTTTAAAAATATCCTATGCAAAGAGTAGTTTCGCATGGGGAGATTTTCTAGAAAATCTTCGTGTCGCATTCTTGAAAGATGCTGAACCTCAATTCCAATTTGGTATTCAGCCAACTTTTCGTTTTTGAGTAACGCTGTTCACAGCAATACCTTTTTTGGATTCCAGGGATCTCAACCCTGTTTCTCGGTATCGAATTTTTGGGTGGAATGCAATAGCTT
Source organism: Tenodera sinensis (assembly GCA_030765045.1). Lineage (NCBI taxonomy): Eukaryota > Metazoa > Arthropoda > Insecta > Mantodea > Mantidae > Tenodera > Tenodera sinensis. The sequence continues at coordinate 72,599,865 of CM060968.1, forward strand.
CTAGGTAGACAAGAATTAATGTTTTACTCTGTTTATTTGTTACAATTTTATAAACAGTATGAACTTTTTAAATTTCTCGTGTATGGACAGCAGGGTCATATTTCGACAGACAGTAAAAAGCAATGCTGTATTAAGTTACACGGAGCTCTAAAACAATAAATCCCAAACGCAGGACGGCCAACAGCAGTTGTGGCTGTCACTGGTTAACTTTCCCAAAAATTGTGTCCTCTTTGTTGTGTTGCTCAGAGCAATGCTGTCTCTATGGTATAGTTTTGTATTCTCCACAGCAAAGCCCTCGCTTGTTTGCGTTCCTTTTTGCACCCTCGATGAAACGTATTTACTGAAGTTGAAAGACACACAAATGAAGGAACACATCTGCATCTCCCTCGTGGCAGATTTTGAACAAACCTTCACAAATGAAGAGAGCCACTGCCGGATGTAGCAGAAATCAAAGCCAAAAGAAAGCACCCTTGTCCGAAGTGATGACCATGGAAGTAATATAAAAAAGCCTTGTTAATTATTTCGAGAGCCCTACACAAAATTAACCAAACATTCTGGACAGGAACCTACTTCCTTCCTTCCTCAGTTGAGGACTCTTTGTGAAGTGATGAGAAGGTTGCATGAGGTTTTTCCAGTGGTCATTACGTGTGCACAATTTGATGCAAATCTCTTCCAATTTCCACAACAGCCCTTCAGGTACTTCTGCTACTTCAAGCCCTTCAGGAAATTTTAAAAACTTTATGAACTCCCCTGAATACAGCACTAAGTTCTGGACAGGGAAAACTTTATGGTATCTGAAACGTATATGTCAATTGGTAGCTTTCTTTTTCTGTACACAATGCAGATTTGCAACCTTACTTTTACGACTATTTCATGCATAAAGGTATTCAATTATCACACATTAAATTTTCACCTGGTCATTCTTTGTTTTGCACAATCACCAAGTCATTCCTTTGTTTGGTCGAACAGCACTAACCGGAATAAATATATTTTAGGTTATTTTTTATAGAATTTAACATTTGACATATAATATTTAAATTCATATTTTATTAACGAAATAGTCCAAATAAATATAATTCGCCGTCTGGCCTTCACCTTCTCGCTTCGCTAGAGAATTTATCGGTTTGGTCCGACGTTTATCATATTACCTGTGACTATTCCAGTCATGACGGATTATCACCTCTTAGTCCTGGTATTACCCCTTTGGTTCTGCCAAGCTAAACATTTTCTTAAGTTCTTAAACATCTGAAGTATCCTTCCGCCAGGCAAAAGATTTGGTGAATATTCTAGTGCGGATATTGATATTTTAATTGAACAGGGGAAGTAAAAAATCTGATGTGTTGCACTCACCTGACTTTCTCCACTCTTACACTAACCATTCTTACAAACTGTAAATCTTGTATCTTCTTCGTGTTAGTTGGGATAAACATTTGCATAAATTATCTTATTGCTTACTTCACTTGCTTATTTCCTTGTAGGAGCAAGGGGAACATGGTAATACAATAGGCTTTGAGCGATAGTCAAATATTTTAAACTTTACAAATTCCGTTCTCTTTGCAAGAGTAACATAAAAAAATGAGTAACGATGTTATATTTGCAAGAAGTATTCTCCAAAACTCACACAAATAACAAGGAATATCTCCGAAATGATTCACTCTACAAAAAACTTCATTCAGACATAAATTGTGTATTTTAGCAAGATATATATTTTGTGTATAGTAAGATTTGGTCTATCTCTTACGGTTTACGCATTATGCAAAACTCATCCAGAGTAAATAAGACTATAGGGGCTATAGCCAGGAAACTCAAGATATACATTTCATTTGTCATAAAATATTTCAAATATATAGCATTTTAATTAAAATCATTAGAGCCATTTTCAAGAAAATCAAAATTTTCGAAAAATTTTCCATATAAAGGTTAGTTTAGGGTGGAGGTATTTTCTTCAAAATCGTAGTGTCGCATCCTTGGAAGACATTAAACTCAAATACCAAATTTGGTTTTTAAGGGACTTTTCGTTTTTGAGTTATACTGTCCAGAGACTGACAGACACACGCGCGCGGACCTTTTTCTAAAAATGCTTTTCTTTGATTCAGGGGACCTCAAAGCATATATTTTCGGTGAAATCTCGACATCAAATTTTTGGGTGGTATACAATACTTCCTCTATTTTACGTAGTAGAGAAAGTAAAAATGATGCGGAAATATGTTGTTTCTTTGCGATATTTATGACGCAAGTTTTGCTATAATCCAGTGCAAGGGAAAACCAGTTTGTTTTAATAATGACGTGCGTAATATCATTGAATATTTTATTGTTACAACAGAAAAACAAATTAACATGCAAAACTTCAATAATAAATAACGACTGCAGAGGAAAACAGTTTTAAGGACGCAACAAACACAAAAACAAGAGCATAAAATATTAGATACCGCATTAAAAATTCCAAGTAGAGGCTTCATAATGCTAGAGGCCAACATGTCATTATTTTAAAAATAGAAATGGTAGGTATATTAAAAACAAAAACATAACAAATTCACGAGTAGTCCTTTAATTATTTGAAGATCTCTAGACAACTCAACATTAAACAAAGGAAGGAAGAAGCTGGTAAGTGCTGTCCACCAGTTGCTAGAGGCCATGTTTCTGCAAGCAGACAGAGAGGTTTATATGACTCTAGTTAAGGTTAATAATACGTGGAACACTTGACTTCACTAACAAGTCGGCTTGGCCTCCTGCACACTCCAGTGCTCATGGTCTACCGTAATCTCAAGAGTTGTCAAATCGACTGCAATTAACTTCTACAATAACAATGGAGGATACGTACTAAGGAAATACGCAGTGTATATTCAAAACAATGGAACTTAATCCTGAAATACTAGCTAAGCACTCCTTCTTCCTTGAAAAACGAAATAATTCATCCTCTTAGTTTATGGAGGCATTATTGTCTTGTGTATCTTTGAAACCTTATCAGAAGTAATTAAAACTTGTATTTTTACCTCACATAGGCCTAAGCAGAGCAAGTAGCATACTCCACCTCAAAGTAATTGTTTTAATTTCACCCTAAATATCCCATAAAAACACTTTGTAAACAGCCTAACTCAAAAACGAAAGCTCAGATAAGTGTAAAATTTGGTACTGAACTCCATCTATCTAGGATACAAGAATATATTCACATATTTCAACAAATCGAAGTAAATTTTTACGTTAAAAGATTTACATTATCCTTCATTTCCTCTAAAACAGCTCCAAGATTTTGATTTCAAACACGACATAAAACGTACAATTTACATAAATTTTTCTTCACTCTGAAAAAATGTGGAGTATATAATTTGTGGCAAACAACTTTTTGGTTAATATCAGCAGTTTTGGTGATACTCTTTGTTTTCTTAACTTATTATATTTCTTAGGTTTCCCATTTAGATCATTTTGGCATATATTCTGAAAACGTCCTTTTTTATTCTCCTCAGATTTATTGATTTCTGATGGAAAATTCTTTGATATACATGGGATAGTGTGTGTGATACGGATGGTCGTGTGCCTTCCTGTAGCATCTATTGTTGTTGATCTAATCGGAGAAATCTTGGTCCTGTAGGTTGTTTTATCCTCATTGATTTCGTATCTACTCATTCATGTTATACAAAAGTGTTCCAAAATTAACTGTTTCAACATTTAAATGTGGCAAAAATGTACGTTTCATATTAAAGCATACTAATAGTAGAAAATGTAGTAATTTATCCGGTTATCTGATAATTGGTTCGTCTCCTTAGCGCTTGGCTAGGCCTGAGTTCGATTCCCGGTACCGATGTGGGATATTTTTGTCCTCTGGGACGCACTCATCTCTGAGAGGGCAAACGGAGCAGTTACTTGATGGAAAAGTGGCGGCTCCAGGTTGCGAAGACCGCATTCACTGTCTAGGAGAGACTCGGGGGGTGTTAACCACGTCCCACCCGTCAATACTGCTCCCATGCATAACGCTCGTTGTGGGTGTACGTGGGGAACACAGCGGTCGGGATGCCTTGGCTGTTGTGTCGTGGAATTTAATTTAGTTTTAGTCTGATACTTTGACCATGATGTATTGTTGTAGAATATTGACAAAATTGTTGGGTGAAATCCATTACTTCCTCTATTTACTCTAAGATAAAGTAGGGAAATTAAAACTATGAAACTTCAGTTGCACGTTATTGTTGGGAACAAGGTTATCAGACTGCAATCATCTGGTGTAGACAGACACAAAGCGATTCTTTTGCGGACTAATACCACGTAAGCAACGCACAAATGCATGAGGAAGTTTTCTAGAGCATAGGACTAATGGATGGAAGGTACTTGAAGCCTAGGCAGAACGACCATCTAACCACTCAGGATGCTAACATGAGCAGGGAAGAAGAAAAACAAATCCAGAACAAGCACTTTAATTATTTCAACAAGTCTGTAGTGCTCTTGAAGCAAGTGATGTCCAGTGGGGTCCATGTTTCTGCTGGTTTAAGGTTAACACAAGTAACACTCGACTGTACGTCATGGCCTCCACTAATCTCCATACAAGAGGCCGCCTTGCCCGTAACAATGTCTCCGCCATATTGTTATAATTTTATTCTAAAATTCAAAAACGTCGGTGACAAAGGGTTGAGATGGGGGGAAAGATCCCTGCCTACTCTCAATTGTCTTGTTTCCCCTCCTTGCACTGGGGGCGGCACGAGGACATTTCTTAAACGTTGCACGAGCTCAATGCACAATGAACCTCACGTCGTGGAATTAGCTTTTAATGTTCGTGAAGGGAAAGCAGGAAAAAGACTTCTAATTCGGGCTAATGATTCGGGGCGCATCATCCCTCGATGACATCATGCGGGCGCGCGGGCTCACAAACAACAATCACTTCGGTGATGATTATAATCAAGACTCCGGGGAATAAGCGTTATTTGTACCACCACTTTGATGCCTCCGTGTGTGAATCCCTCAAAGTGATGAAAAGAAAAGAGCGTTTCATTCCACATTTTGGTACGTTATGTGATATTTCTAATTGAGGCTTGAAGACCAAAAGTGGAATCATAGTGGTTAACCTTCCACACCACGGGTTACTGAATTCAAACCCTGTCTAAAGGGAGGAGGGTTCTTTAGATTATTTTATATCTTCCTTAGAGTCTCTAAGTAATTCAAATTTTAAATCAAAACTGAACGATCAGCCCCAATATAAACTCATCATCTTACAAGGATTAGGCCTGTTGATCTGTTCCTTCTTCAAAGGCTTCATGTTTTTAGGTAGTCGGTCGTCATTCATTCTTGTTATGTTGGTACCAGTTATTCTTTTTTTGTTGTATTAATTCAGAGAAATTGAAAATGTCCAGTAGTATATTTTCACTTCTCTAGTGATCTAAGAGAATAACACCATCTACACTTCTTAGAAATTTCATTTCTCTGTTTTTTATTTTCTATTTAATTGCTCGATTTATAGACCAGTTTTCTGCACCGTAAGTCGGTTCTTAGTTGTGTTGAAAGTTGTACTTTATTCCTTAAAGTTCTTCTTACTACTCCACACATCTTGTTCTTATAGATAAGATATATTGCAGCCTAAACAGCTGAAGGAGGACACCTGCTCTATAATTTCTTGTCCCAAGAATATTTTAAATCTTCTATGGTCAGCTCCCTCAAAGCCATTGTTTTAGTTTTATTCTTTGAAATTGTGAGATTATGTCTCCATGAACATTTGTAATTGTTGAATTGCTCTCCGTAAGTCATCTTCGGATTCTGCCATTAATACCTGATCATCTGCAAAAAGCATAGATTTGTGTTAAATTACCTAATTTTGTTCCAGTTGTTATTTTATTCTACCATTCTGCTATGGATCTATATATAGACTGTTTTCTAAAAACCAACCCTGTTGATATTTGAAAGTCTAGCCGTAATCTTTCTCAAATAACGAAGTTATTTAGCAACATTCTCCTGAGTAGTTTTGATTTTTATGGGGGGACCCAGTTTTCAGGCTGGGAGCTGTATCAGGGGCACAACTTCGTTTTGACTTGAAGTGAGTCTATATCTCTTTGATTTTGGTTATGTTTGGGCATATGCAGAAGATCCTTGGTCATACGCTGAATGCCTTGCGATTTCTGTGCACATTTTTATTTTTATTTTAGAGCTCTCCTCGTCAGGTTGTATTTCCTATTACATCAAAAATTAAATTAATAGTAAAAGTAATTTGTTTTCATGAGCTATTTTGTTTAATTGAGCCTACAGTATTTGAGTTATTCATACGAGTACACAGTGTTTGTCATCTGTTTAATATTTGAGAGTTAAATATATCCTGTAGGCAATGTATACTGTATAGGTGTATTTAAATACGTATACAAGAAGCTGCAAGATTAGTTCAGCATATGTGATATTTGGAATAATTTGTGTGCAGTGCAACTTTAATTGACAGAAACGTATCTGACCGTTAATTTCTTGGTACCTCTCCTTTCAAAGTAACCTTGATAATTATTAAAATAAGGAGAGTGATGTCTTGAGATGCAATTTTAGTCAAAACTTTGTATGGTGATGATGTATATTTTTGAAAGTCTGTTGCTATATAGATAATAAAACCACTATGATGTTTAAGCGTTATAATTTAACACCACAACTCGTCACAATTTCTGAATGTAATTCCAAAGGTTTCAGTTGCTTTGAGGACCCGCCCACACTGCTCAAAGAAAACGACAATAGAGGAAAGAAAATCCTCTCGGTTTCATCACGTTGAAGAATGGCTAGCCTGTTCACAGCATCTGAACTTGATGGACTATTGTATATGGGGCGTATTGAAGTCCAGGAGAGTGTGTTAAAGAAAGAAACTTTGTTCACGCAGAAGCCCATGTTACACCACACGTGTTTCAATACACTTGGAAACCACTAATTTTCATCAAAAGAAGTAAAACATTTGGCCTCCTTCCACATTATATTGTATCCACAACTTTCTATTTTGGCTAGTGATTATTTGAAAGGTTTTAATGGTATGGAATAAATCCATAACAGGGAGAAAAAATCAATATTAGCATTTTAAAGATTACGATATTTACAATTATTATTATTATTATTATTATTATTATTATTATTATTATTTTTTTTTTTTTTTTTTTTTTTTTTTTTTTTTTTTTTTTTCCATTCCACTAACTTTCTTAAGGTTAAGCAAAATAAAAGTTTCATTATAAAACATCGAAGTATAAACAATGAGTTCATTCTGCTAAAAAATTCGTTTTCATACTTCGCTGAAAATGCTTGAGTTGAGACCACATACGCCAAAGGGTTTCAAGAAAAGTTTCTGTATTTGGGCAAGCAAAACCTAAAAATAAGAAAATATAGAATAAAAATATGGAATTTTGTATTTGATTTGGAGATTCTCCAGGAATGCAAGAATATTTTCACGTTACTCTTGTACTCTAACAACGACTTTTATGTCGATTTTTTAAACGTTTGAACTCTCCCAAAAATAAATCTACCAATTGGATTAAAATATCGAAGTCAAGAATTTTGAGAAAATAAAAAATAGAATGTTCAAAAATTGAAAATATTTGCCTTACGTCTTCAAAAGATGGCTGTTTGACTTACATAAGTACACCAGTGTACCCAGTTTGAATCTCGGATTATTAAAACGGTCGTTTTACACTTATAAACAATCACATGTAATGGGGTTGTTTCTGATTGGTTATTCTTCTACTCGGCAGAGATGGCGGATATTGGAAGCAGTACTAGGTTATGTTTTCTAAATATGAAAAGAAACAATACGAAAATGTGAAATAAAAACACTTTTAAACTATGGAGAATGTCATAACCTACTTTAGGAGCTAAACAAAACAAACTAAGAAAGAGTTTTGATGCAAATATTACATTACAGAAGCACAATTTATTCCTGCATGGCGCTACTCGCAGATTGGTTCAAATTAGTCACGTGATCGACTTTTCCATTACGTTACGTTAAGTTGATCGCAATCCCGGCATAAGGATTGATATGAACAATCTGTAGAGTGACCAAGACATGGTGAAAGACGTGTGAGTGTAGATTTTGATAGGTATTTGTTGTTTTGCAGCCAGGTGTAAGGTACACGTTATTGGCGAGAACACCGTGTGTAATCTTTTCTGTAGGGGAGTGTACACGGCAATCCCCTCCCCCGCCAAATTCTGCTCTATTCCCGCGGTGTGTTGGGGTTGTGAATTATAGTCGAAAAAGAGGATGAGGAGGAGGAAGTGGAACAAGTAGCGGGGGGGGAGGGATTCCCCTACACACCGCAATGCGACGCTGCCAAATCCCTCTCCGTTCTTCTCCCCCTGCAGCCCGCGCTGGAAATGTGGCAACGTGGTAGGGGGTGGCCATCCCTAGGGACCCATAGAACCGGGACGACGTCGACGAGGAAGACCCACCACCCGGTAGTTGACTCTTTGAACACGCTATTGTTAACATGCACGCACGCTGGTCCCCTCCCCATTGTCCTTCCCTATCTATTGGGGTTACGAACTCGAGTCCTTCACTCCTCAACTTGATGTCAGCTCAGAGCACCTCAAGTAGCAGTCACGGAGGGAGAAGGGAGAGAATTTTGGACGAGTTACGTGCAAGATTTAACTTCCTAAATAACTCGTTTACATTGATCCCTCTCGCCTATTGAAATCGAAGTACGCTGAATATTTATTTGAAGACAAACTCTATTGCAGTTCCAATTCCATTTTTATTTATGCAACGTAGCTATGTGATGCTTTAAACTATTTTTTTTCCTGGATTGTTAATAAACATAATTAAAAGATTTAACCCTCGCACTGCCAAGCCTTATCCCAGAACGTATACTACCAAGTTATGGTTACTTTGTGACCACCACTGGTAAAAAAAATGTCTGAGCAATTTATGAAACAAATGTATTTTAAAATTGGGTATTATAACTTATGTTTATAAATGTGTACCTGGGCGACCAAGCTTCGCTCGGCTTTTCATTTTTTTTTTTTTTTTTTTTTTTGAGAAGATACTTATTTAGATAAACTTGAAAAGCAAAATGTTAACTAAATATAAATTTTCATTGTCATTGTCGGATCCGTTTCTGTGACGAGACCTTTAATATCCTAGCTGGTTTCTTGAAATTGGCACATTAACAGAGAAATTATGGCCAAAATAAGGTTTCGAATAATTGTGACTGTTACGCGTAAACTAATATAGCTAAGTCAACTTTGTTTAGGTTTTCTGAAAGCTTTTGATGCGACCTTTAATATCCTGGCTTGTTTGTTGAAATTTACCATTATGGCCAAAATAAGGTTTAAGTAATTGTGACTGTTACGCGTAAAATCACGTTTTTCAGGAATGGTACCTATATAGATAAACTTAATAAGCAAAACCCTATCTGAATACAAAATTTCATAGAAATCCTTAGAGCCCCTTCCATATTGCGCGGAATATATTTATATATACAAGAACTGCTCGTTTAAATGCAAGGGGTATGTAACAGTGTTTAACTATTAGTTTTTTTTTTTTTTTTTTTTTTTTTTTTTTTTTTTTTCATTTTTTACATTTTTTACACGAATCAGATTATACCGACGGGGCAATGGCCACCTTGACATTTCATTGTTTCTCAAAATGACCAACAATGAAAACCTTGCAACAATTACGCAATTCAGTACTAGAAACAGTGATTGACAAATATTAACTGCATGCCTTTAATAAAAAAAATTAAAAAACAGAATTTAACAAATTACAGAATGTGGGCATTAGGTAACCCCCAATTATGTTTACATAATTATGCTATAAGGTTCTCCATTTTTTCAGCATGCTCAAATCAAACAATTTCACCAAATAAATACATTGTGTATTACAGTTTACATAGTAAATATTTGTATTAAGTTTCATATAATTTTGATGTATTAAATTAAATGTTAATTTAGGAGACATTTATTACATAGTTTATTCCTAGACGGGCAGCAACTTTTATAACTTGATATTTAATTAGATAAATTGCAGCGAAAGCAGCTTTCATTTTAAAAAATGAAGTCACTGGACAATCCATACATAATAGAAACAAAAGCAATTTTTTGAGGATTTTTCACATTCCAATACTTTTTATGCATTGTTAAACCCGAAAGTGAGCTGATGTTCGTACCTCGCTTCTGCTAAGTTGGTAAGCTAGTCGCACAAAGTGCTTTTATTGTCGATAAATAATCTTTCAAGTGAACATTTACATAGACAATGTTAAAGAAAAACATAACAATTCCAGCCGTACGCCGAACAAATTTGTTCACGCGAAATGCAGCACAACCATGATTAGAATTCCGCCATAAATTTAAACTCATTTGAATTAATTCCCGAACAGCTTGAAGCAATAAGAGAGGTGATAAAAATACAAGCGAATTTATCAACTTGACTGCTGAACAAATACTTGAGAGAAAAAAAGAAAACCGGCGAACAACACGCCCTTCTGAGACGTGAACTCGTGTCCTTTAGCTCAATATATCAATGTTGCCTCCACCTACCGCGCAGAAAACAATTTATCACACCTATGGTTAGTCAGGAAGTTGACCTTAGTGAAGGTCAGGCTTTCAATACAGTGGCAAATGGCAGAGAGGTATAAACCGTGTACTTGTATAGCAATAGTCCTGCGAGATTTGTCTTTATTAGCAAAGAAATACAATTTTTCATCTCCTTAACAAGACTATGACGCGTGGGAAGGTTTTGTGAACGCGCAATAAAACAACAGAGCATCACTGTGTGTACAAGATACGTGCATGGGATGGCGGTGCTTGCGCCTGAATATTTTGACGATTAATTAAATATGTTAATGGAAATAAAGGCAGGTGCAAAATTGTATATTCCAAAATGTTCATGAGACAACTTTCTATCGCAGCTTCACACCAGGAAAATGTGTTATTAAATCATACTAACTGACAAGAGTGGCAACTCAAAAATTCTTAACAAGCAACTTCAAAACCTTGTTGTCTTAAGTGTTTTGAATGCATCTATCTACAAATAATGTACTGGTTCGTAAAACTTTCCAGTTAGCACCCCCTCCCACTCAAGAATGCTTATATTTGAAAATGACATTTATAAATGACGGTTTTCACTATTTACAATAGCAAAATAGTTATTTTAACAAAAACTACGGAGTATATGATCGAGACAATAATGCAAATTAAAATTTGTAGCAATAATCAAGGTCAATATCACAATATCAAGCTGCTGTCTGAAAGCGGATCTAAATAAGAAGTGATAAATTAGTTCATTAATAATTTTACTTCCTTAACTTACTACATATTTTTTAAAGAGACGGTATTCGCATGAACACTTCTCGCTCTAAAGACCATTTAAAAGCAATAATTATTAGTTATCAAAATGGGCTAATAAATATTTGAAATTAATTCTTGTTATACACAATCCCTGTAGAGAATTTTAATGCCAAGGAAAATAGATTATTGAGGTGTATATATATACAAATTATTATCGATAGGTACAACAACCAAACTGTTATACATATTTAGGAGATACAGAGTATGTAAACCACGGATGAATTTATTTTTTCTTCTTTATCTGATTAACCCTCCCCTGGGACTTAGCCAGTGCCTAGGGCCAGACGCCTGTCAGGGAGCAGAGGAACCTATGTACCAGACAGAGTGAGGACCTGGAAGCGGGTGGTCAGCCAAGCACCAGGTATGACAGTGAGGATGATATGAAATATAGACGAAATGAATTATTGGAAAGGTGATGATGGAGCAATTGGTGGAATGAGTGGCGGGGGAAACCGGAGAACTCGGAAAAACCCGCCCAAACGCCGCTTCATCCACTACGAATACCACATAGGGGTCCCTGGGATCGAACCCGGACCGCCTAAGTGGTAGGCGAACGCTCTAACCGCTCGGCCACGACGCCGCCCAGGTGAATTTATTTATCTAGTAATTTTAAGGTTTTACACACTAAGTGTCAACAATGCATTATTATTATTATTATTATTATTATTATTATTATTATTATTATTATTATTATTATTATTATTATTATTATTCGTATTATTATTCACAGCAATAGTAGTAGTATAGTAGAATCATCATTATCTGTGCTCCCTTCTGGTGATATACCCAAATTTAGAAACCACCATTCAAATGTAAACTATAAACGCCCACCAGAATCTATGTCATTGACAAGATATTACTAATTTCATTTATCTACTGCTGCAAAATTAATACGTGTTTTATAAGGTCAATTTTGCCCACTTAACTGCTCAGTTAATGTGCGCGTGGGTATATTTAGGGTGCGCGGGCTCATGCATAACTCAGAAGCGAAACTTTGAATTAATGCCAAACCTGGAATTTATCATTAGTATCTTCCAAGAATATAGCACGAAATTTTCAAGTAAACACAACGACACACCAGCCTTTGCAAGATAACCTTTTTCTTCGTTTTTATTTTACCTAACGGTTTTAATGCAAGTGTACGTTTTTAGGTATTTGCAGATCTAATAAAATGTGTGGGTATCTCGAATTTCCAATATCTCGCGAAGTCCTCTTCATTCGTATATTTTCTATAATTCTGTATAAGTGGTAAAGCATAAGAGGTAGATAAAAATTACTAGACGAAAAATGTAGAGTTTTATCCAAGTCAAACAATTTCTCTTCTACCATTAGCCGTTTTTTAAGTATTCGTGGTCACATATTAAAGTTTACTATCACAAATTTTCATTTATAAAGCATGGATCATTCATAGTTCATAAGAAAAGAATTTACCAACTGCCTTTCAATCAAATTTTGAAAGCAAGTGTTGCTTCTTTTGAGGTTATTTCTGTACAAAAAATTATCCTGAATAAGTTAACATAGAAAAACTACTTTCTAGACGAATTATATATGCTCTATACTATATACTTACACTTATTGGCCATATCTTTAACGCATATGTATTTATAAGTTGTCAGACCATTTGTTAACTTCCAAATATTGACATTTATTTGAAATGGAACCATTAAATACCTCGGATTTAACAAAAAGCTGCCATGTTGGCAACTCCCTGCTTTCTTAGTTGCCGATATCGCCACTTGGCTCTTGCACTAATACCGTTTTATAACAGAAGCCAATAAAGCTTTTACTACATTGAAACGAGCGCATTGCAGTTCCTCGTTCCAAATATTTCATCACCATTCATTAATATTCACATCGCTGTTCCTAGAGAAGTAGGTTCATATTGCATTAAGGGAATTAATTTTGTAAAAACTACAGTTTCTATCACTTGTTTTTATTTTTAACCACTACCAACTATGTGATCTATATTTGACCGAACGTTTGAGATATGAAGAGCACTTATTAAATGTTAATATGGAAATTTATAACATTTATAACACGTGCATTTGTTCGAGAGCAGAACACTACTATTTTTAATTTTAAATGTCCAGAGAGATATCCATGATGAGCTGCTTATTTTGGACATACAAAGGCATTAATTGGTAAGTATTAATTTTTGTTTTGGTGGTGCACATTTAAAGCTTTTTTTTTCCCCCCCAAAAAGTTGCTTTTAAAGAAATTTCAGATATTGCGCTTAACTTTATAGCAAAATAATTTTGAACATATCAGAATATGAATTAAATATTTTATCCACTTGCAAGAATTTGAACATTTAAAACTGCACTTTTGAACAGGGTTTAGGCTATAACATTAAGCAATACACGAATCAAAATTTACATTTCTGCATAATTTCCCTGATGAAACTTTTTTTATAAATTATACTATTAATGGGATTTTCAAATTGAAATATATGGAAATTGAATTGAAGCCAACAGCAATCTGTTAAATGAAATTTTATTATTTTTAAGGTTAACTTTTACACATATAAATGCATACATTCTATGATATAACATATAACTACAGTACTTCCACTACTTCCTTAAAAACAAATTTAGCCTTCACTTCTTACAAAGTAAAACATACACAGTGTACATTTGACAAGAATGAGTGAACCACGCAGACCAGATCAAGGAAAAAGTGGCATAATGTTTGTTTTTGTGAAAGATTTACTTGTTGAAAAGTTGTGTTCATAGCTTCTATCGTTTGTTTCTGTAGCAGATTGTTGTAGCATTTTTGCGAATATGTTCAAGTTCGTTGCATTCTCCAACTTCGACTAGCAAAAAGTGACAAAAGTGATTAACTTAAATAGTGCTTTTGAGCGAAACGAACTTTTCTCAAATAATTTGCAATAGTTGAAAGTTGATGTTATTTATAAATGACTAGCAAAGTTCGATATTCTTTGAGAATTAGTCCAAGTTATTGTTGGTATTCCTCTCTTACGACATGTCTCTTTGTTTTGTCCCATAGAATTCCATTTAGTGTTGAAATTGCATATTTCTCCTTATTATTTCTCATCACATTTGCCATTGATTATTTTAACCTCTAAATATTCTACTTCGTTGCAAGATTTCCTCCTTCCACTTCTAAATCCTGTTTTGTGTCACCAATCATAAAATATTTAGATTTAGATGTGTTGGCATTTAGTATCTATTTATTGTACTCTTGTAGTAGTAATTGAACTATGGAATACTATTATTTATAAAACAAAGTATAAAACAAGATATTTTGAATATATTTCTCTAAAAATTCAGCCCTAGTGTCCCTTAAAAGCACAACAATGAAGATAAAAAACGCTCTAAAGCTAACTCGAATTCCATATAATCACGAAATAATCTCATAACTGGCTGTTGGCCTAAAAGTCACACACAAACAATGGGACAACTTCAGTCTTTGGGAAGTTAATTTACACCACAATGAATGTGTTAGTCGCCGACAAAACAAACACATAAACAATTATATGTTTTTCCAGTAGGGGCGCGCTCATAAACACAATAGTTTACCGTATGTATGTAAATATATTCAACACCATTTTAATTCTTTATGAGCACATAATGGTTGATTTTAAACATGCACATTTTAATATTGTTGTAACGTACCACCCAGGGCACTCCTACAGGAATTTTTGTGTCGTCCTGTCTCCCCAGAGATTTGTTTCTGCGGGGGTTGGATGTCTGTCAAACACTTGAGTCTAGGGGAACTATTTTCTGTAAAGGGGAATAATGAACTCTCCTCTGGTCTTGAGTTATGAAAACTTTATGATGTGTTCCTGGTAGGAACGGTGGCTATTCCCTTAGCCCAGGAGGTGGCTTCTGTGCCTTTTAACGGACCCCTGCATGAGAATACACCAGCAAATATAATTTCACTGAGAACTTCTGTATAATTACTGCAAAACAAGGTTTAGAGCTGATGAATTTTAGAATACCTCCTCCACGTTCAGTTTTAAGACGTACTTAAGGTAAATTTTTTTGAGAATTCCTCTTGCGTAGATATCTATAATGTATTTAAACTACAATAAAACTGGAGACTGCCTTTGTCTGATCGTTTAGCATGCTATCTTTCAGACACAGAGGTTACGGGTTCGACTCTCAGCTGGAGGTATAAAAGAGTGTGTGTGCATAAATAAAAATATAAAAATAAAAATATATTCCACTCATATAACTTTCCCTACTCTTGTACTAACTATTCTTACAAACTTATTCTTTTATCTACTTCATGTTAGCCGAGATAAATATTTGCAGAAATGATCGTACTATTGACTTTCTTACAGATACAAGGGGAGTTTGGGAATACAGTAGGCTTTGAGCGATAGTCAAATCTTTTAAAGCTTTCAAATTCCGATCTCTTTACACAGCCAAACCATAAAAAAGTGAATAACGACCTTCCATTTGAGAAAAGTTTACTGCATAATTTATACAAATGAGGAATATCTCCGAAATGGTTCCCTCCACAAAAAATGCATAGACATAACCATGACGAGATCCACATTTTTATATAGTAAGATTTGGTCTATCTCTTACGGTTTACCAGTTATACAAAGGTCATAGAAACTAAACAAAACTACATGGGCTAAGTTAGAAAATTCAGAATATACATTTCATTTGCTATAAAAGTGTCTTAAGTATAAGGCATTTTAATTAAAACCGCTAGAGAAAATAAACTTTTTTGAAAAATAAGTTCCATGTAAAGGGTAGTTTAGGATGGAGGAATCTTCTTCAAAATCTTCGTGTCGCATCCCTGAACTAAATACCAATTTTGGCTTTTAATTAACCTTTCGTCTTTGAGGACAGACACACACCCGAGCTTTTTTCTGAAAATGCTTTAATGTATTATTCAGAGACTTAAAAACATATTTCCGATGAAATCTTGACATCGAAATGTTGGGTTGAATACAATACAATACTTTCCCTACTTTACGTAGTAGAGAAAGTAAAAATTTACTCAAAATAATGTACTCAATAGCTCAAAAATTACGAGTACCAAACTCTTAGAAGCTACAATACGAGGATTTTCAAGAAAATCCCTATTGTTTATGACGACACTTTGTGTGTGAGAAAGTCTTTAGGTATAATAAATCGCTCACAAAATTATAGTCATAGGAAAATCTCTAGTAGTATTACTAGAGATAAAATACAAAAGTTCAAAGAGTGCAATTGTGGGATCATCATCATGGAAATCAGCGCTCTAAAACCAGTGCAGCAATCAGTTTTGATGACATTGCAGTCCTAATGACGTAGATGTTTTTAACTAAAGAGAATTAGGTTAGGGTTTATTTCAATTTCCAGCTGTCTACTGCTTTAGCACAGGCTACGTCTTAAAAGAGCTGTATTACTACGTCTTATACGAGACAGATCCACGCATGCGCATCTTGTACACAACACTGAACGAGGTACTAAGTTTCAAGGTGTACTGTACCCGTATATCTCGACTTGCCCCGGCAGGAGGTTCGGCATTCCGGGACCGGTCCGTATACCACGCTCTCTAGGGGTCCCGGCGAAAACCACAAACATAAGCTTTCATAAATAATTTATAATTATTATAATCGATTTACGCAAGAAAAACAACAATGGAAGGGACGATTGTATTAGGTCTGGCCCGATGGGGCATGGCCCCAAAATTACATTCAAGGCACACACACATATCGTCTTCCATTCTTTTATGGGCTGCTGCGGGGGAGGAGGGGCTGCCGGAAATGGTAATACACGCGGACATTGATGCTCGCTTGTTCAATAACTTGAGGCTGGCCACAGCCCACTAAACAAAAAACAAGAGAAAATCATAACGAGACCAAGTGAAAATGATGCGCGGGCAGGAAATGCTCGGAAAGAGCTATTTCATGTCAAGAAACTACCTGTGATGCCACGATAGGCTACTGCGTCTATTTTCTCGTTTCGCCCACTACTGCATTCGTGTTACCAAACACGTGGAGATGTTAAATAACACAACCGCAACTCCGCCCGCCTCTGTAATCTCCCTTTCTGTGTGGATGCGCGATGTATTTTCATGGATGTTTTCAAAACCGGTATAAAAGCTGCAATAGTGAACAATTTAAAAGACGATACTATGCTCATAGCACAAGTTTATGCTACTCATTAAGAACTATACTAAAATGTATATAAACCAGACAGACCCAAAAGTAGAATTTGAAGAATTTATATAGATAGCTCTTTTAGATCCAGTATAATGCAAATGTTGTTTCACAAAACATTAAAAGTGTTCAGGTTTTTAGTTGCATTGTTTCAGGACAAAGTGGGACCTAACATGTGTAATATATCAAATTTTATGGATACTTAATTTATTCTCAAATTAAAACTACTATTTTACTTCAGAGTAGGCCTTCATAAATGTATGTCATTCGTTTTTGAAAGTTAAAAACAGTAAAAGAATATAATATGGCAGTTTCGGGAGAAAAAACAAAAGTAAGAAAAGAAGAATTTCAGGTAAAGATCGTAACAGACAAATAATTGAGCAGGTAAATATTTGGGATAAAATATACCAGTACTTGATAGAAGGCAGAAATGGAAGAAAATAGCAAAGCATATAATAACATCAATGGGTTAGAAAAATACATTTCGGCAGGAATATGAGGAAGGATCTTAAATGGGCGGCGCCGTGGCCGAGCGGTTAGCGCGCTCGCCTACCACCTAGGCGGCCCGGGTTCGATCCCAGGGACCCGCATGTGGTATTCGTGGTGGACGAAGCGGCGTCAGGGCGGGTTTTCTCCGGGTACTCCGGTTTCCCCCGCCATTTTCATTCCACCGGTGCTCCATCTTCATGTATCATCAGTGTCACCGCCTGCGGTGCCGTAGTAGTAAAAGCGGGCGTTAAACACTACAACAACAACAACAACGGATCTTAAATGAAGATCATAGAGAATATTCTCCAAACCCTCGTTAAAATTTGCATTTGAGATATGGGTAATTACAACTAAGGAAAATCACGACTGGAGGCATCTCAAAAGAAAATTTTAAGGTTCTTATTGGGTGTTACTAGAAAAGATCGATTCTGAAATGTAGATATAAGAGAAGAAATAGAGGAAGAAAACACTGGAAGAAATTAAAAGATATCAGAACAAGTGGAAAGATCACGTTAAGAGAATGGAAACTTCTAGATTGCCTTGGCGCACTATTTTACAAACCATTAGGTCCAAGAGGCCTCGGACGACCCCGAATAACACAGAGAGAGCAATTTGATTAACCTAATCTAAAGGCCTAATCCATGTTGGAGAAGAAAATTAAACCTACCAAGAAAATGTTGCTTACAAGCTCACCACAGATATTATGATGGTGATGATAATGGACTGATTCACTTAACAGAGGTGTCCGACCTTCTTAGGCTAGGCCACAAATGACCAGACAGGTCCAATGGCGTAAGGTCAGGTTTATCGATACTTTCGACAGTATGAGAATGAAGTAAGAAGTAGCCAACAATGAATATAATTATTTAACTATCACTAAGTTTATTTCTTACTGCAACATACCCATGTTTCAACTTGTTCCCTTATTTCTGCATTTCCCAATTTCCGAAATTTCAAAAATATACACTGCAGGGTTCGTGAGCACTTTAATGCTTATAGCTACACTAAATGCAGTAACGAATTATGCTAAAAATAATGTCAATAAAGCAAGCCATGATTGAAGTTTTCAAAATATGCGAATATTTCTTAATGCTTCTCTTAAAAACAAAATTTTCATTCTTGAAACATACAACATGCATTCTTAAACAAATAAAAGGGAGAAAATAATTGAATTTGTATATTTTTCGTAGTTTAGAAGGCATTGCTTTTGTTTACGATTTCTGAAAAATGTATTAATAATTTCTATCTGAAAAGATTTTAGTATTAAGGAATAAATACATTATGTTAAAAATGCACTAAATACAAAAATTATATTATCATTAAATAGCGACTGTCTTGAAAAGATAATTTTGTAAACCAGAAATAATAGAAAATGTTGAATACAGATATACAGGTTTTGTTAAGTGTTCAAGTGTAGGTGCTTTTATAAATGCTTAAGTGAGCATATTTATTTCCGAATTGCATTAGTGAAGTATATTGATAACAAATGTGTACTAACTTTGCTTTCTGGCCTGTATTTTATTGAAGTTTGCAACACATTCAATTTTTAGAATTTGTTAGATTTGAACATTCATGATGTTTTCACATCCTCCTTAAATTTTAACATGATATTCCAATTCTTAATACATTAAAAAAAAATTAAAATATATATTAGTGCGCTGATTCTGTCACGCCCACTTTTTAAGTCAAAACAATACAGCTGAAATCTCAGCAGATGTTGTCGATGTATTTTGTATTGTCAATGTGGTGTAAGGTACATTCTAGAAGCATGTCTTGGATGCAAATCCTTACGACAATCCAGTTGAAAAACTAGAATGTATTGGACACATTTAGAAAAGGGTTGGTGAAGACTTGGTTCACTGCTGAAGGCTTAGGAGGTAAAGAAAGATTGGCTGCAAAGGGATTAGATTTTCTGCAGGTTTACTATGGAAAAACCAAGAGAAAATAATTCCATTGTAGACAATATGAGGATAGTATTTTGGACCATTTACTTTCACAAACTGTCAACCGACCAGAAGCCTATGCAGCAGTTGTGCCCCAAAGAAGGCGTAGAATATTGACAGTAACAGCTATACACACAAGCATTCACTCCCAGAGGCAGTAGTAATTGAAATAAAGTCAATATTTAGAGTTCTGTTACATCCTGAACTTTTGCAAAAATGTGTACATGGTAAAACTAGGATTAATGAAAGTTTTAACAATTTAGTATGCTCTAAAACAAAGTTTTATGGTCCAAAAGTGCTGGATATTGAAGCTTGTCCTCTAAAGATAAGTTAAATAGGATGCTAGAACCAGTTTATGCTAGCTCTATACACTGAGATGATGCCAAAAATGTAAAAAACAGAAAGTTTAAAAGTGTAATTAATTTTTATTTTAGAAAGTATTTATGTTATACAAAAACCTTTAGAGGCCAAAGGTAACCAACAAGAAACAGTAATTCGGTAAAAAGTTCAAATGAATTACTTCACATATTTCAGAGAAAGAGGAACATAATTTCTAACCATGCTTTCATTTTTTAGTTGTAGGGTATTGCCCAACCTGCGCAAGAAAAATTCATCAATTTTTTACATACTACATCTTTGATAACATGTGTGCAAAGTTTCAAAAACATACCTTTCATAATGAACTAGTGGCAATTTTTAAATAGATCAGTGAATTTTGAGTTATACCCCCCTTAATATATTGATTCTTGCACTTACGTGTCTCCACCCCAAACAACATCGAACGGTTGACTACTTACCTGAAAAAAGAGAAATAATATTATTACTGATGTGCGTGACAGGAAATATTATAACAAATGACACAAATATGGCATTTAATTTGAAATTATCCAATATTAACCCCTAAATATTAAAGACTAACGTTGGAATATGTCAGCCTTTGGTATATTTTCCTGCTCAACATAATTTTGAATAGTGTTGCAAACTAAAGCAACATTAAAAAGTAACCCCTCCATTTCAGTAGCAATTTTACACAACACCGCAAAGTGTGGCAAGCCTCTGATTGCATGTACCAGATCCTTTTAACTATTACAAAACCAGCAATACCTCTATGCTAACTTAAAACGTCGACAAATTTATTTGTGAAACAAGAAAGAAAATAATCTAATCATGAAGTGGTCATCTATCAGTCGTAATTAAATGAAATGTTGTGTCTGCCATAGCTACCAGTTTCAGTAGTAGGTAATTAGATAAATAGGAGTGGGGTTTTTAATAAAATTGATAAAAACTGCACTTTTTTGTAGGTCTAAAGTAGAGCACAAAATTTTAGATGATCTACCCTTTTAGAGCCATAAGTAGAATAGCAGATTTTATTTTTTCGCATCCTTGAGACACGTTGAACTTTATAGGGCGTTTATAATATGGAAATGCTGCATTGTAACTAGCCCCGCGTTGGGCGCCATTTGTAGCGGCTTTTACTAGAAACGGCGTTGATGCGCAGTTTAATGACAGGTTTAAATATATTTCTTCTTATTTTGAGTAACCAGAAGAGAAGCTGCCTCAATGTAACTATGAAGTTCGATATTTAATCGAATTTAAGCTTTTAAGTTGTGATATTCACAGGCAGACACATATACCTTCGAACCATTTAAAATTTTTTTTTCTTCTTATTCTTGTTACAATCTTTATATTGAACTTTGGTGTGAAATGTAATATTTCCTCCACTTACTATATAAAAGCAGTAGAGAAGGCAAAAATCCTGAAGGGAAAAGCAGACATCAATTTAACAAGCAGCATTCCTTGCACACCTCCGAGACATCGTTAGGAGCAGAATACGGACATTGCTACAGACGTAAACCATCTGGATCACATTACGGAGACTTTGATCAGACATCGAAATAAGTATCATGGGACTTGGGGTGCGGTGCGATAGAAGGGGAGATTCCTGGCTGGCCTAATTGGAGAAGGGGCAAAGAAAGAACACTTCTGCTGGACGGTGTTGCAATCTATCATGGCGACGCTCTCTCCTCTGTCCACAAAGAGACGGCTCAAGACAAACTATCCACTGTAATACTCCGAGATATATGGGATAAAGCTTAGGGTGCCTTCAACAAGGGGAATTTGCCCTTTTAAGGTGCATTCTTTTGATCTGCCACGACCACACAATATCTCTCTTAGCCGCAAGTGTACGTTGTTTAAGGCGAGGCCTTTAGTCAGGGCTAAACACGAACCCTACTCAACTTCTTTCAGGCGGTCTGCGTGAACTAAATCTGTAAGATTTTATCTATTCTATTATGAATTATTATTATTATTATTATTATTATTATTATTATTATTATTATTATTATTATTATTATTATTATTATTATTATTATTATTATTATTATTATTATTATTATTATTATTATTATTATTATTATTATTATTATTATTATTATTATTATTATCATCATTATTATTATCATTATTATTATCATTATTATTATTATTATTATCATTATTACTACTACTACTACTACTACTACTACTACTACTGTTTTCATTTTTCACAACCTATAAACCACATTTTAACCTGTTTTGAAAGTGCGACAAAATGTAAAATAGACTGAAAATGTGAAAATTGCACTAAAATGCTATATAAACGAGAAATATCTTGTGATTCCTATATTTTTTAAAATTAAAGTAATAAAATGTATTGAAAACATTTTTATGGATGGTATGCAACAAAAAATTGACCATTTACGTGGAACAAATGCAACAAATATAGTTTTTCCCAAGAGGTTTTTCCCAAGAGGCCGAGTATTGTGAAATATTTGAAATGTTTAAATTAAAATAAAAGAAAGGTGTTTACCTACGATTAATGTGGATTAGTTGAGAGATACGGCTAATTGCTAGAAATTATGCACAAAAATAAAGACTTGCCCATAACTCCTGTGAATTGTTAAACTCATATTCAAAATTTGTATTTACTGAAAGTATTTCAGCGTCTACGTTATTGGCAGAACTGCAAATACATTGCAGAACTGCTCGTCAATTTAATTACAACAAGAGCACGAATAATAGAACAAAATATTGAGGTATGTTCTATGATTTCATTTAGTGATTCAATGCGTAATTTAATTACGTATGTTTTTCTTTTATTCAGGGTCTGCATCAGTAAAAGCTTCTCTTTTGTATTTTGAGTATTAAGGTATTTTCGCAATGTGCATAAATTGAATAATTAATTCCCTCAAAACTATAAAACAGATTGTGTGGTAATTTATAGTATAAACACTCTTATGTGTGCAAAATATCGATTTGATACTATAAACATGTAGAAAATTCACATTTCAGCTCATGGGTCCCTTAAGCAAATACAAGACACCATAAAAATCCACACTTGATCATGTTTATAATCATGACTCGTACTCAACTCTAATTGCTATGTATTAAATAATGTAGATCAGTATGTAATGAAACAGTGTTAAACCTCTGAGTAAACTTTATTCTAATTCTGTATACGTATGACTTAAGTTTCTGGATGCCAAAACCTTCCAATAACCTTTATGTAATAACTTTTACTTTATTTCCCCTGCACTAACAGAACACACTAAATAATTCTATAAGGAAACTTCATTAATAAATAAAATTCACTAACAATTAAAACATCTTCACAGGCTATCAGAAAATTTACATTTTATTCCTCATTCCAAAGTACTCGTATCAACCAGACATAGCGGGATGGAAAAATGTATCTAATTTGTTGCAGCTGCATGTAAATAAAGTAAAAGCAAGCAAGTTAGATTTGGGCTTCTTTCTTACTCCAGGGATTGAAGAGATTTCTGCAGTGTCTTGTATATTAGACATTTCTGTGAAGCAATTAAACTTTACACGCATCATTACACTGTTGTAACTACCATTTTTGTGCGATCCGTTAAAAATTGAATTTGACCCTGTTTACAGGTCGATTCAGGATGATGGTGAATTCAGAAGCACGCACGCTACCACTCCCAGGCAGGTATCGGTAATTTTTTGTGGAGTGTGAAATTTATAATCGCGAGGGCAATGCTACACTAGCCAAACGCTAAATCATGTAACGGAAACCACAACCATTGGCGCAATGAAGCAGAAAACGGAAACCGCGGCCACTGTAACTTTTGTGCCTATTATAGTACTCTCTTCGATAGCTCCACAATACGGCGCTGAACCTGGCTGCCCCAGTTTGCATCCCTGCTATGGTGTTCTACTCCTGCGAATTGAAAATACGAAATAAAAAAGTAATGTTTTTACCTTCTCTATTACGTATAGTAAGTGGGCGAAGTATTACATTTAACCTAAAATTTCGATATCGAGATTTCACCGGAAATGTATGTCTTGAAACACCCTCAACCCAAAACAAAGCAGTTTTAGAAAAAGGTCCGTGTGTGTGTGTGTGTGTGTGTCAGTCTGTCAGTCTGTGGACCACAAAACTAAAAAAACGAAAAGTTGGTTAAATACCAAAGTTGGTATCTAAGCTTAATGTCTTTCAACGCTGCGACACGAAGATTTTAAAGGAAATTGCTTCACCCTAAACTACCCTTTACATGGAAAATTTTCACAAAATTTTGATTTTCTTGAAAATGGCTACAACGATTTTGATTAAAATGCCATATGTTTGAGATACTTTTATGACAAATGAAATGTATATCTTGAATTTTCTGGCTATCGCCCCTGTAGTCGTATTTACTCTGGATCACTTTTGAATAATTGGCAAACCATAAGAGATAGACCAAATCTTACTATACAAAAAGTTTAGATCTTGCTAAAATATACATTTTATGTCTAAATGATTATTTTTTTTTTTTTTTTTTTTTTTTTTTTGTAGGGTGAACCATTTCGGAGATATTCCTTGTTATTTGTGTGTTTTGGAGAACTTATACTTCCATAAAATGGAGCATCGTTATTCATTTTTATTTCCTCTACTATGCATAATAGAGGAAGTATTGTATCCCACCCAAAAATTCGATGTCGAGATTTCACCGGAAATATATGAATCGAACCAAGGACCTCCGGAATGGAAACCTGACACATTACCACAGAGCTTTCTCCCTCGGCTGAATCACTTGAAGTAATTAGCTTGGTAAGTCGTTTTCAGGTTAAAACGCCGAGCGTAGGTGATAAATACCGCCCATTTAACAGCAACGCTGTAACAAAGTTTATTTAATGCGGCCATTAATGTTTTCAATTGGTGTTGAAAATACCCAGGTTATTTCTGGAGAGGAATTTCTTGATTACCCTCCTTACACAGCACAGAGAAATGCCGAACATGAACGTTTGCGTTGAAGTTTTATTTTTCTCAGCAAAACGTTTACATTCCATAACTCGACGCTGTTAGTAGTAACGGTACTGAAAATATGACCATGTTCAAGTGTAATTTTCCGTGCTGGCTACACGGGGTCACGTGGATAGTACTTCACAAAGAATACCATCATGACCTTCCATATTCATTTAAGAGATTGATACTGACAATGGCCCATTAATTCGATACATGTTCTGTTTTCGGGCGGTAATAACCGAATGTTCGGATCGGTTCGGCGCAGTTCGTTAACATTTAGGTCTTCCGCTTCTCTCTGGCATTAGGATAAACGTTCTAAGGCTTCTTACTGTATAATATGTTATTAAGCTAGCGCCTTTTCCCCTTCTCTACACAGTCATTTGCGTTTTTCTACCTCTACTCCTCTGGTAGCTATCTTTAAATGGAAAAATCTGACTCACATGACTTTCGTTACTCTTGTACTAACCATTCTTACAAACTCTTATTCCTATATCTTCTTCGTGTTAGTTAAGATAAACATTTGTACAAATTATCTTATTGCTTATTTCCTTGTAGATGCAAGGGGAATATTAGAATACAGTAGGCTTTGAGCGATAGTCAAATATTTTAAAGCTTTGAGATTCTATTGTCTTTGCACACTTAACATATAAAAAATGAACGATGATCAATTTCAAGAAAGTTCTGTTTTCCGAAACTCACACACATAACAAGGAATATCTCCGAAATGGTTCACCCTACAAGAAAATGTATTCCGACATAAATTGTGTATTTTAGCAAGATCTACATTTGTTGTATAGTATGATTTGGTCTATCTCTAACGGTTTACCAGTTATGCAAAAGTCATCCATAGTAAATACTACAGGGGCTATAGCCAGAAAATTCAAGATATACATTTCATTTGTCATAAACATTTTTCATAAACATATTTCAAACATATGACATTTTAATCAAAATCATTAGAGCCATTTTCAATAAAAACAAAATTTTCGAAAAAATTTCCGTGTAAAGGGTAGTGTAGGGTGGGGCTATTTTCTTCAAAATCTTCGTGTTGCATTCTTGAAAGACATTAAACTTAAATACCAACTTTAGTTTTTAGCCGACTTTTCGTTTTTGAGTTATGTTGTCCACAGACTGACACACACACACACACACACACACACACACACACACACACACACACACACACACACACACACACACACACACACACACACACACACGGACGTTTTTCTAAAAATGCTTTTTTTGGATTCAGGGGGCCTCAAAACATATATTTCCGGTGAAATCTCGACATCGAATTTTTGAGTGGAATACAATAGTTCCCCTACTTACCAGTAGAGAAACTAAAAATGTTTAGTTATTATTTTCTCCACTGCGTATACTAAAGTAGAGGAACAATTGTATTCCACACAAAAATTCGATGTCGAGATTTTGAGGCCCCCTGAATAAAAAAAGGCATTTTTAGAAAAAGGTCCGGGTGTGTGTGTGTGTGTGTGTGTGTGTGTGTGTGTGTGTGTGTGTGTGTGTGTGTGTATTTGTGTTTGTGTCTGTGTGTCAGTCTGTGGAAAACATAACTCAAAAACGAAGAGTCGCTTAAAAACCAAAGTTGATATTTAAATTTAATGTCTTTCAAGGATGCGACACGAAGAGTTTGAAGAAAATTCCTTCACCCTAAACTATACTAATACATGGAAAATTTTATGTTCTTAAAAATGGCTCTAAAGACTTTGATTAAAATGACATGTGTTTAACATATTTTATTACAATGAAATGTATTTCTTGAATTTTCTGGCTATGTAGCCGTATTTACTCTGGATTACTTTTGCATAACTGGTAAACCGCAACTGATAGACCAAATCTTACTATACAAAAATGCAGATCTTGCTAAAACACACAATTTATGTTTGAATCAATTTTTTATACAGTGAATCATTTCGGAGATATTCTTGGTTGTTTGTGTGAGTTTTGTAGAGCTTATACTTCTGTCAAATGGAACATTGTTTTTCATTTTTTATGTTAACCATGCAAAGAGAACGAAAGTTGAAAGCTTTAAAAGATTTGAATATTCATGAAAGTCTACTGTATTCCCATATTCTCCTGGTACCTAAGCCAGCCGCCGCCAGGGTGTTTCCACCTGGGAAAATGTAGGACCCCCTGCCACTTACTCTGTCGTGGCAACGTTTTGGCCGCCCTTAGGATCCATTCACCTCATCTACCCTCCCGGGGGTGGCCCGTCAAGAGCATAGCCACAAAAAATCGCCTATCGGTCTAGGTGCTAAGTCTCCTTCCACAAATTGTCACTGACCCACCTACTCCATGCGCATTAAATTGTGTGTTATACTCTTAGAATTATTCCAGCATGTTCTCATTTCTATGACTTCAAATTAAGCCTCTGGTTTCAAAATCTGAAAATCTGTTTAGCTTTAAAAATTAAATACACAAAAAGATTTTAAAATACTGTCAATACCCACCAAAGCAAAGAAATTAATTCCTTTTAAAGTAATTGTTAGGCAATTATAGTTTATAAAATAATAAAACTGTTGTGATGTTAGTTTTTGATGCGCATGGAATATTTTGAATACTAGGTATTTACGTATTGTGAATAAATTAAATAGTTAATCGTCTCAAAACTATAAAACAGATTATGCTAGAATTTTGTATGGCAACTTATACTAGAAAGTATTAATTTCGTACCTATAAAAATATAGAAAATTCAAATATTAGTCCCAGAAAAGTAATTTTACTTTTGTTTTCGAGGATATATAAAAAGTTGAAGATCTGAAATATTTATATGCAATTACAACGTGAATAGAAGGTAAAAAAGACGACGAACGCAGCTTTTTGACTTCTCTTAAGAGAACAAACTCACAGAAATTTGTCCGAAACAGTTATAAAATGCTTAGAGCGCTGTAGAACGGTAGCAGAACTTCCGCACTTGAAATTCTCTTGAAACTGGGTGTGTTAAATACCTCGCAGATACTACATCTACTCTAATTTCATAACTACCAGCATATAGGTCGGGTATAATTAACGTGAGACAAATATCTGGTCAAGCGATCTTGTGTGTCCCGTTTGCGACATTTTCCTTCCCTTGGGCGAGGCGTTGTTTCTAACGGAATCCAACTTTACGTCGTTTGTCATATGACGCACACCCAGCATGAATTATGTATGTATGTATGCGCTGCCGGAGAACGCACACATTTCCAAAAGGGTTATCTTTGACATTAAGGGGATCGTGGACCAGCATCTTGACCCTTTAATGGTTTTAAAGTACAGCTTTAATGTTGTGGAAAGCTTTTAAGAGGCGGACGGACCGATTGCCCTCAAAATGTCCAATGCTATCTTTCATCTGCTGACATTATTGTCAGAGTCTCTGAAAAAACTCCATAAACAAGTGATCTGTGCGGTACAGTCTGATTTCTTTTGGGATGCTCATATGCTCGTCCATCTATAGTAGTCTCACTAGATGTTTTGGTTTGATGGAAATATTTACGAGTGATGAAGTAACGGTAAATTTATTTAAAGAAAATTTAAACTTCAAAAGGGATTTAAATACACTATAAAATATACGTAAAAATCTAATGTAATTCAGTTTTTTCTCTACCGACTGTAACAGTGTTGAAGATAAGTTAAGACACACACAAGGCTGACCGCCGAGTCCCTACTTTGCCCATTACAGGGGTCATGAGTCGGGTGCAGTATGGAGGGTGGGACGTGGTCAGGGCCCCGAGTCCTCCTGGCCAGTTGTGTGGCCTTCGTGACCTCTGGAAGGTACCTACTTATTCGGCCATACGTTAACCAAGGATTCTACATGAGTGTAACAAATATGCCCAATATAATTATTATCAATAAAGAAGCATTTCGCCCAAAATAAATGGTTTCAGATATTTGGAGCCATCTAGCTTCTTGAAAAACGGACACAAAAGGTTTATTATTTCACTAGCTCACGCGCAAACACTCTGTGAACAGTGCTGTAATGTATTTTTACATCAATTGCAATGAATTTAGTAACAATTTAATGTTAAAGTCATACAAAGTTTAATTTTTAAGAGAGATTTGACGTCACCTTAAGATTAAATTGTGAGTATATGTCTTCGATTGTTCTAAGTTATGGCATATTTTCATTTAGGAGTTGTTTCAAATTAAACAAAGAAGATTTCAAAATGTGAAAAATACATTCGTGGCAACAAGCTCTATCTAATAATAATAATAATAATAATAATAATAATAATAATAATAATAATAATAATAATAATAATAATAATAATAATAATAATAATAATAATAATAATAATAATAATAATAATAATAATAATAATAATAATAATAATAATAATAATAATAATAATAATAATAATAATAATAATAATAATAATAATAATAATAATAATAATAATAATAATAATAATAATAATAATAATAATAATAATAATAATAATAATAATAATAATAATAATAATAATAATAATAATAATAATAATAATAATAATAATAATAATAATAATAATAATAATGGCTAACTCCACGAGTAAAAAAGTAACTCAAATGGAATTGCATAGATTTTAAAACAATAACACGTGCAAATGAAATGGTTCAGATGGAATGGTTTCAATTGTAGAGTTAATATGATTTTTTCTGTGTTTCGACGTGCTTTATTTCTAATTCTTTATTTTTATTCTTCAAAAATAAATTCTTAATGTGAAGTTAAGAAAGCCTGAATTACCGGATTATATTGCTTGAGATCAATCTATTTAAGTTATGTTCAATGTATTGCAGATTGTGATCTGTCGTTAGCGTGAGCTTTAAGATCTGTAGAAAATCCTCTCTTGACATTTGCTAAACCACGTAAACTGAGGTGTAAAATATAGCATCCCGTCCCTGGAGTAGGCACTAATTTGACTTGGTTTCAGAATGTTGTCCAAAGTCTGCCATTATTACATAGTTAACTAATGTTACAACGTTCCCAAAGAACGCCATTTAAAAACGAGAAAACAAGAGTATGGCAGAGATCATTAGCTAAAGACCTTCCAATTTATTTTTAAGACCGCAGCTCAGCTAAGAAATGGGAGGAAGGGAAGTTTTTTGTATGGCGAGGAAAGGAAAAGCAAGTCTACCCACCTGCCAAAGTGGCTGGGACGCTTTCTTCAAGAATGGAGCCTGCAGTGATATTAAAATAGCTGGAATATTTGAACATGCTTCTTAAACAGTTGTCGTATATAGTTAAATGGACTGGGTACATGAGAATTCCAGCCTACAGATAAGGGAACAACATTCTTGTATCCTCTCTCAACATTGGCAAACATTTTATGTTGTCATTTGAAAGGCCTCCTGAAATGAACATGGCGATGACCCCTCGCTGCGAAACAGACCTGCAAGGACTTCCTGCACTTGAATACGGTTTCCTTTTTAGGGGAGGGGAGTGAGTTATGGTGACAGACTTTTGCTGGACACCGACTTCTTGTTTGTGTAGTGTACTACTTCACAGGAGGATAACTCTTATCCAGAAAAAAAGAAAAACGTTTATTTTTGCTACCCATAGTCCGCATCCTTTATGGATGTAAGGCGAGGATGCAAAGAATTCCCCTCTACGAAAACAACCCTCTGTTTTCACTCTTTTCCCTTCCAAACCTACAAACAACTGTGCTTAAATAATAGTGCCGTAGACATCAGTAAATGACAGAAATAAAACTACTGCTTTTTTACATACCCACGACCTTATGCCGTGTCTTCACGCGCGTAAATCTTGATGCTGGGCTTCGGAAGACAAAATTTTTACTTAGGGGCTGGTTGTGTTTCCATTTTGGCGTCTTTCATTTTAGTTTTGTGGTGTCTTGCCACATTTGTGCTTCTTCAAAAAGGAAACACTTTCAGCGCACAGAAAGGCAGAAATGAGCTTTATGTGAAACTGGAAAGCCAATGAGTGCGCTAACTATAGCTGATTTTTTTGCAAATGCATTATATAAAGGTTATATGTAAAATATGTTTTCTGTGAAGGTTTCTCCAAGCATTTACCACTTTATACAAAACAGAAGCTGTAAAAAAATAGGAAAAAACCAGAAAAACAAAGAAAGTTGATTGGAAACAAATTATTATGATTAGTTGAAATATAAATTTAGGTTCCTTTCCTTCCTTATTTTCTTTACCAACACCTTGTTGACCCACACGGGTATTTTCTCTCTCTATCAGTGGTTTTATCAGTAGCTAAATAATGAAAAGTCCTGTATACATGCAACTCCAACATTTCGAAAAGTTAAATAGTTTTTCTTTTGTTTCTTACGAGGTCATTACAAGAGCACATTTATTGTTTATATAAGTACTTGAATGTTATCGCAAATTCCACCGTTAGTACAAGGGCAATAATTTTCATTTTTCAGCACACGCACATACGTACTTAAGGTGCTGTTTTAATAGCTAAATTTCATGATAATAATACTGAAAGTTAAGATGTTATTAAGGTAAATTAAAAGTTAAACTGCGATATTTTGTACAGGAATTTATGCATCCAGCACCATGGGAATACCTGTGCTAAATATTCGCACCTCACAACCAACCCTGCACAAAGACACGCATGTATGTAGTCTATGACGTCAGCAGCGATCGATTCGAAGAATTAATTTGTTTTCGTGCAGTGAAAGTAAATTAAGCCAGGAGCATAGGGCAGAACAAAACACGGTAGCATTGCGCGGTGTTTTTATCTTGACAGTAACACATTCACACAAACAGTTCGTCAATTGTTTTGCGCAGTCACCCGTTTGACAAATTACAAACCTTACCTATATGTCATTTCCATGTTTCCGCCGATAAGACGGCGATATTGCTGCAGTTAGCCGTGTTGTTTGGATGAAATTAATTTCCCATGGTTATCACCTGCTGATTACTCATTCTAGCAATTAATATATGATGGGTGACTAATTGTTTAGCGATCCGCATCACTTTGTGGGCTATTTCACTTCAAAAGCGCCAGGCTTCCGGTAAAAATACCGTTACAGGCAATAAGAATTACTAAAATAAACTCAAAATCAACCACCTTGATGAAGTTACTGCGTTCCTTATCTTCAAGAGGTCCTGAGTTTAGATCTGGGTGCGGTAAAACCTCGAGATCTCAAATGAATCAATATGAACTTTTACAGTGAGCGAACAAATAGTTGATTTATAATAAATACAGCCACTTTTGGTTACTGTATACCCCCGAGAGGATAAAATCGTATATGAAAACTTGGGAGGCTTTCACTCCCACGACAGAAGACTCGTATGTCAATTATATATTATAATATTAATATAAAAAGGATTCTTCTATTTACAATTTACTTTTACTTAAGAAAAAACTCAAATTAACAAACAAGTATTTAGTTACGTACAATTTGCAAAGAACATTCAAATGTTTAGTCAGGGTAATAAGCTCTTGCTTGGAAAGGTGTAACAGAATATTTCGGGAACAGCTAATGCTATGCAAAACTTTACTTAAAACAAATTTATGAGCTTTACATTTTACTGCAGTAAGTTTTCTCTAACTCCTACAGTTTCCCAGCAACACAAAATTCATAGAAACTTTAAAATACACATTTACCAGATTCTATTTAAAACCTTATGTGCCTAATCAAAATCTCTGTGGGTATTTTTGGGAATAGAAAACTAGAGTTCACGCTGGTCTAATTTTGTTCAAAATATTCCCTTGGTGTGCTACAATAATATCTTATTTTAATATGAAATTCGTATTTATCCACTTCTGTTTTGAATTATGATCTTCATACTTGTGTGTGTGTGTGTGTGTGTGTGTGTGTGTGTGTGTGTGTGTGTGTGTCCAAACCAAACAATAAGTGATTTTACGGGGAAACAGGGGATTTAAAATATGTATTTGCGGCAAAATACCGATATGATACTAGATTCCATATATGGAAGTCCTGGGTTGGATTCCGGGCTACAAGATGCAAATTCCTTTTTAACCAGGATTACTTTCCATTCTCTTCAAACTCTGGAAGTATAAGTTTGAGTAAATGTGGTGTGAGTTTAAGAATTATAAGACAACTGGGTTGCTCAGGCTAAATGGTTCTTGAATACCAAAGGCAAAAAATCCGATGTTACACTCACATGACTTTCTCTACTCATGTACTAACCATTCTTACAAACTCTTATTCCTATATCTTCTTCGTGTTAGTTTGTACAAATTATCTTATTGTTTATTTCCGTGTAGGTGCAAGGGGAATGCTAGAATACAGTAGGCTTTGTGTGATAGTCAAATGTTTTAAAGCTTTGATCCCGTTCTCTTTACACGCTTAACATATAAAAAATGAGCAACGATGTTCCATTTCACGAACATTTTTAAGTTTTCCGAAACTGACACAAATAACAAGGAATAACTCCGAAATGGTTCCCTCCACAAAAAATTTGTTTGGACATAAATTGTGTGTTTTAGCAAGATCTAAATTTTTGTACAGTAAGATTTTGTCTATATTTTACGGTTTGCGAGTTATTCAAAAGCCACCCAGAGTAAATAGGACCACGTAGGCTATAGCCAGAAAATTAAAATATACATTTCATTTGTCATAAAAGTATCTCAAACATATGACATTTTAATCAAAATCGTTAGAGCCATTTTCAAGAAAATCAAATTTTTCGAAAATTTTTCCATGTAAAGGGTAGCTTAGGATGGGCCTATTTTCTTCAAAATCTTCGTGTCGCATCCTTGAAAGACATTAAACTTAAATACCAACTTTGGTTTTTAGCTGACTTTTCGTTTTTGAGTTATGCTGTCCACAGACTGACAGACACACAGACCAGATTCAGGGGGTCTCAAAACATATTTTCGGTGAAATCTCGACATAGAATTTTTGGGTGGAGTACAATAGTTCTACTTACCAGTAGAGAAAGTAAAAAAGCGACTTTTGGGCGGAATATAGTAAGCGAGAGAGAAACTAAATAAACTAGTGTTCAGTCGTGTTTTCTCACAAAACTAACTCATCTGGAACCTAACGCTAGATTCAGGAACACAGAACAAGCACTAAGAGCAAAGCAACAAAAGAAAGATGAACATGGACAAAATAACAACTTACATGATACACTCAACTTCCTATCAAGTGATGTTTTTAATATTTTCTCCAATCGTTTAATGTAGTATCTAGCAAGCTATCAGTTTAATTATAAACGCTTAAAGAAAGAATGTGGAAGGAAAGTTCTACAAGCTGGGAATCTTTTTCCCCTTGCCTCTTTCTTATATCGCCTTTCCTGGGATCTCTTGTGGTTTTAGCGTTGACGAGAATGGTGAAGAAGGGAGAGGGGGGGGGGGGAGGCGGAGGAGGAGGAGGAGGTGGTCTTCGTCGCCGATTCCTTTGATCTTCCTTACCTTTGAAAGGCTCATGATTCTAAACGACATTTTTCCAACTGTGCGAGGCAAAAACGATTTAAAAAAAAAAAAAAAAAAAGAAACATCAACCAAATAAAAAAGTAGAGTGAACACACACGCGCACGAGCAGACACACACACACACACACACACACACACACACACACACACACACACACACACACACACACACACACACTCGTAACTTACTTGGTCGAATTTGGCAACCTTTCTTCTCGGATCATTATTTGTCAAAGAGTATAAATATATTTACGGGCATAGGCATGCTTCCACTGTTTTCTCCACTCGATTTCGAGAGGCTGAATTGTTAATTTTAATTTACCGGCTGGTTTTCTACATTTTTGCTTTGAATTCAAATACTCCGTGTGTGGCAAACGAAAGGATAAAGCTGGAAACGTTTCAGATTTTCCTCTCTAGCAAATAAACGTAGCTCTTCACGTGGCCGATTAATGAAATATCCAGGTGGTCTGGTCCAGTAGCAATATATTATAGGCATAATAAGGCTACAAAACTTATCTTTCCCCGCTGTTTCCTCTCTGATTGGTGAATTTGCTACGCGCGCGTGACAAAGAAATACGTTGCCCTCAGAAATTGCCTTATGTTAGATTAAGTTTTTCCCAGTTTGGAGAAAACGTTAAGGTTAGTTATGGCTTTTGCCAAGAGGTACTTCCCTAAGTTGTCATCAAAGTCGGGATTTCTTTCCGAAAATAAGTTAACACACAGAACGCCACAGACCTTCAGACTTAAAGATATAAAAACTAATTAATATTTACTTTTTCCTTGGAAAGGAGAAGCAGAGTTTAATACTGCCACTTACCCATGGTAGTTTGGTGTCTACCTAGAAGTTTAATATACAGATTTTTAAAAAGGGTAAGCGCGCGTGCCAAACAGATTAAAAATTCTTATGTATTACACTCACATGACTTTCTCTACTCTTGTATTAACCATTCTTACAAACTCCTATTCATATATGTTCATGTTAATAAAGATAAACATTCGCAGAAATTATCTTATTGCTTATTCCCTTGTAGGTGCAAGGGGAATATTAGAATACAGTAGGTTTTGAGCTATAGTCAAATATTTTGAAGCTTTGAGAACCCACTCTCTTTGTACAATTAGCATATAAAAAACTTAACAACGATGTTGTATTTCACGAAAAAAGTTATTAAGACATAAATTGTATATTTCAGCAAAAACTACATTTTTTGTATAGTAAGATTTGGTATATCTCTTGCGGTTTACGAGTTATTCAAAAGTGATCCAGAGTAAATAGGACTACATAGGCTATAGGCAGAAAACTCAAAGTACACATTTTGTTTGTCATAGAAATATCTTAAACATATGCCATTTTAATCAAAATCGTTAGAGCCATTTTCAAGAAAATCAAAATTTTCCAAGTAAAGGGTACTTTAGGGTGGGCCTATTTTATTCAAAATTTTCGTG
Source organism: Tenodera sinensis (assembly GCA_030765045.1). NCBI lineage: Eukaryota > Metazoa > Arthropoda > Insecta > Mantodea > Mantidae > Tenodera > Tenodera sinensis. Next base: position 72,635,785 of record CM060968.1, read on the forward strand.
TCGCATTCTTGAAAGACATTAAACTTAAATACCAACTTTGGTTTTTAACGGACTTTTCGTTTTTGAGTTATGCTGTCCACAGACTGACGGATACACAGACACACACACACACACACACACACACACAAACACACACACAAACACACACACACACAGACGCGCGCGGATCTTTTTCCAAAAATGTTTTTTAGGTTTTTTATTTTTTTGGATTCAGAGGGCCTCAAAACATATTTTCGGTGAAATCGCGACATCGAAATATTGGGTCTAATACAATACTTCTGCTTGCTACACGTAGAAGAGAAAGTAAAAATCATAAGAGAGCTTGGATTTGCCTATTTACCACTTTTGCTCCCTCGTTACGTAATACGTTTTGTTTCATCAACTTTAAAACAATCCACATTTCTTTAAACCTGGAATAAATGATACGCGGTGAGTCGCTTTGTTTGGAGGGAGAAAATGATAAAGCAAGAATTTGCACACACGTAAATGCATGTTCTGCAAGCAAACTAAAAGAAAACACTGGATTACTCACTGGTGTTTTGAAATATGAAACTGTCTGTGTTTTAAAATTATATACGAGGTAGCTTTCTGATCTGCTGGAGAGAATTCCATTAGTGCTGCCAACGTATACGATGACCCGAGGGACGAAAGCCTGGTTTTTCCATATTTATGGAATTTTATTTCAGAATTTCTGCACACTGTCCGCGACATAGTATTTTATGTATAATTTGTTCTCCTGTTTTCAAGAGATAGAAGTAGATGTGTTGTATTTTTAAAATACTCCATTATGTGTGGCGGTAGAAAAAACACCAGAAAATGTAAAGAGACGTTTTAAAATGCTATGAAAACGCTGTACCAAAATAGGAATAAAAAGTAACTTGGTCATAAAGGTTTCAAACTACATTAAGACCTCTGTTTCAGTGGTGAAAAAGATAATGGATTATGATATGGGATTTAAAACCATATTTAAACACAGTAGCGTGCTTATTTTAGGTTAGGTTTAGCAAACATTGTTATGAAAACCAGTGAAAATTTTCCAAAAGGGCGTATATCTCTGTAGGATCATCATCCCTTACTTTCACAGTCAGGTTAATGCCAATATTGAACGTCACATTTCTACAGACCCTTGAAAAGAAAGAATTCTTTATCATCCCATCTGGAATTATAACGAATGCCTTTTTTGATTAGTATAGAGCTACACCAGAGAAAACAAAACACAACTGTTCCCATATCCTAAGTCAGATTTTATTGCTAAACAACACATACGGGGAAAATTATCACATGAGATGCCGCAGGGCAATTCCAACTTGTAAAACTTAAAGATGCAACAACGAATATTTCGAAAACGGCTAATGCTACACAAAATGTATATTTCAATTGACTCGTGCATCTCAAACGGTTCGTCAGTTATACCAAACTCATTCAGAATACGCACAGAAAAGTCAATATATAATATTTCATTAGTCTTGTACATTTTTGTATAGTAAGACTTTGTCTATCTCTTACGGTCTGTGAGTTATTCAAAAGTCATCCAGAGTAAACCGCACTACATAGGCTATAGCTAGAAAATTCAAAATATACATTTCATTTGTCATCAAAATATCTTAAACATGCCATTTTAATCAAAATTGTCAAGAGCCATTTTCAAGAAAATCAAATTTTTCGAAAACTTTTCCATGTAAAGGGTAGTTTAGAGTGAGGCTATTTTCTTCAAAATCTTCGTGTCGCATCCTTGAAAGACATTAAAGTTAAATATCAACTTTGGTTTTTAGCCGACTTTTCGTTTTTGAGTTATGATGTCCACAGACTGACAGACACACACACAGACCTTTTTCTAAAAATCTGATATGTTGCACTCACATGACTTTCTCTACTCTTGTACTAACCATTCCTACAAACTCTTATTCCTATATCTTCTTCCTGTTAGTTGTGATAAACATTTGTACAAATTATCTTATTGCTTATTTCCTTGTAGGTACAAGGGGAATATTGGAATACAGGAGGCTTTATGCGATAGTCAAATGTTTTAAAGCTTTGAGATTTTGTTGTCTTCGCTCACTTAGCATATAAAAATGAACAACGATGATACATTTCACGAAAGTTTTAAGTTTTCCGAAACTCACACACAGAACAAGGAATATCTCCGAAATGGTTCACCTTACAAGAAAATTTATTCAGACATAAATTGTGTATTTTAGTAAGATCTACATTTTTTGTATAGTATGATTTGGTCTATCTCTTACGGTTTACCAGTTATGCAAAAGTCGTCCAGAGTAAATACGACTACAGGGGCTATAACCAGAAAATTCAAGATATACATTTAATTTGTCATAAAAATATCTCAAACATATATTTTAATTAAAATTGTTAGAGCTATTTTCAAGGAAATAAAAACTATCGAAAAATTTTCCATGTAAAGGGTAGTTTAGGGTGGGGCTATTTTCTTCAAAATCTTCGTGTCGCATCCTTGAAAGACATTAAACTTAAATATCAACTTTGGTTTTTGACCTAGTTTTCGTTTTTGAGTTATGCTGTCCACAGACTGACTGACACACACACGGACCTTTTTCTAAAAATGCTTTTTTATTCAGGGGGTCTCAAAACATATATTTCCGGTGAAATCTTGACATCAAATTTTTGGGTGAAGTTATTTTCTTACCAGTAGAGAAAATAAAAAAAAAAAGTATGCGTTTGTAGAGTGGGCGCATCCGTCAAAATTTATATCACCAGCCCCTTTAAACTACAAATTTTGGAGTTCAATCTGTATTACAGTATTAGCTGAGACATCCAGGAGAGATTTGAATGCTAAACATGATGAGAACTGCCGCCTAAATTAGCATTCTAAGTGACTGACTGCTGTGCCGTCGTAAAAGAAACAATAGAATTCATTGATGTTTATTTTTGCTGACCTCTGTCCGGCGATGTTTAAAGTGCTTATCCAATGAACCCTGTTATGAATGTTAAATAAACTTGTCTTTTATGACTGTAAATATGTTTGTTAATTTAATTTCTAATTGCATGTACAAGGCGGCATCGCCCATGTGCTTGTTTACAACCGCGTATCTAATAGGTTAGCGTAACAATACAATTGACAAGCATGCTTATTAACAAAGTGTTTAACTCATTTTCTCCATACGAAAGATTCACTTATTCCTCTTTGTCAAGGGATATGGATTTATGCATTTTTACTTTCTCTACTGGTAAGTAGGGGAAGTATTGGATTCCACCCAAAAATTCGATGGCAAGGTTTCACCGGAAATATGTCTTGAGCCCCCTGAATAAAAAAAAAAAAAAAAAAAAAAAAAAAAAAAAAAAAAAAAAAAAAAAAAAACCACATTTTTGGAAAAAGGTCCGTGTGTGTGTCAGTCAGTCTGTGGACAGCATAACTAAAAAACGAAAAGTCGGTTAAGAACCAAAGTTGGTAGTTAAGTTTAATGTCTTTCAAGGATGCGACACGAAGATTTTGAAGAAAATAGCCCCAACCTAAACTACCCTTTGCCTAGAAAACTGCTCAAAAATTTTGATTTTCTTGAAAATGGCTCTTAACGATTTTGATTAAAATGCCACATGTTTGAGATATTTTTATGACCAATGAAATGTATATCTTGAATTTTCTGGCTATAGCCTATGTAGTCCTGTTTACCCTGGATGACTTTTAAATAACTCGTAAACCGTAAGAGATAGACAAAATCTTACTCTACAAGAAATGTAGATCTTGCCAAAATATACAATTTATGTATTAATAAATTTTTTTGTGGAGTGAACCAATTCGGAGATATTCCTTATTTTGTGTCAGTTTCGGAAAACTTGGAACTTTCGTGCAACGGAACATCGTTGTTCATTTTTTATATGTTAAACGTGCAAAGAGAACGGTTCTTAAAGGTTTAAAAGATTTGACTATCGCTCAAAGCCTACTGTATTCCAATATTCTTCTTGCACATACAAGGAAATAAGCAATAAGATAATTTGTATAAATGTTTATCTCAACTAACACGAAGAAGATATAGGAATAAAAGTTTGTAAGAATGGTTAGTACAAGAGTAGAGAAAGTTATGTGAGTGCAACACATCAGATTTTTAGTAAGTCTTTCTTGTGCACCAAAATAATATATACAAAACGTCCTTTACTATAGGCTCGGAAAAAAATACAATAGTCCTACACCGTAGGAAAGAGGCCTTGTATGAATTACTGTACTCCTGAAGGAAAATTCCCTCAACTTCCTTTACTGACTATAATTTTTTTTCGTGCCTTTCCTTTAACCAACGTCTGAGAATTTCGCTTTTTACTTCATCTATTACCTGTAAAGTAGGGGGAGTATTGTGTTTGATTATAAGATTTCACCGGAAATATGCATTTTGAGGCCACCTGAATACAAAACAAGAGATTTTTAGAAAAAGGTCCGACGTAAAAACTGATCTGGGAAGTTTCTTTCAGTTTAGAATGCATGTTATTTTATTATGAAAAAAATTAATTACCTAATTTTTCAGAACTATTTATGTAAATTTTAGAGATATAAAATATAATCCTCCGATTGCTGGTGACCATATAGGGCGAAAATATTGTATATTGCTAAACATAGCTAAATGTATGTGAACCATTATTGTCTAGGCTATTGTAAGTAAAGGGTGTTTCTTCACAATTAATACGGGTCACAGTAAATATTTACTTAACAAATTTAAGAGAGAAACGCTTAAAGAAGTTTTAGCCTCGTGTCTGACCGAACTGAGATATTTTTAGATGAAGGAAAGCGCCATGAATGTGCCTTTGAGATATTTTCTTTTTTTATAATTGTGTTTTAGTTTTTGTTTGCTCTTCCGATGTCTGATGTTTTTTGTCGTTGAAATCGATGGGGGAATTGGAAGGGGGAGGGGAGGAGTAAACGAAGGAACGTTTGCGCTGCATTGGATTTTTAATTGATATAAACGACTTGAAAGAAAAAGCTGTACAGAAGAAATATTGTGGGTAAATAAGTCACCGACGGGTCTCTGGAGGTCACGATATTTTGTCATTGATTTGGTGGGAGATGAGAGCTATGTTACAAGCTGTGGGTTGACTTTTGGAGCAGATATTTCTCTGGCTCCTGGCTTGCAGAGGGATTTACACGCAGCAAATGGTGATAAATTTGTAGCAGGTGCTCTCAAATTAATTCTACTCAGAGTAGATGAATATTAATGCTTAAGGATTGAACAAGTAGTGGTTGCCTAATAACCTACAGCACGTGAAATGGATTCATAGGGAATCCAAAACAAAATTTCCCATATAGATACTTTCCGATTACGAAATTCATTAAGTTCTAAATAGAGCCGGCACATAGAAAGCTTGTCAGTGCGCAGAAAACTATTTTCATAGACGTACAATTACGCCTGTTGCAGGGCGATAGTATCCTATTACGGACGAGGTAACGTGACTTTATCCGAGTAGTACTGAAGTTTCTCGCAGCTCTCGTTGGCAAGCTTTCGTTGCGTTACATCTATACGTAAACATATACCTACTGCAAGCTTTGCTTACAGGTCAGACTATTGGCCGATACGAAGATACAAAAGCATAAACTTGCAAATCGTACTCTCAACCAAAATAGTACCATAACATAGAGACAAAAAGATTAAAACACAAATATTATAGTTTAATTTACACCTGAAGCAAAAATAAACTATAAAACCACAAACATATTAACACAAATTATTAGATACAATTACTTCCAAAAACAACTGTTAGTAATATAAAACACTTTCTAGCCTCTATGGATTCTGGATCTAATACTCAATCTCTCTTTGCATCAATATATAGGATTAGGCTTCAAATACTCATCATTCTAAAATTTCTGCCTTAGTTTGTTACTTAAATTGTCCATACGCTTATTATATGAGTATTCAACGAAAGAATTCTTTCTCATAATTTGGCAAAATGTTGGACATGTGGCATATTAGTAAGAGACCTAAGATATAAAACTGTCTTTTCAAAGAGCGCTATTAAAATAGTATTGAAGTGAAATAATTATGCGCATATATACATGGCGATGCAACATAACCAAATTACTTTACTTAAATTAACAAGTGCATTAGATTGATCACAATGAGCTTTAATTTAACACATATCTCTGTTTCTTTTTGCTTTTTTCTTCATGATCCCTCAAATATAATTTCTGGTGAAGTGGCAGAAAAAGTAATAGAAACTCTAACTACCTTGCGGATCGGAGTGGCAGACAGCGTTACGTTTTTTTTTTTTTTTTTTTTTTTTTTTTTTTTTTTTTTTTTTTTTTAAGTTGCCGTATTAGAAGTAAGGGGGCACTTATGTGGTCGTGGTGTTAATTATACAATCCAACATTTACCTTGTAGGCTGAGGAAAACCACGGAAAAAAGGGAATAATATTGATTTTTTCAAGGAACTTTAACTTGGATACTATCTTTTTAATCTTTAAAGTATTTTAGTGCGTGGTGTTCGTTTGTTTTAGCTTTTCAGCCTTTTAACTCTTTAGTGTTTTGGGTTTTACGTTTGAATCTTTTAGTGTTTTAACACTCACTTTTGAGTTTTTAACTGTAGAGGCGTATGAGCTTTTTCCCAAGTTTTTTAGCATTTTACCTATTTACTACCTAGCCTCTATTTTTTAGCTTTTCACTGTTTTATCTGTGAAGTTTAGAAGCTTCCTAGCTTTTTAGTTTTCCCATTTTACCTTTTGACTTCGGGCCCAAATGATTCCGTTGTCAACGGGCCCTTAAACCCCACCCACCCACTCACTCACTTACTAAAATGAAATTTTTATGACTTCAATATGATTGAGATTTTATAGTTTCTAAAGTTAATGCACGATTAGAAAGGTCAGCCCTTAGGAGTTGAATAGACAGTGGAAGCATGTGGCCTTCAATCCAGCGAGGTAACCTGATTTTGTCCAAGCAGTACCGAACCTTCGGCAGCTCTCATTGGCAAGCTTTCGTTGCGGGTCTACTCAGTACTTAAACCCATAATGGACAAAGCAAGTTATATTTTCAGGGAATAGCCATCAGCAAGGTACGTTGCGTCTCGAAAAAGCTTTTAGTATAAGTCAATGAAGTTAAGGGGTTCCGTGAACTCAACATGAAATCCATTAGCTGGAGGTTTCGCTTTCTGCTAATTTTATTATTCGTCGTGTTGCTGATGGGCTTATTGTTTTAATTATCATTTCTAATTAAAATGTGTAACACTTCTGCAGATGACAGAATACATTTTATTCCTCGCCTGCCATAAATGAAGAGATATGATTTCATGCCACTCCTGTTTGTATTATCTTAGAAGGATATATTTCCGAAACGACTTTTTAGTTCGCTGAGAGTATAAAACAAACAAGATAATGAAAGCATGTAATTAGTGGTATATTAAAGCGGTCATAAAATCGACTTCTCTGTTGGAGGCCGAGATGGATCGTGCCGACAGTAAGTCCGCCATATTTCACGATAGTGATCTTCAACTTATTAATATTCAGTTCACAACAATTACAAGGGGTGTCACCACTGTTGCATTGCAGTTCTAGATCTCGCACAGAATTGCAGCGCCTTTTAATTTATCGGTGGGGACTTATGTAAATGACCGCAAACTGCCGCGAGGTCCTGACAGACGATCTCAGATAACCAGATCCGGTAAAGTTTCCTTTCGAAATTGGGTGAAAGTGGACACCTGTGTAATATTGCAAACCGCTCAAATATTTAATACTCCGAGAACAGGATGAGTCAACGGAGGAAAAAAAAAAAAAAAAAAAAAAAAAAAAAAAAAAAAAAAAAAAATACGATCAAACGAGCTTCGTGTGGTGCATTTGGAATTTGGGTCATATTAATGTGGGCGATAAATCGACAGCTGATCGCTTTTTGATTACTAATGGTTCCAATACCGAACGTGGTATTTGCATAGAATATACCGGAGAGAGGCTGAATTTTCGTTTCCCTTTTGTGTTTTTCTTACTTACTTTACTTACTTTCTAGCAAATGTAGATTTAGGATATAATAGTAACTAATAATAATAATAATAATAATAATAATAATAATAATAATAATAATAATAATAATAATAATAATTGAAGCAAAACCTGAATATGTTCAACGAAATTGCACCATCCCATATTTTTGATTTGCACAAAGATAGCTTGCTTGACATTTTGACATGGTAGAAAAAAAATGTTCAACTTGAATCATCTATAAATAGCCTTTAAAAAGTTAAAAACACATGGGTTTAAACTGTAGATAAAAACTTACTCAGAAAATCACAATATTTTTGCAATTTATGTTATATATTCTTTTTTGTAGTGTTAAAGCTTTATATTTTGTTTCTTTGGACGTAATTTCCAGAATTTGTGAAATGCTATCTGTATTCATGTGTTTGTCATCATGCTATGCAAAGAATACTCAATATATGAAGTCCAGTATGCATTTAACGGGCTTCTTTCTATAAATTTGATTGTATTCGACTGTGCGCTTGTATGTAGTACAACAATAGGTTTTATACCTACTAAACTAAACTAAACCCCGGCGCGACAGCCCACAAGGGGCCAAGGCCTACCGCCCAGCCGCTGCGTCCCCCACCTCTGCCCACTACAGGCGTCATTGGTGAGGTGCAGTATTGGAGGGTGGGACGTGGTCAGCGCCCCGAGCCCTCCCGGCCGGTTATGCGGTCTTCTAGACCTGGGGCCGCTACTTCTCCATCAAGTAGCTCCTCAAATGGTCCCTCCGGGACCAGGTTTTATACCACTCGTATTTTATATAACATGCACCATGGTTACGAATAATTTGCAGAATATAGGAAAACGTACGGGAGGTTATTAACATTTTTATTATTTCAATTACGTTCCACCTACATATTAAAAGTAGCAGAAATACAGATAGACGACTGCCTAACCAAGACCAATAAATAATTACTTTTTTCAAATTACATAAGAAGGGAAATGCGTAAATAATCTAGCTCTTGTCAACGCGTACAAATTGTCACAGTGAACTAGTTCAAGCAAATAAAAGTCTGCCTTTGCACTAAGGCGATAGGGATAAAACAAATGAAGGGGATCATGCAACCAGCATACTTATGCGTGCATAAAACCCTGCAAAGAACATGACGTGCAGTTTAGAATATTTATGTGTGTTCAAGTCCCCGAAGCCGGCAAGCTGGTCGACCTTCATCTGATCAGCCGGGTTTAGCGTAAACATCAGTATCGGAATGCAAAACCCCTAGCTTTCTAATTCATTACGTTTATATGGGAACTGTTATATTTAAGAGACAATCTTTTTAACAATCTTGTCTCCAGTGATTGTGTCTAATGCGAACCTGGGGAGTTTGGGCGTGAATACCTTAACATGCTTTGAATAAAAAATCTAGAATATCTAATGAGTTGTGTGCATTTTAATTAGACATGCACTGAATAATAGTTCATAGCCATACTACTTAACTCCAATAGTTTTACATTCAAGTATAGTGGAGGCAAACAAGAATTTATCTATACATTTTAAAGCGTTTTGTTAACGACATATTTGGGGTCCAGAGGTACTTCTCATTTGCATAAATGACCTTGTTCGGTTTTGTCGATTTTCCATAATGGTTCTGAGACACAATCAGTTTGGTCTCAGATGGAAACCCCAAGGGGAAGGGGTACCGGCCGGAGCGTGAAATTAATCACCCCCTCCCCCAACTGGAGCTGCAGGGATTACTGGCCCAGGTTGGGACATAGGGACAGCGATGACCCTCCCTTGGAATATTTATGGTGTTGGCTGTGTGGGCCTAGTTTCGGTTTAGATTTCACGTCATGAGGCTGCGAGAATGTCTGTACGTGAGAGGGTAATATTCTACGTCACAATGCAGTGCATCTCATGATGGGATTTATATGGATCCAATATTGCCACATTTACACATGCACGCGGAGGACCCATTACGATTTCATGCTGAGTAGATCAAATGCAAATCAACTTTCTACTTTTCAGTCCCTACGTAAGTTAACGGAGCCAGTATATGTCTCTAAAAACTGTAGCAATGGAAATAATTTCATCGAAATCACAGGCTTAGAGGTAAATAAATACAATAGCAACCATTGTTACAAAAATAAACCCCTCTCTGTGTGTAAATGAAAAACGGAAATATATTTTTTTACTATGATATCTATCTAATTTAGGTGTACCCATCTGTGAAATTTTGAAAATCTATAGTTTTTATTGAATTGATTTGGAATTTTAACACAATTACCATAGAGTGAGGAGTAAATCTGCCAAATTAGTTGCTAAAATATTAATATTTTATTTTAATTTTTTTAATACATGGTTCCCCACGATGCAAATTTCACTTTAAACACTTCATAACTTTTAGTTACGTCCTCTAATAGTATGTTAGCAAATTGATGAGATAATTTCTTAATTATATTACTATTTTGGATGAAAATATTTAAAAAGGCCGTAAGGCTATAAAAAGCATATCAAAATAAAGCAGAAGTTTTATACTATTTGATAAAAAAAATCCATTTTTGTCACTTTTTGAAATGTTTAGCCTTTTTACACAGATACATACCAAACCAGCCCAGTGTATTTGATTTTAAGACATAAGCTTATTAAGTTTATAATTTATTTTTATTGACAACAAAAGGAGCTTTTCTAAATTTAATTATGCAGACACAAAATTTAATGGCGAGTGGCAGGAAGAACTGGTCAATACATAATCCAGTCAGAGGCTTGCCACGCCTTGCGGTGTTGTATAAACACGCTGTGGAATCACACTGTTATTTACATAGAATTCGCACCCACATTTAGTTATGCAATATGAAAAAATATAATCTGGTCATTAAGTGGCCAACTATCAGCCGTCATTAAATGTTGTGCTAGCCATAATAAATAAACTTTACTTCGTTACATTTCCATGCATGTTTTTCTTCACTCCAAGGTCTGTGGACTCAATTTTTTTTACATGCAATGTAAAACATTGGTCCTGAAGCTATTTTTTTAACTTTTACTTTGAATGTCCATATATGTATAAGACTATACTAGTTCGCGATGAGGGGGTTGTAAACCTATAATTTTCTAAAAATATCTAGATACATCAAAAACTTCTAAAATACCATAAATCCATTATTCGTCTTTGTTCAACAGCCAATACAAGCAATAAACCACAGTGCTACTAGTGCAAAAACAAAGAAGGGGAAAAAAGTTAGCGAGGAAATGTCTGATCCTGGAAGTGAGGTATCATATTTAAATAAATTACGCATTGGAAGTAAAACACTTCAGATCACCCACATTTTTTATTTAATGATTTTCTTTAATACTTTCATTCGTTGGTAATTCCTACTATGTATAGTAAGCAGGGGAAGAATTTATTCCGTCCAAAAACTGGATGTCACGGCTTTCATTGGAAATATATGCTTTAAGATGGCCTGAAACACTTCTCAAAATTAGTAAAAGCGTGTGACTGTGAACAGCACAACTCAAAAAGGAAAAGTTGGTTAAATATAAAACTTCGTGTGGTATCCCGAGTGTTTTCAAGAAAAGCCCCACCCAAATGCTTCTAAGGATGTCTTCTTTATCTAAAACGACTTTCGCAAAACTGGTAAACCGTAAGAGATCTTACTCGCAAAAAACTTTTATCTCAAGCAAATACTCGTATTTTTGTGGAGTTTACAATTTCCGATATATTCCTTGTTATTGGTTTGAATTTTGAAAATGTATACTTTTCCAAAATGGAAAATTATTCGCTTTTTCTCGCTTCTTTTCATCCCCCTTTCTCTCTCTTTCCCTCTATCTTCGTCATTAAAATAAAACTATTTCAATGCCATCACATAGCGCCTCGCTTTTAAAAGATCTGACTATGGCTTGAAGCCTACTGCATGCCTACTCCCATTCGCACCATAAAATGTGAATTACAATGGTATTGGTTCTATGAAAATATTTATGGTTATTAGTATAACGTGCACAGAATAAACTGAAAATTCTGTATCAGAATAACAGCAAAACCAGATCTCGTGCTAAAGGTTTCACCGCATTTGTAGATCCACTCTGCTATGCGGTCTGGAAATGTTAATCATTCAGTTATTGATTCAGTTATTCATTACTGGCTAGAAATGCCTATGAATAAGTCAGCACGTCGTTGATATGAAAAATATATGAAGCTGGAGGGAGGTCATTAGAAAAACTGAGGGCAATACAAAAGGAAGGTTTATTCTTTCACGATGTGAAAATGATTTTCATTGCTTCGTTCTGCCAATATCAGTTTGGCGTAATATATACCTTATGTGTTTTAGACATCCTGATATCAATTGAAACATTTGAAACATTAGAAAAGCGTGGGTTGTACACTTTTTCTATGTCACATTAATGGTGGCAAGTTTTCAATACCGAGTGGGATAGCTCAGTTGGTAACGTCTATGGCCCGTATCCTGGAGGTCACGAATTCAAATCTATGGGCCAACTGGTGTTTTTTATGGTTTTCCTCAGTCGCTAATGTACATCAGATATTTAATACCACAACTCAAGGTGCTACTTTAAATCTAAAAAGTAAAAATGAAAATATATGGTAATGCTGCCATCTATCCAGAGATAACGAAAGCAGGTCGCCTGAATGGCACCCTAATGCCATCTACCAGGCACGTGTGTAAGTAAGAGATACTAAGCACTGTGGACATGTGTCGAAGCCGCTTCTGCCCATCACAGAAGTAGAGGTACGGTTGTCTAGCACTAAGGCCTCAGCCTTATGATATTACCTGGGAAGGTCAGATCGTCGAATGATATTTATCTGGACTATCTCTACATAAAATATGAATTTAAACACTATATCGCAGAGAAACTTTAGATTCTATAAAAATAACCTAAAATATATTCATTTGGATTAGTGTAGTTCGACTTACTCAGCACTGCCAACTGAGAAAAACGAAACCCAGTGACATGTATTTGGATCTTTGTTGTTATAATAGAAAACCATAAAACATTATTTTTAATATTAACAAATAACCCTTCTATTAGAAAAATACACAAATTATTAAAATAATTATTGTTAAAACATAGTTGTCAAATTGATATGAGTGCTATAGTTAGATTGTTAATGTGTAAGAAATTGTTTTTCAGCGATTTGTGGGATATAGTTGAATACACTGACTAAACAAAAGAATGACGTAGTGATTAGTACAAAACAAAAGAATTACTAGGTGAAAATTCGTATATCATAATTTAACCCTAGCAAATACCAACGCTTATTACAGAACTTATGCTGCTACCAACGGGGGGGGGGGGGGGGGGTTATACTTTATGACCACTACTGGCCATAAAATGTTTGAGCAATTTTTAAAACAAGTTTAATTCAAACTTGGGTACTGTTTATTGTCATGTTTGTAAAAGTAATATTTAACAAGGTTTAACTATTTATTTCTACTTTCTCTACTACATATAGTGAACTAGAGGAAGTATTATATTCCACCCAAAAATTCGATGTCGAGATTTCACCGGAAATATATGTTTTGAGGCACCCTGAATAAAAAAGAAAAAAAAAAGCATTTTTAGAAAAAAGGTTCGTGTATGTGTATATCTGTAGACAGCATAACTCAAAAACGAAAAGTCGGTTAAAAACCAAAGTTGGTATTTAAGTTTAATGCCTTCCAAGGATGCGACACGAAGATTTTGAAGAAAACAGCCCCACCGTAAACTACCCTTTACGTGGAAACTTTTTGGAAAATTTTTATTTTCTTGAACATGGCTCTAACGATTTTGATTAAAATGTCATATGTTTAAGATATTTGTATTATAAATGAATTATCTTGAATTTTCTGGCTATAGCCCCTGTAGTCGTATTTACTCTGGACGAATTTTGCATAACTTCTAAACCGTTAGAGATAGACCAAATCATACTATACAAAAAATGTAGATCTTGCTAAAATACACAATTTATGTGCAAATAAATTTTCTTGTAGGGTGAATCATTTCGGAGATATTCGTTGTTTGTGTGAGTTTCGGAAAACAAAGCTTTCATGAAATGGAACATCGTTGTTCATTTTTTTATATGTTAACCGTGCGAAGAGAACGGAATCTCAAAGCTTTAAAAGATTTGACTATTGCACAAAGCCTACTGTATTCTAATATTCCACTTCTAGCTACAAGGAAATTTTTGTACATGTTTATCTTAACTAACACGAACAAGATATAGGAATAAGAGTTTGTAAGAATGGTTAGTACAAGAGTAGAGAAATTCATGTGAGTGCAACACATCAGATTTTTACTTTTAATCACATTATACCGATGGCAGGGTACGTACTTTATGACCACCTTGACATTTTATTGTTTCTCAAAATGACCAACAATGAAAACTTTGAAACAATCCCGCAATTCAATAATAGAAATGAATGGCAACAACTGCATGTCTTTAAGTATGAAAGAAATGTTTTGGATGTGTGTAATATTTTAATTGTGTTGAGGAAAGTCGCACTAAGCTGCAAGTTGCCTGCTGTAAATAACATTACCAAAGTCTAAATGAATATGTCTTGTTATGGTTCCTAAAAAGCTGTGAGTTGTATGGAATTAATAAAGTTTGTGGTGGACTTCCTGTACACGGTATTTCCGTTCGCTGCACCTGCAGTTAGACCTCCCCTAGGTCTGTAAGAAGTAACGCTGACATGATTAAGAAGGTGCCAGGCCAGACGCTCCCGTTAGGAGGGGAGAGTGTGACCCCAAGTTTCCTATCTCTTGTAACCTCTGACCCGGCTATTCCCACACGCAGCATTCAGATTCGACCCCACACAAGCTTAATCGACAGGCCTGCCCTCGGGGCAACAACGGCACAAACGCTTCCATCTTCATTTCCTCCTGAGTGAAGCATTCCACATGTAACCACAATTAGAACAAGTGTTAGTTATGTTCCTCGAAACCACAGTAGATACAAGAGGCTTTCTGAATAGCACTTAAGTTGCAATTAAATAAGAAATACACATAAAACTTTCTTGAAAATTACTCTTGTTATTTGCAGAATTACAAGAAGAAAATCTCAGCATTTCAGATCACGTTGGCGATGTTTTGGGTACATTAAAATTAATTAAATATCTACGCTTTCTATCATTTATCGGAACACAACTTAATTACAGTACGTGTGTGGCAGACACAAAATTTAATGGCGACTGATGGTTGACCACTACTATTCTCTTTGCTGTTGTACAAATATATTTTGTAGGCGCAAATGATATTTATATCATCCGTTTCACAGCGTGATTTCACAGCGTGTTTAACCCCAAAAGGCCTGGACGTTGTGTTGAGCCATCCGCCATTGAATTTTGTGTCAGCCATGGTCCTCTTTTTCAGTCACAAATGCAGCTATCCGAATTAATTGGTAGTGGACCTGATACGGATAGTCTGATATACAAATAATTGGATAAATCATGAACAAATGTCATTTCTTTAAAAAATCTAAATTAGTCAATACGGATAATTCATCATCTGCATAGGCGGTGGGTCTGTGTTGACTCGGTTAGACTCTGGCCTACTGATCCCAAGGTCGTGGGTTCAAATCCTGCCCAGGATGATGGTTTTTAAGTGTGCTCAACTTAAATATACTTATTCATTATTCTCTGAAAGATTTTGTTTTGCAATACATTCGCTGTGGATTGATTTTAGAATGTTAAAGAGACTCTATGGTTTAATAACCATTTGATCACATATATTTTCCCACCACGTTATCATGCAACAAATATAGATTTTTAAATGTAGCAGATAGCAAACTGCTTTTAAGATTTGCATATTGCTTCAACTCCTGTATCTCCCCCTCAAGGTAAAATAATTCATATACCAAAATAAATATTGGCATAAAAGGAAAACAGTAATTTTTCCATTTTTACTTCTCTATGTTGTCCACCGGAAGAAAAACCAGCCACCTTAAACTTGATTGAAAATATTAATTTTATCTGACTTGAAACAGTTCCTATAAGAAAATAATTAGTCACTATTATATCCATTTATCGTATACTCTACTTCGTACTTCAAACAAAAGTGGTTCAAAATATATGAAAAAATAGCGCTTCTAACTCATAGTTTCTGTATTCTTTTTAGGTATATGCATAGAATGTTAATTTACAGTAACTATTTCATCCATAGAGGCGTTAAGTTATACGAACTGTCACCTAGTCATTCTTTGTTTTGTACGAATTCGTTTGTTTAGTCAGTGTCGCCATAAATCGCTAAAAACAAGTGCTAGCAATTAAGATAGCACTCCATTTGAATTTGACAATTGTTCTTTTAATCACTAATGTAACTTTCCAAAGAAAGGTTATTTGTTTATGTTAAAATAAAGTAAGATTTATTTTAGATTATAAACTGGTTTTCTGTTGTACGAACAAAAGAACATCGCAACACATGCAATTCTTGGGTTTCGTTTTCCTCAGTTGGCAGTGCTAAGTTGAGCTACACTAAATTAGGTTATGTTTATATAATTTAACATTATCTGGTAATTTTTTGGGATGTAGAATTTAAATTATATCTTATTTATGAAATACTTCAGGTAAATATCACTCAACGCTCCGCCCGAGAATTCATCAGTTAGATTAGACTCTTATAATATTATTTGTGATAAATATAAAGAATAGAGCAGAGTTTCATTTTTTTAACTAGCTTTCATTTTTTTCTTCTTTTTCTGCGCTCCGCTGTTTTTATCCCATCGCTAGTCAGATATACGTATGTCTTCTTTTAAAATGAGAGACCGTATAATTCCGGCAGCTATCACCAGATGGCATGGTAGGGGTGAGTATTGTAGCTTTCATTAGGGACGATCTGGTGCACTCTGCTCTGGATATTAAAAAAGCGTGTTACTCCAGACACCGAACTCCTTGAAAACTCTAATGTTTGTGGAGCTGAAACTCTCTTAGTGCTCAGTAGCGTCACCAAAGTATGCGAACTCGGGGGGTGCTTAACTTAAAACGTGGGGAGGGGGTGGGATTGCGACGAGAAATTACATGCAACGTTTAACCCTTCCCTAACCCGGGCACCCGCGCGTGCATGCATGCTCACACCTTGCATCGAAGGGTGGAGAGGAAGAATGGGTAACAGAACAGGTGCAAATTAAAGAAGAAAGAGAAATAAAGAAAGTGGGAGTGCAAAGAGAGCTTTAGATGCAACGCGATGAAAAAAAAAAAAAAGGAGAAAAAGGAAGAATTGAACATAGGATGGGACGGGGGGAAATGGAAAGAATAATGCACATGATCTACAGTACGTGAGGTGCTTGCATTTTAGGGGCGTTCGTTTTGAATGAAGTGGTAAACTGTAACTTGAGCATTCTGAATATACAATGTATTATCTAGATATAATGGTAATGTGGGGCAGCGCTTAAAAGTCTATTTTTTGGATCTTCTCCTTTATTTACGTAAAGATATCAATCGGATTTGAAATTTGCTAACAGATTTTCTTCAAATTCTTATACCGGGAAAAGTGGGAAAGGAGTTTATGGCTGACACAAAATTCAATGGCGGGTGTCTTTCGGTGAAGTATGGTCAAATATGCTGTGAAATCACGCTGTGAAGTCGCTGATACAAATACCAATTGCGTCCACAAAATGTATTTGTACAACAGGAAACAGAATAATCATAATCATGAAGTGCTCAGCTATCACTCGCCATTAAACGTTGTGTCTGTCATAATGTTCCATGGTCTTCCATACGAATATGCCAAGGAGAGTGAAAGGCTTTCCATCTTTACTTATATGCACGCATGCGCAGAGGAACTGATTTATGTTACTGATAAAAGCGGAACATTTCGATGTGATTCGAAGATTATTGTCTAAGAAATTAAATATTTTGTCAAGTTCTTATGCAACATTTCCGTGCCCCTTTGAGGTTCTTGTAAAACAATGTTTCTTATGTTTTTCATTTTTTAAGTTTAATAAATAGAATTAGTTTAATTATATGTTTACTATTTGAGACTTGAATTCCTTTATCTTTCTTCTCATATATTCCTAAGGCGTTGGCATCAATTGGCATCAGGAGGCTGAGTGCACCCCGTACTAGACCTTTCAGTGGAAAATATCCCCACACCACACCGGGGAGCGAACCTGGGTCCCCCGCGCCAGAGGCAGGCGCGCTACCGCTGCGCTTACGGGGTCAATCCTTTTTCTTAAATTAAAAACAAATGATATTTTTTAAAACTATTCAGATTAAAGCAAAAATTGGTAACTTTGAGGACATTTACCAAGGCTCATGCAAGAAATTGTCTTTTTCTTTTTTTCCAAAAAAATATACAGCGAACATTGAACATTTAAGATAGTAAACAATATATGTTTACGGGGTTTGCCAATCCTCATTACAGAACTTATCAACGAGAGGGGGGGGGGGAGTTACTTTGTGACAACCATGGCAACACGAAGTCTGAGCAACTTTTAAAACAAATATTGGGTGTTATATCTTGTCTTGTTTATAAAGGTAATATTAATACTGTTTAAATATTTCACGTTTTTACTTTTTTACATAAATCACATTATACCAACGGGGGTTACTTTATGAGCACCTTGACATTTCCTTGTTCCCCAAAAAAGGCCAACAAAGAAAGCTTTGAAACAATTCGAAATTTTGTAATAGAAGCAGTGATTGACAATTTATTATTAATTGCATGCCCTTAACCAAAAAAATTAAGACAGGATTTAAAAAAAATACAGAAGGTGGACATAAAACACCCCCTCCCCCGGTATTATTAGTGTTGAAAAGCAAAATGCCAATGCCTCTAAATAAGCCTCAAAATCTTAGAATTTCACACTTTAGCCAATTCAGCTCTCCATATCCCTTAAAGAAATGTGAACTTCTTTTGTTTGCAGATGTGTTCCAAACCTGTGCTACTCTCAGCGGATCCAAAATCACGACCACTGCAATTTCCCCCTGTTTGTGGCGCTGGCGTTTGCTAATCGTATTCACCAGAGGGCGACGCTGCTAAATTACCTGTCCCTCTGCGGGAGTGCGAACTCGGGACCCTATAAATATCCGGACCAAAATCGACCTTTCACCCGTGCTGGAATCGAAGCAGTGAAGCGTGGAACCGCCGTAAAACGCACATGTAATATTGACAGAAAGCACTTTGACCTTTCGTCCGGAATGAGCAATACGCCACAGTACAGTGGTTGTACCTGACGCAGGTAGCGTCAGCTGCACTTTTGCATCCAACCCCCCACACTTAAATTGCACAAGCTCACTTAATAGTCCGCATTCCCACGGAAATGTGCTTCAAAACTCGAATAAACAAGGTCGTTTGTATTCCTGCATCATTTTTTTGCAATTTTGTTGCTACATTGTCTCACGTAGTAGTAGTCGCTGCCAGAGATAATCCAGCAGAAACCGCTTGGCTTAATCTAAACAAAAAAGCAAGAAGGCAACAACGAAATCATTTTTTTAATGAAGCAGAGAGACAGATATAAATGCAAGAGGGTAGCTACATGCTGCCACTATAAATGCTAAAAGAAGATAAAAACTACAGCTGCTTGATTCCTCTTTAAAAAAACATGCTGATGTGTTACATTCAAATAACCTTCTCTACGCACTATCGTTTATTTTTGCTTATGTACAAAGAGTGTCAAAGAAAATCTCACTGCACCTCGTGTGTTATATTATTTATCGCTGTACGAAGCCTGGCCATTTCATTGGTTGCTTAACCCGCGGTGCAATGTGTCACTGCTTTTGCTAAACAGTTACGCCAATAACCACAAAAGTTGACAAAATGGCGGGGAAGCGAAATATATGTTTACACTCTGGATCGTAGTGAAAAAGAGAAAGAGGTCATACTCATCATGGTTAGTAGGCATATCTTATCGGTTAGCACAGGACACGCCTTTAAAGGGGTTAAAATCTAAGGGGAAAACTTGACCAGTGTCCAGGTTAACAGTCAAACTCACGCCTCTAAGGACCCCAGAAACCGATGCAAAATCCGCTAAGATTTTCTTTGGCACCCTTTGTACTATAAACTATGCTTAGGAAGGCTTATTAATAAAGCTTTGCATAAATATTTTGTTTACACATTTCGTTGTAGTACAAAGAGGCTACAGAAAGCAGAATGAATAATGATTTGGCTTCTCTATATGTTGGCCTTCAAAATCCATATTCTTTCCGTGACACCGCGAGAAACAACTGAATAGCGGAAGCTATTCAGGACAAGTACTGAAAATTTCAAAGTAATAATAACGAATATCTCGGACATGGTTAATGCCACAGAAAAAGTTATTTGAAATAAATTTTGTGTTTTTTAAAGTTTTCTAGTAAACGTTTGTTAATGTATTATTCCTTGACAGGCTATTCACAGAAAATTTAAGGCATAACTTTGTCATAATATCCTAAATGTATGCCATTTTCATTGAAAACTTTACAGCCAGTTTTGATAAAATCAAAAATTTGGAAACTTTTTCTATGTAAAGGGTAGTTTGGAGGGGGTATTTTGGGAAGGGGTCTGCGTGTTGCGTCTTTGGAAGGTACTGAATTTAATATCAAATTTCAATAATATGATACACAAATCAAACATGACATAAAGGGAAAGATAAAAATTGAAACTAAATCCCTGACTAATAACAAAAACCTGTATCACATCCACATTCAAAAGGGTATTTTTTGTCGAACTTCATTAGACTTTTATAATTACTTCTCATGGTAATCATCATAAGAATAAACACTGCAGATAAAAATATATTGATATGATTGCCGTATTTTTCAAATTATTTTCTGTTCCCTATAACTATGAAGTGAATGTAATCTGTAAGTGTTCATTCAAGGAACAGTAGTGATATTCATAAAATTAAATGCTGTTATTATTGATTCATAGTTATGTGGGAAAAGGCAAATACGTTACAAAATGCGTAGGTATAGCTTTCTAAAAATATCCTGGAGTGACAATAGTTTTGTATACTCCGCCACTTATCCCTCTCTCCGATAGTTAAACATATCCATTACAATTTACTGAGTTCTTTTGGCCAATTTCAAGGATTATAAATGAACTTTCTGATAAAAAAATCCTAAATATAAAATGTTGAAGTTATTTTCATTCAAACTAAGCAAAAGGGTTCTAATAAATATGTTCTAAAATAATATCTCATGCACTTTCTGAATTTCGTAATTTGTCTTAAATTACTTTTCTCTTACATACGCTAATTCTTTTATCCCTCATTCATTTGTTTAAAACGAATACAGAAACGCAGTCCTTTGAACGTAGAAACATCAAATCATAATGAAATACATAACTGCTTAAAGAAACGGGATTTTCCTTCAATGTCTGTCTGTCTGGAGCTCCAGTGAAGATCAACAGTAGCAATTTAATGCAAAAGTCCCGATGACGCAACGCATCGAACCGAGGTCATTTGTGGGAGAAGAACACTATAAAGAGTGAGATTGCAATTTGAGCGTGAAGTTTTGAATTTGTTCCGGCTTGCGTGAAGACAATAAAACTCCATATTGCCACTCAGTTGCATTTAGTTTAGCTGGCTGCGTACGAACAAATAAAAAGCCAAACTCATGAACCTATAAATTCTTAATTAACATTCCAGGAACTGCTTGTTGCTGGAATTCTGGAAGAGCAGCGCGAAACTATGTGTGTACACCCATGCAATTACGGAACGAAACTACTCTGCAACGCTTTACATCGTGAGGGCAAAACTTACTCTGAAAGGTGAACTTCGAAATAGAGTACACTTGCCTGAATAAGTTGTTAATACATTTCACTATTTATTTACCATTTTGTTCAACACAGAGTAAAGCACTTTGCTTTGATAAGGGAATTTTAGCGTGTTTTTTTTCTATAATAATGGATAATAATGTCTACTTTGGCATAAGAAGAATTTTTTATTGAAGATACTTCAGTATTCATCAGTTGGGTATTTTTCCGCATTTAGGAGCCTATTATCCTATCCAAGTAAAAAAAATGAGAACTTCGTGGTTGCTCAAAGTAGAAGCTTTTTTGATAAAATAGCCGCAGAAAACTACCTTCACTTTCTAGGCTGAGACAAACAAGAATCAGGTGCGATGAAAATAAAATTAAAGCGGCACTAGCAAAAGCCTCATAAGAAACTGTGAAATATAGATGACTTGGAAATCGATTATCTTGTGTTTTGGTGAAATAAGTACCAACGCCTTATGGGAGTGTAAAAGGAATGTTATGTGTCTAAAATCTAGAGGGGAAAAAAGTAAATTGTAATTTATCAAGCGCATTATAAATCCTTATAAGTAGAAATAAAGAAGACAAAAAGGCAATGGCATACAAGGATTCAGTCCAGAAATTTTATATAAGGTTAGCTTTTCTGTCGCCAACGCACGCAATAGAATTCCAAACAAATATCGACTACTGCGTTAGAACTAAGGAAATGAGATTCTTTCTTAGAAACAAAGATAAAAACGAGAAGTATCTTACCAAAGACAAACCTATCGAATTATTACGCCACGAAAAAGTTTCAAAATTGCGCTCCAACGAATATACAAAAGAAACATACATATAGAAAACAAATTTAAAAATCAGCAAGAAATGGGATGCATACGTGTAATCAAACAGAGGCAAAAGATTTTAACAATGTTCAAAAATACTTTAGCAAGTAGAGCAAATTACAACAGGGACTTTGTACCTGATAGCTTACAAATATATACCTAGATTATTTTCCTGGGTTTATATAGGAGTTTCTTCTTCTTCCTCTTCCTCCTCCTCCTCTTCGTCTTCACTTCATGATCCCATTCATAGCATGCCTTTTCATATTTTCTTGGCTCTTTCTATTGATTTGTACTGGTATACCAATTTAGGAAGCCTTGTTTGATACATTCTGGATAGATGTTGTTTCTAGTTATTTCTGTACTGTTGAATTTTATCGTTATAGAAAATATACCTATGGAGTTTCACTTCTGACCTCTTTATTTCGTATTGCATCGAATCTTGTGTAGCTTTTGGCTCTGAAGGTTATTTCTGCACTCTGAATTGTGTTTCTTTCCCTTATTTATTATCAAAGTTTCGCTGCCATAGAAAAGTAAGTGAACAGCAATTGTTTCATAGAATTTCATTCTTGTTTCCTTCCTTGTTTCTCGTTTAGATGTTCTGTGAATTGTGCACACATGTTGTAATTTCGCTAATTTTGTAAAACTTCGCAAAGTATATACTCGTTTTAAGAATTTCAACCCCCTTTACCAGATTATAAGTTGACTGCTAAGGTCCGGTGAAATAAAAGAACCATGATGAAAATCCTGACCAAAAACTTTTATGACCAGTGTTCAGGAACTTGTTGCAAGTGGCATGGTCCATGAGTTTTGTATGCTCATTGTTACTCCAAAGCAGATGGTATGATGATGATGATGATGATGGAAATGACGTTAAACGAAGAAATATGGGTACCTGCCAAAACACACGTAGTTGCATCATCCTCTACAATTTCTGCAAAAGCTTCCAAACTAAACTCATTTTATGTTCATAAGACTTTCTCAACTCCCTTTACCAAAGTTCATGCTAAACGTTGTGTGAAAAGCAAAGTTTCAGTACCATAAACCACACAATAGCTCAGCTTGTCATTAAAACAGCTTTTTAAAATCCTACCACAGAATATTCTTCTATACTTGTGATTTTTTTGTTTATTTGGGAATGCTTCGCAAGTCGTGAATAACAGATGATCTTTTCTAAGCCTGCTAAACCATCAAAACCGCGCACATTTCCCGGGTGAGAGGCAAATCAGAGCTGTGTTTAACCTGAAGAAAGGAAACAATTCAGACACCCTCCCCCAACCAAGTCCTGAGCAAACAGACGAAACATGTTGTGATAATTGCGCCCGGGAATTAGTTTTCCTTGCTAGCCGCGCCAGCAAATGTTTGCAGCATTGCGGAGGTAATTATTCTATGCACATGTGTTCTGCCAGTATTATGCCTACATAATTAAAACCAACGTTTTGTGTTTGTTCCGCTCTTTGTGAAGCCGACGGAAGACCATACTTGTGTAAATTCAATGATGTGTAAAACGGGCCTCCACTAGTATTTACTCTACTTTAACTAACCGCTTTTCGGATCCACACACGGGGCTTGGAAATGTCCCGCTAGGCGACCAACTTGACTGATGGCTTCGAGTGGGCCTGTATGCAAGTGATTTCCTAATCTGGGCCCCCAGAGTCATCATCCATATCTACAATATTATAAATACTGTGCGTGTGTGCATGTGTGTGCGCGCGCGCGTGTGTATCTGTGGGGGGGGGGGGGGGGGGGGCTATGTTTCTGTTCAGGGAGAACAGCCATAAGCTAGAAAAAAATATCACTGTTGAGTTACAAACAAATGAATGCGCAATGTCGTCCTCCATTTTCTATCGATGAGCTGATCGAGAAGATATCTTGTTCTCGTTGCCGGGCTGAGTGCTGCCATGCTTCGCGTTACCGGTCTCGTTATGGTTACCGTTCTCGGGTGGTTGTGGACCAATCTTAAGAATTGAAGTTTATCGGCCGTTTTAAAGCATGTTGTTCCAAACACTTATAGTGTTTTCTCTTACATTCATTTTTTGTTCCCATAACGTATAGTTCGATTTGACTGTGGGTCAAGAAAACCTTTGTCATGCATTTATAATCCCGCATAAGCTATAGTCAACGTGAAACCTGTAAACACTTCGACTTTACTGTCAACACTTTGCATAGAAGACTATAATGCCTGTGTTCCTGAAGTCGCGAGTTCAAACTTGGTGGAGGGAGATGGAATTACCTTATAAGTTTTTAAAACTATCCTCGCTTTATATTTCCTTTGGTACAGAAGCCCACATAGTTTGGTCTATGTTGATAAAATGTTTTTGGCATTATACACTTAGGTTATAGGTCTCAATAAAATTACGTCACGTAGAACCTTCAAAAAAGTATTTGAAATTGCACATCGCAGGAAACAACATAGTGGTAAGAAAAATGATAAATTATTGAAACTTTAAAATTAAAATACACGCTGTTGGAAATAAAATAGGAAGTATAGGTATGTTTTAAAGACATCTTTAATTGATGTGTAGTAAGTTTTCCTCTTAGAGGTTCCAGTTGGAATCTCACTTAGGTTGAGTTATCTGGATAAGATTTTTTCTCAAGGTTTTCCCTTATTCGGAGAAGACGAATATTGGGTGACTTTAAGCTCTACGGACGTCGGGATCATTTTAGATCTTATTTTATTCATTGTCCAATATGACCAACCAGGTAAGGCATCTGGCGAAATGGACTGGCCATGATTTTAAACCAGAACGTCGTGAGTTTAGTCCCAGTGACTGCAATCAAATGTGACTGTAATAAACGATGGGGAGGGCCCACGTAAAATAACCAGTAAGATGGATGATGACGGGGTTACATTGTGCTACAATTGCATGGATTTTAATTTTTTAAAGAGCAATAAAAGAAACTGCAATAATACTGAAATAAACAGATGCATTTAGGGAATAACTAGCTATTTTATTGTTAGATGCCAATATAATATGAATAATACGTTACAATATCCTAAAACTTGGACTTAAGATGTGTGTTGCCAGATAGGTTAAAATAGTTGTAGGTATATTGAGTTCTTAGGTGGTTTGCAAACCTTCCTCTAACTACTAGGTAAATGGAGAATAAGATAAAAGGGACTCGGTACTACAGGCCCTGGCTGAATGCCAGTTGAATTGTATCAGGAGTTAACTAGTTCTATATGACAGGAGATTTTGAACCCGAGTATGCAGGGATCCATTCCAGGAGTGATTTCAAAGGGCGCCGCCTGGAAACGCCTTCAACAAGAGCACTTTATAAGGGTGCTCAGCGCCGGGGTTTCAAACTTTCCGGAGGGTCCTAATAGCCCGGAGCTGCATGCATACGTTGAGGAAGTCCCACGAAAATAGGAACACTTCAGAATGTGAGCGAGCGCGGTTTCTACTGTCTTCGCCCCAAGCCTCATCTTCCTCTATGTTGTTCCCAGGCCCTTCGGTCTTCTCCTCTCTGTCTTCGCTATTCCCTCATTACCTAGCTTCTTCAGGCTGACATGTGCCACCCAAATTCACTGCAGCATCCTCATGTCTCGATCAAACGTACGTACATATTTAGGAAGCGATGGATTAATTTGTTTCATTATCTATATATTAGTTTTCTTTTTTTAATGCTCCATTTATATGCTATCTTTAACATCGAAATTCATCTCGGCAGCTTTTAACCTTTTGAAACAATTGCTCAACAGCAATGGTGCTCATCCACTTAACGGTTGTTTTGAACTTCGGTTTTCTATTATCTTAGACATTTTTTCTGATTTGTTACATTAAATTCACGCACATATTTACACTCCCATTCATACTTTCAGACTCTGGGTAGGATGGGGAATAATCCTAGTGGAAAAAAAAATTCCACCATCCCAGTCGGGAATCGAACCCGGGACCCCATGCACAGCAGACAGATGCATTAGTGTTTGACACTTCTTACTACATACTGCACCAAACGTGAAATGTAATGGAATTATATATTGCCAAAGGAAATTTAAGAAGGAAACGTCCCAGATATAAGTTTAGGCTATCGCCCCAACATTTGCCAATTATTTATAGGGACTGAGGAAAACTCAGTTATGGAGGACAGTTTGAACTGCCGACGTCCCGACGTGCGTGCGTGTGTGTGTGTGTGTGTGTGTGTGTGTGTGTGTGTGTGTGTGTGTGTGTGTGTGTGTGTGTGTGTGTGTGTGTGTGTAATCTCAAAAAGTCGCTCAAAAACCCAATTCTTTCAAAGGACATAACCTGTAAACTTTCTAATATTTCTTAAATTACTAAAAGATTACAGGTTAAGTACTTTTTAACTATAGGTACGTGACCATATCCCGATACATCATCACATTGAAAGATTCAATGCCACAGCCGGGATTTGAACCAGGGATCCTCCGGAGATTGTTGTTGTAGCGTTTAACGCCCGCTTTTACTACTACGGCACCGCAGGCGGTGACACTGATGACACATGGAATGAAGATGGAGCACCGGTGAAATGAGGTGGCGGGGGAAACCGGAGCACCCGGAGAAAACCCGCCCTGATGCCGCTTCGTCCACCACGAATACCACATGCGGGTCCCTGGGATCAAACCCGGGCCGCCTAGGTGGTAGACGAGCGCGCTAACCGCTCGACCACGGCGCCGCCATCCTCCGGAGACTTGCAACATTGTAGGTCGCCATTAGAGTATGTTATCTCATGTTCTTTTTGTGGGAAAAATGCGAATTAGCTGGAGACTTTACCGTCTTACTGGCATACTGTTTTGGTAGCTCAATGGTTAGAGCAAGCGTACAGGTTTTAAATCCCAGCTAGGGCATTGCATCTTTCCAGTTTGATTCTATCCTTTCCAAAGACATTGGAACATCACGTTTTATCCTAAAATACAGAACTGAAAACTTAAAGACGCAGGTAAACTTAGGGTAAGTATCTACCTACGGTATATATAAGTGGCCATCTAAAGTGTTGTGCGAAATTTCGCTGGTCCGTTAATTACAATGACCTCTTTAGTTGATCTTGCAATGGCGAATGTGAGCGAACGTGTTTGCAGGTTACCAGAGCAGTAGCACCAATCTTGTGTAAGAAGGCCGGGAGCAGAACAGGTAAGAGCACATGCGTCAACTGTTTTGTCACATTATTCTTCTCGTGAGACATTTGCCCGCGATTCATATCTGTTAAATTGCCTTACACTATCACTCGATCGTAATGCCTTATTAGATCTGTATGAGGGATACATTGAAATTAAATCATTATCTGCAACAAGGTGGGCTGCGACCTATTTTGTGCGGCGGTGTCGGAGTTTCCTATGTTTCAAGATTCTGAATTCCTACGCGTGCTGAATAATGATCATTAGTTAATAGCTGTTCCCCACACAGCTTTGTTCTCTCTGATAACTGGCTGTAGATAATTGCTGTCTGTGTGAGGCAACAGCAAGAAATGCTTGTTACATATACCACATCCCAGCTCCATACGATTTTCTTGCAGCTTTAGAACGACAATACCCTAGCCATTGTCACTGCTATCCCACCATCTGACACCATCTTATCCCACCATCTGACACCATCTTTCTTAGTTCTATACATGTAAGTCTTAAAACCTGAAATTTGTTTTCTGAAAGTAACTGAGGAATAATATTCACTTTCTCTGACAATTATTTACATTCTAGCAGACACAACATTTAATGAAAGCTGACAGCCCACCACTATTAATAACTTTTGTAGTCACAAATGATATTTTATACCACCGCTTTTACAGCGTGTTTATCTATACAACACCGCAAGACGTGGCAATTCTTGATTGGGTTTTGTATTGACCAGCTCTCCTGACACCCATCATTAAATTTTGTGTCAGTCATCTCATTATTCTGCAATACATTTGCAGAAACGTAATATCATAGCGGATAGAAGAGATAGTGTGAGCTCTTCGGGAGTTACTATGGTTCGCTCGCAAGATGGCACTGGTGTCGCGGTCGCTTCACTTTAGTTCACGAATGCATGGTGAAAATGGGTTTCATATTATCAGTTAGCATTTTAAATACTTAAAATCGTAAGCACGAATATTTGAAATACTGT
This sequence comes from Tenodera sinensis, assembly GCA_030765045.1. Taxonomy (NCBI): domain Eukaryota; kingdom Metazoa; phylum Arthropoda; class Insecta; order Mantodea; family Mantidae; genus Tenodera; species Tenodera sinensis. The sequence goes on from CM060968.1 coordinate 72,664,228, forward strand.
TTTGAAACATCGTCTTTCCTTGACACATAATATAGGATGCTATTTTACAATAATGGGTATTATAATTAATGAAGAACAAAGGGAAATATCTGCTTACATGAATTTACGCTGAAAAATTAAACCATAATGCAAATTATGTATGTTATGTATATAAAATATCGAAACTCACCTAATTTAGTGTCTTTCCTAGGAATAGACTTTTCCCATTTGTAAAACAGATTTTTGTCTTTAGGAGTAAAACGGTTAGCTTCTGAGCAGTTTCTGTATCCTGAACGACACCCGGGTACAAATCAAGTTGGCATTTTTAATCAATTATTGATGTTGCTTGAAACTTACGTTTTGAAGAACACACATTTATGCACAAACTTTCACAAGTTATGTACCTAATTACTCACAACACCCAACGCATACATATACAATTGTCTGTACTTCCGAATCACATAGTAGGCAGTTCGGCCGCATTTTGAGGCGACTGCGATCGCCACGCCGCAGTTTCGGTTAGTTGCCACGGGACCACGGATCATGCAGTAAACTAGCAGGAGAGCTCACACTTTCTCTTCTATCCGCTATGGTAATATGTTACATATACTAGTGGAAAAGAGTGTACTCAACACAAAAATTATCTCGAGATTTCAATGAAAATATGTTTTGAGGTCCCTTGAACCCAAAAAGGGCATTTTTAGGGGGGGGGGAAAGGCCTATATGTGTGTATCTATCTGAACAGCAAACAAAAAGTCGGTTAAAACCAAACTTGGTATTTAAATTCGGACTCTTCCAAGGATGCGTCAGGAAGATTTTCAAGAAAATTCCCCCATCCGAAAGTACCCTTTGGATAACATATTTTAATGTAACGATTTTGATTAAAAAACTATATGTTTAAGATATTTGCATGATTAATGAATTTTATATCTTGAATATTCTTTAAGTAAGCACACTATATAACTCAAATAAAATTTTCTGTGGCGATATCCATTTTTAAAAAATACCTTCTCTTCGGTTTAAAATTATTTTATCGATTTTTTATGTCCAAGTAATGCAAAAAGAATGAAATTTCAAAGTTATCACATCGCCACCAATTCTTATAAGATCTGATTATCGCTGCTGTATTTTCCTATTCCCATTATACCAATAGGCAAGGAAATGTGTAATAAAACCATTTTTAGAAATATTTATCTCAACATGAATCAGGTAGAAGAACAAGCGTTTTAAGAATAGCTTTTACATGAGTGAGTAGAAAGAATTATGTGAGTGCACATCTACTTGGGGGGCAGTAGAAGGTAGGGGAAGCACTTTCAACGGTAGATGATATTAATTAGTAGGAGAAAATTATACCACTGAGTAGAGAAAATTACAACGCTCCAGATTTACCAACTTTGACT